>OX465088.1:56935809-58135809 GCA_949987675.1 Chymomyza fuscimana | reverse complement strand
AGAAATAGACAAAGAAAACGAAATGGAGGTGACAATTGTAGCAACATCAGAAGAGCAAGCAACGCCAGCTGAGGAGCTTACACAGCTGCCGCCGCAGCAGCAGGTGCCGCCTGTGTTGCCGCAAACTAGTAAGTCTCGCGTTTCGATAGATGGTCAATAATTTTTGACATAATGTGACAATTTTAGTTGATATGGAAGCGGATATATCACAATTGGAGGCGCCTACATTTACAACATTATCGCGCGGACCACCTGAGCCAATGCTGCGTCTGAAATGGAATCACAAAGTCAGCTTGATAGGTGAAAAGGTGCTAAATCCCATGATTCACTGTTGCGATCAGTGCGACAAACCCATTCTCGTATACGGCCGGATGATACCTTGCAAACATGTTTTTTGCTTAAAATGCGCTCGCGCCGAGCCCATTAAGAACTGCCCGCGCTGTAGTGACAAAGTGCTTCGCGTAGAGCAGTCTGGTCTGGGCACGGTGTTTATGTGCACACATGGAGGTAGCAGATATGGTAGCACTGGCTGTAGGAGAACCTATCTGTCGCAAAGGGACTTGCAGGCGCATATCAATCATAGACATGTTACTCAATTGCCGTCATCAGAGGCGAAAATGGGTGAAATCGTTGGCCTAGAACTGCACAAGACGACGCAGCGCAAGGTTAGTGCTATTCTTTAATTTTTTTCCACTCTATATGCTATACTATTGTATGTAAATACAGCTCTCGGAGTCATCTGTCAGCTCCACGCTGTTGCAGCAACGCTCGGCACGAGGCTCTGTCAGCGGCATTGGTTCTATACCGCCACCTGGCTCGGCTGCAGCTGTTGCCGCGGCTCATAACGCCGTTCTCACGCATTCCACTCTTACACAGGCAAATCTCGCACGTATCAACAATGCCAATGCACAGGATTGTCATCAGGGCAAGGCGTCTTTGCATCAATCGCTAAAAAAATCTGGCCATCAGCCATCGGAGTCCGTAGCCGATGCATCTTACTATAGCAGTGTTTTGAATTCATTTGGAAGCGCCGCGGGTGGACCATCGGGTGCTCCTGGCGGCAGTGGCGGCGTGCCCACTGGTGGCGTTACAGGCGCTGGAAGTAATCCCTCCCAAAGCTATGAGACCAACAACGCGGCTGGCAGCACATCAAGCGCATGGCAGCAAACTCAATATTATAGATAAAGAAGAGTACCCAATCTGAAACAATAATAAATTGCTAAACTTCATATTTGTACAAATAAAAGTTAAACGGAAATATCACACGATTTAAATTTTTTGGTCGCGCCATTTTGTGTTTAGTATCGATACTTTGCAGCACGCACAGAGATGCATAACAACAACTAACCCTGTCAGCCCATACAGCGCTTATTAATAACTTAATATGACATATTAACATTATATCATAATATTAAAAAAAAAATGTAAACCTTTGTTTTCAAATATAAATATTGTTTTAGTAATGTTATACAATTTAAATATTGGTATTGCGCCATCTGTTCAATAATATCGATACTTTTCAGTGATACCTACAAAGTGTAAACAAATAGAAATACCCCAAAACAATTGCATAAAAATTAACATAAAAATAATGAAGTTTCATTTTGTTTAACACAAACATGACCTCTTGGCAGGCATACGTGTATATTGAGCTTTCTATTTAGGTCTTTAGTGATCCAAATTGAATTCTTGCAAATTCAAAAGTGAAAGTTGGTTGCTTTAAATTACACAAAATGCTTAAAATTTTACTCATAAGTGGTAAACGTAAATGTGGAAAGGATTTTATATCGGAAAAACTTCAAAAAAGGTGAATTACTTAAATGCACATATGAGAAAAATAAAATAGTAACATATAAATACTTGAAGATTGTCGCCACGGGCTTTAATTGTGCGAATCTCCGAGCCAATTAAATCGGAATGGGCTCGCAAGCTGAATCTAGATCTTTCGGAAATGCTAAGCGACGGCCCATACAAAGAGCAATACCGTCGTGACATGATAGTTTGGAGCGACGAGGTGCGCTCACATGACTATGGCTATTTTTGCCGAGCGGCCATGAAGCAGGCGCTAGTAGAAAGCGTGGACTATATAATAGTGAGCGATATACGGCGAAAAAATGACATCAGATGGTTTCGCGAAACCTATGGCAATGATGTGGTGCAAACACTTCGCCTAACCAGTTTACCAGAGATTCGTCAAGCACGCGGCTGGACTTTTATTGATGGCGTTGACAATGTGCAATCTGAGTGTGATTTGGACGATTTTGATACATTTGATTATGTTTTGGCCAATGATGATCAAAGCAATAACGAGCATTTGATCGAAAGGCTGCTTGAAGTTTTCCAATTAAGTTAGTGTTAGTATTTTGCTTTAGACATAATTTATTTATAAATGGAGTGAATGTTTTTATTTTGTAAAATATAAAGATGAAAATGATCAAAATGATTGGTGTGTTCTTACTTTAGTGGGCTGCATCTAAGGCAATTCGTGTTCTACTAACAATCTTAGTATTTGGACTCATCTATATTTATCTCCTTACCATTGGCCATTATTAAACGCAGCCTGGGAATCCTAAGGCGCTCTGTTGGATTTAGCTGATCATCAAAACTCTTTAACGGCAAACGAGTCTTCAGCAGATCTTTATCCACGGAGCGCGAACGCAGGTGCGCGCGATTCTTAACGCAGCTGAGCGGTGTGCGCTTAGTGCCAGAGCTGGGCGTGGATTTAGGTGTGCTAGTTGCACCGCCGCCTATAGCCTCGTGGCTTGGCGTTTCTTCATCTACAAAAACACGTTGTGGAGTCTGTAATTTGCTGGCACGAGCTGGCTTACGGGGAGGTACACGTTTCTTGTTGCCCAAACGCACGCGATCCAAGTGTTTATTTGCCAGTCTTGGCTGTAGTTCATCTAGTGACAATTCGGCGGCGGCACTTACGAAAGAGGCCACGCTGCTCTCATTGCTTAGGTTCAATGTTAGGGTTTCGAGTACTTGTTCCAGCATCTGGTCTTCACGTGCCTCATCTTCATCATCGTCACAGAATATGATGGGTGTCCGCTCAACGCCAATGCTGGGCGATCGTGGATCGTATGTTTGTTGGTGTGGCTCTGGCGTCTGTTGCAGTACGACATCACAAGCCATTGTCTCCTCCTCATCGTAGGGTAGAGATACAATCTCCAGCGAGCTATTGTTTAGAGCTACTGGGGTGCCATACGCGCCACTTGACAAATCGAGTAGCTCCAGGTGCGTCGTTGTGCCAATAGTGGTTGCTAGAGTTTGCGTAGCATTGGGCACACGTGTATCCACAAAGAGATCAGCAAAGGTGTCATCCATGTTAAGAGTACGATCGAGTGCTTCATCAAAAACAAGAGGTGTACGATTAAGTTGTGGTGACCGCGGATCGTTAAAAGCGAAACCCTTCAGGAAACGCTTGCGCAACTGTGCAAAGGCATTATCACTGCGGATTGGGTCAATTTTTTGCTCCGTATAGGCCAACTTCGTTTGTTGCTGCAAAAACTGCTGCAGTCGATTAATAAAACTAGCCAATCTCGAAATATTTACTACTTACGTTTAAAGGTGTACGGCACCCATTTGGCGAACGTGGGTCTTTATTTTCTAAATCACTTGTTCCTGTTTGAGTTGGTGTTGAATCTATCTCCTGGTGGCCAATGTTAGCAAGCTGTAACTTTTTCAAAGTTGGTGTATCCGGCAGATAACTGCCTTCAATTTTTGAAGTTTTTGCGCCCATTTCTCGACTTTTAGGGTTTATATATGTTATTGTAGTAAAAAATTTCACAATGTAATTCGTTGCCGCGCATTTGTTTTGAAATGGCGTCGGTAGTGTTGCCAAATGCCCAATAATTATCAATCGCTTATATGTATATGCGAAAAGTGAACGAACAAAAAATAATTATAAATTAAATTATTTCGTGTAACTTTTATATAAAATAATAATACATAGCAATAAAAAAATATAAATAAACAATTTGCACAATTTGTGGCTACACTGTTAAATAGTATTTACTGCCGATACTACTTGATGCATACCAATTCTTTGGAACAGTGTCTTATTCTTTTTAACTCATTGCTGCTTCATAGGCTCAAACAAATTTATAACTTGCTGCTCTTCTAACTCGTTAAATGAAATTAGTAGTTTTGTTGTTTTATTTTAGTTTCCCACAAACGGTTCACGGTTCACATCCAGTTGACGCGGCGAACTACGGTGATTCAACAGTAATAAGTAATATATCATATACTATGTTTGTGCGCATTTTTTTTAATTTAAAAAAAAAAACGACTTATTTTATTAGTGCGCTAAAATTATAGATGGTGCGCGTGTGCGGTTGCTATTAAAATAACTTGAAATATTATTGGCATTGTGAAAACGCCTTGTGGTGGTGCGTCGGCGGCGAAAGCGCATAGCCTAAAAAAGTCTACTACGAAAAATTCTGTTAGCAGTGTAAGTTTATTGGAAAACATAACATTTACAATTATAGGTTTTTTAATTTAAATATAGGCGCTTCGTTCGCTTTGAATTTTTGAATAGAACAAATGATTCGGCCATTTTACGCAGTCCAGAAAAAGTATGCTGGCGCATTTTTTTTTTTTATTTTGTATAGCTGTCTCCGTTGCGCCTACAGTAATCAAATTACCCCTCCCCTGCGCATGCAGAGTTTAAGTCGTTCCGTTCGTCGTTCAATACAGAAACATTTTTGTTTATTTTATATTGGAGAGTTTGTTGCGGCGTATGTAAGCAAACTAGTTTATGGCGTTGCCAACCAGTAGATAGTAGGCGCATTTTTTCTTACATTAATGTAGGTTAGTGAGTGTTATTATAGTATTCGCAGTGATTTTAATTACAAGAGAATTGATACATTTTTTTAGGTAATTAAGAAACTTTCATTTGATTGGATTTAATATAAAAATATAAGCAAATTTTGCGTAGAGTTGTCATCGCGTTCGTGCGCATGCCGCTTGCTAGCATTTGTAGACTTTCCCTTGCTCGAAAATGTACATGTATGTATATATGTGCGTACGGTTTGTGTGAGAGTATTGGATACAACGAAATTTCATTCATTGCTCATTTCCGAGAAAAACTACACACGCTGCTTGTCGTAATGTGTAGTGTGGCCTCAGCGCGGCTTTTGTCGCCGCTATGTGCAATTACATTGTCCGCGCTGTTTTTTGCGGCCAACGACCAACTAATTGGGACTTTATGATTTAAATTATGTAGTGACCCAGGAGCCGCATTGGTTGCAGCGGAAGTTGTTAAAAGACAAGGCAGCCGGCAATGCCCAGCTGTCGACATTTGCTCTGGGTGTGGTTTAGCCCCCAGCGCGCGTGTCAGGTGCAAAGAAGTCTCCACGAAGACGACATTCCAGAATTCAACATTCTTCTTACTTGGCGGTCGCAAAATATACATACATATGTTATATGTATATATATATATATATATAGGGACATTAAAACGTACATACATACATAACGTCGTCATTTGATTGTCGTCATTGGCCGCATTTTTTTACACATTCCACTCGTTCTTACACTTGCTTTTTCAATCAATTTTGTCTCTGTCGCTCTCATGACCGTTTGTCAATTAAGCGGCGCGTCTGTTTGTAAATTCCATTTCCTGTTTATAAAATGCCAACAATAACATGTCGCCATTACTACCACCAGCAAAGAGCAAAGCCGTATGTATGTATGCATAAGCAAGCACTTTTTCTTTGCATGCCTGCTGCTGCTGCTGCCTTTCCACCACCACATTTTTTGTTGACTTCTCTTTTCTCTCTCATCAAAGTAATACAGTTGGTTTTTATACCCTGTTTCTCTCTTTCTGTTGTCTTCGAAAGACAAGTCCAAGTCTGCCGGTCGTGTGTGTGTGAGTGTGGTCGTCATTCCCATTCACACAGTGGTTTAATTCGTTTAAAAGCTGAAATTTAATTCACTTTTTTCTATATATATATTTGTATATACATATATGGGATTCAATCATTTATAAAAAATTAATAGTTCCAGGTTTATTCTTATTTATTCGCAAAGGCAAGAGTACATATAAGAACACATGTAAAGATTAATTTGGTGAGATTTTTTAGTTATTTACTCTTACGTTTATGTTTTTAAATTGAGGACTAAGTTGAATATGCATATATTTCTAACATATATGTAGAATTGAACAAGTCAACGAAGCGAATTCTTTTTAGGCTTTCTGATGCAAGTTAAAGGTTCAAAATTATTGAGGCAAGATATATTACATACTGCATACTTATAAAAAGCTTTTGTAACCTAGACAAATGTTCTATCCCGATTTATTATAAAAATTTCAGCAAATAAAATTTCACTTTTTAAACCACTGTGCTTACGCTGCTTAGGAACGCTATGGCATTGAAACTACGCGTGCTCTCAGAGGTTTGCATAGCGTCGCCGCCGTCGTCATCGTCGTTTGCCGCTGTCTGTCCTAGTACAGTACACGCCACTTCCTTTGCATTCAGAAAAATAAAATGACTGACTGACTGTCGCTGGCGTCTGCGCCGTGCTGTTTTGTTGGCTTATTTGTTGTTGGTATTTTGATTGTGATGTTGTGTGTGTAGTTTCTTATGTTGTTTTGTACAGTCAAACATACACACATAATATGTATGTATGTGTGCAGTGTGAAAACAAGTTCTGCTGACTTACGCGGTCGGTGTGGCAACGCCGCTTGCCGTTGCCCACCCTCTTTTTGCTTATTTGAAAGATGAACAACATTGCGTTGTTGCTTTTTTTTAATTTTATTTACGTAAGAAGGCCGTCGAACTCTACAAAGAGAAACATGCAAATATTGAGAATGTATGCGTGCGTTGTGAGAACGAACGTCTAATAGTTACCGTTATAATTTCTAGTCAGACAGCGACGCAATTGCAACCTAGACTAGACTAGACAAGACGACCCAGCCCCAATCAGACATTAGACATCAGACAGACAGCAATTTTTATATATACCATATATACTTATATGACCTTTTGTCGTCATCGTATGTATGTATATACAAATGTACAAACATACGTATATGTTTATATTTGTAAGTGATGAGCACGGAATAAGCTCAAGTGTTTTATTGATTTCTTTTTTATTTAGTTCAATTAGCGTTGCCACTGCGTTGCAAAACTTTTAGTTCAATGTCCTAATCGTCGTCGTCACAATCGCTCAAATGAATGTGTAATTATTATGCTTATATAAGGACTTAATCAGTAGAAATGTAAAGTATATGTCCTTTCAATCCTTCAGACTAATTCTCATTTTAAAGATAAACTGGACTTGCTTGACATTTCTAGTTAGTTGTTAGTCTGGATCTGGTTTTTTGGCGCGCATATAAAAAAACACGCCCCACCATACTTTGTCGTGTTGCATCTGTTTGCCGTTGTCTTTCCGATTTCTAAAGGAATGTTGTTTACGTATGTGCGCCTGCGCATAAACCAGTCAACCACAGAAGAGTTCCAAGAAATCACCAAAACAACATCTCAAGCGCGCTCTGTAAGCGCAGAAGACGACTGTCTCCAACTCATCCTTTGTGTGTGTGTAATTCATTCGTCGGTCGCATCGTTGTGATACATCGTCCCGTTTGGAGCTACCTGCTAGTTACCTCCGCGCTGCGTCACTTCTTGTTTGTGTGCTTTTTGCTCCAACAAGCTGAAGTCTGCAGTCACAGTCATTGGGGGCTGACAATAACATGTTGATCCTAAAGCGTGCGAAACCTTCTGGCAACACCAAAATAAGCCAAAACCGCATTGCTCTTGTCGTCGTCGTTGTCGCCGCTGTTGTTGTTATTAATGTTGTTTTGCCGCATTTTTTCGTTTTCGCTGTATTCGTCGGCTCTTTGCTTTCTCTACGTTTTCGTTTGTTCGCGTTCGCGAGAATGCGACTTTTGTGAGAGAGCGGGTTTTCTGGTCATAAACGTTAACGCACACACACACCATGTTCGAATAGCCTTCAAACGGCATGGCAATACGTGTTAGTTTATGGACTTGGCATAAGTGGAAGAAGCTACGCTATAGGTCTGTTGAAAAAAAATGTAATGTTAAGTTGATTTAACATTTTCTGTAGTCCAACATTCACTGTGTTCCACTAATTTTATTTTTAATCTAGTTGTATTTTTGTTTGGATGCGGTCGCGTTGGGAGCAGTTGCTGCCGTTGTGTGCCGATTGTTGGCGGCAGAGCCACGCCAAAAATTGTTGTGCATAAAATACATTCATTTGTGGTAAAAACGTTAAAGAAAATTTAACACTTGTGTTTTAATATTGTTTAAACTAAGAATCAAAGCCCATATGTAGTTTTTTTTTTTTTTTTTTTCGTTATGGTCTTAGCTGTACCTGCACGTATGTGTGTATGTATGCGGCAAGCGAATCAAATAAATTTTTTTTGGGCGCGGAAAAGTGTATATATGCGTATGTATTGTATATGAAAATGTATATATACATATATGTCGCTATTGAGCGACGTCTCGGCGGCGTTCTCTGCAAAAATTCTTAGAATTCTTGACAACATTCCCGCGCACACACGCACATGTGAAAAGGCAAAAAAAAAATTTTAGTGTAGACATAAACACACATACATGCAAGCGTATAAAATTTACCAACACAAGCATATTTCAAATTGGTTGATGTCGCCGCTAAATTTGGACGAGATGTAAATGCCATCTCGCTTGCACACGCGCATGTTAAAATTGCTGCAGCTAAATAAAAACTTGCAAGACTCGTTTTTGCATTGTTTTTACGCGAAAAAACCGGTAAAATTTTGTAAGAGTGTCGGCACAGCACATCACTGCAGAGCAAAGCAGAGCGAGCGAGCGTGGTTCTCTGGATGTGTCGGGTGTGCGCGCGCATTGGGCGGTAGTGGTATAGGTAGGGATGGATAGGAATAGTAGGGATTGAATAAATAGATAGTACATTCCGTTTTAAACATATTTTTCACACATTCTGCTTCTCTTACAGTTTTCTAAACACACACGCATACGCAAACACGACACACACACACACCACAATTCAACGAGCAACGAACTCCGCCGTTGTGTAGCGACGCCCAAGAATGAAGCAGCGCAAGGCAACATGAAAATTACACAAACAACAACTAACAGCAGCAGCAGCAGCCAACAACATTGAGTGACGGCAACGACCGCTACCAAGCGCAGACAAGCAGCAGTATTTAAATATATATGTAGCGCAACGAGCGGAGTGTGTATTATTGTACGAGAGAATTGTCATGTATGTATGCGCACTCTTTATGTTGTTGTTTTGATGTTTTTGAATTTTTTTTTATTTTGTTGCACCTTGTAGTAAAATTATTTGTTGTGTATGGTATGTGTAGTTTTTAAATTCATTGCACCTCATCATAATTCATTATACGTTGCGCGGTTTTGCACTTTGCAACACTATTGGCGTTGCCACCTGTCTGAATATTATTACGTTTAAAATTTAGTGATAGGCAACACACACAATAGGGACGCGCCGAACATCGTTGATCTTGACCTACGCGCGCGCGCGCAAGTTCAATGCATATAATGATGTGGTTATTCAACTTTTTTTTTTTGTTTTATTTATTATTTGTCGCTACTTCCTATCGCATACAGACGCAATACGGCCGAATTTTTGTAACGGAAATCTTAATAAACTGTTAAGTGAGTGAGTGCACTTGTCCGGCGTCGCGGAGACGGACACGGTATTTTAAATATGTATATTTTCTTACTACGACGCCAACGATGGCAATGTTGTTGGCTTTATAATTGCATTTCGTGTGTCTTATTCGGTTTTTATTTGTTTATTTGTGAAGAATCCATGCTATTTGACACTTGTTTTTCTTCATGTTATCACACCAAAAAAAAATGGCGACAAATTGGAGCCGGCTTGGGCGCCACACATTTGATGATGAAGACAGACAGTGCAATGACACACAGACGGCATATAATTTATTTATTTTTGTAAAAATGCTATATATATGTATGTAAATATGTGTGTTTATGTAGCTTGTTAGTCAAGTTTCGTAGTAAACAGTCCATTCAGTACTTCGTATCACATACGTTGCAAATTCATATTTTTTTAGGTTCTTGATGTGCGTGTGTTTTCTTTCTTTTATTTAATTAATACAAATTTGTTACTTGTGTAAGAAGCGGCAGCAGTAGCAGCAGCATCTTAAGCGTGTGATCGAACATAAATAAGTAAAAAAAAAAAAAAAAAAAAGGAAAAGCATTGCGTCATTCTTCAAAGTGGTTGTGAAATGTTTGCATTTTTAATCATATCACAGCCAGCTTTGAGGAGCGACGCAATGCTCAGGAGGACTAACTAAAATTGTGAACGCAAAATAAATAAAAGAAAAACATACGTAATTGGTGTAAACAAATGTGTTTGTAAAAAGTTAAGCAAAATCTAAGCATAAACAGTTTCATAAATTATTAAAAAATAAAAAATGAAACTAGCAAATTTCAACAACAGACACTTTCTCTCTTCGCTCCTCGCTCTTGCTCAATTTCTTTTTTCTCAATTTCCGCCTCCAACTCTCTTCCAATCCACACATATTGGCACATTCATGCTGCGCTCACAAAGTGGCTGTGAAATGCATTTAAAGCTTTGCACGCATATCACAGCCAGCTTTGATGAGCTTAGCGTAATGTAACGTACATCAATCAGCTGTCATTACCCCGCTAACCCAAAACCAAGTACACAATACAATAAAAAAAAAATTGAAAATTAAAAAAAAAAACATCGAAAAAGTTGGATGCTACATATGGAAGATGCGTCCACAGCAACACAAATCATTGCATTTTTGCATGCAGCATACCACGTCGATGACACGCCTCGCCTTTCCTCAAAAAACTTGCAAAAATATACATCATCTATTATGATGTTGCTTATCTAAGCCTCATCAAGTGGTTGTGATATGGATACCCGACGCATATCACAGCCAGCTTTGATGAGCTAGGATAATCAACGGAATACAACATGCTAAGTGATTAATAATAAATATTCGATTCGTAACCCAGAGCAAAAAAAAAGTGCATTGGAAATGATCAAAATTCAAGCATACATTTATTTGTACATCTCAAAAATGTAACATATATATATTTTTAACTGCCACACATTTTCTAAGTACTATATATTAAATTTTTCATACAGCCTTTGCGTACACTTAGTTGATTTTATTTTCTTTTTTAACTTTTCTTTTTGCAAAGCCTGCTACACCGTATATACAGCCACTGTCTAATGAGAACATGTCTTATTCACAGATACGCCGCTGATACTGAAAACAGATTCCAAAGAGACGCCTTGCCGCCGCATACTTGAACGTCGTAAAAGAAATTTCCTTGTTTTAGATTTTATTTTGTGATAATACGTCGTTTTTATATTTAGCTATAAAGTATTAAAACTATTCAGGACTGCAAAACCAAAAATAATAAGCAAATAACAAACCAAAAACAATAACTACCAATTGTAATGCATTCCACTGATAGTACTGATAATATTGCAACTCATAAGCCAAACAATATGACGTACTACAAGCTTAGATTCCATAGCTGCGTACTGCTGGTGTTACTACTCTTCAGCTGCTGCTGCTTTCCTGCCTCGGGCTGCTCGAGTCGCACAGTGCCCAAGCCACGTCAATCGTTTTCATCATCCATGTCAGGCACTGCATTGCCGCCCACACAAGCACCTATTACCACGACTACCACTGTGCGCACAACCACAACGACCACGCCAAGGCCCAATATAACATTCCCCACATACAAATGCCCCGAAACATTCGATGCCTGGTATTGTCTAAATAATGCGCACTGCTTTGCCGTCAAAATAGGCGAGTTACCCGTTTATAGCTGTGAGTGTGCCACCGGGTTTATGGGACAGCGTTGTGAGTACAAGGAGATAGATGGCTCCTACCTACCCAAGCGACCTCGACCTATGCTCGAAAAGGCCAGCATAGCTAGCGGTGCCATGTGCGCCATGGTCTTTATATTAATCATATTCCTGGCACTCTATTTGCGCATTGAGCAGCGTGCGTCTCACAAGACTTATGAGCTGGAACGGGAGTCCGACGAGGATAGCGCACAGTGTGAATGTTGCCGTACCCATTGCTGTGACGATGTAGATCAGTCGCTTGTCGAGCCCAAGTTGTCGTATCACATGCGCTTAGAACATGCACTGATGTCCTTTGCTCTACGTCGCAACATTAAACTATAAAGTTGTGGATGATCCAATTCATTCACAAAATCTAAACAAAAATATGCCTTGCCTTATGTGCTCTAAAAAGAAGCAAGCCTTGCATGTTATATGTAAAACTTGAGTATTTTTTTATCGGAGAGGATCGCTTTACTCACTAGCCTGTAGTTATATACTTAAAAATATGTATGTAGTTCTACTATATGTATTGAATGTACTTTTATATATGTATGTATGACGCAAAATTCACAAGTGGATTTAATTTATGTGTACTTGCTATATACAGCATCATCACAAGACACAAAGAGTCGAATATTTTTTTTGTATTTAATGCTAGCTTTAGCTATTTATTTTATGTTAAATGATATACATACATTCTAATGTATTACACTAAACACATTCACAAAACACGCCAAGTATTATTTATTGCGAAAACAACGAAATTAAAATCAAAAATGCTTATATACAAAGTTATATTTAAATAAAAATGAACTGCACTTATTTATGTTTTTAAATTAAAATCAAAATTGTGTTGGTTTTCATTACTTATTGTGGGGAGATTAACCTTGAAATGGGAATGTTTCCTTCATAGAAGGATTTAACGAAAATGCTACGTTTACTCCCAAGTTTTTTATTTTTCAAAGTATGGTCTATTCAACAATATTTCGAAACACTAGCCACTTGAAATGGAATAACTAAGACTATATGGCTATATGATCAATCAATTTGATATTTTGGATGCTCTAAAAGACGCTTGTGAAGAAATATTTGTTTTCGGCGGTTCATGAGTCGGGTATAAACATGGTTATATACTCATTAAAATTGATCTTTCTACGAAGTTTGAGTTTGGATCGTATTCAAAGATAGATTGCTGTTTAATTTCTGATTTATTCGCAAAAATCCAGTTTACGTCGCCTGCCTGTGTTTTTGAGCGTCCTGCGCATAATCTTTAACTTTGCACCAATCCATACTACTACAATCGATACAACTTTTGAGCGAACGTTGAAAATGAGGTGTCCAATGCAAAAAAAAAATTGATGTTAATACGTGCATTAGGCATTGATGTTCCAATCTTGTTATATCCGTTTGCGCAATATTTTGATGTCTTCTTGTGTGCGAAATGAAAGATGTTAAAAATAAAGATGGCGTACGTTACTGTACCACTGCTTGCAATAAAATCTGGCATATTGCTTAGGAACACAAAAAGACATTCGATTGCCAAATTAGATTACGATACCTTCATCAACAAACAAAAGCAGACGAATTTTGAACCAAAATGTGTTTTTGACCGATCGTTCCTATGGGAGCTATACGATATAGCCAACCGATTTTGATCAAATTTGGTACAGTGCTTGGGTACTCTAAAAAATTTCTGAATGCCAAATTTGGTTCCCGTATCTTAACAAACAAACGAAACACAACGAATTTTGTACAAAAAACGTTTTTTTGACCGATTGGTCCTATGGGTGCTATATGATATAGTCGACCGATTTTGATCAAATTTGGTACAGTGCTTAGGAACTATAAAAAACTCGGGAATGCCAAATTTGATTTGCCAAACGATATCTTCATAAACAAACGAATCATCCATCTAAAACTTTTTGTTTTTTTTCGAGGTCCTCTGAGACACCCCTATGGGAGCTATATAATATAACCCCGATATCAAAAAAATAAAATAAACTTGTCTCCCCTGACATAATAGCGCATCTAATCTGAAAATTTGGTTGCTCTAGCTCTTACCATCTCTGAGATCTACAGACGGACAGACTGATCATACTTTAGGTAACTTTGGGGGGGTCTCCTTCTGTATGTACCATACAGTACAGGGTATAAAAATTATTTTTAATATTTTTAATTTATTAACATACTATATAGGTATATTAAGTAACATTTTAAGTACACACAAATTGGATCTGGTAGCACTAAAATTACTTTTTTCCCGAAGGCTCATGGCTATCCTTTTTATGGAAGAGTATCTCTTTTGATCACGAAAAAATAATACCCAGTGGGATACACATTTATTTATTGCAAAAACTCAAAAGTTCATTTATTTTTATATACATATGTATTGCATTTATCTCATGTGTTATTGTCACCAATCCAGGGTGAAGCTGGAGCCATAATTTGGCATGAACTGCCATAAGGCCAAATCAGGCCGTTATATTAATGTAGAAGTTAGGGAATTACATTTTTTAACGATCGTTTTGATACGCATTTTATAACTTAATAAAAAAGCAACTAAAAGTATGCTTGATATTTTTCCATTTCCTCCAATAGTGAGTGCGTAGACTAAAAATAATACCCATAGAAACGTTTACATACAGGCATGTTCCCGATTTCGACTCGTTTTGAAAAGTCATAACGAGTGCATTCCACAATTGGTGTTCCGGATTCAGACTGATTTCGAATCGTTTTCATTCGGGCCAGAAACAGCTGTGCAGTTTATGTGGCGCAAAATTTAAATAGCAGCGACATCATACAGCAACCGTCTTTTAAAAATGGAAACTTAGTAAAAAATTAAGTTGCTTGTAGTTCGCATTTCAATTTTATAAGTATAACAAAAATATAAAATTCTTTCGTACAGCCGTATTTCCTGTAGTTGACAAGTTTACCAAGATTTGGCAACGTTTGGATTGTGCTGATGTGCAAAATAATGCTCACGCGTTATACTCTAACGCTTAGCGCTTCCTTTTTTGCCCCTTCAAAAATTTATTATTAAAAATACCTACAAAAAAAAAGCGGCTCTTTGGTGTTTGTTTAAAAAGTGCGCCAAATTGCCAGCTGACCGACCAACGGCCACCTATCGATAAATTCACATTGTAGAGTTGCCACAAGCTTTCGAACAACTAACTAAATAATTTATTTTTTCTTTTTGCCAACATCTTTCTAAGGGAGAAATATACATATTTTAAGCCATCCATTTATAAAATTATCTTTGAATTTACTTGTGCAACACAACAACACATAACTTTTCGAAGACCTGTTTTCCTTGTAAGTCCAAAACACCTTACTTGCATTCAATTTTAATACACAATTTTTTTAATAAAAATATTTAATGAAAGTTAAACATAATCCGACCAACTGAACAGTTCTAAATATTCTTTAAACATTAAAAAATAATACAAAATGAATTTCAGTGACATTAAATGCATTTATTTAAGTAAATTAAGCCAATTACTTTTCATTTCGACAGCTGAGAGCCAAACTTTTCAAAACGATTCGACTCTTGTCGGAATCGAAATGCAGAACATGCCTGATTATCTAAAAATAACAATACACTGCCTTTTCATTAGTTCCCAAGTTTTTATAATCTTTTAAATGCATTTACACAATAATATTACTGTAAGGAATAGCAAATGATTTAAAGTTGCAACCGAATTTGAAGCGATAATTTGAAGTAAAATAATTGTTTGTATCGATAGGCTAAGTTTATATAGATAAGTTATCGTGGTCAGCGCATATCGCGATATAAATGAATGATTGCGGGAATAATGGTGAAATTGTGAGACCGAGCAGACGTATGAAAAAATACAAAATTGAAACGCGCGCGCTATATTGGAAATTTATGGAGCCAAATAAATATGTTTTAAGTTTAAATAATTCGTTACCTGTTTTTATTTTGCCGTATAAAGCCGATACCTAACAATTACTTTAGCAACAATATGCATTTATTAAAATTAATCACGATTTAGTTTTTTTTATTACAATGCGATTATGCAAGATATAAAGGTAAGACATGCATCATGTTTGTTTATGTAAAATTCATTATGAGTTGTGCATGCTATTTTTTGGGTTGATTCAGAGAAGAAATAATTGTCAATAAATATCTTACTTGAAATTGGCATAAATAGAACCTAGGTTAGGTCAGGTTGAAGCGGCTGCTGGCTTGAACCAGCACACTTAGGCCTAGACTGGGCCGTTGTGTTACCGCACGGATCTCTATAACTTTTTATCCTTTTCCTTTATGACAAAACTTAGAAGGAGCCCCAGCCTGTTGCAACGATGTAAACTGCAATCTTCCTCGGGCATATAGTTTCTAGCTCTGCTAGATTGTGGAGAAAATTGTTTCCCAAATAATAACATAGCATCGTGTTGGCTGCTATGCTCCATGGAAGAGGTGATAGTACTCCCCCCTTCTGGAGTACCTCTGCTTACATACCTACAAAGAGAGGACAAACCAAGTGAAGAAATCACCGTTCTGCTCAGTACCATATGGTTGATTGGTCTCACTAACCGGTCATCCACCTTCAGGTACAGGTGTGCATTGGTTATTGCCTTCGGGTCGATGTTATTAAAGGCGCCTTCTATGTCTAAAAAGGCTGCGAGAGTGTAATCCTTATTATACAAGGATTTTTCTATGTGGGAAACAACGGAGTGGAGTGCAGTTTCTGTTGATAAGCGTGTAGCGACTGTGACAATAGCCTTTGATCGATCGACGTTCTAAGGTATAGCCCTATCAACCTTTCCAATGTTTTCAATAAAAACGACGACAAGCTTATGCATCTGAGATCCTTAGGGAATGTGTGTGAGGCTTTGCCCGCCTTGGGTATACAAACGTTAGCCAAGAAGATAGGATTTGGCCTAACGCAATAATGTTGGTGAAAATAGCTTTTAGCCACCAGACTACCAGGTCCCCCCGTGCTGCAACGGGGCTGGTATTAGCCCGGCAGGACCTGCAGATTTATAGGGGCCGAAGCTGTTTATAGCCCATCTAATGTTGGAGTCAGTTATGATATCTTCCAACACGTTTATCGGAAGGTAGGAGGGGTTACAGGTTGGTGCAACTGTTGAACTACCAGGAAAGTGCGTGTCCAGGAGTAGTTTTAGTGACTCTTCGCTGGAATTTGTCCAGGAGTTATCCGGTTTCTTAAGATAGCCCAAATTTGTGGGCGACTTTGAGAGTAATTTGCAGTGTCTTGCAGCTTCTGATGAGGATTCGATTTCCGAACAGTATCTTCTCTATCATCTAGTTTAGCTTGCCTGAAAGTTTCTTGTATTGAGCTAAACTTTGTTTGTACTCGGACCAGCTCTGGTCACAGTTTAGTCTTTGCTTGCCCTATTTCAGGTGTCCTCCATGGTGGCTTCCTTTTGCCTCTTGGCTTACTTGTTGGACAAGATGACTTGTTAGATTTGTTGCACCCTTTGGTGAAAGTTGTAATGAGATGCTCGAGTTTCTCCTTTGAGGGTGGAGTCAATTCAGGAGGGGTTGGAAGAGTTTTCCTCAATTTTATTTTGAACGATTTCCAGTTGGTTCTTCTCGGGTTATAGAACACAACAATATATCTGTGATCTAAGAAAGATTGCTCTTTCGAGACTTCCCAATTAACGACTTGATCATATAGAAAATCAGAGATTAAGGTTGGGTCAATGACCTCTTCCCTGTCCCTGATTATAAACGTAGGATCATTTCCCCGATTACAAATTATCAAGTTAGTAGAGAGAAGATATTCAAAAAGTAACTCACCTCTCACATTTATATTAGAGCTCCCCCATTGTCCATGGTAGGCATTTGCGTCGCATCCAAGCAGTAGGCCAGTGCCAAGATAACCACTGTCCTTAATCAGCTTATGACCCGGAAAAGGATCCAGGATATCGGGTGCCAGGTATGCCGACGCTATACGGATCGGTTTGTTCTGGAGTTCCAGACTTACCGATGTAGTGTCACCATCGCTGTAATTGTAAAGGAAAAATACACTAAGGTTCTTTTTTGCCAATATGCAGGTGCGGGCTCTACCTTCTTCTTGGGCTGCAAACAGCCTATACTCTCGTATGCTGAGCACGGATACCCTATTGGATATAATCCAGGGTTCCTGTATCAGCACCAGGTCAACTTCGCCCCCAGCCAGGCGAAGCAATAGGGCAGCGGTTGCTGCTTTAGAATGCTGAAGGCTTACCTGCAAGACTCTTAGCGACATCTTGCGGTTTGACCTCCATCACCGTTATGTCTATGTCGTCGCTGATGCTCTCATCAGCGGAGTCAGCACTCTTCTGACACAGCGCACTGTGCCCCCTAACCAAGGACGCATCGGACATCACCGATTCGCAGTCCTCGACCTGGGGATCTTTCTTTGGAACAGTTCGCTTCTCTTAGCCGGTTTGACACCACAGTACCGATTGCCCGAACCTTCATTTCATTCAGCAAGCAGTGTGAACAATATGACGTGAAGAAGTTGTCATTGTAAAATGCGTGTATCTCTGAATCTTTGATTCATGGATTCGATTGTAGAGAGAATCATTGACGCATTGGTTTCGTATGGAATAAAATGGAAAATATATCCTGAATCAGAATAGAGGCACCATAATTTGAAGCCGTTGCAAATTGGCTTCGCTCTAATTAACTTTTTCGGGCGAAATATGGAGTAATATGTTCAACAATCGAAAAATGCGTGACGAAAATTCCAACTTTCTTGTTCAAAGCCGAAAGCCCAAGATCCGGTTGAACCTACCAATAGTAACTCTATCTAACGAAGTGTGTGGTAGCCAGAAAGAAAAAGAATCTCGATAAAGCGAGACGCTTGTTGTCGAGTGGTGGTGAAAATTACAGAGTAGATTTCTCAGCTAGAAACGATAATGCCGATGGTTTCGTCGTCCCAGAATATCCGAAACAGTTCTAATGGGGTTTCTCTGGCTAAAAATAACATAAAATTAGAAATGCAATGATGAAATAGCTGTGTCAATAACGGAAAAATAACGGTCCTACAGGTGGCAATGTCGAATTCGTTTGTTGAGCAAATTTTAGACTCATCTAAAATTCGCACAATTACTTCTGGATACGTCATAAACTAATTTAAATTTTACGTTGTTCTTTTGTCAACATAAGTATTTTGATGTCGAAAAGACAAAGAATTTATATCCAGTAATTTTTAGTGTACACTTCAAAATTTGTCCAAAAAAGGTGTGTACACATATACAAGTGTGTGTGTCAGAGTGCGTTTTGCAGGGTGTCGGATTATTGAGAGGAAGAAAGTCTAAAGTCAGACTTTTGTTCAAATCACTTTATCCGAAACCAAATGAGCCAACCACTGTGCTTGAGGTCGACAACAACATACCCTCTCTGGATTCAATTTCTCCCTGCTTCCACGAGCAATCTTAGTTAGTTCTGTTGACATATCTAAAGCATGGAGGCCTTCAATAAGCATAGGAATGTTTAAAAGCTCTATAAAGTTCTAACTGAATGTTTGCGCTTTTGCAACTTAACCAAGGCATGAAAAGTATCCAAACAAACCTGGGAGCTTCCTTCTTCGTTAAGCCCTATAAGTCTATTGTCACCAGCAGGCAAAATCTTTGAAAAAATAGTTATAAGTAAATTATTGATAATTATTGAAGATCATTCGAATGGAACATAATACTCTGCATACCCTTGCCAGAATCAAGAGATGAGTGCAGGCTACTCACATGGATCTTGCCTTTCAATTATAGGTACTCTATAAAAGTTGCACTTTAGATGTTTCCCACCTAAGAGAATGCACAATCTCTATTCCTACAGATGACACTACACACAATTTAAAAAGTAAATATGTTGATCAGAACTCTCTACGCCTTCAGAAATAAAAAATTTTGGTTTTTATATTTGGAGCAGTTGTACCACTTTAAGTCCATTTTCTCCCCAAGATTACATTCAAAAACTTTTGTTTTGATTATAAGTTCGATTCTGCCTATAGTCTAAGCAGAAAATGCTAATTAGCCTGCATCTCTTTATTATTTATTATAAATGTTAGGATCTCACAGAAATTGAAATTAAAATCTTTGCCGCGGTTTCTAAGAGCAATGTTCTTGCTTCACACTATTTTTTTCTGCTGACATGCTCTTCCCAAGACCTGACGGGAACCCGCTGCTTCCTTTAGCAACGTATACTGTAGATTCGGCCGTCCTAACTGCAGAAACTTATTTTTAATAGACTCGAATGCCCGCATTCAGTTAAATGCTGATACATCACTATGCGTCCTGTTTAGACTGCTCAATTTTCTACGTTAACCTTCTCGCATTCACTTAGGATCATGTTCGCGCAACTACCATGAGGTGCTCTGGTAAAATAAGAAAAATGGAGTGGCTATTAAAACGCAGTAGAAGGCTTCTTCTAAACAACAAAGGTCTGCTTTACAAATTTATTGTGGTGCCAACGTGCCAGGTCTCTGGCTCTACTGCCAGTTGTCTTATACTTGGAATCCAATATTATATATTCATCGTGGCCTACACGGAACGCCTCAGATACCGCCCAAACTCACTTACCATGCTCTTGCCGGGCATCAGCCAAGAAGACGCTTCAAACGATAGCACCCTTGCGATTTGCCAAATACATTCCTTGATTTCAAAGAATTTGTGAATCTCTGCCCGACTCTAAAATAGACTGCACTAACGCACTTCACGCAGTTTTTAAAGTATCTTCTAAGTAAAGGAGTGGTAAATTTGTAACTTTTGGCTATAACTCCCGAAGTTTGCAATCTTCAAATAGAAAAACTAAGATTTGTGGCGAGTTTTGCTACATATAAAGGTTTTTGAGGAATTGGTAGCTTGATTGGTGCAGTTTGTATGGGAAGTGGGTCAAAATAAAAAAATGTTTAATTATATCTATATAGTCTTTATAGTATGGGTGAAAACGGGGCAAGATATTGACAAAAACTAATCTGTTCGTAAAATTTGGTTTCTATTGCTCATATAGTTTCTGAGATCTTTTTGTTCATACGGACAGACAGACAGGCAGACAGACATGGCTATATCATCTTAGCTGTTCATGCTGGTCAAGAATGGTGTCTGCCACGCCTCCTCTTACATTTGCACAAACTTATTATACCTTTGTACACATGGTAAAGGGTGCACAAAAGCATTCATATCATATTTTTAACGATACACAATCTTTTTATAAACAAGTAGGCAAGACCAACTCTTTCAAAAATTAATAGCAAAAATATATAAAAAAATGTGGTACAGTCGAGGCGGTGCCCGACAGTGGAATACCCTGTACCTTTTGTGTCAAAAAAATTTTTCCTGCATATTCCATCTAAGAACTTTCCAATTGGAATTTATTTTTTTTTTGGTGCAAAACGATATTTATACCTATAAGTTCCGTAAATTTGTACCGATTTTGATGAAAATCGAAAGTTACGTCAAAGAAGCTATTTTAATTATATTGGGTAAGTTTCAAGTTGATATGTTAAGGGGTGTGGGAGAAAACACGGTAAATCCATTGCGGGGGGTGGGGGGACCGCATCGATAAAATTTGGATGTGGATTTGTTCATTAGAGCCACATGAATGAGCTTACCAAAAATTGTGATTCTAGGTCACTTGTAGCCATAATTGCGTAGAGTCAAATATTGACGCAGTTTATTGGCAAGGGGAGGTGAAATTTGCACATTTTTGACTATAACTTGTGTTGTATTTGTCCGATTTTGTTCATTTTTTACACATAGATGCATGTATCCACAACGAATCGCTCTGTTAAATTTCAAATGAAAATATTAAACGGTGTGGCTAAAAACCGCGAAAATCTACAGCGGGGGAACGGGGAAAGATATTGACATGATTCAACAAACTTCATCTGCTTAGGAAATATGCGCACCAGCAGGTAAAGTTCCGTGTCTCTAGCTTTTATAGTCTCCGAGATCTAGGCGTTCATACGGACGGACGGACGGACGGACGGACGGACATGGCTCAATCGCTACCCGAGGTTATGATAAGCATTTTGGTATAAAGGACTTGGGGTCTGCCACGCCTCCTTCTGTCCGTTACATACATTGCACAAACCTAGTATACCCTTTGTACCTATAGGTACAGGGTATAAAAATATTAATAAATAATGTGTATTGTAATTTTCGCTCTTTAAAAGGCTGACTACATCAAAATAACAAGAAGACAACTCTGGCTTTTTTTATATCCTGTACCTTAAGGTAAGGGGTATATTAAGTTTGTGCAAATGTTTATTGTATGTTAGTTGTAGGCTGGCCCAACGAGAGGGGGTGGGAAGGGGGGATACCACCCGGGCCCGGAGTTTTCTCAGGGGCCCGGTGTAATTTATGTCGTACTATCGCGATTGTAGGATAGAAGACGCTTGACTCAAAAAATTATCTTCAATATGGACAGGATTACAACAGAAATTCGTCTAGATATGTCCGTCCGTCTGTCTGCGGTTCTATATGAACGCCTGGATATTGGAGACTATAATATCTAGGATAACCAAACTTGACATTTGGAATTTTTTTCTTTTAACACTAAACTTTATTAAAATAAATCCATCAATAATAAGCCATAAACATCGGTGGTAATCAAAATATGTCGAGTGTCACTATTTATATTTTGCGCCTTGGCTTTGGTGTCAGATGCAATATGTTTACAAAGTTTTGAACGGTGACCGTTTTTTGTATTTTTTGAAGTGGCTTGAGAATCTGGCCACAACCATAAAATGGAATTAAACCGATCATTACGCCGCTGCAAATGGCTTGTTCTCAGAATTTAGTAGCTCACTGACGAATTTCGTGAAGGTCGTCCGAAATTGTAGAAAACATCGATGCCGTGCACGAAATTATAAATCAAGATCGCCATGTAGCATATTATGAGTCTGAGGCTTCCTTGGGCATGAGTTACAATAGCGTAAATCCAATATTGCATGCACATTTGGGTGACAAGAATATTTGTTCGTTTTGGATGCCGCATTACTTGACAATCGCTTAAAAGGGGACTCGTGTCGTTTGGTGCCAAGGAAATTTGAAGAAATACAACCACTATGCTGCAAAAGACGTTTTTAAGATCGTGACAAAATAACAATGGACAGAGTATGGGTCTTCTTAGACTAGACAAGTAAAAAAAAAGTTATTCGCGACGGAGCAATTCGAAGCAAATGGTTCTTTGTGCCTTCGGAATAGCCGGTCATGACGCCACTGTATCACCAAAGCAACGTTGGTCGGTCAATTCTGAATAATATAACTAAAACGATTTGTTTGCCAGAGGTGTTTAGTGAAATAAGGAGAGGCGAATAATTCATCACGATAATGCATCTTTTGGAGATAACTCAATCCATGAAAAGTTCTTGATCTTTATGGATATTTTAAAAATCAATACAGCCGTTTCTCTACTTAATTACTATTTTTTTATTGTGAGGTGCAAAATATAAATGGTGACCCTGGAATATTGGTCCGACTGTAAGTTTGCGGTTTTAAAACAATTCAATATAGCAACCCAATACAATTTATAGTGAAACAAAAAACTAATATGAACAACAAACAAATCGCTTACCACAATAAAATATAAGTGCATCTCACCGTACATAATTCATAAACTAATAATACGTAACGAACATCTCCGATTTATATTAATGCTGTTTTTACGTTAGTTTGTTTAACTGATAGGCGTCGCACAATTTTTTATAGTAAATATATGTAGCTCACGTACTGGCTGGGCAAAATCCCGCGTTTAGTGCGGGGTTTCCACATCAGTGTGAGACAGACATTATTAAAATTTATAACTTTTTTTTCGTATAGTGTATAAGTACACTAATGGACGAGTCACTCTAGCGATAAGATAAGTTTTGATGTGTATATGACAGAAAACAATGTGCTTTCAATAAAGTTCAATTGGTATCTCTTAAGTTTTACAGTGTTTAATTAAACAAAATATCTTAACATAAATAAATACACATTCGAAAATTGCATGTTTAGTTGAATTGTTGTGCAATGTTATTACATTTTTGATAAAGCGCCTTCATGGGACCGTAGCTGCTTAACACCAGAGAAATAAGCGTCAAGCATTTCATTAAGATTTGAAAGTCCACAACGCTGCGGCTCTTGAAATAGCCCGACTGATAGCCATAATACTGTGTGACTAAGGCTATGACAAAGCAAGCAAATCCTAAAAGATTGTGCAAGGTTTTGTTTAGCAACGGGGCAAGAAGCTTTTTGAGACGGTTCGAGAAAAGAGCACTTAGTCCGGAGATCATGGCCAGCAGGCACAGTATAAAGGCGCTAATACCTGTGGATTAGTGTAAAGTAAAGTTCAATATTTCGTTTTCTGGTTTTATGCTTACCCAATTGTCCGTGCGTAGATTGCAGCATGAAGCCTTTTTGTATCATTTTAATAAGCGCACCAGAAGCACCGCAACACCCACCAAGAGTTAGCAGAATCCAGTGTATAGTTGTCTTGGTAGTTCGCTTGTAGCCTTGCGTAAGTACATTGGCGTCATAGTGTACCATCACTCCTTGGGCCATGAAAAAAGAAAACTGCAGAAAAAGTAGGGTACATTTTGTTTTTAATGTTGGTTAATAAAATTTTTTAATAAGTGGTCGAACATTTTAATAATAATAACACTGAACAGCTGATTTGAAACCATCTAATTTTTCAAAGAATTTGTATTTTCTAAAGAATTTCAATGTTTTTTTTTTCAAATGTATGGCCCTTTAGAAAACTCTGCCTTTTGCTTTTTTCACTTAAAGTTTGTCTTTTTAATTAGAGTTTAAAAACAATACTCAAGAGAAACCAATTTATGTATTTTGGAGAGCATATCTGTTTGTACAAAAATAGCTCTAAAACTATTGTAGCTAAGTGACTCCCACAATTTTAAAGCTTACCTATTCTAATTCACAAACGCGTGTATATTTGGAACACCTGTCATCTGTTTTAATAGCGATTGGGTCATGTATACCAAAAATTTTGAATTAAAAGTCCGGTTTTAAATAGAGTAATCACTCTTTCTGCTGTCTATTCCGTCAGTTTTAAAATTATTTAAGTTGGTACATACATTTCGTGCTTGGACGGATCCGAGTACTTTCTTACAAACTGAGCTTCAAGTACATCAAATTTTTCCCGACTTTGACTTAAGCAATTTGTCTTGCAGTATTCATTTTGGCGTTACGAACAGCATCTAATACTTACGCCTATGGTGACCAGAAAGGCGTGCAGGCCAGTGCCCTCCAGACCCGTGCGTAGCGTCAACCAGGACATGTATATGGTCACAAAACCAATACATATCTGATTCAACACATTCAATCCAAACTCTAGACGCTGCAGTGTCTGGCGCGTATCACTTTTCACTGACATTCTCGTTAAGCGTTGAGAATCACCCAATGGCATAAACGACGGCAAGCGTTGTGCTTGTCTGGTGTGGAAATAGTTGCCAATTTCCTGCTTCTGCTCAGCCGTTCCGCTCGTACTTGTGCTGCCGTACTCCACTGCCGGCTTACTACTGACCAAAGCGAACAGATGCTCTTTCATATTGTAGCCACAATCAAGGCACGCGAGAACAGCCGAATGTAGGCTTTTAACTTGTACAATTGCTTATCAGTTGCAAAAATATGTTATTTTCATGTTAAAATCATTTGTACTATAAAAGTTTGGCGTGCTAGTTGATAATTTTCACTATAGCCAGACAAATTGAAAGGGTTTTATTAGCACTTGGTAATAAATATTTCACGCATATTTCAAATGGCAATTTATTTGAATTTGACTTTAATCTATGACGGATGTATACAAAAATGATATACGCCCTCTGAAAGTTAAATTGTAATTGATTGCAATAATCATATTATTTTGAAATGTGGCGTACGCCGCAGTAACTATGACCGATTGAAGTACCAAGCAACCACAAATCATTTGATAATGGTTTACGACATACAATACCAATAGCCACTTGGGGGAAGCGGTTCAAATGCAGATACTACATAGAGATATGGTGGTGTGCACGCTGGGTAGCAAAAACCACATACAAACAGCAAGGTTTTTAAAATAATTTGCTAAGCAATAAGAAAATGGCAATGAATGCAATCAATTAATCGATAATGCAGCAGCGATAAGTGCGATCGTTTAAACCGTTACATGTTTGCACTTGCCAACACTGCTGAAATGTTAAACTAGCAATAAATAAATGTGAAATAAAAAATTGTGTACATTACTTACAAAAATCAATTTATTCAAGTAGAAACAAATGGTAGAAGCTTACAGTCTCTGTTTAGGCTATAAATACTTAATATACATATATATAGATATATATTTTATTTATTAATTTAAATATATTTATTGTACTGTAATATAGTTAATAACTATAGTGTACCAGCAAAAAAAAAACGACTCAAAATGCTTAATAAAATAGATTCTAATAGCTACAAATTGCATAAAATTAGCTAAATGAATTAAATAAATTAATACATTTGTTATATAGCGACTTAAGTGGTCCTATGCAGCTCAACACCATCGTTACCAATGTTGCCACCTGCATGAGTGTTACAAAATCAGTTCCATTTCCTTTAAATATTCTCGTTTGCGTATAGCCGTAGAACTGGGCCATCATTGCAATTACGAATGTTGCTACACCGAGCAATGTATGACAGGTTTTATTCAGCAAAGGTGACCAACAAGGTGACATAGCTCGAGCTAGTGCAGCCCACAGACCCGTAAGCAAGCTGATTAGGCACAGTATAAAGGCGGCAAAACCCAAACGCCCGTGTAGTGTAACCAGCACAAAATCATCTCTTATTAACTGAACTAGACAACCAGCCACGCCCATGCCTCCACCCAGCACCTGCAGCACTATGTGCATGGCCTTTTTGCCTTTACGGGAGTAAAGCACGGTAGGCCAATTTGCGTTGTAGAACGACATCATGGCTTCAGCCATTAAAAAACAAAATCCGAAAGTTACGAGCCATGCGTGTAGTCGTATGCCCGTTAGGCCAACACGTAGACAGGTCCAGCTGGTCCAAATAGTAACAAATCCTATGCAGAGTTGATTAAGCACATTCAGTGCAGCCTCAATGTGTTGTAACAGGCTAGTCGAACCGGATTTTTCGACCGACATTTTCTTCACACAATTTACAATATTTACGCGAGAAATTTATTGATTTTTGATTAATTTTTATTATTTTATAGTTTTTCTTTCATTTGTTAAATTTTAAATTTTTATTATTTAGCAACTCTTAGTTTAAGAAATTAAGGATCTTTTTTCAAAAAAAGACTTAAAATTAGTCTAATTTAAACTTAAAGGAACTTTGGTTTTAAGGAACTTTTGACCGTATCTGCTTTATTTGATTTTTATGGCATTCGCATACACCGCTATGCAAATGACATTTATGAATGCAAAATTCCGAAACAACTGTTGCACAGACTTTGTGTTCCCCTTGTATTTATTAACTTCGAGTACTAACTGAATTTGTTTCTTATCGGTTTATCAGCAAATTATATTTTTCCTTATAAGCCATCAAGGGATTTTAATATGTAATTGAGCACCGGCACGTTCGACATAAAAGATTACGGGTACCAGGGGGCAACAATTATATCGAATCGTTTTACCACTCTCGATTCTTAGGTAAGCAAAGTTATTTTTAGGAGCATTTGACATCATAACAAGCGGAAGCTTGAAGTTGGAGCGCCCCAGAATGCAATACACCAAACAGGGTGGGCTTATGAGCGCCTGCTCACGTTGGCCAAAAACGTTTAAGCATGGCATACGTACGTATACTAAGATTATCAGTCATTAATATTAGTTAGTACTATACATGCATACTTTTGTTCGAACATTTCTTATTACATATAGAGCGGATAGTAGAACGGCACTCAAGTGCATATGGTGTATAAGGCACTTATCGCATTTCCAAATCGCACGTACCTAGATAACTTTTAGACCTGTCATCGAAAAGTTAAGTCAGTAGGAGTACGTATAAAGAATCCGCTAAATATAAACAGACAAACTAGACAGTAAACGTTTTTTAAACGTTAAAAAAGTGGTGGGTGTTAAAATAATTATGCTGAGTCTTTATATAAGGAAACAAATGTTATATTTGTTTCGCCAGGGTTACGACCTGTTGTAAGCGCAATGATTTAATTCGAGCACGCCTTCACCTTCACATAAGGTCCTTAAAAACCATTTTTTTTCTAAAACTTTTTGCGAAAAAGCCACAGTCGCCAAAATCGATTAGTAACCTTTGTGATGTTACCTTTGCATAATCGAAAGCGAATTTAAGTGGCGCCCTGTGTTGGCACAGAGAATTTTAGAGACAGAATCTTTCACCACGACTTTATTTAGACAAACGGAAAAATGTTCCCTGCTTTCGCCAAAGGAGTGTAGTTCGGGCACAATAAAATAATTATTCCAAATAATTACAATTTTTGCTTTAGGTTTTATATATGTTTATGTATTGTATGTGTATGCTTGTTGCAGTGGCCGTATGTATGCAAGTACAATTGAAGAGAGAGAAATGATCGTGCTGAACCAGGATATATAAATTCTTATATGCCTAATTTTCTTCTTATTTCTCTCGTTCGTCCTACGCTCACGCCTTCTGCACTCCGTGATACCAACGGAGCTACTAGAGGTTTATCCACTTGACTATGTTCATTGTCTTCGTACAACTCATACAATTAGTGTAAAGGGCCAAATACCCTACGGAATACTTTTCTCTTAAACATCGAAGGTATAATTTCACTTCAGCGCCATAAACTAGAATGGGTAGGATAAGCATCATCTTGTCTGAAATTTCGAAAGGTATCAAAACTCTCGTAGAGGACCATTTCTTGGGCTACACTTGGCTTTGTACTACATGCTAAGTCTCCTGCCAGGAGAAAAAAAGGGCCATGGGTCTATTTTCTCAGTTTGATTTTATTTGAATTTTAAAGATTACTGACGTTATAAATTATTTGGTGTGTTGGGGTACCAAGTAAAATAATCTCACTTATTCGGAAAACTTACGTAAGTTTTAAATGTTTGGTAAAACATAACGGGAAGACGTCGGAGGCATTTTCTGCCACATCTGGCGTGAGACAAGGGTGTCTCCTCTCGACGTTAATTTTTCTCATAGTCATAGATGCAGTAACAAGACGCGCAACAAATGATAAACCGAGGGGAATCGCCTGGAATCCTCTAATTCCTTCATCCAGACTTGAGTCGCTGGATTACGCAGACGACAAGTGCGAACTGACTCACAGGTGCATCGACATGCAAGAAAAACTTAACGATCTGGCCTATGAATCCTCTAAGGTTGGCTTTCGTATCAATGTTGAAAAAACAAAGGACAACTAAACGGCCAACCTATAGAACGAGTAGAATCTTTTCATTATCTCGGAAGCATTGTGACACACAGAGGAGGTACTGAAAAAGATATAGACGCAAGAATTAAAAAGGCTATTGGTGCCTTTACGCGTCTAACTAAAATATGGGCCTCATTGCTACAGCACCAAAACTAAAATTTCCATCTTCAAATCTTGCGTACTATCGGTACTATTATATGACTGCGAAACGTGGTTCGTAACTGAGCAGTTACAACAAAAGCTGCGTGGTTTCTACAATCGCTGTCTTCGCAGAATCCTAAAAATCTTCTGGCCTAACCGCATATCCAATGACGAGCTACGAATTAGAACGAATATCCCCGATATCAACATTGAGATTCGAAGACACGAGTTCGGATGGATTGGTCACACTTTGCGTAAACCTCAAGATGATATTGCCAACATGGCATTACAATACAACCCTCAAGGAAGCAGACCAAGGAGACGCCCAAAGACAACATGGACACGCTCAACATTAAATGAAATTAATAGACAGCTTGCTACAGAAAGAAACAGGATCAGAAATACCAGAAACATTAGCGAGCTTCGTGAGGGGCCGGCGAATAGACGACAATGGAAACTACTTATAGATAGTCTGTGCCCAGTATAATGGCAACTCGAATCACCGAAGTCGAGCAGGGCTTAATAATAGTAATAATAATAAATTATTTGGTATGGTAACTGTTTGTGCGCCATTAAAAAGTTGGCAGGACGATGGAAAATTATCGATTAAGTTGGCATCGTAGTAGCGATTGCTGGAAAACTATTAATCGTAGAAAAGTTATGGAGGACTCATTTTGTAGATAATTTCAATTACTTTAACAAAATATATGGGTAAAATTTCCGAAAAAACCTTCCTGTTTTGAGATATTTGCAAATTATTCCTAAAACACCAAACATGATTTCCAACTTTTAACTTTGAACAGGCGTTGTGCTTGAACCAACAAAGCTACAATCTGGATTTAAGTCTTGTTTGATGGATAATTTTATTGGCAACAATTTCGACCTTTAAATCGTTTATTATGCAAAAACCGTACCAACATATATTACCAGGGGCGGTGTCTAAAACTCGGTTTTAGACTTAGAACAAGGTCCCTTACGATCCCTGAAAGTTTCATCCAGAAAGTATTTTTTCCAGATGAAACTCTTCGTTTACTGAAATTACACTAATGTACACATTATTCAACCATGTTTCAATTATTTTTGCATAATAAATATGCGAGCATAAATTAATTGACACATAAATCTAATTTTCAAAGTTTTGTACGGCTTCTACTCCATGTTATAAGTTTTTAGAAAGATCTGATCGAATTACAAGTTAGGGTAGACTTTTTATACCCTGTACCGTATGGTACAAAGGGTATATTGTGTTTGTGCAAGCCGAAAATGTATGTAACGTACAGAAGGAGAAGTCGGAGACCCCCCAAAGTTACCTAAAGTATGATCAGAGTGACTAGAGAAGTCGATATACCCATGTCCGTCTGTCCGTCTGACCGTCTGACCGTCTGACCGTCTGTCCGTCTGACCGTCTGTCCGTCTGTCCGTATGAACGCCTAGATCTCAGAGATGGTAAGAGCTAGAGCAACCAAACTTTCAGATAAGATCCCTTATTAATCCATAGAAGACAAGTTTATTTTATTTTTTTGATATTATATAGCTCCCATAGGGGTGTTTCAGAGGACCTCGAAAAAAAACAAAAGTTTTAGATGGATAATTCGTTTGCTTATGAATTTGGCAATCGGAAGTTTTTTAGAAACCCCCAGCACTGTACCAAATTTTATCAAAATCGGTTGACTATATCATATAGCTCCCATAGGACCAATCGGTCAAAAAATCGTGTTTTGTACAAAATTCGTTGTGTTTCGTTTATTTGTGAACATACCGTAACCACATTTGGCATTAAGAAGTTTTTTAGAGTTCCCAAGCACTGTATCAAATTTGATCAAAATCGGTTGACTATATCATATAGCTCCCATAGGACCAATCGGTCAAAAAAAAGTATTTTGAACAAAATTCGTTTTGTTTCGTTTGTTTGGCAAAGAAATATGTTTTGGAGTTTGTAAGCAATATATCGGCCTTGATTGCAATGTGGTGGTACAGGGTATCCCAAAGTCGTCCGCGCCCGACTTTAACGTACGCCATCTTTTATATAAGAAATTACTTCTCTTTTAAATACATACATTAATTAAAAATAAAACTTATCCATCGCATTTTACATCCATTTGTAGAAACGGATACAAAACTAATTATAACTTTATACAAAATTTTCAATTTTGATTCAATCTTATACATTATGAACTGTCTGCCTTAAAGGTAGTCTTCGTCTTGATATGCACGGATTTTATTTTCACAAATAAATCTAAGCATTATTGGGTATATTACAAATCTTCTTGCCAACGCCATCAAACCCGAGTTTAAATTAACATCACATGCATAAAGTCAAGTTGAAGATAATGCTATTCTATCGCGTCAAATGGCAATACATTGAATAAACGTTTCTAGTTTCTTTTTTTTTCATTTTAAAACATAAAGGTTAAAAGTTTGCGAACTGAATGCAAGCTCAACTATGACCAAGATTTTATAAAAAATGTGATACAGTCGAGGCGGTGCCCGACAGTGTAATACCCTGTACCTTTTTTTTCTCGAAAAAAATTTATTCCTGCATATTCCTTCTAAGAACTTTCCAATTGAATTTTTTTTTTTTTTTATACCTATAAGTTTTGCAAATGTTTACCGATTTTGATGAAAATCGAAAGTAAAGTGTAAAGTGTTGTATTTGTCCGATTTTGTTCATTTTTGACACACAGACTAAGTTAAGTTTCAGGTCAAAAACGGTGCAGCTGAAAACCGCGAAACTCTACGACGCGGGAACGGGGGAAGACATCGTTATTGTTCAACAAACTTCATCTACTGAGGAAATATGCACATCCGCTGGTAAAGTTTCGTATTTCTAGCTCTTATAGTCTCCGAGATCTAGGGGTTCATACAGACGGACGGACGGAAATGACTCAATCGCTACCTGAGGTTATGATAAGCATTTTGGTATCAAGAACTCGGGGTCTGCCAAGCCTCCTTCTGTCCGTTACATACATTGCACAAATCTAGTATACTCTTTGTACCTATAGGTACAGGGTATAAAAATATAATTTTTTTTGTTTATTAATGTTGATAGGTCTTTTATAAGTCTCCACGCCAAATTTGAGCGTCATCTGTCAAGAGATTTGTTTTTTAGCCTCGAGTCTGTTTTTCGAATAACGCTATGAAACCAAAAGTTGAGTAAAGAGTTTGTTTGAAATTTTGTTATTCTAACAGAGACAGCTTTATCACGTTCACGAGTTTTTGATTAGTATTAAGTTGTTTTAGGGCGGCCGAATATAGCTGGAGAACTTGCCCAATGATCGGCGTCTTGCAACATCAAACAACGAAGAAACATCGAAAAAGTGATGAAAATTGTCCTCGAAAATCGACGTGTGGCTAAAAGATAGATAACAGCCGATCTTGACATACATTTCAGAATACATTTTAAGTAATACTTTGCGCTTAAGACGGGTTTGTTCATCTTGTTAAAAAATTTGCCGAGTTTTCTTCAAAAGAGCAACGATATACAATTCTGGGGCTCCGCATTCCTCATAAAGCGGCTAATGTTCTAGAGGCTGTAGAAATGTGCAATGGAGTTGATCACAGGATGCCCTTGGTTGGTCCGAAACTCAATGCTTCACAAAGTCCTCAAGCTGGTGGCGGTTGAGGAGCAATTGTCCTTCTGCAGAAGGGTGTAGATCGGCTAGAGGCTGCTGTTGTGAGCCCAACCCATCAGGCTCATGAAGAGGAGGCACTTTAAAAACCTCTTCACCACTCCCTCACAACTGCAATAACAACGTCAAAAACAGCAACAAGTCAATGAATATATTTTTATTATTTATACAAAGTCGGTGATTACAATATTTGAAACATGGTCTTTATTTTCTGCAGGCTGATTACATCATTTAAAAAAAAAATAGGCCTTAGCGTTAACGCACTAAGTCAGTCCTGTCGATTTTGATACTTTAATAATTAAAGCCTGCGCTCGAAACATCGATTGCCTGTACCCTGTACATCTGAGTTAACCGATTCGAACAATTACTTTTTAGTTAAAGTTTTTTGAATTACGTAGATATCGTACCCTGTTAAATATTTTGATCTGGAATTTGACAGACTATCTTTATCGTTGTGAGACTGTCGTAATACCAAATCTTAAATCAGTGAAATGTTTTCCATACTTTAAAAGAAAAAACTTCAATATATTGTTTAAAAAAGGGTTAAGTTTTATTAAATATGTACAATTTCGGTAATCGGAATTATATATGGCGTTTAGCACTTGCTTTTGCAATCATCATCCTCGCAAATGTCACAGAGCTTGGACTCGATTTGATAGTAATCTGTAGCCTTCTTATTGGTATCGTAGTAGTCATAAAGCACAACAGGAGCTGGTTTCTGGTTGGCCACGGCAAATGTCTTGTAAGCTTCAATAGGAATGCATTTGTTATCGCCCTTGGCCAGACTCTCGAAATATATTACTATCACGGAGTTATCATTTTTGGTCTCTACCAGCTGCAAAATAAGATCAGTAATTAGTTTAAATCTAAGGAATGATAAAAAAAATGCTCTTACTCTAACACGATCTATGGATCGTATGTTATCAAAGCTGTCTTCGTCAGCAGTGTAACCAGAGGGTAGTGAGACCTCCAGTATGGCCATGTTGGATGCCTCGGATTTGCCTTCTTCTACATACTCCACGCAAACATCCAATTCTAATTTAGCTTGTGGCATATCGGGCTTAAGTATAGTTTGTAGCTTAAAGCTAGGCTTAGGTTCCTTCTCAATTATGTTGTATTGGTAGGATATTTGAATAAGCGCAGCGCCCGTTCCCTTGGCTTCAAAGTTGAGAGACTTAGTGCCCTGTGGGAATTCTATCTTTTGCAGCAGCAAACCATTGTCATCGGTAAGTTTGAGTTTATCACTTTTTTCACGTTCACCCTTATTCGAGACGGTAACATCCCACAAGGCAGCTTCATAGCCGGACTTTTTGGCAAACTTAATCAGCGCCTGCAAACCTACTACAGTGTCCTGCGTAGAGGCAAAGCCGCCGTAGCTGTTACGTTGCGCCACTAGCCACCTTAGAGCATTTAAGACGCTTTCATGTGTTTCTGTCTCTAAAATACTGAGCATAGCATAAGAGGTAATTTCAACATCGTTGCTCCATACCCAACACCACCAGCGACGGCAGGCGCCAAGGTTGTGACGTTCTTCACTATCCGTCCACCAGGTGCGATCGTCCTCCTTTTTAGCCAGAGACTTCAAGTTCGCCACATGCTTGGGGGCATCTGAAGCGCCTGCCTTTTGCAGTGCGTATGTGGCAATGGACTTGGGGAGTATCTCCTTAGTTTCTTCCACGTTTGAGCTCAAATAAGCCACCGCCTTGTCTATGGCTGTCTGATTGCGCTGCTTTTGCTCAAGCAATGCCAGCAGTGAGTTGGCCGTCAACGTCAATAGGTTACGCTGCGATCCATAGAAATATTCACCCGTTTCTGTGAAACTACCGTTGTCTGCCTGTTTGCTGAGCAAGAATGTGTATCCCTCAACGAAAATCTTTTCATCGATCTTTACCAGCGATGAGATTTGGCTTAGGGAACGCAGAACATAGGCGGTCAGCCAAGTTGATCCATTACGTATGGTGTCCTCAGGCTCCAATTTTCCCGGACCAAAGGAGCTAAACGAGCCATCATCATGACGATATCGTAGCATATTTTGGTAACCCTTCTCCAAATTCCGCTTAATGCGCGAGTCTAAAGCAGGAGTCAGCTTTTTAAGTGATTCGAGATAGTCCCGCACCAAATAGTTGGGTACCAGGCTTGACATGGTTTGCTCACCACAGCCGCTGGGCAGGCGTAGCAGTTGCTCCAAATTTTTAATGACAGGTCCAAGCAAATCACCGACTACAGCAAACTCTACGTGCTGTGAATCTTTAACATAATCCTCCGGCAACTCCAACTCAAATGAATCCCTAAATTCGCCCACATCCTTGAGGTTCACAAAGAAGGCGCGGTTATTATACTGTGTCACACCCTCGGGCACTACTTTAAGACTCTTGTGTATCGCATCACCAGCAAGAGGCGAGATAGCCGTAAACTTAAGTAGAATATTGCCAATAATCTTGGGTCTGAGCAGAAAAGACACGCCAGCAGCCTCGTTGGCAGGCACACGTACCTCTTGTGTACGTTTCTGTTCGCCAATCACTTCGTTTGAGGGATCCACAAACTCGTATTCATCATCCGGGTTATCCAATGAGACCCTAACATCCAAGTCCTTCTGCAAGTAGTTAAATACAAGCGCAGGAACATTAATGACTTCGCCGCGCTTCACCGAATAGGGCAAACGGACTGACACAAAGAACGGCTGGAAGGTTTTTATGTTGGTTTTCTCATCAGTCACGCCCAGACCTTTCTCTGGATGCAGCGCAAACGCGCTTAGAACCCAGTTCGTGATAGTATCGGGTATAGTTTTCGCCCATTTGAAAATCTCAGTTTCAGTGTTTTCTATGTCTGCAAATATCCAAGTTTCTACAAAATTTTTGCGTACTACAGGCGGTGCTTTGCCTCCACCTCCAGATCCAACTGCGTCCATTGCGCTTAAGGCAACTTCAGAGCTGCCAAAGGCAGCTCCTTGTACAGAGTGCATAACAGTTGTAGTCTTGCGCATTACTTGAGGACTGTCGAAAGCAACTGCGTTATTCTCCTCCTTTGTGCGGTTGTAAAAGAAATTGGCGTTTGTCATGGTTACCACTCCGCTCGATTGACCGGGATAATACGAGTATCCGCCCTGCCATGGCGTTCTTGTATCGTAACGTCCCAGACGCCAGCCAAATGCATCCTTGCTTATATCATTATTGCTGCCTAATAAAAGCACACTCTGATCAACGGCTAAAAGACCTACAAAGGACTTTGGCGCAGTTTTAATCTCTAGCTCCACATCTGCACCCGGCTTGACTTCTGCTGGAGCGGTGATTTCAATTTTGTTCTGCAACTCCACCTCGACATGGAAGGATTCCTCGGCATAACGGAACTCTCCGGTCTCATCTACATAGTAAATATAAATGCGACCATGGGGAGATGTCAAGAAGGTGGGAGTCAAGCTGATATTATAAATCTTCTGGGATTCTGGCAGCGTGATAAGCTCAGTATGCAACACATTGCCACGTCCGATCAAATTGTAAACAAAATAGCTTAATGGGCGGCTAGAGTTGAGCGTTACCTTGTACTCCTGTCCAAGTTTTAGACTGTAAAAGAGTTAAGTGGTTAGATTCGTTCCTAGATGACGACTTAAGCAGTAAGGGACTCTAATGTTCTTATTCTGCAGCTAAAGAGACTATTAGTTACTGCTTACTTTGGTAAAGTTTTCTTAACAGTTTTTCAAAAGATATTCTTAACTTACCTCCATGTGTCTTTAGGCCGTTGCAGTGTACATGTAAACCATTCCTTTTTCTCCTCCTCTTTGGGTCTTTCTACAGGCGTGGGCTCTCTGTACGGATGTATCTGTGAGAGCTCACGTTTCTCATCGGCGTATTCCAAAACAACCGTGTAGTAACGTGTAAAATTTTTCATATCAGGTAAATCGGGTAGGGTTATTTTGAAATTAGCTATGCTAGAGTCGTTCAAATGACTTTCAAAGGTATATGTCTTCTTCTCAATCTTTGGCAATTCAATTTTTTCCTCGGGTCGATTCCAGCCAAAGTATCCATAAGTATGACGTATGCCTTCCGTAAACGTAGCTTTCACTACTGATTTTGTGTCTTTAAGCAAAGTGTCATCCACATAAGTAATCTTAAAGCCAAGCTCAAGTTCCTTATCTGCCCGAAAAGTATAGCACGCAGAATAATCCGTGCATTGCATTGCGTAGCGATAAGGGAATAAACGTGTGCCTGTGCTCTCATTAATCTTGACTCCTGTAAAGTTCTCCTCTATGGTTGCTGTAATTTCCAAATAGGAAGCATACTCCTTATTGGGCAGATAGTCTGCAAACTCTTTTAGATTCAAATCAAACTTGGCTTTGCCGTTGACCATATCGGCGGTGCTGATCATACTGTGACCAGGTTTGACTGTCTGCACTGATTGTCCATCGACATTTTCCCAAGTTGACGAATCGGCCAAGTTTACGTTAAGCAAAACTTTTCCGTTTACAGGTTTTCCATAGGTGTAGCTAAAAATTATATGATATATTAAAGTTTAAGGAAAAGATTGTCATTAACTTTTTTAAATAACTTACTTTGCTCTAGCAATAACTTGTATGTCACCATCCCTTGCGGACGCTGACTCTGTGGCTTCCAGCTTAGCAGAGTATTTAGGCAGCACATACTTCTCCACTTCGAAATAGGCACGCTCATTGCTGTAGACACCACCATCTTCCACAATCATCTCCCATTGGCCAAGCAGTGCAAACTCGGACAACTCAAATTTGCCAGTGTATACGCCACTTGTTGCCTTGATGTGCTTTAGCTCCTTGATGCGATTTCGTTTGGAATCTTCAAAAGCAATCACAACATCATCATTTACTGTATCTGGGCGCAAGTTCTCATCCATAAAGATGACACGAAAGTTGACGGTATCTCCCGGCTTATACTTTCCCTTGTCAGTTTGTATCTTTACATGAGGTCTAAAACTCTCCCAGTTTAGTTGTGTTGAGTTCTTGAATTCCAAGCCAGTGACACCCTCAGCAGTTAGATTATAAGTTCCCTCTTCCAGCGGTGGCAGCTTGAAAGTCAATTGCTTAAACTGATCAGCCTGGGCCAACTCGACAGTTTGGGTTTCATTATGAGAGGGGCCTGTAATACCAATCTTGAGGGTCACCGGTTCCTTAGTATGATGTACGGCCACAGCTACATTATAATCACGATTCGAGTGTATAGTACCGGGTCCAACAATGGTATATTGACTGTGGTGAAAACAAAAAATAAGCACAAAAACAAATTACAAAATATCAAATAATGAGCGCAGGGTCACCTTAAATTTAAAATATAGCTAATAGGGTCGGTCAGTCATAAATATTTAATAGATTCGTTTAATTCAATTTTGTTACGCTAGCTTGCTGCTGCTCAATTCTATGTACAAACATATTTTCCTGATCAATCTACAATAATAATTTTGGTAATAAAAATATTCTAAAGCATTATGAATAATTTTTTTTTAATGTTAGTTTGGCTCTGCTTGTTTTCTTATTTTTTCTAAACTGACCGCAAGTTCAAATTCAAGTTTATCAGTTTCAAATTTGTTTTTTTATATTTACATTTTTTGTGCCACGAAATGTATAAATTAAGAACTGTCTGTTATATAACAACCGTTAAAATTTTTGCCATATTTTAGGGCGTTTTTATGAGTTTATATTATTTTGTGATCATTGTGGAGGCTACCTGCGTTTGAATGTTTTTTAAGTTATTAAGTTTCATTGCTGTTTTACTATATTCCTGTTTAGATTGACCTTCAGAAAACAACATACAACAAAAATAAGTCGTTTGGGAATCACTTTTAACAAAAACAAAACTCATTAGACAGTAATCACGTAATAAATATACGTGAAGCCTTAAAGATACTTCCAGCGAACAAGGTTTAAACATCTCAATTATTACTAATAATTATACTGTTCTTTTATTGTTTTTTTCATTGTACTTTTATTAATCCCACAAGTTACCCTGTAATCATTTATTTATCAAAACTTAAGCAAATTAGAAAAAAAAATTTAGACTTTTCTTTGACAAGACATATATCGTCAGCGAATTTTAATTCGAATAATATTATATGTATTATAATATGTATAAATTTTTATAATTTTTTTTATGAAAGATGAATCTTTGAATTTAAAAAATTTGAAAAAGAAAACAAAATATTCTGTACAAAATCGGTATAGTACAGTATCTTCTGAGCTCTCCAGAGATACTATAATGCAAATTTTTTAAATTCAAAGATTTTTTTTTCATGGAAAAATTCTGAATAATTAATATATGATTATGAATATGATATACGATAGTAGTACCTTATCGTAAAATATTATGATATTTTAATTTACTAAAAAGATTTAATAATTTACACAAATCTCAAATTAGATTAATTGTAAAATTAACCTTGAATTAGAAAAATATTTCTACTGAAACAACCTTGACTGAAGGTATTATTTTTTTTTTTTGCTTTATTTGTTTTGAGTCAAAACGTTGAAGCAAGCTAAGAAAAGTTAACAAAATAATATTTGGCTTCAAAAGCGTTAAGTGCAATACAAACACATACCGCCAATTAGTAGTTGTTAAAACTTTAAAAGGTTCGCTTGAAATCAACTAAAACACAGGAATAGTAATTTCATTCTCCTAAGAAGAATACAGAAGAATCGAGAAAACGAGAGATGTACTCAGGAAAAAATATTATTTTTTAAAAACTGGCATTAAAACAAAATTTAAATTCTGTATGTGGACAGAGACTTTAAAGACAAAACTTTTTTGTGAAGGTAACATAACAAAAAGATGGCGAACGTTAAAGTCGGGCGCGGCCGACTTTGGGATATTTATTTGTCAAATTTGCTTACGATATTTTCATAAACAAGACAAAAACAGACGAATTTTGCACCAAACACTTTTTTTTGACCGATCCGTCCTATTGGGGGCTATATGATACAGCCAACCGATTTTGATCAAATTTGGTACAGTGCTTGGGAACTATAAAAAACTTTCGAATGTGAAGTTTGATTATGATCTTCATAAACTAACGAACCACAACGCATTTTGTACAAAAAACATTTTTTGGCCGATTGGTCCTATGGGAGCTATATGATATTGTCAACCGGTTTTTTTTTTAAATACAAAGTGGTTGGGACCTATAAAAAACTTCAGAATGCCATATTTAGTTATGATATTTTCATAAAAAAAAACGAATTATCCATGTAAAACTTTTTGTTTTTTTCGAGGTCCTCTAAAACACCCCTATGGGAGCTATATAATATAACCCCAATATCGAAAAAATAAAATAAACTTGTCTCACGTAGGATAATAAGTGATCTTATTTGAAAGTTTGGTCGCTCTGGCTCTTACCATCTCTGAGACGAACAGACGGACTTGGGCATATCGACTTCTCTAGTCACCCTGATCATATTTTGGGTAACTTTGGGAGTTCTCCGACGTCTGCTTCTGTATGTTATATAGATTTTCGGCTTGCCCCTTTGCACCATAAGGTACAAGTTATAAATATTTAAAAGCTATTTCTTGAAAATCACGCTAAAACATTCTTGATTTTGTACTCAATAATAGGGAATGGGACTCCCAAAGTCGCTCCCTATGTTTTGAGCAAACTTTGTAAAGAGTAAAAACTAATAAAATTCTATAGCATTCCTTTTTTCTTTTTGGTAAAAAAAAAAGAAGGAGATTTAAAAAAAGACCCAACATAAGAAAAATTTAAGAATCTTACTTTTTTTTCAGAATTATAAAGAAAATAGCAGGCTGAATATTAACATTTTTATCTGAAAAAAAAAATCATACATAGTTTCAAGGATAGATGTAAATATTCCGAGTTTATTTATTATTAAATACCTAGTTTAGTCATAGAATAAGTCCTAGATATTAGTCCCTCATTAGACTCCATTATATATATTCATTAAAATTTAATAACTTAGTAGAACTCTTTATTTTAAGAACATTAAACTACACATGTATTTCGTAATGCCTAAGATTTAGTGAATAAAATTGAATTGAATAATAAGCAAATGTTTTCTTTCTTGTTACCTTTCTCCTGACAGCCCTGCTATCTCTTACTAATAGACGAACACTCTTACATATTCATCAAGCATATTCCTATTAATTTACATAATAAATATACGAATATAATTAAATTGACTGAAACACAAAAATAATTTGAACAGAGCATATCAATTGTTTGTTAAGTGCAAAGTTTTGTACAGCTTATACCTCATGGCATAGTTCTTTAATAATGTTATGAGCCAATTATGTATAAATAATTTTTGGTAAAAACAAATTATATATGTAATTTTTTTATGAATAAACTTATAAATTTTTTATAAACTTACCCCTCGCATTTTACCAGCTCCGCCATTTGTAGTATCGCAGCCGCGGTGATGAACACAAAAACGCCTAAACGACGCATTTTGATAGTTTAGCAGATACAAAATTATTTATTAACTTTAAATAAAATTGTTAATTTTGATGCGAACTTATATATTATAAAAATAAAAAAGTAATTAATACGAGGAGACAATGTCAAAGCACGACCGGTCTGGCTCAAAGATGAGCTGCGACTGACTAGCTCAATGCGTACAGATTTTGTTTTAACGTAAAAATCTGAGCATTATCGGCGCCGGGCGCCGGCATTAAACCGACGTTGGGCACATTAAAAAACTTCATGACAACGCCATCGAAAGCGAGACTTAGTTAGTAATAAATACAGTGAGACCTCGGATAAAGCGTTCCGTTCGTGTCTTTAAAAATTGTCTGTAAAAATTAATAATTTTTCACCTAGAGTTTATTTATAAAAGTTAATAGAAATAAATAAAAATTTGCAAACTAAGTCATGTTCTGCATTGCAGTTGTCCGTCTTTTTATAACTTTTTCTGCACAAAGTTTTTTTTTTTAAGTACTTGAGTACTTGGCAATTTTTCGACTGCCACGAACGGTTCTACTCATTACACCTTTACTTTTTTAAATATAATTATTTTGTAAAATTATTTCCACAAAAATAAAGACATTTCTAATTTGTATTGTTAGATGGCGAGAAATCTGTCTACAAAGCTAAAAGTTCATATTTTGGGCAGATTTTCCTATTTTTAAGTGCATCTTCTTTTTATAAAATTTTATGATTCTATTTTTTCAACAAGTTTTAATATTGAAGCCAAAATCGATGTTTATCTTGTGTTAAATAGATAAAATAAGTAGTTATTAAAAAACAGTTATTAATAAAATGGAAATGTAAGTAACGTCACGAAAGATACTAAGCCTAATAAAATAACGAGAAAAGTTATGCTTTAGTAACTAGCCAAATTAACTAATATTGTTCCAAATCAAACTTAAAAAAGTTGTATACTAAAAGACTTGCCCAATTCGCAGAAACTAGCGATTTTATTATCGAAGCCATAGAATATGTACTTCTTTTTTTTTTTTTTGTAAACTTGTATCTTTTAATTGATAAGTCCGATTGTAGTATTGTATAAACAATTTGTTTTCCTTTTTTTGTCATACTTTGCTATAATTGCATTTTTTTAATTATTTTATTTATTTTTTAAAATTCCATATAGATTCGATTTGCAATTTTAGGTCTGATACAAAGCAAGAGAAACAAATATCTCTTAAATAAAAAAAAAAGCTTTAAAAAATTAATTAAATTAAAGTGGAATTGAATGCAATTTTAGAGTAATCGACTGAGCTAAAAACTAATTCTCCAAATAAAGCATATTCTGCCAAAAATGCCTTTCACTCTGCGAGGTTTTGGCGAAAGTAAATAGAGAAGAACTTTCGCTTGGCCTCAGAAATGAACTTTGGTTTTAATAAAAACAATTGAAAAAAATTTTCAGATCGCCAAAGAGTTTTCTAAGGATTCAGAATTCACAAAACGTCAGTTCGTAGGTATTTTCCATCTCAATATGAACACTGTACCAATTTTTTTAGGAAACTGTCGGCCAAAAGGGGTGACGAGACTACTCACAGTCCGTCAACAAATATGGTCGTATACTTAAGATCTATTTAGCGGTTAATAATAGTAGTCAAATTCCATCCATAACAACACACCAAGGAGTAGCCAAAACAGTTGAAACGAAACCGAAGCAGGCCAACCAGGTAATTGCGTCGCTTCGTATTGATAACCATGGCAGTACGAGTGGGAAATATTATTCGAAGCGTGTGGGGTGTGGGTGTGGCAAAGAAAAAGAGTTCTTTCTCTCCATGTCAGTGCATCAGCACACTTGAGTTTAGTGTCTATAAATATACTGTGTTAATGGCACTACGGATTGCATTTCCATTAAACATATTTCCCGGATAGACACCGGTGATTATTATATTTTCCAAACTTTAAATGATATGGTGACCTACGGAACAAATGGCCATTTTGAGAACCTTGATCATACATGATGGGCTAAGTTTATTGTCTTCAGACCTCAGGGCAATCTCAAAAAAAGGGTCGCTTCTTCATTGATGTTACAATATATATAAACATTTCAGCCGGCTCTCGTATTCTTCTTGATACAATGAAGATAACATGTGTATATATTTACAGGCAAATATACACATACCCAACAACCATAGTAGATGGTTTACAAAGCTATTGGGCATTGGTCACCACCACTAATGTTGTTTGTTTTAAGATCTAATCAAAGTCGGGTCATGCAAGTATATAATTAATCAAATTAGCCTTCTAACAACAGATTTTTGTTCTGGTTTTTCCATTTAAATAGTTATATTTTTTGTTCGTTTATTTTGAATTTATGAAAAAAACAATGTCAGCCTTTTTATGACGTTCGAAACGTACACCGAAAATAAATCAAATATATTTTGACACTAACAATAATCATTAACTTAATTTACGTACTTTTTAGGTATGGGAAATGCCACAAATAATTTTTAGAAAATCGCACAGAATATAAACCATATAAACGATGGGTTTGTAATTTTTTCACGTTGAATTTTGTTAAAGTTTAGTCCAAATTGACGAGCTCTTGTTTTGTTTAGCGCACCAGCTAGAATGATGTCTATGGCAAATAAATACTTTATACATACTGATGTATATACATTTGTATACTTATATTCGAAGTGAGACAAGTGAGTGACCGGCATTCGGCATTCTCTGTTGCGTTGCGCTCTCACTGACTCATTGGTGATAGCTTCGCAGTAGGCAGTAGGTGAGTATACTTATTTCAAGATAAATTTTGTAACAACACGAAAAAAATGCGTTTCTAGACGAGTTCGCCTCAAATTTTTTTTAATCTCCTAAAAAAATGTTTTTTATCAATTTTTTTTTTTAATCTTTTGAAAAATACTTCAGTCAAAACCATTTATCATTGATGGACTGCTTTTAGAAACTAGTTCTGCTGAACGAGATTTCTAGCACACCCATTATTAGATCTATATTCAAACAATTAAAATATTGGGACATCTATCTATATATATAAAAGAAAGTTATATTAGTTAGACCATTTATAACTCAAGAACGGCTGGGGCGATTTTGATAATCTATGTTTTGTTGGATTCGTCTCCGCACTGGTTAACAGAGTAACTCATAAAACATCGGGAAAAAATCACATAAAAAGAAGTTACGGAGGCAGGGCTATTATGCGCATCTTTTGGTAAAATTTCAGCTCTTTAGCACTTATAGTCTCTGAGATCCTTTTACTCATACGGACAGACAGATATGGCTATATCGACTGTTGATGCTGATCAACAATACATACTGTTTATGGGGTTTATTTAATATAAGTAAAAGTAAAATATTAAAGATTAAAAAAAAATGTATGCTGTTTTGATAAGAAAATATTAAGAATATTTGAAAATGAAAATAAATCTTTATCGATAATACATTCGGAGTATTCACTTTGTCGAAAATAAATGCATAAAGTCAAGATAATCGAAGTAAACATCATCTGATCTTCAACTGCAAAAAATTACAACTTCATTTGTTTTTAAAAAAAATATACTTTAACACAGATTAAAAGCAAAAAATAATTAGTATAAAATAAATTACATTATTATTGACCAAAGCAATTTTTTTTTCTACTTCGATTCACAAAACGCGTTTTGCATCATTTGTTTTTACAAATCGCTGGGGGCAGTTTTTTGTTCCTTATCCAGCTAGACCATTTTATAAAAAAAAATTTTAAAGTATAAAATTCTTAATATTTTTGTTTAGGTACTTTTTTTTAATAAGGTAAACGGCTTCCCAGAGTTTTCTTGTGCTCTAAATTTGAATTTTAGGTCGAAGTCAAGCAGCATCAACTTTGTGTCTGTTGCTTTGCCACATCAGCGTCGCAATACGTCATTGAGGAAGAGAATAGTAAAACAAAAGCAGAGAAACTAACATTTTTGAACAAAGTTTCAAAGTTACTTCCTTCGAAAGTCACAATGACGTCTAAAAAGTTTTACTTCAAAAAGATTTTACAATTAAAAAACCAAACTAAAGTGTTTCGGTTAAAATCTATTAGATCGCTTAATTAAAGTATATCTTTGAAATTGTTATTGATATGGTCTAGTTACCAAGGAGAGTATTAAAGCCTCGCCACACAACAATTTTGATGTTCTCTTTTGCTCTCTCTGGTTTTGGGCTTGTCAGCTGTTTGTCATGTTTTTGTATTGTTTAACTGGTTTTTACAGCTGACCACCGTTTTTCGATGTTTTATAAAATATTTTATTAACGATAAAAATTTGCTCATGTATACATATGCATTATTTTACATACATAAATAAGGACATATTATTTGTTTTGGAGTGTAAAATAAATTATAAACCGAGCACTGGCGTTTGGTAAATTGACAAAGTGACGTCATCAGATGAGCCATTCATTTCACATTGTATTGAAACCGAAAAGAGAGAAATAAAATAAGTTGAGTTTACATACATATGTATGTATGTTTATATACAGCAAACCAGATTGGTTGCCGGAATTCCCCGATTTATTATGTATATTTGTTTATATGTCATATTAGTTTACAAAAATAGAAAAAAAGCCTTGCAAAACGTAAACACTCTTTAGCTCATGTATATATCAATGTATGTATGTAAGCTTGCCATTTATGTCCGTATATAGAGTATGTGTATATGTAGCATATATGTATGTACATACACATTGAGTTGCTCTACTATCGGCAAACTTGTTTTCATTTCTTATTTAGCAGCAGTTTTCTTTTGTACACTTGTTTCCCAACAATTAATCTTTAATTAGACATGAATCAGCTGATTAGAGTGAACCAGAATCATGGTATTTTTTAAAAGGTACATATAAATGGGGTCTCAAATAAGTTCGAACACAAACTCTAACCAAATACCCATATACCCATATACATACAATATTTTTTTGAACAAGTTTTCCAAGTTTTGGCATTATTTGGGTGATAAACACTGAGTTTTCTTAACAAAGCTCTTGGAAAGCACAGATTGGTGATAAAGTTGATTGTAACACGTATTGTGTGATATTGGCAAACAAGGAAGCCACTTGTTGAAGTCAAACATCAACGTTACGAAGAGCTTCATCTCGATATGTCCACGATGTTTGGACAAGGATATGAATGAGCAGCAAATATGGCTGGTCATTTGGTTAGAGTTTAAATAAGAGTAAAAGAAAATTAATCGAATGACCCTTACTTTGTGTAATGCTATGACAATTTGTTCTATCCGGAGCTGTCTTCGTCTGTCGTCAGCAAAGTTACTGATGTAATCAGAAACTATTCGAACGCTAGCAGAACTATCAATAAAAAAATCATAAAGGCACAAACTCCAGAAAGTAGGAAGAAGGACTCTGCAATACATGATTTATAGAAACTCGCGTCAGCGTCAAAATATTTTTCGAACTTTTTAAGTTCATCGTCATCAACTAAGAAATTTCTTGCAAAAATTGGAGCATGTCTGCATCAACCTCAGTACAGAGATTATCTAAGTCTTAAGCGTAATTTTTCCATCGTCTGCATTTCTTCAAGAAAAATCTCTTATAATATTACAAATCATATCAAGGATATTTTGGATATTCTACGCAAAATACTAAAAATTGTAGATGAGTTTTTGCTGAAGATTTTAAAACGCGCAAATCCCAAACTATATCTGGTGAAGAATATTTCAGAGTCACGATGCTCGCTGCTCTTTAATTTAAAAAAAAGATCCATCGTCAACTAAGATGTTCTTCGCAGCTTCCAATATAGAACATACTTTTGCGGCATAAACTATCATCTCACAACTTGGATACTCTTCCAGTGAAGACGGCTAATGTGGAAAGATCGTTTTCGACCCTGAAGTTGTGTATTTTTATGCTTTATCTCGAAGTGGAATGGTCTACGAAAGGCTGGGTGAGCTTGCTACTAATTCAAAGCACTGGGATATTGCTATTGATCCAAATGAAATGATTGACCTTTTGACAAAAATAAAATCTGGAAAAACACAACTCCAACAAGTGTTATAGTAGAAACATTAATCAGATTTTGTCAAAAATAAAACCTATTATAATAATAATAAAGCATTTATTATGAAATAATAATTTCCCCCTGGAGAGAATATTTTTAAATGTTACGCAATAATTGCGCTTTGTAATGTTTTTTATTTAATTAAATTTAATTCGATGTCGCACGTGACATTGCTTCACTATTGCTGATTTTCTGGGTACGGTGGACCATTTTATGGATATTATTTTATATAGACTCAAAAAATTAATTTGTGTAAATTGATGTCATCCCTTATTACTTTTTAATTATACTTTCTTATCATTTGAACAATCTTTGCAGTCGGTTTGTTGTTATTTTTAATTTGGTTGTACATTTGAAAATAGTACTCGTTTTAGTTTTAATGGACATTAACAAAGTCATTCACACTCATATTTAACCTTTTATCAAAATTAATAATGATAAATTTTATAATCCACTCCTTTAATTTAAAAAATCTTGCAACAGTGCACAATGGGCCCGCGTAGCTAGATTTTGGCCAAAAGTCCCCAAGAAGAAAGTCAAAATTTGGACAAGACGACAATTTAATATGATTTTACACATATTAAGGTATCCTGTTCAAAAAAAAATATTAAATTATAGTTAGTGGTTTTTAAGTTACTGGTAATCAAAGTTGATATTTTGTATTTTATGAGCTTCCGCGATAATTTACAGAAAAAAAAAACCTGCATTTACCATGATACATGTAGCTATTTATTTATAAATATTACTTCAGAAAAAAAATAAAATTGAGCTTAAAAAATTTTTGGTTTTAAATATATTCGAGTAGTTATAAAGATTTGTTGGTTTTTTATCATTTGGCTAATTTGCTTTAAGGGTACATTCGACTGCCACTCGATATTTGATCAAACAAATTTTTATAAACTTCTTTCTATATTTTACAAGAAAATGTAATTCTTCACGATTTTCGGAAATGGTTGAATTTTAAAAATTGACCCCCAGGAAATTTTACTATTTTTTGAATTTCTTAGCTGCCTAAAATAACAATATTTTCAAAAAATGTACTAAAATGTAAAAAAAATCTACAATTTGAAAATTTTATAGCATACTTACAAAGATGCAAATCAAAAAATTCTAAATTTTGGTGAAAAATTTAAAAATTTAAATATGCATTTTTTAAAATTATTTTTTCGGGAATAAAAAGAGCATGCCGAAAATATTATAACTTTTAAAAACCAGATTGATTGGTGGTGTCGTCTGTTTGTAATTGGCTTGGAAAGCTGAAACTGTTTGGTGCTATAACTCCAAAACCATTCAATATTTTGGGTACATTTTATTTTTTTTAATTTTGGCCAATTTTGGTCTGGATTATCTATATCTTAAAAAAATCTGAGGAGGCTTTTTTTTTACCGATATACCCTATGGGGGGCCTATATGATATAGTCAATCGATTTTTTCAAATTTGATAGCGTGACGTGGAACTCTAAAAAAAACTTCACTACTCTAAATTTGGTTATGACATATCTTTAAACAAACAAAATACAAGAAATTTTCACCAAACACGTTTTAAGGCTTATCGGAAGCTATATGATCTAGCCAACCGGTTTTGATAAATTTATAAAAAAGTTATTTTAAACGATATGCCTAATGGGGGCATATGATATAGTCAATCGATTTTTATAAAAATCTCTGAGATCTTGGTTTATACGGACGAAGGGACAGACAGGCATATGAACGGACGGACATGAATATATCGACTTCCCTAGTCACCCTAACCATACTTTTGGTAACTTTGGCTGGTTTTCGGCCGCTCCTTCTGTATGCTACAAACATTTTCGGCATGCACAAACTTGATAAACCCTTTGCACCTTTGGTACAGGCTATAAAAATGTACTCATTTAACCCCTCTTATCTATAACCCCCTCCTATAAGCTGCATACATATTTGACTATACGTAGTTATTGTAAAAAATTACCTAGAATCACCAATTTGGGCAGCTTACTACTATTTTATTTTAAGGATTTTTATACAATGAAGGCATGTTCTAAAAGAGAAGAAAGCACAAAAATGTAGTGAACAACAAGACCCTTCTTCAACTACTTTACTCAACTGTCTTTTGACAGTGGCTTTGTGAGCATGGGTGATTATAGTTTACCAGGTTGTTTGCATGTTAAAAGCTTATACGTAAAGTTAAATAGGGAAAGATCTATAAAAGGCGAGTTGGATAGATGAGGTCTACAGGAACATGTAAGAAATTCCAATTAGCTCCACTTACAGGGATGCACATTTTACGATAAGACAAATTCTTTTGAATCATAAGTCATTGCTGTATAAGCCAGTTTAAAATACATGTGCCAAAAATAACATGACTAAGTGGATTTCCTATACAACAGAAACACAACACCAACAACACACACACCTCTCCAGCCTCTCGCACCTATACTTGTTGTTATTGCCTTTTACCTGTACACGTTTGAACCAAGGTAAAGCACGCTAAAGTCTGCTGAATCACCGTGGGTTCGAAGCGCTCAGCTGGATGTGAACGGTTTGTTCATGAAACTAAAATGAAAGTATAATTGCTACGGAGTTCGTTCTGAGTTCTGAGTTCTGAGAGTGACGATGGGAGAGAGAGAGAGAGAGAGAGAGAGACCGTGGGGTTTTTTGTTATTAAGGCATAACTTACATGCGACAGATAAGAAGCTGGGTAAATCAAATGTTGTTTAGCTTTTATAACGCACAGACGTGACTGAGTGCGTGCACGGCGTGTTTAGCCAAAGTTATTTAGTTAGATAGTGTATAGAATTAGAAACAATAAACAATAAAAATTACTACAAAAATGTCAAACACTTGTATGGTGCCACAAGGCATTCCAATTTTAACAGATTACATACAAGGATTTTGTGCTATGGACAATGACAGCTTTGTAGACAATTCTACGATCAGATATCCTACCGAAGAGAACCATAGTTTGCTGCCATTTAGTGGATCGTTATTTTTTGGCCTTTGTGCGTTGTTTGCACATGCAATGCTTTTGGGCATAACGATTGCCATTTCGCGAAAATGCTTCGAACTGAACTTGGAAAAAACTGCGGAGCACGCCTTCTATTGTACCTTAGCCGTAAGTATCCATTTTTAATTTTATAAAACCAGTATTATAAATATTTATACTTAAATTAAGCTCAGCCATGTAACTTGGATATCCGTGTCAATTATGATTATCACTTTGCAACACTGAATAACAATTTATTAACAAGTAAATACTTTATAAACAAATTAATATTATTGTTTACCCGCAGTTTGTGTTTCTTGCGGGCGAGGCCTTATTGGTGCGCTACAATCAATTCCTGGCATATGCGTTTAGCCACGAAACGGTGAACCTCCTGCACACTGCTTTAGGTCTGCTAGCATTTTTTGTGGGATTTCTGGGCGTTGGAGTGAAGACTTGGCAAAAACGACAACGCAAACTCGAAGACGAAAAAGCTGTTGTTAAACATTTTCGCACCAAGCATGGATTTTTTGGTAAGTCTTATTAAGTTTAGCCATATACATTGTATCACTTATAAAAATCTATGTATCTGTCTTCGTTGCAGGAATGCTTGGATGTGTATTTCTTTTGCTAACAGTTATCAGCGGCTTGGGACTTTACTTTTTTCACAATAAAACGCTGCATCTTTGTCATCGGAGTTTCGGAATTAGTGCCTTTGTAATGCTTATGATCTCTCAAGTATTTAGTTATAATACTGGATTTGCCCGGCGCAGCTGGAAACTAAAGCATATTAAATTATTTAAATTCTTTACGGTTATTGCAACCCTTTTAACGGTGAACTATGCTTTTAGAATCTTAATGCGTGATTTCGCGGCTCTTATTCCGCAACAAATTTATGGTTATATTAATGTGCAGACGTCCAGCTCTTACTATACTTTTAATTCAAATAATACACATGATTAGAAGCCATGGAACGCCTACAAAGTCTTGGAGAAAATACATACTATACGCAACAAGCTCTACCAAAATACATGTGATACTTTTTTAAGAATCAAGCACTCAATAATATATTTAAAATAATTAAAAATTTAAAACAAATTTTTTATGTTGTAGAGCTTAGTCGATAGGTAGAACTGCAATAATTAGAAGCTGTGTACAACAAAAAGAGCTTATTATGTTATAGGTGCTGGTAAAGATAATTTGCACAACTCTGGTGGTAAGTTTAGAAGCACTAAAATGTATTAAATATAATCTTCAATTATTTGGGTACTGAACTAACGTTGACCAGTGTAGTTAAGGGACTTAGTAAAAACCAATGCCGACTAGTATACAAAAATGTTACTGTGAATGCAGTGTGGAATCCTTGAAAAAAATTACATGATCTTTGTGTCTATCAACTACGGCTTCTCTGAAAATTATTTTGGTTATTATGACACAGTAGTTTAAAAATGAGGTGTCCCAAACTACATGTTACATATACAAGAATCCAAATACAGCATTGAGAACCTTCAGGGTAGCTGTGCCGATGTTTTCCCAACAGGACAACGTATCGATACATGCAGGCAAGTCGACTACAGAGTGTTTGGTTCTGTTACTTCCGAGGTCTGTATATTTGGGGCATTATGGTACGTCACATTTATGACAATGCAGTATTCAACAGCAGGAGATCTCGTAAATGCCGTTAGGCAAATGCCACAATAATTTTGGACAGCTCATTTTTGCCAAAAACTGTCATAATACCCAAGACTATTTCAATTTTCAGAAGATCCTGAGGCTATCTCAAGCGAGGCTTTTGAAATGTTGCATAGATGGCACAAATTTAAGTCGTTTCCATAACAAGCCTACGCGACGAAAGCTCGATATACTTATTTAATAAGCCGCTGTGCTGTCTATGACAAACAAATTAAAAAATACATTGATTCCTTAGCACCCGCAATTGTGCCATATTTTAAATTATGAAAAATTTTCCAGGCTTGCCATATAAAGGACGGTTGCGTCATTTGGAGTTTGGAAAAATGAAAACGATTTAGCTAAGGAAATTAATTAATTTTTTTAAGATACAAAATTTATAATGCAATAATATAAATTTGTTTAAATGTTTTTCTCAGAAAAAGAAAGACAATCCAATCAAATGTCTATGGAAAAATCAAAAACTATGTATTTGAAAATAAAATTTATTGTTTTCAGCACAATTTGTTTAAATCTCATTTCAGATGACGCCTGTCGTACAGAGAATTTTTCATAGACAACATGAAAATATATGGTATACAAATTACTTACAAAATAATTGAAATCATTCATTGAATTAGTAGTAAAATAGTGTCATCTGTGGACATATGTATGTTATTCAGAAAATATTTTTTTTTTACAACTCAGTTTTTAGATAATTCTAAATATATGTGTATATGTAAATATAAGTTAATACTAAGAATTTAATAATTTTATGTAAAACAGCAATAAACTTGCTTATAATAAATTTACATCTTCTTAATTATTATTTGTAATGTGACTTAATTAAGGTAATATATGTAGATATATACAATTCGTGGAATTTTTAAATTTTACAGCCTATATCCAAATCGTTGCGTTCCCACATTTCAAATACGGAACTAAATTTTACTCATTTAAATCAAACAAAATAAAATTAAAGCCTTCAAAAAGATTTGTTGCGGATAATACCATCATTAAACAAAATTTATTTTTAGCTCACAAGAGTCTACATAACCGTATTGTTGACTGTAGCTTTTTCACAAACATATTCAGTAGAGCTTCCTTCTCCTTTCTATTTGGAAAAATACTATAAAATGTAATTTTTTAAAATTATAATCATTAGTAATTAAAATTTACCAAGTTAAAATAAAATCAAAATGCAACGTATTGAAAATAAGCCATAAAAAATATACCCCCAGCTAGTCTGCATACATTACAAATGGCGTATCTGACATAGTATCCTGTAATTCGACTTTAACAAATTTCTTTTCCAAGTTATTTGATTCGTCACTTATACAGGTATTTTGTCGCACAGTATTTCTTCTGAAAATACATTTAATTAGAAAAAAAAACTATTTTAGAAATTTCAAATATTGAACTTACTTAGCCTTTGCATGTGTCAGTATATGTGATTTCAGGTTTGTAGATTGAGCAAATTTTTTGTTGCAGCCATCAAAAGGGCAAACAAATGGACGATCTCCAGTGTGTATTCTAACGTGTGTTCTGAAAAAAAAATAGGTATAGTGAGTGCAACCATCACACTGGCTCAAATTCAGAAAAAAAATAATAATTTTTGAAATTGGTACGGTAAAGTCACTGCTTTCATTTGTAATTTCCTAATGCAGCTCCAGTAATTTTTCAGAATTGTAAAGATTTTATTCGCCTTAAATCCGATATATCCTTAAGTCCGATATATTGCTTAAGCACTCTAAAAGACAATTGATTGCCAAATTTGGGTACGATATCTTCATACCCAAAGTATGATCGGGGTCGGTATACCCATGTCCGTCTGTCTGTCTGTATGAACGCCTAGATCTCAGAGATGGTAAGAGCTAGAGCAACCAAATTTTCAGATTAGATGCGCTATTATGTCAGGGGAGACAAGTTTATTTTATATTTTAGATATCGGGGATATATTATATAGCTCCCATAGGGGTGTTTCAGAGGACCTCGAAAAACCCCAAACGTTTTAGATAAATAATTCGTTTGTTTATGAAGATATCGTAACCAAATTTGGTACTCAAAAGTTTTTTAGAGATCTTCAACACCGTACCAAATTTGATCAAAATCGGCCGACTATATCATATAGCTCCCATAGGGCCAATCGGTCCAAAAAAACGCTTTTTGTACAAAATTTGTTGTGTTTCGTTTGTTTGTGAAGATATCGTAACCAAATTTGGCACTCGGAAGTGTTTTAAAGTTTTTAACCATTGTACCAAAAGTCGATCAAAATCGATTGACTACATATATCATATAGCCCCCATAGGACCGATCAGTAAAAAAAAAGTGTTTGATACAAAATTCCACTGTTTATTTTTGTTTGCTTATAATATCGTAACCAAATTTGGCAAACAAAATATCTTTTGGAGTTCTTAAGCAATATATCGGATTTAATTGCAATATGGTGGTACAGGGTATCCCAAAGTCGGCCGCGCCTGACTTTAACGTACGCCATCTTTTTAATCTGTTTTGTTGTATAAAAAGCAGCAAAAATGTAAACAGAATAAACTTTAATAATTGTACTGGATTTAACGAAATTGAACAAGTAAGCCGATGGATCTATCTACAAAATTAAGCAATTATTTACCTTAAGTGGCTGGCCTAACACCAAAAAATAGTGAAAGAAGAAACAATAAACTCAACTCGTTAACTAGCAAAAATGTCGTTTTTGCTGTATCCAGTTGAGTTTTTACGCAACTTTTCAACTCTTTTACTCAACAGCAAACGTGAATACCTCTAGTCTAACCCAACTACAGTCAAATGCTGTCAGTTGAAAAATCTCATCAATAACCGAAATGATCAAAAATATCAAATGTTGCAAGAAGCCCTTTTATTGCCATATTCCTTCACTGCTGGAAAGATTCTTAAAATCGAATCGATGCCTTGTAATATTGAAACGAAGCGAGTTTTAAAGTAGCTCAGATCATTCTGAAATTGTACATTGAATTTACCACAAAATTTTTCCAGTTTGTGACTCGATTTTGTTACTTTGTAAAAGTGGTAATAAATTTTCACGGATGTCACTTCCGCGTCAAATGGTATTCCAATAATAAGTTTAATTGGATTTGCAATTATTACTAAGGGACAGATGATCACACAAGCCAATGTCGTAAACATACAAAGAAAAAAAGGAAGCTAAGGTGCTTTTCGTCAGTAAAACCTCAATATTTTAATTTTAGTAATGTGGTAGTATGTATAAATATTGTTAAGAAAATTAAACTGCAGACTGATTTCGGCAAAAGAAACCATTTTCGGAGATTGACAAAATGTTTTTTATTTTTTACAAAATTTTTATTTAATGTATTTGATACGTTGAGTTGAACAAAGAGTCTAAACTGTAGAGTAAGGTTAATCAATTTATGATTGCGTACCATCCTTAAAGTTCGCAAGCCCTAGCTCTCAACGAAAACAATTTTCGAATACGAATTACTGTTCCGGCAAGAATGTCTCGCCAGCACTAAGGGAATAATTATAAATAACATTAAGGAACAGTTTCGTTTGTCAATGCCCAACCATTAGTAACATTCACTAACTGGTTAGGCACGTAAGCAAATAAGATTCTCTTCCCAACGGGCCAGCTATTTAGCTAAGTTCTCAACCGAGAAAATTTGCAACTAAGACAATTGCGTATATTTTCCGCATTATGAACTATTATTTCAGTAAATATAAAACTTGCTGCAATATCATCAAAGTTCTAAAATAAAACTTCGTTAACTTACCTTAAATTAAAGTCCAGCGAAAAACGTTTGCCACAACCTTCAAAAGTGCACTGAAATGGTTTCTCTCCAGTGTGTACCAGCTGATGTCTTTTTAGTTTAGAACTTTCGACAAAGGCTTTGCCGCACTCAGCACAAACGTGAACCCTAGGACCATGGGTGTGCAAATGTTTACGCATAGCTGATGAATCACGAAAGTATTTATGACAACCTTTATGCGGACATGCTATCTTTTTATCACTTGTTACAGTGGGCTGGCTAGATAGCTCTTGTAAGGCACTGTCATTTGGCAAAGATGCTAAAAAATTGAACTTCATAATTACACTAATATAATGAATATATACGGAGGCACCAACCAAGTAGAGTTCCAGTAAAATCTCCAGAGGTTCCACAAATTTTAGAAGATAAATCATTGTCATCAGCTATACCAGTAAGCAGTCTTTGTGAGTTAACAGAAGACTTGGACTGTGTTTCGCAATTCAAACGAGATATATTAGTATCTGATGACGCCTTGTGAGGATCGCATACTTTCTTTTCTCTTGACTTGTGATTTTTTTTAAATTTATTAATATCGGAAAGTTCCGTATTGGCACCAGTTAATGACACGCTTCCCAGATGCTGCGAAAAATTGTCATCCAAATGATTAAAAAAAGACTGTTGCGGTAAAACACTAAAATCTTGTTTGAAATCTTCAATTTGAAGTCGTTGGTCCATTTTTTGTTCTTCTAAAGTTGGTTCAATGGCCTTATCCGAAGGATCGTCTGTATCTTTCTGTTCAATGGCTTGCTCGGAGCCGGAATATTCATCATCAGAAACTCCAGTAGCCCACATTGTAACACTAAACTCGCCCTCCAATGTCTTTATATGCACCAACTTTTGTTCCCATCGTCGGGATTTTCTATTTTGAGCTATCAACAATAAATTTTCTGAAGCCATATCCATACATTGCTTATACGTTCCTAAGTGATCGGTTTCATCGTTACTATTATCATGTTGATGTATATTTTGAACACAGTTTACAGCGCGATTTGAAAATTTTGAATGCATGTCGGTTATTGTAGGCTTTATATCGATTATTTCTTCAGCAAGATCGGAACTTGACATAACGTAAATAATTTATTGATCTGCAAAATATGATTTAGATAGATTTAGCATTGTGTGGCTTAATTTTTTAGTTAACTTACGATTTTGAATGCATGCGCTTCTGTTCTGCTGTTTTATTAACGCCAACTAGTTTTCTGAATATAGGTTTTGTAAAGTACTGTTCTGAGACATCACAGGTACGGTATCTACATAAGTTATGTCAAGTTGAACTAAATCTGAAAAAAAATATTTAAAAAAAAAAATTTGTATTAAAACACAACTCTCAAGTTTATACCCTGACCTATAAAAATAAACTCAGTATAAAAATCGAAAGTAAAGTAACATATTCGGAATAAAAATTTAGGAATTTGTATTTTTACTGTCCTATAGGAGCTCAGAAGCATATGCCACTTATTGTCCACAGAAACTATATTTCTTATAGACCTGACAGGATAAGGCTTGAGAATGGAATGCATACTCTATCGAGCTTTTCAATACGTCTACTTTAAAACTTTTACACTAGGTTAGGCCAGATCGCTAACGAATAGATAAGGAGTTCGTTTCGAGAAACAGTCCCCGGTAAACGATTAAATTTAACGCATAAGTTTGCATCGTGCGCCAGTTTTTCTAGTTCCGAGTAAAGCTCTGTCCCCGATAATGAAGGCGAGTGATAATATTGATACAGCCGGGCCCATTGGCAACTTTTGCTACTTTCCAAAAAAAAAAAAAGATGAAGTCTTTTCCTTGTTTTGAATGATCTTAAATACATACTATGTATGTGTATACAAACATGCACATACAAGTATGTATTTGTATGTGTGAAAAAATCATTTTTGTACTGGAGCCCCTTTCGTTTGGAATAACAAAAACATCCTTAGGACATAAACCTATTTGTTAAATGTAAAGGCGAGGGAAGAGCCTACCAAGCGATGTCTTAATATTTAACATTTTTTCTTTATCATATAATCCTAACATTAATTTTGGTTTTTCTAATACGTTGTTGTAAGATTTTCGCGGGTTCTATCTGTTCTACCCAAATAATTTGTAACGTGCTGTTTTCCTTTACAATTATCATATTTGTTAAAACTTTAGCTCTTGTTTTAATTTTAATTTTGTCTCATAGGCTTTTTGCATTTGAAATTTACGACGGCGTTTTATGCTTTCTCAAGTTAATTTTAACTTTTTGCAACTTATCAAACATAAATTTTTTTAATATCACTCCTTGCAATTAGGATAAATAACTTACAAATGTTTTATTTGCTTTTGCAACATCACAAACTTCTGCAGAACTGCAAACTAAATCAATGAGTTGATTGTTCCGTAGTGTTGATATACCAGTTTCCACAATTGTAAAATTTAAGTCTGCATTTATCGTAAAGTCAAATTGTTTGTGATTGTGCCTTTATAAATAATAATTAAAAGAACTAACAAACGAAATGGACAAGTGTGGCAATTATTGATGTGTATTTTATCAAAAATTAGTAAAGCGTCGATAAATCTTTTTTTTTTGATAACTTTAAGACCCATTTACACAGGAATATTGTTATAGCGTACGAAATCGTAAAGAGTGAAAACTACATTATCGAAAATCGATTACACTTAAAAAAAAGTATTTTTGATAATGATATGTTTTAATTCAGCACGGCAACCCGACGATATCTTAAAAACAAAACAAGGAGTATTAAAGGCCCCTTCGCAGACATGAAAAATAAACAAAACTTCATATAAAAAAAACGCTAACAAACGTTTGGTCACAAACTGTTCTTTGTTCTTTGTCGCTTGTTTTTTTGTTTTTTGATGCCAGTAGTACACCATAGATGACGCACTCAGCAAAAACAGCTGTTCGGTTTTGGCGCCATAAACAAAACTTATGTGCAGCTATTTATTTTGGACGCGAAATTTATGGTTGGTCGACAAAATCGTTGCGGATCGTTGGGAAAGGATGAGAAAATAGCTATAATAAGAAAATAATTCATTTGTAACATTAATGTACGTTAAAATACGTCTATGCAATTCGTCTACACTCAGTTCTGCGCATTAAATATGGGGTCACCCAAACACTCCGCCTTTCCCTGTGTATTGCCTCCTGTCATCGCTTTTTTTCCTCATCCACCAATTCAATTGCAATGCATGTCATTATTATTGCATTGTTTCCAAACAATAGTAAAAGTAATAAACGTTGACGATAATTCATGTTTTATTTCGCGCCTGATTATCGATAACAATTCCGATAAAATGCACATTTTGCTACTAGAGACACACTGTTCCTTTCGTGACCAAAATAAGTCTGTCTTTTTGCTAGGTGGCTGTTTTCGTGTCTCCGTAGGGGCCTTAAACTAACAGAGGCGAACACTAGATACTTTTGAAAAGTACTCGCTTGAAAAAATCGTGACGTTTTCAGGATTTACATTAGAGTTGCTGTTGTGTGCGTATTACCATGCAAGACAACAACAAAAAAAACAGCTGGCGACACAAATTTTCTTTCATTCTGTTCGTTTCACACACGCACACAAAAGCAAATCAAATGTAAACTTTGAAAACGTCACGATATTTTGCGCCGCCGAGTATTTTTTGTTCGAAAGTTCGTCTCTATTAGTTTGATACTCCTTGCGTGAAACACCAACATATCGTGGACCACCGACAGAGTTGCATAATGGTATAATTTTGTTCAACAACACTGCTGGTCTAACACCATTTGCATATATTTATTTTTGTCAATCTTATTTTGTGTGTACTTATAATTCTGGAAATAGTATTTATGATCAATTCCAAGGAGTATTAAACTAATAGAGGCGAACACTAGATACTTTTGAAAACTACTCGCTTTCAAAAATCGTGACTTTTCCGGGTTTACTTGCTGTTGTGTTCGTATGACCATGCAAGACAACAACAAAAAACAGTCGGTGTGCTTTTGTATGCGTGTTTTTTAAACGAATAGAATGAAAGAAAATGTGTGTCACCAGCTGTTTTTTTTTTGTTGTCTTGCATGGTAATACGCACACAACAGCAAGTCAAATGTAAACCCTGAAAACGTCATGATTTTTGCAAGTACTTTTCAAAAGTATGTAGTACATAGTGTTCGTCTCTATTAGTTTGATACTCCTTGGACCAATTCGAAGTGTGCGATAACATGGATAGCAATCGATACCAATATGTAAAAATTTAATTTACTCAATTATCAATAGTATCGACTAGATTCTATCAAGTCCAGCTTTAGCATTACAAAACAATTTTGAATGCATCTATTAAATTTGAGTCGTCATTGTGATTTGCAGTACCTGCTCCTTAGTGGTGCATAGAAAATTCAAGAAGTTTCCATCTAGTTCTTTAACTCCGACGTGTACCCAAACGAAAATTGTATAAAAGCCAAAGTTGCCATTGCTGCTGTTTATAACGCAACCAACAACAGAACGCATACGACGTAGTACGCCAGCAGAAATTCAAAAAACCAACCAATCAAATTAAAAGAAAAACAATTGCAAATAATCATAAAATACAAGAACAAATTAATAACATGGCTGAAAAATTATTAAAAATTACCTACAACGGCATCGTTTCCAATTCAACGAAGAAACTGAATGCCTACTTACGTATGCCATCCAAAAATTTTTCCATTTTGCGTCGTGAAATTGAAATGTATCTTTTCCAAGAGCGTCAAATACCCCAGTCTGAGATCAGAACCTACTGGATAGGTAAGTAATATACAGATATTGTATGTTTTTTATCATATGTGTATAATAATTGGCATACATTTTTATGTATGTATACATGAAATAGCAGCCATTTCCTAATTACTTCGCAATGCATTTCACAATGTTCTACACACACATACATGCATTCAAACACAAATATGCACAAACATATGTTTGTATGTCAATATTATTTGCCTGTGTTTTTGTTATACCGAAAATGCGTTTTCTGTGTATACCTACATACATATGTATATGATAAAGATACTACATTAATTAAATGGCTGTCGGCTAGTTTAGGGCCAAAGTGAGTCATACAATTGACTTATCAGTTTTGATATTAAAAGTGAACCACAAAACAAAAGCCTTATAAGCCAAAAAAAAAAACTGAAAATGATTCACTAATTTTCCTATCAATTTTTTCCGCAGATACCGATCTTGATGAAATTGAAATCGTCAACCAAAATGATTATGAAGTTTTCTTAGGCAAATGTGACACAGGCCGTAAAGACCTGCACTTGCAAATTGCGGCTGTAAACGTTGTAGAGCCTGAGGCAGCTGCATCTAGCAAGGAAATTCCCACGACTGGTACAGCACCTACCCCAGCTACTGATGATCCCTCGAATTTCATCATACACGACAATGTTGAATGTGACTCTTGTGGCTTGGCTCCATTGGTCGGTTTTCGCTACAAGTGCGTGCAGTGCGACAATTTTGATCTGTGCCAACAATGTGAGGCCGCACATAAGCATCCCCAGCATATAATGGTGCGCATGCCGACTGCTAATGGACCTTCTGTGGCTGAAGCCTGGATAACTGGTCCAGGTGCAGGTTCATTCCATCGTCGCTCAGGTCGTCGCTCCAAGGGTCGTTGCCCTTTCGCCGAAGCTGCTGGCGCACAGACTGCACCAGCTGAAGAAACCCACCGGGAGGGACGTCGAGAGCGTAGACATAACCGTCGCCATGGCGGAGTCTTGTCGCAATTCATGGAAATGATGATGAACTTACCAGAGAGTAATACGACCCCGTCGACAACAGCATTCAAGGTGAATTCCACAGCTAAGCAAACTAGTAGTACTAAGCCTGCTGAAAATGCTAACGTAGAGGAAAAGAAAGAATCTGATATTAAAGCCGCACCGCAGTCCAATACAACTGCTTCCGAACCAACTAAGACCGCACCTACTGCCAACGAAAATGTGTCGGAAACAACTAAGGCCGCACCTATTGCTGAAGATGCTTCAAAGCAGGCAGCAGAACCAGCTGTAGAAAAGATTCAAGAGCAATCTGCAAATGATACATCGGCCAAGGAAGCACAACCCCAGCCAGAATCTGCTGGCCATACACCTACCACTCCTGTTATCAACTTAGAAAATTTAACACAGATGGTGCCGCCTGAATATATGCGCGCAGGCATTGAAATTCTGAATAACTTTAGTGAGATGTTTGCCAAAATGTTAGACCCTGCCGATATAGCTGCTGTTGATTTGTCTACGCGTAAAAATTCAACCGTTTCCATGGGCTCGACTGTTTCAGGTTCTTCTACTGATACTGCTTCAGTTGATGCTGAAGCTGATCGCAAATCAAATGAGAAGCTAGTTGAGTCTTTGGAAAAGAAAACATCAGAAGAAGCTGTTTCGGAAGAACAGCAACCATTGCTCGCTGAAGCGAAGTCTGAGAAGGAAGAGCAGCGTCGCTCGGCCAGCTTCGACCATGACTGGCAAATGATTGACAATAACGTATCAACGGCCAACATTAGCACCACCGATGCTTTAATTAATTTAGATACTTCCAGCAGCACAAATGCAGAAACAACAACAACCGCTCCAAGCTTTGTGGAGTTAGGTGAAATGTTGCGTCAGCATATTACCGAGGAGCAGCAGCGCGGTAAGGCTACCATGAAATCACCAACAGCCCAAGTTGATACAGTAAGCACATCGACTTCGACCACATCGATCTCACCTAACGCCACACCGGCTGCAGCAGCTCAAAACCCTGCAGCACCTAAGGATAAGCGCAACGTGCCTATTTATCACACGGGTTAGTATTGGCTGCAGCTTATTAAGTAGCACATTTATTTAATTAACCTTTGGGCTTTCTTTAACTTAGACGAAAGCATTAATGCTGCTATTCACGCCATGATGGCTATGGGTTTCAGCAATGAGGGAGCTTGGCTAACACAACTGTTGGAATCTGTGAATGGAAATATACCTATGGCTCTGGATATTATGCACACATCCCAGAGAAAATAAATTGCGTGTTTTTTTATTTGTGTGGTTAGTTGACCTAGCACTTGGACGTATATTAAACCAAGCGTGATAGTAACAAAAACCACATATAAACTATAATCTTTACATATTGTAACTTAAACAAAGCTTTGTTTACATTGAATAATAGTTATGTATAACTATCAGTCAATGCAAGCGGAGGTTAATCAAGGAAAAGGAAAATACTTGTATCTTATTTTATTATATGCCTTTATATGTTTTCTTATGTATGTATGTATATTTTTAAAAATTAAATCAAAATTATATTAATCTCAAATTAACGCCTGGGTTCTCATTGAGTCTTACTTTAAAAGTTAAGTATGCCCCTATTGATGAATATTTTGATTTTAACTTGGTTGGTTGGCTTAAACTCAAATTTTGTCATTCAATTATAGATCGAACAAAGGGAAATTCACCTGTTGGATCCGACGATTGATCTAAAAAACCAATATTATCCGAAATACTAACCTTATGGGCGGTATTTAATTTTTAAAGGCCCATACACAGACACGAAAAATAAACAAAACTTCATATAAAAAACGTAGCTAAACTTTTTCAGCATGCGGTACGCAGAAACAGTGTTTGATTTTTTTGTTTAATGATGCCAGCAGTTAACCATACATTGCACCAGCAGAACAACAGCTGTTCTGTTTTGCCGCCAAAACCAAAACTAATGAGCAGCCACTTACTTTGGAAGCGAAAGCTATGACAGGTAGACAAAATCATTGCGCGTCGTTTTTAAAGGATGCGAAAATAGGCTTCATAGAAGCAGTGAAGGAAAAACGTGCGGCATGTGAAACTATACTAATTTGTTGATATAAGAAACGTAATATTATTAACGTAAGAAATAGACGTTGACGAGTATTCATGTCTTGTATTTTTTTAATATAGCATATCTAAACGTTTACCATTTGTAAACAAATTTCGATAAAATTGGACATTTTGTTTCTGGAGACACACTTTTCGCTTCGTTACCAAAATAGGTCGCAGTTTTTGTTAGGTGGCTTTTTTAGTGTCTGCGTAGGGGCCCCCTGAACAAGAAAATTGCACACGTATTTGTCGCGTTGCCAACTAGGCTGTTTACCAAGTTACCACAATTTATATTTATCGTTACAATTTTAAACGTTACTTTTGCAAATTTAAAAAAGAAATTACTCGCGTGAACGTTTAAACATTTGCAACAACTGTAGCACATGCGATTTGGTGCTGCAAAATATAAAATAAATTGAAATATAAATTAATTAATTATGGAAATTATACCTACCGAGAGAGTGGGTTTGGAACATCATCGCTAGTCCGTTGTCTACTCTCCAAGTCCTTCTTGGGTACTGGTATATTTATGACTTGCGTGTCTGACATTTCAGGAATATGGGTAAACTCCGAATGGTACGCAAGAGTTGAAGGTGTTTGTTCCGTTGTCGCTTTTTTTGACTTTTCCAAAAGCAGCGCATTATCTAGAAGCAAATTCACAAAATACTCATTTTTTGTACTACAGTTATATACAAAGAAATGCATTGCTACTCACTTAGATATTCCTCGGCCAGCATATCGAGCCAATGGGAATCTTCGCGTGCTGGTAAACCAATGAGAAAACCATCTAGCCGCAATTGCAGGTTTTCCTCACCCTTTTGTCGCTGATCATAGTGTATTTCCTCGTCCTGATAGCCATAGTCATTATAATCGTTGTATAGCAAATCCAGCAAATCACCGTTTCGTAATCTACCCGCATGTAAGGCTCCAGGCTTGGCCAAAGACACATGTAACAAGGCAAAAACGAATAAGCGATTCGTAAATTTACACATTTTCGTGGTGCGCTTCTACCGACCAATGCGCTCTAACACTGTACGATGAATGAGCCAAAATTCTAGGCACCAGCAGAACAGACAGGCTCTCTGCAAAAAAAAAAACAAAAAAAAAAACATAAAGGTAAACTTGTACTTGCTTCTCTTAGATGCAGTTCAATGGACCCAGTTGAACGACTTCCGCATTGAGATGAACTGCGAGAATCGGTCTAATATATATGTATGTATGTATGCTGCAGCTTAGTGATCAATCAACAACAGCCATTCGCATTTATAAAGCTTCCTGTCAAATGCATCAATAATCTTTCTATCTTTAGTCTCCTTTTTTACAACTATCCATTAGACTACGTTCAGACTCTTGTTACTACATTTTTAATGAAAGTACAGACCCGTGTTGCTCTATTTTCATTGGAAATCTCAAAAGGCTTCTTTTTGACGAATATGAAATTATTGTTTGAAAAAAAAAAAAAAACATTTAAAAAGCCTTGCTAACATTCTTTGGAACAGAATAACTCTAGCCGGTTTCTGTGGCTCGGGGACTCCAACATTTTTAACAAGAAAATTTACTTCCATTCTGCAACTTTTTAGTGATTGCTTATGATAAAAGTTTTACCGATTATAAATAATAGGATTTAAGGAGAAAATAAATACATCTACCTAACCTATTCGGTCTTTAAATGTAAAAAAATAAATAAAGAAAATTACAAAAAGTTATGGATTTCTATAATAGACACGATTAATTTATTTTAATTTTAAAGCCGAAATAGTTTAAAAATTGACTCGAAATTGCACCTTCTGATCTGAGCTCTTAATAACTTGCGTTTCTTTGGTATCAGATGAACTGCGATCAATCAGAGTCCAAGAATAAAAATCAAATTATAAAGTCAAGATATGTAGGCTTCTTTTCGCTCAAAAATCTTGTTAGGTTATTAAATTTTTTTAATTGCAAATAATCAAAATATATGAGTTTGATTCAGTGATGATCTTTTCCTTCGTGTGTCTAGAGTCTGCTCAAGATTCGTGAATTTTCGGCTCACTTGTTTTGGTAGACCACAACAGAATTCATTAAACCACATCGTAGACAGATTTTCTATTATTTAAAAAAAAATTGTTTAAACTTCGAAATCAAAATAAATTCAGGAAGTGTAGGTTAATACAATAGTATGTTTTACTGGATGGAAACTTCCTATTACTTTTATTTTATTATTAACTAAATTTACTTATTGTCTGAAGATAGATTCTAAACAAAATATTTAAAAAAAGAAAGGAATTGAATGTAACAGATCGCTAGAGCTCAGTAGGGTATTAGCCATCATGACTCTTGCTCATTGATCTTTTGATGCTCTACAAATTATAAACTTAGACAACAACAAAGATGGCGTACGTTAAAGCCGGGGGCGGACGACTTTCGGATACCCTGTACCACCACATTGCATTTAAATCCGGTATATTGCAAAAAATATTTATTTGCTAAATATGGTTATCATGGTCACTATCATAAAAAATAAAAAAAAATTGAATTTAGCCTCAAAAAGGTTTTTTTGACCGATCGGTCCTAGATCATACATCTAGTAAAGCGATTTGGATCAACTTTGGTTCAGCGCTGGAACTTCTGAATGCCAAATTTTGCATAAAAAAAGTTTTTTGAAACGAAAGTTTTTTTGACCAAAGTTAGCTAAAGTATGATCAGGGTGACTAGAAATGTTAATATATAAATATCCGTCTGTCTTTCGGTCCGCATGAACGCCTAGATCTCAGAAATGGTAATTACGTCAGGGGAGACAAGTTTTTTTTTGTTTTTTCGATAACGGGGTTATATTATATAGCTCCCTAGGGGTGTTTCGGAGTACCTCGAAAATAACACAAAGTTTTAGATTCATTTGTTTATAAAGATATCACAACCACATTGGCATTTGGAAGTCTTTTTAGAGTTCCCAAGCACTGTACCAAATTTGATCAAATTCGGTTGACTATATCATATAGCTTCCATAGTACCGATCGGTCAACAAAACGTGTTTGGTGCAAAACTCGTTTATGAAGATATCGTGACCAAATGTGGCGTTCCAAGTTTTTTATACTATACTATATCATATAGCCCCCATAGGACCTATCGGTCAATAAAGTTTTTAGTGCTAAATTCGACAACAAAATGTGTTGGAGTTCTTAAGCAATATAATAATAATTTCCCTGACTGACTATTTTGTCAGTCGCCCCTGGGCGGAGTATGGGGTCTCTATTAATAACTGTTCGGAGAGAACAGGCACCCACAGTTTATAGCCGAATCCGAACGGCGGTGTCTTGAATTAATAGAAATTTTCTTGGGCAAATAGCGTCTTTGAGCTAGCGATGCCAGTGCTAGGCAAATGCACCAGTGTTACTGCGGGGAATCGAACCACCGACCATCGGGTTGCAAAGCGAGTACGCTACCACTACGCTATATATATAATATACTGCTGGTGCAGGGTATCCCAAAGTCGAGTGTTATTTCACAATTTTTAAATAAAAATTTATATTTAACTATAATTTTTTCTTTTCAGTTCAAAAAATATGTAATTTTTTTTTTTAATGAAAAAAATCTTGAGATTTTATTTTAAAAGCTATAAGAGTTACGATCTCTACTTATATTTGCCCGCTAACTTTCAATGTAAACTAAACGCGTAGCCTAAATTTAAATAGACAAATCGTAAATCAACGCAAATGTTCTAATAAATAAACAAATAAGTAGTATGTAATAGCAGACACGTTAATTTGTTTATTTTGAAAATATACCAGCTTACATACGCCTAACAACTGTTATTTACTGAGCTAGCGGTATTTAAAGTTTTTCAAGCGGTTTGTTACGAAACTGTTGAGACAAAGTCTGTAGCCCAATAAATAATGTAACAAACTAATCAGTGAGATTCAATTTGGTTATGTCAAAATGTAATTCAGTTAACTAATATTTCGGAAGTTGTCTGTCCACAACTTAACACAGTTATACAACCAGTTGCTGTAGAAATCATCGAAATTGAATAAAAACTCCAAAAGAAAAAATTGTCAAAAACGTATTAACTTGAAGAAAATTTTCCTTACATCTAATCTAATGATAACGTAAAAAGAGTCAAAAGGCAATAATGTCTGAAGTCCCAGTACCCCCTCGCTAGCAAGATTTATATTAAAAACTCCTCGTTTTGTTGTTTGGGGTGTAGACTTATGAGGGCCTATTAAAGGGCCATACGTAGCATGCAAAAAATCCGCACCAAACGTCAAAACTGCATATAAAAAAATTCCCTTTTTTGGGATATTTTTTTATATGAAGTTTTGACGTCATATAAAAAAAAATCCCTTTTTTGGTGCGGAATTTTTGCGTGCTGCGTATGGGCCTTAAATAAAAAGTTTAGAACTTTTGTCAAAAAAAAAAACAATCCTCCCTGTCAAACACTTCGCTTGATTAAGTGCTCAAGTCATATTGTAACAATACAGGATTTATCGTAAATATTATCATAACTTTTTTGAAAATGAAACACCTTTTAATAAAAAAAAAAGTTTAAAGAACTAAAGAAAATTATGCTCTGAAAAGTATAAAAGAAGAGAACATAGTCATTTAAAAGTCGTACTTACAAATTATTTTGATTGAATGAATTGGAGCAAAGGCGTGATTTACAGCCAACAATAAATATTTTTCATAATGTGCTTATCAAGCACTTTTATTTGGTACACAACACTCCAAATTTATTACTCTCGAACGGCTGAATCGTTTTGATCATGATCTTTGATTTGTTGGATTTGTAAACGACCCGCATAGCAGAATAATTATTAAAACGTTACTTTTAGTTTTATCACAAAAATGAAAATTGTTTGAGTGGACATGCAATTCTTGCGGCTTAAAACAAAGACGTGGATCTCTTAAATTTCACAATTCAACGTCTAATCCTTGGTCCAATGCGTTCCTTCCAATCTATCGACTGTATAACAAAGAAAAGCGCAGCAACCGAGCCTCCAACTGAATATTAAGCTTATTGAATCTTCAGCACAATTTAAAACTGAAATTTGGCTCATGTTTCAAAATCTGAACTATCCAAAACTGAGTAACGAAACGCGTCTGTTGGTGACACAATGGTGTCTTCAACGGAAAGCTTTAAAGTGAGAAAGTTCTTATTTCGAGAATGTGCATGATCTCAACTGATTTGACATTTGACTTTAAAGGACGTTGTGCGGCCCGAACCTTGGCTTGTCTGTTATTCAGGAGGCTTAGCCAACGTTTTTTTGAAGTCCGAATTTTCTATAAACCTTTACTTATTTATTAATTTATTAACAGCTTCTATCTAATTCAAATTGCAGTATGAGCTAGTTTTAGCTGAAGCATGACAAGATAAGAAGGAAATTATACGTAGGAAAGTATTTGGAGTTGGTGTTAAGAAAGTCCAAACAAAGAAAAAAAAACCAAATTCTATGAGAATCATACTTTTAAAAATGAGAACAAATTATTAGATTATTGTTATTATTAATTATTATAAGATATCAACATGAATCTAAAAACTTCACCTTCGTACGGGTACTGCACATTCCTTTAAGAAATTTGGTGTCTCCAGCTTTTTTGGACTCTGCGATCTAGGCGTTCATACAGACAGACGGGCAAACGGAGACACTCAATCAATAACCAAGCTTATGATATGCGATTGGCTGTAAGGTAGTTACACCACACCTCCACATAAATTCAGTTTACACCTGGCCCAAAGTACAAGGTATAAATATAAAAGCTTAATATACTCTTTGTACATAAGGTACTGTACCTAAAAACCGGTGCAATCGTTTAGGAAGAATTTAGTGAAATATACATGTTCGCAAGAGTTTTAGACATTAGTAAAAAAAACCTATTTACGGCCTCGGAATAGACAATTCTATCCATCGGTACAAATTTAATCCGTCTAAAATATAAACTGCAAATTTTGGGCGCGATTATCTAGAAACCGTGCTTTTATAAAGGTATCGTTACGTTATTCCATTTGAAATTATAAAACGTTATTTGTAACCACAATGGCCCGTCGCTTTAAAGTGGAGTTAGATTTTTGAAATAATATTTTTACTTTGCTAAGAATTTTTTGTTTTAAACCGTTGCTATTTACTACTAAACAAATGGGTTGCAGGAGAACTTAGGAGATCCTTAAGCAAAAGGTCTTGGCAGAGTGGCCTTAAAGCTCCTGTTAGCATACCTATCTGGGCACCCCACTGTATGATACCATCTACAGAAAATGGTCCTATCGGATTCTTCATAGTGTAGACTCTGTATCGAAGACGATGAAACAACCAGCCATATTCTCTGTGACTGCCCAGCGCTGTTGTGAGACAGAGCCTGTCACATGGGAAAGGAAAGGATCATTCCTTTTCATCTTAGGTTAACATACAACATAACATAACAAAGGTATAAACTAAATCCAAATCAATTTTTAATTACATAAAATATATAACTCTCTTATAACTCTAAAAAAACAATTTTTTTGATTATCAAAATATTTTTTAAGCCACAAGTGTATAAGTATAACCCCGTAGAGGTCAAAATAAAGTTTTTATGTTAAGGCCCATACGCAGTTCGAAAAATTTCGCAAGGAATGACAAAACTTCAAATTCAAAAAAAATCCTATTTGGGATGGGCCTTTTACAAATTATACCCAGAAGGTACGCTGTTTTTAATTTCACTTAAAAAACTTACGAAAATAAGTCTATAAACCAAATTTAAGTTTAACACGGAAAGTGTATGTAAACTTCGGCATCCTGAAGTTACCCTTTGTCTTTTGTCATTAGGTTCAATGACCAATGTTAGCAGCTTCAACAAAGTATCCAATGGCGCACTTTTCCCACAGGAAGATCTTTAAAACTTGAAATTGCTTTTCAGTTCAGTTCAGTTTTTGTTTTGTTTTTTTTTTTCGTGCCTGTAGTGAAAACTGGTTTGCCACTTAATAGAAATTGCAACATGGCAAATTACATAGACATCGTCATCATCATAGTTAATGCAATGCTCTTGCCTTGGCCTAGGTAATTTGTTTTATTAATTTTTTTTTTTTTTTTGCTGAGCTTTGAAGTCCATCACTAATCGAGATAGGCCTAAGGCCCCTCTATCCTTCGTCGAATTACCTTGCCGTTATTATAACGGCATACAGTGAGCTTCTTCCGGTTTATTTACAGCTAACATTCATATTCTTTTCATTAACAGTTTATTAACTAAGCGCCAAATATAAATTTTCTGTATTTGTATTTATTGTGAGAGCGTGAGCTTAATATTAATTTGTGCTGATTGAGCATACATGATATTAAAAGCTATATACTATATAGGTTATGTATTAAGCCGTGTTTACACTAAATTTAAACATTTTAGTTGAATTGAAAAAAATGATAAAAAATCGCAAGACATCTTCTCTTCCATGATAATCGTAGTGTAAACACAGGCTTATGATTTTCATTGTTTGCAGTCTAAGAATCTCAATAGCCTTTGATTTCACGGCAGGTGCCATAGCTGTCGCGCCGCTGTCCAGGCGCACAACGTGCCAGCTCGCTTAGCATTGCCTTCGAATCATCCAGAGCATCGCCCAGCAAATCAATGGTCAGTACATCTGTTTCCATCAATTGTTTTGGCTGCAATGCAGGCGTAGGTTCATCGTCCAGCTGCCAGGTGCGAGCCTGCGCATTACCAATGCCCATCAGGTAGGCAGGTACATCTATGGGCGGATACAAGGCGTTGGCCTGAGGATTCAAGTCGGCGCGATAAATGGGGGCAGCAATTGAGCGGGAAGAGCTGCCATCTAGGTTGGGTGCATTCAAACGATTGCTATCCAAATAGGTGTCACCGCGCAGCACGCGCGAGTTGCGATAATAGTGAGCATTTGAGACAGCTTGATTGTAATCTTCTAAAAGATTAGCGCTGGATCCGCTGCCACTGCCATTGTTGCTGCTACTGTCTGTTGTTGCTGCGTTCAGCTCTGTTGGCGGCAGCGCCTGTATCAGTGTGGGTTCGGCATCCAGGTGAAAGGGTTTTATGAGCTGCGGATAGTAGGGTGGTGGCAAAACATCAACTTGTTGCCGTTCAGGATGCAAACGCGCTTGTTCGTCATCGCTAGCCGAGATGTCTACATGATAAGGCGTTCGTCCCTCTATGAACTCGGGCAAGCCTATGCGCGCGGCTTGGCCTCCATGGCTGTTATGTTCACGCAATATGGCCAACTGTGGCGCCTGATAGCCGCGTGCTGCCTCTGCCTGTTGGCGCTGATAGTATGATTTGAGTGAGGAGATAGGTGAGCCTTTGAGACCTGTGCGCGTGGCGTAATGCTTACGCTTGGACTTGCTAGAGTGTGCATTCACACCACGCAATGAGCTTTTCGTCAGCATATCCAGCAAATTAAGTCCCTCCTGCGGACCCGGTGGTATAAGCACTATCATAAAGTTTTCCAAGTCAGCTCTTATGTTGTACTGACCCTCCTGTCGCTGATCGTATGTAACCAGACGATGACGCATAGCTTCCTCAGAGCCTGGCAGTGGCGGTAACAGACTGGCCGACTCCGACTCCAAGCCTGCAGCAACTGGTGCAATGACAGGAAAATGTTCCTCCTTTGTGGGTTGTGTGGAAGTTAAAACTTGATTGGGAGTCGATAGTGGCGTTTGCTCTTCCGCATTTGTCTGCATGGTGCTGCTCATTTCGCTGGGCAAAGCTGAACTGAGGCCGAAACACAATGCCAATAGCAGCGTGAAAGTCTGCTCCAACAACATTTTTTAATAGATAGTATTTTAGTTTTCTCCGCTTTACGTTCTTAACACTCTTGCTTCAGAATGGCAAGTGCACAATGCGTGCGCACCGAGATCAGTTAACACCTAGCGCTGCCGACGTCGGCAGCGACGCTTAGCCGTGGCGCAACTTTCATATTCGCTGAAGTTCTCTGTTCAAAAAGATTCTGATGCGGCATCGACGACGACGATCTCGAAGTCGACTCTCTACCTGTTGCTGCAGCTTTCTTCTGATTTTTGGTCGCCCTTCTTTGTACTTTTGTTGTTGTGGTTGTTGTTATTTATTTATTATGTTTGTTTTGTTGCTTTTAGTTATTATTCATTTGCTGGCCATGCCGTGCCCATTTCTGATGCGTGACTTGCGTTCCTTGTTGTTGTTTTGCTATTGTCGCACTCATCACCCGCATTGTAAGTGAGAGACAGAGACTCTGGGCCTGATGTTGGCCAGCCGTTAGATTCTCACAATGTGCTGCACAGTGGTTTGTAGATACTATTTTTAGGGCAATTAGAAACCAATGAGGAAGTAATATATGCTAATGACTACAATACATAAAAGTAAGTTTTTAGATTTGGTTAAGTTTACATATGTATGTAGATTTGTCAACCAAACGATTGCTATACAAGACAGTCGTTAAATAGTTGTGCAAATTGATCTAAATTAATAAATAGACCCAATTTGGATTAATAAATTGTTATAGTCCTTCTTCTAGAAAGGAATCAGCTCACACGAAGCATAAGGATTATTAGAAACTGTGAAAGAACATTTTAAAAACATTTCTGATCTTGAAAGTTAAAAAACTTTGCGGCGAAGTGCGAGTGGCGATGCAGGAAAGAATAGCAAAAAATCGTAAGATACCAGATCTGTCCAAAGGACATTCAACCAATTTTATAAAAACCCTAAATGAACGTTAGTTTTTTTTTTGTTCATTTGAAAAGTATCTAATCGATAATAAGGAAGCTACAATTGCTACTAGAGGGCTCCGCTCCCTGTGCGCTACGCACGCCAATTCCTGAAGCGACGGCTACAGTCGGGATATGCCGACTGTACTATACCCCGAATTTCCTGAATTTCTACAGTGAGCTTTTTGTGTGGAGCTTCTTCATTTGGCTATACGTATCAAAGTTCCCAGCCGATTTAAAAACTTTCTTTGTTGGATGGGCTTTGTTGAACAGAAGTTTTGGGTCGAGTTGTAACTTTGTGCGGGTAAAGGTTGTACTTAAAGTAGATAAAGACTTTTAAAGAAAAAGTTCAGGATTAAATTAATTTTATTTGAGTTAAGCATAATCTGGCTTACTATCCTACTAGATATAGTAATAATTACCAAATTAAATTTCACACCTAACTCGTACTGTTTAAGTGGAAAAGTATTAAACCTTTCAGTTACCCTAAAAAGTACGTATTATAAAAATATTCAAGTATAAAGTAAAATAATATACCTTCAGATTAATTTTCATAATTAACAATGTGAATGCAAGTTACTTGTATGTTCGCATGACATTATTCAAGTTTTTTTTTTGTATTTATAATGTTTCAAGACGCTTTATTTATCGTGCGATCTCAAATGTTGATTGTAGGTCAGCGGCTTGAATTGTTAGAACCCAAAAAAACACATTTATTACTAATAAAAAAATAAATAAAGCCCGGCAACAGATCGTACAATGGATAGGCAGCAGCGTTAAGAGCAAAAAAAAACTAGTTGTTTTTGTTAATGATTTTTAAAATATATTTTATTTACTAAACGTTTCTGTTGGGAACACAAACTAAGGACAATCTTTTACGTAACTTTTTATTTTAATAAGTTGCATTTAATTAATAAATTAAGCGTGCCAAGTTGTATATTTAGGCGGCATATACATAAGTAATTGGTATAAGCTATAATATAAACAGCTAAATACATATGCACGATTCGTATCTGTATTTAGATGAAATAATTTTTTTTTTTTTAAATAAACATATGATATAAATAATAGGAGGTCTTTGCGGTTATTTTAGTTAAATATGTGCAGTGCTTTTTTTTGAAAATTAAACTGCACATAAATTTGAACAAACATCTGTTTCTAACGTAATACAAATAGTTTAAAAGTAGCACATTAAAAATGTTCGATTATTTCTAATACACATTAAGGGCTATACGAAAAGTAGTTTTAAAATTAAATTAAATTTAAAAGGGTCGAGGAAGAAAGTTGCTCGGGAAGAAAGTTGCTTGGGAAGTAAAATCTTACAATAAAATCGAATGCAGTGGCTTTTTTGTTTGATGTATATGCTTTTAAGTATATAGTAGTTTTAAAATGAAGTCTTAAATAAAAATAGCATTTAAGGATGGAGCCTGTTAGGTTCTACGTATAAGGTTTAACTTGTTCATGAAATTGTCTTGGTTTTGAGCTCAACTTTTTAATCTCATATTGTCCGTTAACTAAACAGCCTCCATTTGATTCGTAACACATACAGTTTCCAGAAATAAACGTAAAACAGGCTTCAAAAATCCACCAGACAGCACTCTTTAGGCATTTTACACTGGCCCAGTTTAAGTAAACATGTTTACAAACTATTTCTGCTTTCTTAACAGCGGCTCCTCTTGTTTCTTCCCTTCAGTCGGCACAAACTCCTGCTCCTGCTCCTGCGAGGGCACGCGTTTGTGCACCGTAAAGCAGACTCGATTAAAATGGTCGCACATTTGATTGACCACACTCGCACCATAAAGCCAATGCGTAAGTGTGGTAAATATAAGCAGCATGTAAAGCAGCGGGCGCTCCAGTAATGGTATCCAAAGGCTCAATAATACAGATATTACAAACATGGGCGTCTGCCAGTGCCACGCTTCACTGCGTGTGCTTGACATCTGGGCGACAATTAGACGGCACTGCAAAAAATTTAGCAAAACAAAATTAATACTATATGTGTTAATTAGCAACCATTAGGCTATCGGAAAGATAGTTTCACTTTTTTTTTTTTGTATATGACTGGACTAACTGAAATTTATTAACGCTATGCAAATATAATTAACACCTGCACCACATTTAACCATTTGTTTCAATAATCTTTTTTTTAACGTGATTTTTGAATTTTATCTTTTAGCATTTGTTTTATCATAGGGTCACTCTGGCGTGGGAATACAAATATTCCGTAATCCTTCTTATGATAGTAATGGGCACGATCCTGATACCAGCCATAGACTTGGTTTTCAGTTGCTGGCAATGGTGTACGATGCTCTACGCGATAAGCCTTAACTTCAGACTCTTTAGAAGTATCTGCATTGATGTTCTCAAGCGCTTTCGGATTGTACATCTTCAAAATGCCGCGTATCTCCTCATCCGTGCAATCGAAGTACTTCCAGTCATGGCGTGCATAGAATTTTAGAGTTAGTGGCCTATCAATATATTCATCAATTGCGATCTCATCATTTGGCATTTTATTATTTTGGTTTTCATCATTTTTTGGATGAATGCCTTCGCGTTTAAGCTTTAACTCAAGTTCTTGCTTAATATCGGCATAACAGCGACGGCCGCCGCAGCACCCAGCCATTCTTGATGCCGGTCGTTTTAGGGACTATAGTTATATTATTATTTAAACTAAAACTGATGTCAAAATCTTGACATACTTGTTACTGATTAAAAATGTATACCAAAGCAGAACAAATTTAAGACACAACTAGTTACCTATTATTCAATTTGTTGATTGTAGTACAAATAAAATATACATATAATAAATGTGATTTAGTTTTTATCACTTTTGACTATGTTGCTAACATCCTCAAGGAATTATTATCTATGATACAATTTTTGTAAAACATGTGTATCAACCAGAATATTAAGCCATCCGGGGGGATAATTTTTAATAAACCACTTTTAGCTGTCCGCTTTGCTAAAGTTTCAATTCGTGCTGCTATGATGGATTGGACATGGATTGAAAAAATTTAGTAAATGCAACTTTATTATTTTACAAAATATATTTTAACCGCTTTTTCAAAGGTATACCTCTTTTTATACCCTGTATCATATGGTTGAAAGGGTATATTAAGTTTGTGCAAGCCGAAAATGTATGTAACATACAGAAGGGGACGTCGAAGACCCCCCAAATTTACATAAAGTATGATCAGGGTGACTAGAGAAGTCGATATATCCATTTCCGTCTGTCTGTCTGTATTAGATGCCTTATTATGTCAGGGGAGACAAGTTTATTTTACATTTTTGATATCGGGGTTTCATTATATAGCTCCCATAGGGGTGTTTCAGAGGACCTCGAAAAAAACCAAAAGTTTTAGATGGATAAGTTTTTTTAGTCTCGCAGCACTGTACCACATTTGATCAAAATCGGTTGACTATATAATATAGTCCCCATAGGACCGATCGGTCAAAAAAACGAGTTTCGTGTAAAATTCGACTATTTTTTGTTTGTTTATAAAAATATCGTAACTAAATGTGGCAAACATATTTTTTGTTTTTTGAGTCCAATACAATACATCGAATTTGACTGGAATGTGGGTGATACAGGGTACCAAGCACATCCGCGCCCGACTTTTTTTTTTTTAATTAGAGCAAAGATATATTTTTCATTTTGCTCCAATATAGAAACCAACTAAGAACGTTGGGAAAATAAATTTGTGTATCAAGATATTTTTAACTGATACGTAATTTTGTACACTTCATTGGACAAACATTGCATTGCGAGTAGTATGGTTCACATTGCTAGATCGTTACCTATCTGTGATCATATAAACATGCACATGTATACGTTTCTGATAAACTAATGGGGCTATAGTGGCCAAGTAAATATGTCCACTACATGGGCATAAAACAAATAACTAACATATGAGATACAGAAAACACGCGACGCACCCTTATCTTCATGATTCATACATGATAAGAATCCACCAATGGTGGGCCAAATAAGTAGTCTGTGGTCAACTTACGCTGACGTTGGAGAAAACTGTGCCGCTCAGCATGAAGATAGCACGGGGATCCTTTTCCATAATGTCATTTGGCGAAAGGTACGGCCAAAGCAGCAGGATTATGAAGTATGTGAGAAAAGGCCACAGTGGACGGATGGCCTCCATTGGTGATAACAAACGACCTGTGCGTTTTGCATAAGAGCTAGAAAAACAATTTTTTATTTAGTTGAGCGATTGATTGTTAATAGCTCATTACTCTACTCACTTATACACATTAAGAACAACAAGAGGTAAGTTGGCCATGGCGCTGATGTGTAATACTGCTTCCATTACGTTGCCCATAGGTACCGTTCCGAACGATCCCAAGGGTAACTCGAACTTCCAGCGCTCGAAACCTAACCACCATGTGATCAGGTACATAGCAGTGCTGCCCCACATGCTGAGATCATAGCCCCAGGGTAGATATAACACTCCCGTATTATACTTCTCCCAATGGGATACAAAGAAATTGAAATATACCGTCAGGCAGACATAATACATGCGCATTGGCCGCACGGAATACACCTTACTTCGGCCGAAAATACTATACAGACATGTGGGTATCAGCATAGCTGTGTAGGAATCCAGGCCATGATCAAAAAGTTCTCCAAGCGGGCCTGAGAGCCCAATGCGACGTGCCTGTTTGCCATCAATACCGTCTAGCGTGTAGGCAATAAATATATTAAGTCCAGTGCAGAGCCAAACCCAGGAAGGAATGGGTGTAGTGTTGTCCATGCCAGAGCTGGCATCAAAATTCCAATCATAGTAGGACAGCAGCACCAAATTCATGGCACTAAAGAGGAAGCCAAGGAATGTCATAAGGTTAGGTGCAAACCAACGCGGGAAGAACTGAAAAAGCCCAGTGGGTGGTTTAGCAATGTTCAATATTGATTTTTTTCTTTTAACATATTTATGTCGCTCACCTTTACTAGCCAATTCCAGAACGGATGCATAACATATTGGCTCAGCGGCGATGTGTCAATGGCACTATACTGCAGAAGAGAAATAAAACCGCATTAGTATAATGCGCCGAAAAAAAAAAATTTACCATAATGCATTGCTACTTACTTTATAATTGTCGAAGCCATTGATTTGCTCATTTGTCAGATATTTGTAATCAAGCAATTGCCGGATTCTCTGATGCATTTTTGTATGAGGTTAATGTAATTGACGCGCGTGTTTGGAATATAATTTAAGTTTCACACTAAATATATCGCTAAATATGTTGTAAATGGTAGTATTAATTTACGTAGACGGGACCCAACACGCTGAAGACACTTGTAGTCAGCATGCAGCAAAATTTGCTGCTAGTAAAAAGTGCCTGCTGTTTCTCTTTGGTTTTGATTTTATTTAAAACATTTTTACTTTTCCCCCAAGCTATTAATTTTATAATGTACACGTACAACAAATTACGATTTTTTTTCCTTGCGCGTTACCGCCGCGCTGCCGGCTGTTGATGCGTTCAGTGTGACCCAATTTAGAAAGCGGGAAAATACCGAATTTGGCAAAAATACTATTCTTTCGATAATACTGCTAAAATATAAAATATTATTTATACCTAAATAAATAAATAATAATTATAATTAATTAAGCTTAAAAATAACGTCCGTGAAGACCTTGATAATCTGGCATTGTACGAAAACGATTCTAGGTCACACATTTTTTAAAATTTACAATAGATTTTAGCATTATACTAGCACACAGAGTTCTTCTTGTTGTTCGGCCGTTAAATTTGATATCTTGTGACAGCTGTCTGTCCAAACCTTTAAAGGTATGCATCAAAAATGTGCGGGGTTGTTCGTTAAATTGAAAGGGATACGTTACACAATAACATAATCCTATTTTGTAAAGTTTTTTCCCCTTTTTCCTTATTATTTAATATTATATAACAAATATTTTGACTTAATGCTTAAAATGTAAATATTATAGTTGTAAAGATGTAAAGGCTAAACTCTATGTTTTGTAATTAGTTATTAAATGAACATTTATAATATTAGGGTAAATAAATAAATAAATAAATAAATAAATAAATAAATAAATAAATAAATAAATAAATAAATAAATAAATAAATAAATAAATAAATAAATAAATAAATAAATAAATAAATAAATAAATAAATAAATAAATAAATAAATAAATAAATAAATAAATAAATAAATAAATAAATAAATAAATAAATAAATAAATAAATAAATAAATAAATAAATAAATAAATAAATAAATAAATAAATAAATAAATAAATAAATAAATAATCCTATTAAGTTTTTGGGCATTTATTTTTGTACCCTATACCCATATATATAGGTTCCCGTTATTCCAAATAGGAAAATAGGGCCTCACCCTATACCCACAGGGTCAAGGATATTATAGATTTGTGTCATGAACGCAATAGTCTCAAAGAGAGCAGTTACTTTGGATAGCGATTAAGATATGTGCGTCTGTGTAAACATCTAAATTTCTAAGATTATAAGGCCTGGAGATACAGCCGTATGCCAAAGATTGTCGAATTATGACGACATTTTGCACTGTTCTTCTATAGGAGAATTTCCCGACCCACACTAATAAATCAATAGAGAGATTTGGCACAGATTCACCTTTTAACTGGACCGTGCGCTGCAAAATTTCGAAATATCTTCGAAAGTTCGATCGAACGAATTATCAATTTCTGAGCGCAACGAGGTCTTTCAGACCATATGCTACATTATATAAAATGTTCAGCTTATTTAACGTTTATTTACTTTTTCATGCGATCGTTTCCAAGTTCCAAGCCCCTTCTCATACATACAATCCAAACCGATTTAAATGCGAGTACATGTTGGATGGGCTTTATTAGTTTTAGGACGTTTTAAAATCTATTTTGTGTCAACATATCACATTGTGTACAAAACATTTACAAAATGTAACAAAAAGTTTGCATAAAAATTAATTGTTAAATTTAAATTAACTAAGTGTGTAACAAAATGTATCTAAAATAAACAGAATTGCAGTTTAATTCTTTTGACTTAGTATAAGCTCATTATTCCAATATTTCATAAGATAGTTGCTAGCATTTTCAAATTAATGTGACTAGAATTGAAACTCCTACTAATAGACACAATATTATTATTTAGTTTGATTTCTTAAAAGTTTTTTTACGTATATTGCCTGGACAACCGACGGAGCTTAACAAATGCAACTTCCAGCCGCCGTCCTGCGGCAGATGAACATCGTCATGACAAAGTGGACAGCGTGCAGCACCAGTTTTGAGTTCTATCACCATAAAATGAATTAATTGAAAAATCTCGAACTCCTTTTATTTTAAACCTACCTCGACAATAGTCCTCCATTTGATGCAATTCGTATAATTGTTTGTGCACGGATTCAGTGCATCTTATGCACACCAGATAACTTTCCTTGGCATCGCATTCCGCTGTACAAATTTAATTTGATGTTAATACTTCGATGTTGCGATGGGTTACTCACTGATCAAATGATAATTGAGCGCAGCAACCTCCAGCACTTGGCTACATTGTGGGCACTTGGTGAGAAATGGACACGCTTTCCAATAGTGACGATCTAATTGGGCCGCATCACCGCCTGGACAACACCAATCGCAAAATGGACAGCCCCTGAAAAATATATGAATTGGTTTAGAATTGGGCTACTTTTGTTGTAAAATCTACAAAAATATTGCAAAATAAACTCACATCTTAGGCGTCGATTCCTCTGTGGACTCAGAGTTCGATGCTGAGCCTTTTCGGGAATTGGATGCAGAAAGCATTGATCGTTTTAACTGTTCGTTGTATTGCTGCTTCCCATTGCAACTGTTAGCACTGCTAACATACCCATTGCTAGTGCTGGCACCTGTTCCCAGCATTTGACCACTCTTACTTTTTAGAAGTCTCGAGGAATTGTTATCCTGACCGCTTGAGGGTTTGCTCAATTGAAGAAAGTCAGTGGCTGTGCGATTCGAAGGTGGAGTAGCTGCATCACTTGAACTGTGACCGCCTGCATACTTGTTTGCTTCCAAAAGTTCCTGTTTGCGCTCCAAATCGATCTTGTCAAATTCGGTAAAGAGTTGGCGATATAGCAAATTGCGACGCGTAATATCATCATCGGGCGGCAGCTGCTTGCGCACTAAACGTGGATTTACTTTATATACTAGCAAAAGTATTCGCTCGGCCACCTTTCGCACGGGCTCAGCGGGATGATGTATACCGGAACAACCACACTCTGACAAAGCGCGACACGTCAGTCCACTGTGTTTATCCGTGCTGATGCCTTGGCTTAGCACTAACTGTTCAAGCATTTGCATACGGCTTAGTGCTAATCGAGGATGTGTACCAGAGCCAACGCTGCGTGATAGCGCAGGCGCCACTAAATGTTGCTCAGCCACCTCCTGACACGCAGCAATGCTTAGGATTGTGTGCTGTGCCATCGTGTGTAGTCGTGCTGATGGATCCCCTGACTTGGCCAGCAACTCGGGCAGCAAACGATCAACACAACGTGCCACTTCACTTTGAGACACGCGATTAGGCACATATTCGAGAAAAAGAACACGCACTGTTTCGGTGGCCTGATTAAAAACAGAATAAACTGCATCTCGTACTGCTCGATGAAGCAGCAATGCTGCGCTGCGTGCCACTTTGTTTGGACTAGCTGCATGTTCATTGCTTGCAGCAGCCACAAGTTCCTGCTCCTTAAGAAAATTTCGCAAGCCAATGAGGCCGTCCTCACGATCCTGAAATTGACGCGAATAAAATTGTTCCACCTGTAAAGCAAAAGTGTAAAGTGAGCAAGAGTTTGGTATTTGCATAGGATCGGTCTTTCAATTAGAGGTCTTGGCACAATTTTTTTTAAGACTTTAGTAAACTAAATTCGTTTAACTTAAAGTACAACAAATGAAAGATCTTCTTGAAAGACCCAATATGTTCAAATGGTTAATACTTACCAACTCGCTGCCAAAAACTAGGATGGGCAAGGCGGCTTGACGGCGCTCACGATCATTAAGACGTGAGCGTCCACGATTAGGATCTGCTTCGAGCAGCGCATTACCTTGGCACTCCCTTAAAAATTCATTAGTATTTGAACTAAACAGTTTGTGTGTAACGGAACGACAAGATTTTACGGATAATGCACGAGAAATAGAAAATATTACGTACATCAACTACAGGATTTAAATAGGAAACGTTAAAATAACAAGTTTAGTACATACTAATATATAATACTATAAAATGATATAATGATGTTTATCATGCACAAGTACAAAAATTTGTAACAATGTTGCCAACTTTCGGCCGTTTCCCAAACGGCTTTTCTTGTAAGTTTAGAAACCAATTTTTGCATTAATTACTAAGCAGGATTTTCATAGCCTAAATAATAAATAAATAAATTCATTAGGGTACTGATTGGGAGAAATACTAATTTGGCAACACAAATATCTACACACTGAAGTGAGTATCTGGAATTTCTATTCAGCTAAACGTTGCCATTTCAAGCTGTTTAACTTACTGCCTTAACGTAGGTATAGCGCGTTCTTCATAGTCTTCATATGAATTACGGGGAGCGCTTTTATTGCGCCTTCTTAAGGAGCCTTGCCTACTAGACATCGGTGAGCTTTGACGAGAGGGCAAACGTGGAGACTGTGGCAACTCATCATGAGATTTTCGCCAAGAAGGCGTGCTGTGTAAAACTGCCGGTGTTCCTTCATTGCTAGCCTGGCCCAGCGAACTGCCGCCATCTGTTGACGATTTATCTTCTTGCGTGTTGGCAACGCTTTTGGGATTTAGGGCTGCCTCTGCTAAAGCATGTGCCACATCCTGCAAGCTTGGTGCTACGGGCAGGGCTGGTTTGCCAGCAGCATAAACTTCGCAGCTTTGATCGTTTGCACTTTGTGTACCTTCTGTTTCGAGCAGCTGCTGTACCTGTAGTTGCTTTAATACGGATGTTCTATACATTTCAATTTGTTCCTTGCGGAGTCTGGCTGTGGTAAAATCCTCCTGTTGTACAGCTTGCCGCTTGGCCAAGGCATAGCGACCTAGACGCTCACCAGCTGTGCGCAATGCAGTCATACACAACTTCAATTTTCGCGCATATTCAAAGCGCTCGGCACTGACGGCTTGAAGCTTGCGCTGCTCTAGCTCACGTATGTAAGTTACAATTGATTCCTCTACATACATAGAGAAAAGTAAATCATCACACATAGAGGCCAGAGCCAGTTCACCTGTAGCGGTGTCCAAAGGTGGTGGTTCATTGAAAATTTGTTGTTCTTCATTGTTGGACATATTTGTTTCTAGATCCTCGCCTAGAACATTGATGGCTAGTAGTGCTATTTGACAGGTGCTGTTAAATTCATTACACTGGGCACCTATTAGGCGCAGCTTAATATGTGTGCCGCGTCGAGGACTGACGGTTACGCTTTGAAGTTCCCTTGATTTGTAGTTTGTGCTGGCATTATCAGCAAGCGCGACAAAACCAAGAAAATCGAAGCATTGCGAGGAGGGCGTGCTGGGTAACGATTTAGGTGAGTAGTGCAACCATAGTTCGATTTTTTCAGCTACAGGGGAAACAATGTTTAATATTAACAATTAACAAATGATTTCAAATTGTCTTTTACTTACGTATTAGATATTGATGAGCTAAAAGTTGTATGCGATATATTTTGGCCGGCTTTTGAAAACGTAAAATAATATCGTGAGTAGTTTGATTGCTGCCGCTGCGCCAGCCATGCACGGATGGGCCATGTGTATTCAATTCACTTGCTGGAAAATTGGCGTCCTCATCTTGTTTAAAATATGTAAATAAATAAAAAGTATTAATAGTTTTAGTGTTGAGTAATGTATGCATGGCCAGCAGCTGTTTATCGGTGCGCACTAGACTAGAGATAAATAAAATGTCTTCCAAACGCGTGCGTTTATGCGCGCACATAAATGTGAAGAATGAATAAAAGAACTTAAATAAAAATCTAACTAGATAGTGTAAGAAAGTACATAAACATAGTAAGGTGCATTGCGGCATGAATTAACTTTAATAACGCTAGCTTATGCATATTGTGTTTTGCCCTTTTATAAGCGCATGCGAACATTTGTTCTCATTTAGTCGTCGGCGTATGACGCGTAATGAAGTAATAGTAATTGGTTACCATAGTAAATGCATTAAGAAAGTATTAAAATCAAACAGCTAAAAATTAAAATTTGAAATGGAAGCTAACAAGGCGACAGTGTCGTCGTCATGGCTTCAAATACAGAGCCTGCTTAATAGCATAAATCACATTTTAATTTTTTTGATAGCCGCCTTCTTCTTTGTTTTGGCACGTAGTCTGGAATTTAAGGATACGGCTATGCATATGTTCATGACTGGAATCGGAGTGAGTAAACTAATAATCAGTAAAGTGTTTGCAATTCCCCTTAAATATTCATGGTAATGTGCTTAGTCACGCCATGCTTGCACTTTTTTGAGGAGTTTGTTTATCATCATAATCTAATCAACTTTGACCTTCATACTCGACAGTTCCACGTATTAGTCGCCCAAGCGTTGATGTCACACTATAAAGTGAACCCATTGACACGTTGGTTGTCTCACCGCAACAAGTCTCGTTACCATGGCATTTTACAAATGTTGGGAGGCTCAATGGTCCTACTGGGCGGCCTAGGCAAATTCTCGCAAAAAGATGCACATTTTACCAGCTGGCATGGCATAATGGGTATGTATGCGCACACATTTACATTTTTAATGCGCAATAAATAAAATAATTAAATTTTTCCCTAGGCGTAATAGCAACTTTTGGTTGTGCCGCTAGCTTACTGGGCGGTATGCTTAACTTTTTCCAGCCAAGGTTCATACTTAAGACGTTTCCTCCCTCGGAGTTGCGTTTTCGTCATAACTTGTTTGGATTGGTAACTTTTACACTGGGGATGAGTGCTATATGCTTTGGCTACTACTCCGTGTTCTTTACGCGTTATGTGGACAATCAGTTTATACCATCCATTATGTTAGTTACCGTTTTTGTTTACCTTTTGACTATAATATCGCCTCTTAGTTCTCTCTTGACCAAGCTCAAGTACAGAAAAAGTCGGTAATATTTGCCACACCACCCCATTAGACTATCCCATACTGTTTATGGAGGCTATGAATTACAAATTTTAAAAAGAATAATGTATAAAGTGCAATGTATTTAAAAGAAAAATATAGATAAAAAAAAATAGAGGATTTAATTTAATTTTTTGGCTTAGTGCCAAATATTTTTTTAGCTGCAGTCAGTTTGATATGCAGCCCCAAAAAGTTATGCAGATGATAGTAGAAATGAATTATGACAGCTACAGAAGTTGTCTATGACTACAATAAAATAATAGACAAATTTATTTTTATTTGGTACATAAAAAAAAATTTTACTTGCAAATAACGTTGTAAAATATTCATATTAAAGTGTCAAAAACGTATGGGGGTAAATCAAAAGTAAAGTAAATTTTAAAATGCACAATCACAAAGGAAGAATATGCACAAAACTTAAATGCAGCGTACTTCTTGTCTATCTGGCAATTAAATAAATCGTAATGCGTTTAGCTTGCAATTAGATATACTTAATGGCCGTTACGGCGCATTGCACTGTGTGCTTGGTGTGTGTGAATTTTATCGATTTCTCAAGGGTTTATAAACTTTTATGACGCTAGACACACCATGGATGTAATGTTTTAGCACAATAAAACAATGAAGGCGTAAGCTGAGATATGCAATGAACAAAAAATCAAAATTTCAATTTTACTTTTTAAAAGCTAAATAATAGAACAAACTTATTATCAGTGTTTGTGTGCTCGCAATCAAAATAGTTGAATACCTGATGCAAATACCACATTGAACGGAATCTTTTTGGCCATTGCTTTAAAAATGAATAGTAACTATGCGCACATTGAATGCAGTACGTTTTAAAAACACCACTCCCGACTAAAACAAATTCTAAATAAAATCACAAACTACTACTTCGATCCTAGACTAGGCTGACTGACGGTATTTGGGCGAAATTCCAAAACAGCTGTTGTCGATAGTTGCGCATATCGATGTAAAAGTGTTTGATTCACAAATGAATCGTTTTGTGCAAACATCGATATATCGTCGACAACAACAATCAGCAAAATATAAAATTTTCTTCAATTAAAAGCAGCAATGTCAACAAATGCTCATAAATACAGCATATTACTGCCTACATACAATGAAAAAGACAACTTGCCAATTATTATTTGGCTAATTGTAAAATATTTGGAAAGGTAAGTTCAGTTTCTTTTTATTTTTCGCACAAATCTTAAGTTTTGGTTTTTACATCAGCTACGACTATGAAATTATTATCATTGATGACGGCAGTCCGGACGGTACTTTAGAAGTAGCCAAGGACCTGCAGAAAATTTATGGCGAAGACAAGATTGTGTTGCGACCACGCGCATCCAAGCTAGGATTGGGGACAGCTTACATACACGGTATTAAGCATGCAACTGGTGATTTCATAATTATCATGGACGCCGATTTAAGTCATCATGTAAGTGTTTTTTTTTTTTAAATTAGATTGCTTTACTAACGCGTTGAATTTTAATCTGATATAGCCTAAATATATTTCCAATTTTATTAAACTGCAAGAGGAAAATAACTATGACATAGTAGCAGGCACACGATATGCCAGCACTGGCGGCGTCTTTGGGTGGGATTTTAAACGCAAGCTTATTTCTCGCGGCGCCAACTTTCTCTCACAGATTCTGCTACGACCCAATGTTAGTGATTTGACCGGCTCATTCCGTTTATATAAGAAAGAGGCTCTGAAGCATTGCATTGAAAAGTGCGTGAGCAAAGGCTATGTTTTTCAAATGGAAATGCTAGTGCGTGCTCGTCAGCATGGACTCACAATTGCAGAGGTTCCAATTACGTTCGTTGATCGCATTTATGGTACTTCTAAACTGGGCGGCCAAGAGATTTTCCAGTTTGCCAAAAATTTAATTTATCTTTTTGCCACCGTTTAAAACGTTGATAATACAAGTAAAAACGATTTGCCTTGGAATTTACTTATTGGATTTTTAATATTTGGTTTCTGGTTTCTTTTTGTACATCTGGTAAGTTATTTGAAGAATCTTAAATACAACTAATGAATTATGCATGAGAAGTTTGTTGATCATAATTGTTTTATATATATAATTTGAATAATGATAACTAACTGTAATTGATTTACTTCGCGCTGTCACGCCCCTGTCCCAATTAATTACTTAAGTCAAAAACTTTGTTTTGGTTATCTTGGTTGCCGTACGAATAACATTCATCCTCCAACGCATCGCCATAGTTTTTTAGAGCTAGCGTGAGCAAAGCATTGCGATTCTTAAGCGCTAGCACAACAAATGCTCCATTGGGCAGTATCTCACAGGTGGAAACCTGAGCGGGAGGCTTGAAAACCGCCAGCGATTTAGCTACAATTATAAATGAAAATTAACTAGAAACTTCAATTAAAGCATAAATGATGTAACTTAATACCTGAGTTTAGCTCCCACATGCGTATGGCACCATCGCGCCCATCCTTATCATATGACAGTAACACCTTGCCCAATGGATCCAGCTTTAGGAAGGTTACCGGCGCATTGTGGCCAATGAGGGTACACTTGCAGTTCCCTGTTACCAAGTCCCAAATTAAAATTTTTGCATCTTCCAGACCTGCTATGACACATGCGTTGACTTGAGATATGGCTAGAGCGACGGTATTACAATTTGGTTTCCATTTCTTAAACAAAGTGCCGCTTTGTAGATCATAGACGACTATGAAATTCGGCGTTGGCTCGTTCAGCTCCTTTGCTACGACGCACACATAGGAACCCTCATGTGTTATGGCCGAAAGTGACGTTACAAAATCGTGATGTGGTATACGTAGATCATAAAGTAACTTGCGCTGTGACAAATGCCAGACTAGCAGAGGGAAGGGCTTTTGTGTTTCATCGCCGCAGACTAAAATGCTGTTGGATAAAGAAGAGACTGTGGACGCTGACCAGCATAATGCAATCCATTAAACTTACCGTCCATCACCACTGACTAGCAGTGAGTTCAGAAAACGATCCTCACCAGCTTTAAAGGTTGTAACACAATCGCCTGATTCCAAATTCATAAGATTAACATACATGCGATTGCGTGACAGACACACCAAATGATTCTGATCATGCAAACCGAAATAGGGCATCTTTTGATTCATAACGCCTTTGAGTGTTACCTGGTTATAGAAAGCGAACAATAAAAGGTTGAAATCTCTGCACTTAGTTTGGAAATGGCCCAGCCTACCTTGAACTTGCCCTCATCCAGATTGATGACACGTATTTCGCGCCTGCACAGTACTGCTGCTTCATAGTTTCCCACCGGACACATGGCCGTAGGCTGTTGTATTCCCTGTAGCTCTCGTATGCGACAGCAGTTCTTCACATCCCAAATGCAAATTTCAGCGCGTTCCGTGCAAAGCGAAGCCACATAGCATCCCGGCTGCGGAAGATTCATGAGCACATCATAACCCTTGAGGACGTCGGATTCAGGCTCGTTATCTGCCTCAACATCCAAGTCCGCATTGAGTATCTCCAAAAAGGCAAACTCAAGTTCATTTGTATACTCCCACCAAGAGCGTATTTTCTCATCATCCTTAAGCGTAGGTTGCTCTCTGAAACGCGTCTTCAGATAGTATTTCATAAGCGTATAGAACTGTTGACCGTCATAGCTAAGTTCATGCAGATATCTGACCAGAAACTGCTTTAGAAAGTTGATATGCACATAACTGGTATCTCCATCAGCATCAGCTCCATTCGCGGCCAGCCACTGAGCGTTGAGTATATCATGCATGAGATGCGCTGGCCCAGTGGCATGCACCTTATCCGCAATCCATTGCAAATCCGTAAAATAAAAACAATTAAATAGTATATCTATTTTGTGCGCGGCCGGCTTGTCCTCGATAACAGCGCAAAAATGATGATAAGGCAGTTTTAAGTACTTTTGATAGTTGTAGCTATAAATAAATATCAATAAAATTAAAGCTGCAGAGTTATGCTTAGATTGAAACTTACGTTTGGGCTTGTGCACCGGCTCCTGTGCTCTTAAATTGGCTCTCCTGCCGATCGAAGTAGTCCCGCATTGCTTCATGTACCAGCCACTGCTTTTGGGCATACTTTGCTAAAACGGCACCTCCGAAACTTCTATCCGCTATTCTAATATTCTTAAGACATAAAAGCATCGGTCCCATCAGCCAGCAGAACTTGGACCAGATTTTAAAAGCGACCTGCGCTTCGAGTTGTGTCATTTTTTGGAAAACTCCCAAACAATCACTTTCGCGTATGCCCCAAGGTGACAGCGTTACAATGAGCAACAACAGCTCCACATGATCACCAGTGAACTTTGTTTCAAGCACTTGAAGTATTTTCGCTGAGATGTCGCCAATCTCGGTTATCGGTATTGCCACATGACCCAACCAGGCCAGCCACCACAGTGATTTGGCATGGAATGGCGTCTTGCCGTGTAGCGATTTCCAATCGTCAGGCAGCTTTAGTGCTCCATTAGCTGCATAGAAGTCACCTCCTCCAGAGCTGAGTATGTCGTGCCATTGACGCTCAGTAAACTGTTTCATGCGCAGAAAACAGCGTTGTGGTATGCCTAGCTGCGCCAGCGCGCCAAGCATGTCCGAGGCGGCATCTTCCTCGCCAGAATGCTGCTCCGTGACAGTAAGAATGAGCTTAGTGTTGCTGCCTAGTTGTAGTGGCAACCAATCCAGTGAGGCACCGCGAAGCAACTCGTCTACGCCGTCGATTATGACAACAAAGAAGCGTTGCTGGCGTGCCACAATGTCCCTTATGACTTTAGCATAGGCGGCAGTGGTCTAAATAAGGATAAGCAAGCGTCATATATTTATAATTAATAAAAGTGGCAATTAACTTACATGCAAAACCTGACACTGTTGGCCTCTCTCCAAAACGGACATTTGGTTGGCTATGGAGCCCAGCAGTGACGTCAAATCGGAGGAGCGTGCTGTTAAGTTGGCATATCTACATAAATTGCAGTAAAAATTTAATTGAAAAACACCAAAGCCTATCGATAAAGGGGTCTGTCTTACCTTAAAATAAGTTGAGCCTCGGGTTTCCAGCGATGCACATTCTCCATAATCTTAGACACCAGCACACTCTTACCACAGCCACTGGCACCCGAGACTATCAACGGATAGGCGGTATTATCTCGTATATAACGCTTCAGATCATTCATTATTTCAAAATTGGCGGAATTTTGTGCAAGAAGTTTTGAATAGTGACCTATAAGTTGTACTTCCTCTAGGAGCACCTTATCTACGCCCTGCGTATTATATGGTATAGTGCACTTTTGCAGATGCTCATCAAATATCCCCGAGATAGACTTGTCCAGCAAGTTCTCAATCACCGCCGATAGCTCCTCATCCAATATATTCATGGTGGGCAATAGGCGTATAAGATTCTTCTCGCATAGCTGGCTCTTAAGTTCACCATATATACGCGAAATGCGGCGCAGTACCTCAATCTCTAGCTGGGTGGCATTATCAGGTGCACGTGAATACTGTGCTCCAGTCTGTATCCATATGCAACGCTTGGCCAGCTCCTGGCTCATAAGAACAGTATTATTGATCTCCTGTTCTACAACGGTTGTCATATAAGAATCTTTTACATCATCAGAAAACAAGCGCAATAACACGCCCAGCAGCTCGTTGAGCTCTCCGTTGACCTCAGTTGAATAAGGATCTATTTGCTGGGTATATAAACGATGGCACATGGGTTGATAGGAGTTGTCAATTGTGTACCACTTTTCTAAAAGCAGCTTTTCAGCATCGCAGGCAGCGCTCAGTACCGAAGTGAAGTCCTGACTCTCAATGGTCAGCGGCAGCATGGGTGTGCCCAAGGTGGAGCCAAGGAAGAGAACGGGTATTATATAGGCGCTGGCTGAGTGCCTTGTTATTTCGCACAGACAATTGGCTGCTTCCTCGTGTCCGCCCTGTGCCTCCAGTGGCGTTTGCGTCCAGCGCTTGACCTCCTGTAGTTTGGAGAAATCCTTCTTATGGCAGGCTATGCTTGTTGCCTTAACATTGGCATTATCGGTGGCGTTGGCTGTGCTCGAGGCATTAGTGTTTGCACCACTACCGCCTCCGATGTGAGCCTCGCTATCGTGCACATCAGCTATAATGAAATCAAATCCCTTACTTTGGCACTTGCTCTTGAAATGTTTATATAGGCTATAGATGACACGCTTGTGCTTCTTGTATTCGGTGCTATTATCAGCCAGTATATAAATGGCAATCTTCTTGTCACGCTCGATCTTGCGGCCAGGCGGTGGTTTTCCCTGTAAAATGCTTAGATTGCCCAGCTCGTTTTTGTTGGCGCTGGCAACATCATTGGGCGCCTGTACTCCTTGCGGCGTCATGGTGATGGAATCTGTATTGGGTACAAGTTACAGACTATTGTAAATTGATCATCAAATATTTGGCTTACCCTTCGCCGCTGCGTTGGCCTTGTCTATGTTGCTAGTGTGGATTTGCTGCTGCTGCTGTTGTGGCTTTTGTGCAATGTTCATATCGTTGGCCTGCGTTTCTTGCAATGCCTCCACATCCGCCAGGGGAGCGCGCTTCTCATTGTTTGTATCGTTAGCAATGTGCGCATCCTTTTTATCGCCACTGGCCTCCTGATACGGTGGGGAGCTATGTACCAATTAAATACAAATACATTAGTCACCAAATACATATGTGCATACATATGGCTTCACTTACTCATCTGATTTCTCGGACACGCTATCCTTTTTTTTCTTTTGGCCCGAGCTGCATACATTTCCCATGTTTGCCCTTAATGCTTGCTCTTGCTCCTTGCTCTTGTGCTTTCAAATTACAATTGACTGTTGATGTCCTGCAAATTAGATTATTTGAGTAGTACCATCTCTTAGTGTGTCCTTTGCATAGCATAATTAAGTAATGAAATGACTTTTAGACAAGCGCATCCATTAACAATTGTGATTCTAGTTAGCATTTATTGGCATTCACTTTGTAGTGCACCTCATATCGATTCTGTGATTGCAAGCAACATGGCTTTAATTTTATGGTATTAAATATTATATAGAAAACCACGGACGGATGGACTCAGGGGCGTTTTGTGGGGGTCAGAACCCCCTTTATATCTAAGTTTCTAACAAATTTTGATCATATTCACCATGCTGTTGCATTAAATCAACGAAGTTTGGAATCATTCTAAACATTTGTTTGGATATACCCCAGAAGGGTACTATAAATGCGGTGGTGGAACTTTAAGGCGTTCTTTGAGAATTTTGAGGGCGCTTATGGTATATAAGTTATTACTTCATTTGAAAAAAATATCTGATTATAGAATTAAAATCAGGGCATAAACCTAACCCAATTTCTAAAAAGGGTTGCTGTGAGCGTTCGATCCTACGGAATGCTCTTTTTATTAGTCTTAGAAACCGGTTGCAAACAAGATAGGTAAGATGGTAAGATGGTAAGAGGTATAGCAACTTAACTTTCGGATAAGATCCTTTATTATGTCACGGGAGACAAGTTTATAGAGCTATAACAGAGCATCTTGTGGCCATCGATAGCGTAGTGGTAACGTACTCACTTTGTAACCCGATGGTCGGTGGTTCGATTCACCGCAGAGGCACTGGTACATTTGCCTCTAGCATCGCTAGCAAAAAGACGCTATTTGCCCAGTTCGAATACGGTTATAAACTGTAGGTTCTCTTCGAACAGTTATTAATAGAGATCCCCATGCTCCATCTAGGGTCGACTGACAAAATAGTCAGTAAAACTATTATTATTATTAACAGAGCATCTTGAAAGAAACTCAAATGTTTTAGAGTTATAATTCGTTATTCTCCTTTCGCCTTCACACTCTGCAATTTTACGAAATTTAAGCTTGAATTGAAAATCTAGTGATAATTGATAAGATTAAGGGTTTCGTTTATATTGCAAAACTATCCAACATGGTTTTAAATAGGACCTAAGCACCGTATAACGTGGAACCTGTGAGCCGAACCTCATAAGACTTTGCAGACCAGATAATAATATTGTTTATAGGGGGCTCTGAAATTTATTAAAATGTTAATTGAAGGGGTCTTGAATATCCGAAACTATACATAATAGACTATACCAAACACTAGCTATAAAATTGTAGTTTAATATGTAAATAACTAGAATATGTTCTAGAATAACTGGAATTTTTTTCTATTTTTTTTGTCTATTTATAAAGACAAATTAAAGGGAACTCTTCAAAGCGTTTTAAAATGTATGGTCCTTAAGTTTTTTTTTGAAGGTAGGCTGTATGTATAAAAATGTTTTAGGGCCTTTCCCAACCGTTTAACAAAGTGAAGACAAAAATAAATACAACAAAATGCTGGAAAGGATATGCTTAATGCCTGCGACGCTGTTAACGGGTTCCTTGAAGCACAGATGTCGCGACGCGCATGCTCGATGCTTAGCTTTGATAGAGATTTTCTGAGTTAATCAAATGGTGTGGTGGGTAAGAGAGGGTGGTTGGTTGGCTTTTCTTCTTTTTTTTTTTTGTTTGTTGAACGTGTAAACGCTAGGGGGTGGTGCTTTGGCCAGTCAAGTGCTGGACGTCAAGGTACTGGGATTGCTGGGATTTGTAGCGGTCGCCACTGGCACTGGCTGACTCTGCTGGATTTTTGTGTACACGCTTGAAAATTGTTGTCGGTCACCTATACACACACACAAACGCAGACATGATTGTACATGCTTATGCATGAATTAAGTTAACATTTATTGAATATATCAAAATATTTGTTCATTGGCAAGCCACGGATTTGCCCATTGGCAGTCACATTGATGGCGTTCTTGCCCCCCACTAAAAATAACTTAATTTATATACACATTTATATACACATGTATGTATACATATGTATGTATTTTTATTATATACTATACGTTTTTTTATTATTTCGTTGAGCAGGAATTTTTAGCTTTTGTTGTTTTGCATTGAGTCAATTTCCAATATCATTTAATTCGTCACATATATTTAATTTAAGTATACAATTTAATAATTTTGCATATATACAATACATAAGTACATACACACAACATGTGTACACATGCACAAATCCGTATAGTATGTATGCTTATGTATGGGTTTTACGCTTTTGTGTGTATGTATCGTTTAGTTGGTTATTTGATTTATTTTAATACAACATTTTCACACATACACACACACACACACACACACACCTTGTAGATTTTTCTTTTCGTTATTTTTTCACTCACTTTTCACTCTTGTGCGCGGCCAACGCATTGCCCAAACGGACTTCAAAACATTTTCACTAACTGCACCAGCTTTTTGTTGTTGTTGTCGTTATATTAATCTACGTTTAATTGAAGCTTAATTAAATATTTTTTACACTAAGACATTTTCGACACAAAAAAAAAGATACAATTTATTCTTCGTTCTATTTTTTTATTAACTGTGCGCTCTAATAGTTTTTCCGTTGTGCGCTGTGCCGTGTTCTGTGCGTTTTCACTCGTCGTTATGCTTGTGCTTACAATTGAAAAATTTTCTAAGTTGGCCACTTTGTGCTTGCGAAAGCTTTTTACGCCAGGGTTGTAATTTGGGGTACTTATGCGGCAAGGATGATGAATTTCGTAAAAAAGTAGTAGAAAGCGTAGTAAATCGTAGTAAGCGCTGAAATTGTATTAAAAGCTTTAGAAACTACAGCTATTAGTTTGTAACTTTTTTTATAATTAAATATTTTATTACATGTTATTTTATTTTATTTTATTTTATTACTATCAATGATGCAGTGATATATAAAAATACTGACGACAGTATCAGCATGTAGTTAAAAATTAGAAACCACTTGTGGTATTTGGCTCCGGGCAAAATAGTTTTGCGTTTCTTCGATCCTTGTATGGATCACAAGGAAAAAAGAAAAATGGTTAAATGCCTCTAGTCCAAAGTGCCTATCGCCGAATCAGTGGAAGATCGCTTGATACAAATCTAAAATGTTTGTCTCCACAACTTTAAGCGATTTTGTATTATTTAGAACAAACCACTCTTTTGAAACTTTTGGATCTAATTTATAATTTTTATGAAAGTATCCTGCATTGTTGCCTAGTACTAAAAACATTTGATTTGCCAAATTTGGTTACAAAAACCAAACACAAACGAATTTTTTACGAAAACCGTTTTTTTGACCGATCGGTTCTATGGAGGCTATATGATATAGTCAACTGATACAACTGGTAAAGTACTTAGGAACTAGGATGAAAACTGTGGAAATTATCGAAGATACTTATACTAAAATCGGTATGTTCCGATTGCAACGAACCAACTTGTCTACTTTTTTTTTTCTACATCTAAGATTATTTAAATCTTTCTATCGCTTTTTAAGAACTTTTTTTATTTGTAAAAATTTTTTTTTTTACTTTTAGTGAAAGTTAAATAAAATTTAAATAAAATCGGATTTCTCATTGGCTCACATTGCTACAAAAGTGTGTTCTGCATTGTGTGTCAATAACGTATTTAAAAGAATTTAATTATTTATATAATGTCGTGCTCAAAATTTTGATACTAAAAAGTTTTTTGGTATTATAATACTTAATATTCAAAAATGTATTCTAAATTATTGTATTTATTATTAATACAAGAACTCTCTCTTTTCTCGAGCGATACGGAAATGCGACTGGTCCCCTTAGTTTTCTATGTGTAATTTAAAGTGTAATTATATACCTTAAGGTAAGGGGTTGTTAATTTCGTTAATGTATTTAGCATAGAAAAGGATAGGACGCAGACCGCCGAAAGTTACCTTCAATACGGTTTTTATTTTTAGTCCAGTTTTTTATACGAGCCCCGACCACTATCAATTCGTACGGCAAGCTTTTTTACCCGTATGCAATGTTTAACAGACGATATTTTCAATACTAAAGTAGATAACACATGCAAACCTATTTTTTTCTGAAATATTTTATTCTCTTAATTTTAGAAAAACAAATTTTTGTTGTACTTCAACAACAACAACAATAATTTCTTTGAATGCTTTGCTTAACTGATAAAAAAAAATTGACCAGTATTAATTAGTACGGTACGTTAGCTTAGCTTAGAATTGAAAGAAGATCAAAACAAAAGCAAACAGTGTAACATAATCACAATCTAGTCATAATCTGGAAACAGTTATGCAATGCAGAATGTAAGAAATGTATTATTACTTCAAAGTATTCAAAGTTTAGCAACGATAGCACTTGGTAAGCCGATTTGCAAAGAAATAAGAAGTGTAGTTCTAGATCATTATAAGTCTGGGAACACTTTTGGTCGTCCGTTCAAGGAATAGTAACAATTTTTAAAAAAAATTACATGTTTCATCAAATAGTAAATATTTAACGCACCGTACGAGTTAATACTGGTCAAATTTTTCTTATCAGTTTAGCAAAGCATTCAAAGAAATTATTGTTGTTGTTGTTGAAGTACAACAAAAATTTGTTTTTCTAAAATTAAGAGAATAAAATGATATTTCAGAAAAAAATATGTTTGCATGTAATATCGTTATTATCGAACAAAGTGCAGAGTATAACGCCACTCTTTATTTGCTATTCGTCGATTTCGAACGCGCCTTCGACACAGTTAATAGAGACAAGGTGTGGAATGCGCTTCTATGCAAAGGTATCCCTGAGAAAATAGTCGGTCTCATACGCGAACTTTACACAAACTCTGAGTGCACAGTCCGTTTTGTGGAAAAGATAGCCATCCGTTTACAACAACAGCTGGGGTGAGGCAGGGCTGCGTATTATCACCAACATTGTTCCTTATCATTCTGGATACCGTCTTGGAGGCGACTAGCCTCGAAGCGCCGATAGGGATTCGCTGGGGCTTACATGAATACCTTGGTGACATCGACTATGCAGACGACATATGCTTCATGTCGCACAGCTTCGATCATATCAAAGCCAAGCTGGAGAGATTAGTACTAAATGCAAAAAGCGTCGGCCTGCGCATAAATTTAAAGAAAACCAAGCTTATGCGCATTGGTACATCTAACACCACTCCACTGGTTGTCGGAGGCGATGTCATCGAGAACGTGGAAAGTTTTGAGTATCTTGGCAGCAAAATTACCAAAAATGGCGGCTCTGATGCAGATATTGGTGATCGTATTAACAAAGCACGAGTTGCATTCCTCGCATTACATAAGATATGGCGATCACGTAACATTTCATATCGGACCAAATTGCGAATTTTTAACAGCAGCGTTAAATCCGTACTTTTGTACGGCTGCACAACCTGGAGCCTAACGCAGCTTACCATTGGAAAGTTGCAGACTTTCATAAACCGCTGTTTAAGAAAAATCTGGCGTGTATTTTGGCCAAACCAAATAACAAATGAGGACCTCCTATCGCGATCGAACGCCATCCCAGTCCAGCTAGAGATACGGAGACGCAAATGGACATGGATTGGTCATGTTTTACGCCGGCCTGCCGGTGACATTGCACGATCAGTCCTAGATTGGAACCCGCAAGGGCAGCGGAGTCGTGGTCGCCCAAGAAATACCTGGATTCGGTGCACAAAACAGGAAATAAATCTGGCCCACATTTCGTGGATCCAAGCAAAAACCCTAGCCAGAAACAGAGGAAGATGGAAAGAGATTGTCGTTGCCCTATGTTCACTTTGAATGTTTTTGATTAAGTTATTGTTATTATTTATTTATTACCAGTAACTTCTAGCAAAATAAAGGACATATATATATATATATGTAATATCTACTTTAGTATTGAAAATATCGTCTGTTAAACATTGCATACGGGTAAAAAAGCTTGCCGTACCAATTAATAGTGGTCGGGGCACGTAATATAACATAGGTTTTTTTTTTGTTTTTTTTTTCAAAGGGTACAACAAAGTACAGTTGACCTTAAATTATAAGAAAAAAAATTAAATTAAATGAAATATTGAAAAATATAACGAGAAAAAAATGATAGATATACAAAAAAGAGCACCGTTGACCAAATAGGTGCCTCATAATACAGGATTGGTCAAGGATGCTTGAAGAGGCAAGTCAGAGGACTTAAGATAGAAGACGCGATAAAAGGAATAGACCGTTTGAAAGAGAGAAAACTATAAAGGATCACGCATACCAAAATAGGATCTAAAAAGTTGCAAGACTAAGAGTTATTTGGTAGGTACGACAAAAGTAACTTTATTAAGAAGTTTAGGGGAATCAATAAAGCCGAGTAATAGCTTATGTAAGAAAAGTACACCGTGGCATGTTCTATCTATTCTACGAATAAGATAAAAAGTAAAGGACCTAGATGGCTGCCTTGGGGTACCCCTGACTTGAGATTAATTACTTTAGATTCGCAGCCTTTGAAAACTATCTTCTGCAGACGATTAGATAAATAGGATGAGATCAACTGCAAAAGACAAGGCGGAAACCCGAAACGCGACAGTTTAACTGGAAGAGAAGGCTATGGTTTATTGAGCCAAATGCCTTACTGAAGTCAGTATAAATGACATTAGTTTGCATTTTTTTGGCCGATTGGTCCTATGGGAGCTATATGATATAGTCAACCGATTTTGTTAAAATTTCCAGTTCTGGGGAACTCTTAAAAACCTTTGAATGCCAAATTTGGTTTGGGTATATCGACTACTCTAGTCACCTTGATCATACTTTAGGTAACTTTGGGGTGTCTCCGACGTCTCCTTCTGTATGTTACATACATTTTCGACTTGCACAATCTTAATATGCCCTTTGTACCATACAGGGTATAAAAACAGCAAAAATTTCGAGCTCTGTTCGATACAGCATTTAAAATTCATTAAATCTTGATTCTTGTTAAATCCCATTTGGGATATTTTACGGCCAGTTTGGTTAGTCCCCTTTGAATGCAACCCTGCTCCTATCACATACCATCTCTTGAATTTTAAGTAACCTGCGTCATTATACCCTGAACTTTGCCGATATACGGATTTTTCATTATCCTACTGATTTTCAAGTCTGTCGGTAAAATTTAATGAATTTTATACTGATTTTAAAAAAACGTACTGATTTTATACTGATTTGTAAGAAATCAGGATTTTTCGTCGAATATACGTAATTTTTTCCTGCTTTATCATCTAAATCGGTATTATATGTATATATAGCAGAGCTCACAAAAAACGGTCGGGACGGCCGTGAATTTTGGAGAGCAAAAATCCATCGTAAAGTTGTTTCACAACGAAATTCCAAATTTGTTCGTGTTAAAATGCATCTGCCATTCTTTGGCGCTTGGAGTATCACACGCAGTGAAAGAAATTCCGGATGGGGTAGGGGAATTTTTAAGCAGCGTGTATGCATATTTTAAACACAGTCCAAATCGGCAGAAAAACCTTAGAGAAGTTGTAAATAACACTACAAACTCCTGGAGCAACGAACTTTTTATTATTTACAATGAATCTTTTGAATTTTTGTATTATTAAAAATTTGTTATTTTTCAGATATCGGAAAGTGGTGACTATATTTTTTGAAAAAAATGTTTCGGCTCATATTGAAAGATTTTCCAATATTATTATACATTAATCATGTAATTTTTATTACAGTAAAACTTATGTGAGAATTTTTCCACGAAATTCACATTTTACACAGAAATAAATATTTACACAGAAATAAATGAACCAGATTTATTTAATCATATTTTAACTTTCTTTCATTATTATTTTATGAAGAAGAAGCAAATATTTAACTACACGATCTCCAAGCTTTCCTCCGGTTTCCTACATGTTTTCCTGATGTGTTACGCACCTGCTTTGACACTGGAGAAAAAACAAGTTCTCACGATGTGGCATCACTGCCCTGTACCTTATGCTACAAAGGGTATACATATGAAGTTTGTGCAAGCCGAAAACGTATATAACATATAGGAATCGTCGGAGACCTCCCAAAGTTACCTAAAGTATGGTTAGGGTGACTAGAGAAGTCGATATGCCTACCCATTTCTGTCTGTCCGTCTGTCTGTCCGTCCGTATGAACGCCTAGATCTCAGAGATGGCAAGAGCTAAAGCAACCAAACTTTCAGATTAGATCCCTATTAATCCATAGGAGAAAAGTTTATTTTATTTTTTTAGAATTCCCAGAACTATCTCATATACGTCCGTCTAGTCTTTGTAGGACTTATAGGATGATATATATATATCATATAACCCCCATACGACCGATCGGTCAAATAAACGTTTTTGGTGCGAAATTCGTTGGTTTTTTTTTGTTAACATAAATATCTTAACCAAATTTGGTATTTGGTAGTTTTTTATAGTTCCCCAGCACTGTACCAAATTTTTTCAAAATCGGTTGACTATATCATATATCTCCCATAGGACCGATCGATTAAAAAAACGATTTTGGGGTATAACTCGGTTGTTTATAAAGATATTGAAACCAGATTTGGCATTGGGAAGTCTCTTGGAGTTAACAAACAATATATCAAATTTGATCAAAATCGGTTGACTAAATCATATAGCCCGCAATGGACCGATCGGTCATAAAAACGTGTTTGGTGAAAAATTGGTTTTGTATCGTGTGTTTACGAAGATATCGTAACCAAATTTGAGAAATAAATATCTTTTAGAGTTCTGAAGCAATACACCGCATTTGATTGCAACGTACGCCATCTTTTTTTTCCTGTTTGACAGAAATTGAAAGCAGGCACTCGAAAGCCTTGATTAAAACTATGGCAACTGTGCACCATTAATTGCATTGAAATGGTTTTGACAATTGGAAAACCAAAGTGCTTGATGTGTCTGAGGCTGCAGGCATCTCAATACAGCGGCTATGACCATAAGCGCAGGGTTATTCATATGGCTACGATTTTCTGTACCACGATACTCTCCAGATCTGGCCCGTTATTTTTTAAAACCTAAAGATATAGCTATATATAGATCACTATGTGATCATCACTGAAACAAAGGCCTATTCGGAGGGTTTGAGAAAAACTATTATTCGGCCGTGTTCCGGAAAACGAACTCGGATTTGTTTCGAAACCACATGTTTGTTTCAACAAAACGAATTTTGTTTTTGTGGTTTGAATCCGACAACTTTGTTGTAAGAGAAATAAAAACGAATTGGTAAAATAGCTTCATAAAAATAATGAACTTGTCCAAACAAATGGTAGAGTTCTGTTGTTCAGTGACAACAAATTTGCACCAAATTAAAAAAAAATTTCCAAGTTTCCAAACTGATGACCTAGTATATTCGAAGGCTAAACAAATATGACGTCAATATTTAAGGTTAATTAGCAAAGTAGATCTATTGAAATTCTCAAGCTGTCAAAGATATCTACCCCACTTGAGATGAGACCGGAATGGTATTTTTCTCAAGGAAATGAGTTTGAGATATTATTGTTAAGCTGCTGATTCAATAATTAAGCGCTTAGGGTTTTTTACTAAAGCAGAACTATGGTGAAAATCACATAATAACTAGATCAAGGTAACTCCTACTGAGGTCCAAAAGGTACTTAAATTGACGCGCCGATAAAAATAAAATGATTCTATCAAATTTAAAAACCGAATAGAATTTAGTTTTGCACAATAATACGCAAACTCTTAAGAATTATTATTCTTTAATTTCGATTTTACGAGTCGTAACTCAAACTAAGGAGATGTTCAGGAAAATCATAGCTTAAACTTTAGGAAAATCAGTCGTTCCTTTTTGTAAAGCCGATTTTCTAAGGCAATAGTGAAACGGAATTATATATAAAGCTGCCGGCTCGAGGCTATAAGTCGATACCGGATAAATAATAAAGCATTTAGTTATATCATACTTTATTTTACATAATAGATTTGTACAACTTACATATGTGCGGAAAAACTGTATAAAAAAAACTTTTTCGATTAATCCTATGGCGGCAATATGATAGAACCCTGAAATCGAAAAAATAAAATAATCTAATTTCCCGTGACGTTAATGTCGGGCGTGGACAACTTTAAGATACACTGTACCATAACAAGAAACAAATAAATAAATCAAAAGATTTCGATCCAATTAGGAATTGTATTCGGTAATCCAAAAAACTTGTGATTTCCGAATGTGGTCACGATATCTTCTTAACCCTTCAAACTTTTGTTCGACCAATCGGTCCTATAGGGGCTTTACCGGTTTTGATCAAATTTACTATAGTCCTTAGGAACATTTAAATACTTTCCAACGCCAAATTTTATTACGATATCTTCATAAACAAAAGAATTATGCATCTAAAACTTTCAGTCTTTTTCGAGGTGTAAAGGAAAAAATTTAAATTAAATTTTCAATTTATAAACCATTTAAATTAAATTTTTATTATTATCAATCTTTATTAAAATTAGGGGCTCTGCCCCCTGCGTGTTTCGCACACCAACCCCCCCGTACGGTCTTCTTTTTTCAATTCAGATCATCCATACCATAATATCTCCTGTAATTTGCTTTATTTTCAAAATTATTATTCCGTTGCATGGATGATTACTATTGTCGGTCCCGCCCGACTTTAAAATACCCTGTACTTAAGCATGTATACCCTGTCATAGCCAGAACTTTCTTCTTCTCTGATTTTCAATGCGCAGGCGAAGAGCGTATGTATTGTTTCTTATATTGATCAATTCCAATATCCTATAATTGAAAAACAATGTATCTATTCTACACCATCCTTTACCAAAGATTCTTAGCTCTGACCTAACTATTTTTGTGTAGCGCTTCGTACACTTTCTCTTAATCCCGGCATAAATGATGGAAAAAGACAATTCCTCTGAATCACAATCTAAGACCCTCACCTGGAGCAATAGCTACTCCTCCTGTTTTGCCTGGACGTCGCTAACCCAGGAGCTGCATACCTATCATTTAGTTTCTAATTAATTTCATTTTCTCCTGCTGCAACGAAGGGAACGGATTCTCATTAACGTGGCGTGACTGCATTCTTGCATTATTATTATAATTGTATATCTTGCCGGCTCAACTTAAGTACGTGCTGGGTCAGCCTTAGTTCCGTACTTGCCCTTCTCGCCTACCCTCTGCGATCTACGCATGCTCCTGCTCTGCAGTCCTTAACTTTAAGTTTTCTCTGAGCTGTCTTCTATGCACAGTGTTCCTTGCATAATGTTCCTGCTCTGCAATACTAAAATCTATGTCTTCTTTGTGATGCGTTCATAGCTTGCTCTGTTCGCTGAACTTCTAAGTGTTGCCTGCTCCGCTGTCTACGTCTTATATCCCTCTCCTGCTCTACATTTCTAATCTCTAAATCTTCTCTGAGATGCGATCTGTGCATAGTATTAACCACTTACTCGTGTAGCCTTACTTTACATTTAGGCCCTGAAGCCAATTGACGCAAATTCCGAAACCTAAATTTATTCTTTAAGCTTCAAGGCATTAGCGCATTTAGTTCTTATCAATAGTATTTGCAATTTAATGTCACACTAGGTAAATACTTCAATATACCTGGTTTTACTTATATCTCTTAAAGTTTTCCATCGAATTTTACAATTAAAATCATTGCATATAACCGTAATAAATTTGGATCCGATATCTTTTATAGTGTGGGTGTAAGCTGTGAATTCGTCCTACGAGGAAATGGGGAAAGATGTCGAAATACAGCGAAAATCTTAAAAACGCACTCTGTGCGCATTCGATATTATGGCACAATGAGTGTTGGTTTTATTCAATTCAATCTCTAACATGCAACTTATAAAGGGTCATCAATCTTGAGGTTTATTTTCAATAAGATTTTTTTGATAAACCTCGCACACAACGTTTACATTTATTTATTTATATAATTATACAACGTTTACAAATCGTACATTACGAAAATTCATTAAATACCTAGTTTAGTCATAGAATAAGTCCTAGATAAAAGTCCATCATAATCATGGGTTTTTTTGTAATTTTTTCCCCGCCTTTAACTACTCTAAATCTATTATATATATTCATTATAATTTAATTTCACAGTAAAAAAGGTAACTAATTTAGCCTGAACTCTGTATTTAAAAATTAAACTGAATAAAATTGAATTGAATTGAATTACGAAAATTCGCGTTCTGTAAAGAATGTTTTTCGCGCGCTTAGGCCATTTTATGGTCGCCATAATCGACCTACTGAGACCACTATTCGCAATACCTTCAACAAATTTGAGACCCAATATTCATTATTGGATGACACTCGACCGAATAGTTTCGTCCAGCGCGTAGTTTATGGGCCGGTGGAATCATCGGTCCATATTTCTTCAAAAATGACGCTGGTCAGACCGTAACCGTCAATGGCGACCGTTATCGCACCATGATAACGAATTATTTGCTACCTGAAATTGAAGCCCGAGATCTCGACGACATTTGGTTTCAACAAGACGGCGCTATTTCGCACACAGCCCGTGAAACAATGGACATATTGAGGAACGAATTCGGTGAATAATTAATTTCACGCTCCGGACCGATGAATTGTCCACCAAGATCTTGTGGTATCACACCGTTAGACTTTTTCCTTTGGGGCTACGTGAAGTCTAAAGTGTTTGTGAGCATTAGACACCAACATTACCCGTTTTATTCGCGAGATACCGCCGATTATGCTCGAACGCGTCATCGGAAATTGGAACCTCCGCTTGGACGAGCTACGGCGCAGTTGCGGCCAACATTTGAAAGGGATTATTTTTAAAAAGTGAATGGCAAGAACGGTTCTGTCTATTGATAATAAAGATTTTCCGATTCATTTGAAATTTTCGTTTTTTTGTAATTAAAAAAAAAAACCCAAGATTGATGACCCTTTATAATAGACGCTGAGTTGTAAGCAACAGCGTGCTAAGAATGTCATGGGCACCGTCTAATATACATATGTTCGTGGGGGCACAGGATTCATAATTAAATGTCGCATTCCAATTCCACCCACACTTATGCATGCCTATATTGTGCACTGTGTGGTCCCGATGTGACGTCTCATGTTCATGCCTGAACATTCTCCAGTTGGCAAAAGTGAAATCCAGTAAATGCTGGTTTTGTATACATTTTATCCTAGAGCGCTCCTCACCAGCATTACCTCGATGCGAAACCTTATCACCTCTCCAAACAGTCCTATTGCGTTTGCTGCCTTATGGCACTTTTTTCCAATGAACAGACGCCAACAGAGCGTCATGCTTTTTGGGAGTTATTCTTTAACTCTGATCTATCGAATCAATCGAACATCTTGTAGCCTCGAAACAGAAATATTAGTTTTTTAATCATCTGAATCTTACGTTTTTATTGTTTTTCTTCAATTGACCTGTTTTCGTAAATCTTATTTATGAAGCTCTCGTAAAGTATTATTTTTTTATTATAAATGCACGAAGTTTCCGATTTGAGTTTAAGTTTTCCAACTACTTGAACAAAACTTATATGTTGAAATTAATTATTTCACATTTACGCGTATTTTTTTGGATTTTTTAAATTATTTAAATTCTTATTGAAAAGGAGTGCGCTAAGATCCGATGTGTTCATCTTAATAGGACCGTTTTTTCCGCAAACTTTTTAAACTTCATGAAATAAATTTAAATGTCCATACGTTGCGGAGTATGAACAGTCGGACGCGCATGATTCAGTTAATAACGATGACGATGCCTATTGTGTATAAAACAATAGTTTAATTTTAGCTGCTTATTAAAAACAGATATGGCTACATCGAAACCAGAGTCAATACTGATCATATTTTGAAAAAAAACTTTTGGTCTGGCATATCTCCTTCTCCCTAACACAACATTGCAGTAATCTATAATAACCTTGACCCTATGCGAACAGGGCTTAACAAATCGAAAAGAGCTGCATTTCTAAAATTTGTAGTATGTTATGGACGTTTGTGGAATGTCGAAAATAGTAATAATAATAATGTAGCTTATCAAACATCTGATTTTAACAACGATATTAAAATGTCTGGATGTTCAAATACTTCCACTTGGAAGCATCCATGATGCTGCCAAATTTTCACCTACGTAAACTGAGTAGTTAAAAAAACAAGTGAACCGGCTGTAGTCGAGGTATGCCGACTGTAATATACCCTACAGCCTGTCGACTAAATTTCGAGAGAACAAAAATTAACTTAAACTTTCTATGCTGAAAGATTTAATTGTAAGAATTGTATATAGCGAAAATCTATCGCACGGAAAGTATTGTTCCAGTATATTTAAGTCTTTTAAGAAAATAAATCAATAAAAAAGCAACGTTTATGCCAAGTTTAAAGTTCAAATTTGGTGCTTCGAACTTAAAACTTATTAGTATTATATAAAAATGAATGATACAACAATTTTTGGCGAAGGACGACGGAGGAGCCTGAAATTTATATAATACATTATTGAATTTTTGCAGCATAGTATTTGTCGCGAGCAGCAGCTTCCCAATAAAAAATAGTACAAACATAACATAAACTCTTAAACTACATATATTTCTAATTACTATTAACTTGCATATGCATAACTATTTCGCTCTTGTTTACTGCAATATGTAAGTTATCAATTCCATTTTTGCCGTCAGCGTTCCTAGATCTATTTTTTAGTCTCTGTTAATCTATCCAAGCATACGGTTGCGGGATTCGGTCGCTGTAATCTAATTTACACGGTTGCGTGACAAAATAAAAATTATAACGTTATAAATAAAATCTGTTTCATTTCAATAACTTAAAAACAATTAACTAAAAAATATTAGTTAATCCAACAGTATTCTTAGGAACTGTAAACTGCTTTATGGTCTCCGAGAAAAGGGTGTTTATATAGACAGACAAAAATGGCTGAAGAGTTGATTTTAATGATGGTGATATAAACGAGATGTGTGAATTTTCAAATTTCGCGGGCTGTGTCCATTCAAATTTTGATTTTTATACCCAGTACCCAGTACAGTAAGGGCAAGGCTATACTGAAGAGAATTCTTTTGTCGTGCTGATCTTTTTGGTGTATACTTTGTGGGGCCTCAAGAGCTTTCTTCCATTTGGAACACACCCCACACTGGTACACTCATGTAATATACTTCCTATGCTTTAGTTGGAGGGTATAAAGAAACGAAATTTCAGCTGCGTATTGATGCTTTGATTCTGCGCTGCATTTCGTGTTGTTACGCCAAAGTGAGCAGTTGCAAATTTAACAAGGCAGGAATTCGGATAAAAATTATTAACTAATTAAAAGTAAAATATAGCAATTCAAATTGCCAACAATAAAATGCTATTAATGTAAAACCAGTTTTGCCAATTTGATTTGAAAACAAATTGCAATTAAGTCTTAAAAATGAATCGTCTGCTGTTGCAGTGTCTGGTGACCACGATACTCGTCTATAAAGGTGACACATTATAAAGTATAGACATAAGCAAATAAGCAAACCCCTTAGCAGCTCCTAAATCCACAGTCAATTAGTTAAATTCGTTTAAAAAACTTTTTTAAAAGACATAAAATTGTGAAAAATGTATTTGCTGCTGTGGGTTATATAAGCAAATTGGTTATTGCGCAGGTCCCTGAGATGACGACGGGCTGCTGTGGATGCTGCTCGAAGGGGGAGCAAAGCAAACGTATGGGTCGTTCTGTTGACAGACGATAACCGAAATGGGTCAATGTTTTTGCGTGCAAGTAAGGTAGTAAATGGGGTTATCTGTGCGTGTGAGGTGTGAGTGTGTGAGAGAGTGAATCTAAGCGCAATCATAAAGGAAAACAAAAAGGCGCGAAAACAGGCGCAATGGGGGACAAGGGTTAACATTTATACTAGAAACAGCTGTGACAACAACTTGAGCTAATACGAAAACATTTTCTAGTCATATCGGTGCCAACCAGCGTAGAACCAACTACTACAGAGAAACCACAGCAAGATGACGACGATGATGACTGGGATGAAGATGATGATTCACTGGAATCCGATGATGATGGACGTGTCTACAAAAATCCACGCAATTCACCCTCAACAGAGTGTCCACGTGATGAAGAGCAGGCTACGCTGTTAGGACAGAAATGTCTACGCAAATGTTCATCGGATGAGGATTGCAAGAGCAAAAAGAAGAAATGCTTGTGCGATGGAGTTTGCGGCATGTCCTGCATTAAACCAGGTGCATTTTTATATACTATTCAATTTTGTTCCCATACTTCAAGGAAGGCAACACCTTGGGATTTCGCGATCCGAATCTCTGGGCACAGATACCAACATATGCAAACCTGCTTTATGTGTCGTTAGCCTACAAGCAGACAGATAGTTTTAGAATGGATTTAAGCCTCTCACGACCCATCTGTGTGAAAAGTTAGCTAAACTGAACCCTTTTGTGGCTTCGACAGACACAACATTAAAACCACTTTCCTATACGAAAACAGACTTCTATAACTTAACTAGGTTCAAAAAATTTTCTACAAATTGGGTGTTAATGATCTTAGGATACTGACTGGTTTACTAACTGGGTATTACAGACTAAAGAAACAACCAGGTGATTGTAGCACCTTGTAATTCTGTGCAATTGGAACAAAGTCCTCGTAATACATACTTACTGAGTGTAAAGCTTTAATCAACCCATATAAATAGGTTTATTTTGGAAATGGGACTGTCTGAGGAGCTTTGAGGCTAAAAGAAGCACAGAACTCCTATGGTTCGCAGTGCAGTATTCCTCATTAGCCAAATATAATATCATAAGCCTACTTTATTTTCTCAATCTGTTTTCCCTTCTCTTCTCACTCCTACTTTAATTTTTTACAAAGATCGCGAGTGCCCGGAACTGGCTGAGCCCAGTCTGGGACAGGTATCGGTTGCTGGTCGTCACTTTGGTGCGCGCGCCTCCTATGCTTGCCCGCATGGCTATCATGTTGTGGGTCTGCAAAGTCGTTTGTGCCAGGCCGATGGCAATTGGGCAGGCGCTGAACCGGCTTGCAAACAAAACAGTAAGTTGAGAAGAACGTATGTCCAATAAGGATCTCACTAACTTTATACCCTTACAGTTTATTGCTTAAAGCCGCCGCAGATTGAGCATGCCCGCAATTCAGCTTTGCCCGAGCAGGAAACCTTTGACCTTGACTCCACAGTGCAATATCATTGTCATACTGGCTACGTGACCAATGGATTTCCACGAGCAAAGTGTTTGGCCATTGATGGGCAGGCTAGTTGGTATGGACCGGATATACAATGCGAACGTAAGTGTTAAGAAGCTATTAAGGTTTTTAGTTGTTGTAACTAACTAAGACTAATTACTTAGCACGCTCCTGTGGTCAACCTTCGGATCCCGCCTATGGCTGGCATGCTGGAGAATGCTATACTTATGGCTGTAAAATTACCTACAACTGTGGCACAGGCTATGAGCTGGTCGGCAAACATGAGCGCTACTGCCAATCGGATGGCTCCTGGACGCCCAAGGAGCTGCCCACCTGTGTCTGTAAGTACTCCTTAATATGCATAAACGCTCTAAATGAGCAACAGCACAACTGAGCTTATAATTTATTTCTTTATAATTTCGCAACCAATCAAGCGGATAGCGCAAATCTAACCAGCACCCAAGCATCCCTGCTTTAAATGCCTGACAGTTTTCCAAGTTCCGTAAGAACAGCTCTATTAACCAAAAGCAAAGCAGCTTACACCAAAGTATCGAATAAAAAAGTACCCACTACTCGATATTAGTACTTGTTATTTGTGCGTGATACAAAAATTTAACTATTTAATGTAGTAAACAGTAATGAAGTTATTCATTAGCTACTAGCCACTTAAATTTGATGGTTGTTTAGCGTTCCAGCCAATTTTTAAATCAAATTGTTCAATTTTAAAGCACAGTTGTTGTTGTTGTTGGCTCATGCATACTAATATTTGTTGAATAAATAAAAGTTACCGCAAATCTTAAGCAAAACTAAAAAAAAGTTGTTTTCTTTTTGATCGTTTTTTTTTTTTTTAATTTTGTGGTTCACCCGACCCCGAAGAATTGTGGTAACTTTTATTTAGTCTACAGCTAATAGAAAACTGAAAGCTTTATTTCGTGCTGGCTTTTCTCAGTGGTCACTTCGGTGGTTTGTCCCACGCCAGAGAATCCCAAAAACGGCAAAGCAACCTATACTACTTTGGCCTATAATTCGGTAGTCAGCTATGAGTGTCGTTATGGCTATACGCTGGTAGGAGAGAGCTCCAGCCGCTGTGGTGCGGATCGCAAATGGAGCGGCACCTTGCCCAGCTGCAAGGGTAAGCCTTACAATTTGTCTGTATGAACTGTCCGCTCTATAGAAACTTATAATTTGTACAGAGATCAACTGCGGTCATCCGGGTGTTTTATACAATGGCTGGATCGAGAACATTGAGGCTGGTACTGGTCTAGGCGCAAGCATTATCTTTCGCTGTCAGCCAGAAATGCTCATTAATGGCGTGGGTTCCAGCGTTTGTCAAATAGACGGGCGCTGGCGCAACCCTTTGCCCGAATGCTTGGCTCCTTGTGTAGTACCCACCATATCCCAGGGTTATGTCATACCCATAGAGTTTACTACCGATGAAAATGGCACTTCCATCATTATGCCCACAACTACAACCGCAGCGCCCGCACAGCCGCCGCCACCGACGCCGGCTGGTGTTGAAAAAGTCAAGCATGGCACTGCCCTAGAGGTCAAATGTGATGTTAACTATGAATTCCCCGTTTCATTACTGAGTCCACCTACTTGTAATAATGGCACTTGGAGTATTATACCACGCTGTGTGCCAGCTAGATGTAAGAGCATGCCACGTCCACCCAAGCATGGCATGGTTATGGCTCCAAAAACCGAACATGGCATGAAGGCTCGCTTTAAATGCAAGGATGGCTTCAAACTTGTCAGCCCCGAAGGAAAAGATATAACCGATCCACATGACTATGTGCTAACCTGCTCATTTGGCAACTGGACCGGTGAAACACCAAAATGTGAAGAAGTCTTCTGCTCCTTTCCTGGTTACATACCCAATGGCAAAGTCTTATTAGTGGGCAACATGGGTCTCTACGATTATCGGCCCTATGTCAAGAAGATTGTCAACAATAAACAAATTATGTATGACTGTGATAAGGGATATGTGCTGGAGGTGGGTCCACCAGGTGCCACGTGCGTGGGTGGCAAATGGCGGCCACTAGATTTGCCACAATGTTTGCTGGGTCAGCATCCGCGTCTGCGCTGGAATCGGCGTCGACGCCGATCGCTGGAGCTGCGTCAATTACGCTCCTTGTATTTACTGCGCCGACAGCGGGAGCTACAACGGAAATTGAGCGAAGAGCCATGTAAGTAGCAAGAGCAGGCAAATCGGTACTTGATAATATTTTAAGAAAAGCAAGCAAACTATGTTTTAACAGATATAACGAAACGGATGGGTAATGAAAAGAGGGGTATGTCTCGAGTTTAAATGTTAAAAAAGGCGAGCTGCTATGTTATACGGTGCAAAAGATTTATATCTTTTAATTTACTATCAATTGGATCAAATAAAAGTTGGAAAGGATTTATTTTACTTCCTATAATCCAAAAACCCCAGTCACATCCAATATGCTCTTTTGCCGTTAGGCACAAATCTTTAACTATTCATCTATCATAGAATGTTTAATTATTAAAATGAGTGTTATACTCAAGCTGCAGAATTGCAGATGCAGTACCTTCGTTAAAGAGGATGTGGCAGACAAGCAGCATTTTCTTGTACAAAATTTCACAAGAGATCCATACGTTAAGACCAAAGTATCTCCTACGTTTAATGCTTGTCTGCGAAAGAATCGCTCACGGAGTTCCTTATTGAGTTTTCAATTATGTACTCTATATTTACGAGGAGCTACTCTCTCTGTTTAAGTTATTAAACAGTATCTATAATTCAACTTAATTTTCTATTGTTTGTAGCCAAGCCGATGTCGCATCGCGTCAAGCGCAGTAACATGGACTTTGATCTGGCATACTCCAAGTTCCTTCAAAACATCAAAGAGCGTTATCAACGTCACGTAAGGAAGATATTAGGCCACAGTCGCCAGTACAAAAAAATCAATGGTCAGGATGGACGTTGGTACAATAATTACAACAATCCGGATCTGGTTATGCTGCGCAAAGCCACGCATAAGTGGCGCTTGCCAGACACCGATTATGCAGACGACAGTAACTATAGGGACTACCACGGTGGTGTAGTGCCTGTGCCAAATATAAATCAAAGCTCTCGCTATCACAGTCACGCCGGCATAGAACAGAGCTCCAATGAGCTGCAATCGGCACTACAATTGCTGCAGCATTCCTCTAACCCCGAGCGGGAGCTGAACGCCACACGTGCTTTGATCGATCAGCTAAAGTCCCAGATTGTGCGTAGAAGACGCAAACGTAGCACCAGCATTTCTTCAGCGCCACCTTCGAGTGCTACCATGCCTGAGACCGAAGTCGATAGCAGCGATGGAGTGGAGACTAGTGGTGGTAAAGCTGGCGGTGCAAAACGATTACGTGTACCTTGTGAGGAACTTGAATGGGATTCATTTGCCAACATCAGCATAGTGCGTCATGGCAAAGCCCCAGGACGAAATTCTGTAGGAAGTATTTTGCATCTTGAGTGTAACGCAGGCTTCAAGTTAAACATTAAAGGTGAAAATGCAACGGCACGTTGCATACGTGGTATATGGAAGCCTGAAACGCCCAAGTGTCTATCTGCGCCTTGTCTGGTGCCAGCCGTAGAGTATGGCCAGTATTACAAAGTCGAACCGCACACAAAACAGCTAAGTGATAAGCCTTCGTTAACGCCTTTGTCTACCTATGAAGAGATACAGTCTAATGAATTCATCACGCTCGAGTGTGAGGATGGCTTCAATATTCAGGTAATCAGGCAATGCAATGTTATTCTAAATTTGTATACTAATGCACATTGTAAAATTTTATAGGGCTCAGCACAGCTACGTTGTGCGCATGGATCCTGGTCGGTCAGTGCCTTCTCTGAATGTACATCTGTACCCTGCACACTACCCAACATACCAGGAGTCATTTATGAGGTTGGTAAAGACTTAAGACCATAATCTGTGTAACACTTGTTATTGTTGCCAAGAAAAATCGGATATAAAAGATGTACATATTCAAAAATATATCAATTTCGGATCATCTTCCCAACAATCTGCACCTTATTCCACTATGTTTAATCGGTTTTGACCCCGTAGGTCCTTTCCCAGGAGTACATACACCTACAATCCTCAATGCATTGATACAAAATTTGTCGCAAACAATTACCTTTTTTGGGAATAGGCTGTCTCACTGTTAGGTACCGCCTAGACATTTTTACATTTTTACTTAAAAAATAAATTTGAGAGAAACGATTATTTTATATGAAAATTTCATATGCAACTTTTTGTTTTCTTTTCAGGGGGGCTATCGTGCAGGCCTTACCATTGGTCACGGCAGCACTGTCAGTGTGCGATGTGAGCTGTCTACCAATGCCAATCCCATTGAGATGTCTTGTTACAAGGGCGTGCTAACACCGCCAAGTATACCATGCGAATCGGGCTTGCGCAAATCGCGAGAGGAACTGGAGCATGTAACAACTGCACCACACACTCATGTCGCTCCAAAAGTCGAGCACAATGAGCTCGATGAGCATGGTGATAATAATACAGATGAGCATGCCGGTGAGGACTTGAAAATGTGCGGACCGCCCAGTTTAACAGACGGCGCCTTGATTTATAAGTAAGTAGAATTTTTTCGGGTTCCCCATATTAGCAGGGATTCCATTGTTTATAAATAAATCATTAAAGGAATGCAGAGCATATTGAAAATGAAGGCGCTTATGAAAGTGGCACGGAGATATTCTTTAATTGCATACCCAATGCGGCGGGCGATCGCCAAACTTGGCGTATTATATGCGATAATGGACAGTGGACGGGACGCTCCTATAACTGTGGTAAATGATTGACGACAACTGTACAGATCCGCCAACACTATATTATTTTGCATTTTGTAGAGAATGGAACTTGCTTGTTTAAGAATAACGAACCGAATGTTGTAAGCTTTTATAATGATTTGGAAATAAGAGAGGACGTTGTGGAGTTTCCACCAGGAGCTACAATAATATCGAGGTAATTCATCAGTTAGTAAACCAAATTACTAAAGCTAACTTGTGCTTGACAGATGCGTGGACATAGGCAAGTTTTCAATGACGGGCAGTCATGAACGCACGTGCATACATTCAGAGTGGACAAATACAAAGCCCATTTGCTCAGGTCTTAATCAAGAAAATGATTACGCAAGTAAGTCTACAAAAATGTTGATCGAAAACATATATTAATACATAACGTGCAGTGGAGAAGGCTCCTACCATACTATTCCGGCATCAGAATGGACCCATAGCACAAAGCAATGATGGTAAGCTGATAGTTTATCCGGGCACTACTCTACATATGGAATGTTTGTGGATGCGGCGCTTTGGGAATCCCAAGTGGAATACCACTAATGATTTTAAGTGGGTAGTGAGTGTAAAAAGTCAAAGTAATTAAAGTGCCTAGCGTTTTCCTACTTACAGAAACTATACAGAAGGCTGGGTGACAGATGCTGACCTAGGTAGAGATTCAACGTTGGAGTACCGTCTTACTATTTTTGATGCAGTTAGCGAAGATAGCGGACACTTCTTTTGTTCGACACCCGCACGCCACGAGCATTCCGTCGAAGTAGTGGTTATGGCTATCAACTGCCCAGAAATACCTATACGCCGCGGCCTGATTGTTAATACGAACGATACAAAGCTGAGCACACGCGTTCTGTTGTCCTGTTCCAATGGCAACTCGTTGATTGGCGCATCGGAGCTGTTTTGCTTGCCGAGTGGCAATTGGAGCGCACCGTTGCCGGTTTGCGAAAGCGTCGAATGCGGTGATATACCGCTGCCGAACAATGTGAGCTCGCCGCGTGTTTCCGTGCTGTCACGCGAGGTGGGCGGACGAGCGGCATTCTCCTGCTCGTCGGGTTATGGATTGCGCGGCCCCTCAGAGGCCATTTGTTTGCCTACGGGCGAATGGGCGACACCTTTTCCAAGTTGTGTCGAAGTGCAATGCGATAATCCTGGTGCACCGCAAAACGGTTACGCACAGGGCTCGGCACCGTATCGTGCCGGCGATGTGATTCAATTCAATTGCAACCCGGAGTATATGATGCAAGGTCAGCCAATAATTGCCTGTCAGGATAGCGGACGCTGGTCTGGCGGTTTGCCAAAATGTGTGCAGGCTTGTTCGTATCCAGGCACAGCGATCAGCGGTCGCATGTCTTCGGTAAAGTTCTACTATGCCATTGGCGAGAGTATAACATTTACATGCGATGCTGGTCTAGATCTGCGCGGCTCCAAGGTATTAAAGTGCATGAAGAATGGAAAATGGTCCAGTGCCATACCAACTTGTGTAACTGTGGATGTTCCATCTGGTACAGCTGGAACTAATAAGCATTTGGCTACTATGGGCTAAGCTGATGACTTTACATTTCTAATAATGATTATGAGTTAAATCAAAGTGATACTAAATACATATGTACTTACTACTAGCTAATGCACACACACACACACAAACACACACGCACACACATACATTTGCATACATACACACTGATTAACAAACGACAACCTTTCGGTTCAACAACAATTGTATGTAATTGTCTTATGGCCATCATTTTAATAAATGTTCGTCTAAATATACAATTATGAACTAATCCTTACGCGTATAAACTTTAATTAACAAGCAATTCGTTTCTTCTGCAACTAACATAGCATCAATGTCAGCCCGGATATCAAGTAAAGAATCTTCGTTACAATTTAATGCTCATATTAGGACTGGCCAATTAAACACTCTAATATGTAGAAGGCCATCCGCACATTAAGCGAATGTGATGACACTGTCAGTAGAAATTACTCCTTAAGTGCTTGAAAGGAAAGTATTCCGTGTATTAAAAACTAACAGAATAAACGTTTTTAAACAGAGCATCCCAAATCCCAATTTGAAAAGGCATTTTAAAACGTGATGCAATACTCAAATTTGCTTTTCCAAACCCACCCAGAGAGGTCACTATCCCAGAAGTAGGTTACCAAATCAGAGAAATGGTCATGTCCGATCGACAAGTAAAAATGCGTTTTCTGTAATCAGTTTGCCAGATGAATGCCGCGAATGCTCACAAGAAACTGTCTCCCCGTCCAAAGGAGTGTTTGGCGATATTTAATTACAATGAGTACGAGCCGTTTTACAAGATATCTGTGGGCGTAACTACATTTCAACATAACACAACAAAGACCGAGCAACAGTCGAAGCATGTAGTAGAAAGGAATAAAAAATGCGTTTGCGGATCTTAAAAACACGATTTCCTTAAAGGCTGTTCGATAACCATGATAGCCACTTTTTTATCGACGGCCCTGGCTATAAGACATTTAATAATGATACTAAATATTCTATTAAAATCTTTGATTAACTACCTAGAAGAAACTTAGGATTTAAAATCTCTGTTAAGCCATAATTTTTATTGGCTCTATTTTGGAAGCGCTAAAAAAGCAGAGAGGAATTATTCAAAGAATCAACAAACAACTACACAGACCCACAAAATAAAAACGTGATGTAAACTTACATGTGACAGGACTAACCTTATAGATTCAGCGACCCCAATGTCATATAAAAATATCGTGATCTCCTTTTTCAGGAGAAACAATATATTCTTGCATACTATTGCATTTCAACTTTATTGAATTCCAATCTACTTCTATGCAGTGTGTTCGAGCAACCCCTTAAAGCACATAATCGGTCTTTAATAAATATTATACTTAGTCTGAATGTTACCAATTGAACATAAATATTTAGATGAGATATCTATAAGTTCCAGTGCACACTAACAAAGCAGACGTAGAATCTTATTTCTATAAAAATCAATCAATGTTACGCTTTTGTAAATAATTTTGGATGCAACTCGAATGTATCAAATTAAAGTAAAAGCTAACCAAAACAAATTACACATTACACACATAAGATGAGTAACGTCACACGAAAAACTATTGATTCCGAGCAGTCTATGGTGGAGACAGAACATGAACCCATCCGCTATCTCAAGCCATATGATAACTCTTTAGATGATTTGCCTGACTGTACTAAAACACTACTGCGAGATATTGATCCCACACGGCGCACTTTACGTTGCAAAATAATAGAAATATTAAACTACGATGAGGAAGTGTCATTCACGGACGCGGAAGAGGAAGAAATAAGCTTAACATTTAGCACGAGAGATGTAACCTCTGACGAGGATCGTACGCGTTATTTTTTACACGATGTGGATTGCATATTGCAGCGCATAGAACTAATGCAAATAAACATACAGAAGAAAAAACAGGAACAACTGGAACTTAAGGAGCAACATAAAAAGCGTAAAAATGAGCATCTGAAACGTATAGCAGCTCGTAAGGAAAGGGAACAACACTTGACGAAATCATATTGTTACGAGAGTAAGCTGCAACTGCAGCAGGAGGAGAAAAAAACATCCGTGAAAAAAACATCATTGGATTTATTAGATAAGCCGCTAAGTGATGTGGAGGAGTTGGAGATGCGTGATCTAATAAAGAGGAATCATCTTTTGCTATGTCAAATAAAAGAGATGCTGCTCCGATATCGGAACTTACGTGACGTCCTAGGTGTGATACACACAAAAATAGAGGAAGAGGCATTGAAGAAGCGCTCCCTGATCGAAATGGCTAAAGAATATAAAATTTTGGGCGAGCAGGCTATGAAGGACTCGAACAAATGTACAGAACGTTACAATCATCTTATAAAAAGGAAGAAATCCAAGGCAGCTGCACCCGTTTTGAACTACGCAGCAGCACAACGTACTCTAAAGCGTGGAAGAATGTATTTACCGCGGAGACTATTCAAAATGCAATTACAAGAATTTAATATTCACTGTGAGGCACTTGTTGACAGTATTGGAAAACTGCGCCAAGAGATTGATGGACGCTTCAAATACTACGAGTTAGACTATGCGAATGTTTCCAGATTTGATGTACGTGACTCTAATGACCGCCATTATTCTATTATTGATAGAGCTCGCTATAGAAATACTGTTACGGTTGCTCCCTCTATCTACAAACTACCCGTAGCTTATGAAGCTTTGCCAAAAGAAGTGGCACCCAATTTTGAGAGATTACTTACAATATCACCAACAATAGGTGTGAGTGCCAAATTTTAAAAAAAAAATGTGGATTTTCGTAATAATTGAAAAATATTTGTATATACGCGTATAATGGTTTACACATACATACATAAATATGTATGCATATAAAACTGTTTGACCTTATTGACTGGGGGATTAATAAGCCCAAATTTTAAGAGCTAAAACATGTTAAATGGTGTTTCGTTTTATGGTGTGCACAAAGAAACCCAACCCTGTACCCTACTTAATTTCTACATTGTGCTTCCGATTTTGAGGCGCGTGAATTTTAAAGTAAATTTAAAGTAGCTAGATAACCTTTTTTTCCCAAGAGATGTAAGTATTAAACTGATCTATGTGACTATTTTGTAGGCATCTAGGCAATTTTTCTCTGGACAAGTATATGAGTTGGGTTTTATCAGTGTTAATCTGAAAAACTTTTTTGTTATTTTGAATATCGCAACCAAATTTATGTCAGTTGAATTTAGTGTAAGTCTTTACAATTGTGTGAAGTTTGATCAAAATTGGTCCACTATTTCACATAACTACCATACAAAAGTGAGCCCGCTCTCTTTTTGAGAGAGACACGAATAACGGACCTGCGCATTGCGTGACCTTCTTATTGATAGATCATGATGTTTGTATAAGCCGAAAATGTATGCAACGTACAGAATAAGAACCCCAAAGTTACCTAAAGTGCAGGGTGACTAGAGAAGTCGATCTGTCTGTCCGTCCGAATGAACAGCTAGAACAACCAAACTTTCAGATTAAAAAACTTAAAAGTTATGGATGGATGATTCGTTGGCTTATAAAAATATTGTAGCTAACAGTTCGGCTGAAAGGCTCGTATTCGATAAGATTATTCAATATGCATAGTTGCAATCGAGAGCGAAACACTGATTATAGTGGCCTTCTAACTTTTCTATACCCATTTGGGATATCCCATTAGGTATTTTTTTTTTATATCGTTTTGTCATTCCGTGCGAAATTTTATTGCGTTCTGCGTATATGCCTCAGTCTCGGCGATTACCTCTTCATCGGCGCTAAATTTCTTTCCAGCGAGCATTCTCTTGAGGTCTGAGGACAGCAAAAAGTCGCTGGAGAATTTGGTGGATGCGGAAGTAGTTCGAAGCCCAATTCATGCAATTTAGCCATCGTTTTTACCCATTTGTCACACTGTGTTTTTGGTCGATTGTGAGCTCGCGCGGCACCCATTTTGCACAGAGCTTTCCAACACGTTCTTTTGATATCTTTTGAGTGTCAGCTACCTTGATCAACTTAACTTTACGGCCACTGCGTTCATCGTCCTCGGTGCTCATATGGCCTGTACGGAATTTAGAAAACCACTTACAAATTGTTTTCTCGCCTGGCGTAGATTCCAGACAACACTCATCAAGCCACTTTTTCGTATCAGAATCATTCTTGTTCATCAAAACATTCTGTTTTATTCTATCCTTTTTATGCTATATCTCAAAAACTAATAGTCTGACAGTTGTCAAATTTATAGACGTATTTTTTGGAGGTTAAAACTAACTTACTATGATAAGGATTAAATTCTAGTGGCGCCCTCAGATAGAAACGATACGAACTTTTAAGCCGACCTGTTAAAATTGCGAATGGTTTTTTAAAGTTCTCAAGCACCGTATTAAATTTTTAATTGCAACAACTTTAGATGTTTTCCAAGCTCGTGACTCGTAAAAAATAACCAATTAAAATGAAAAAAAAAAAAAATGATAAAATAAAGGTAATTTTTTTAGTGTATTTATAAAGCTTATAAAAAGGCACAGCAGGATTAATTTCATTTTAGTTTAATCATAAGGGATTCATCCGTCCCCATCTCCGCAACATGGAGTCTATGCATTATCCACTTAAAAATTTTTTTTTAAGAAACATTTTAAAACAATGTTATTCTAAATGATTAACAATAGCAATGTATTAGTACAGTAAACGAAGGCTCAAAAAAGACGTCTGCTGGAAAAAAATACTTAATAGATAAAACTTTCAGGGATCGTTAGGGACCTTATTCTAAGTCTAAATCCTAACCGCCCCCTGGCAATATATGTGAGTACGGTTTATGCATGATATCTTTTTTTCTATCAACCTTAGAATCATGATGGTGGAAATCGTTGACAATAAAATTATCTGTCAAACAAGACTTAAATCAAGGTTGTAGTTTTATAAGTTCAAGCACAATGCCTGTTTAAAGTTAAAAGTTGGAAATTGTGTTTGGTCTTTTTCAAATAATTTTTCAAGAATTTTATCAAACAGAACAACTGCACATAATTTACAGAAAATGTGTTTTGAACTGCAGATAGTTCAATTCAATTTACTCACAATTGTGGATTGGAATTAGGAAATGATTGATATAAATTCATTTTAAGCCATAAACTTATAATGAACCATTTCAAATGCAGTGAACCACAAAACCACCAAAGTACTAAGTATTAAATGCTTGGTCTCCACAAAACATTTGCCAATTTAAATACAAAAATAATTATAATTTCTACCCGAACTAAACGATATTAATGTATCAATTATATGAGTGGGTGTAAAATCTGTGGCGACTGCGCCATCCAATTAATCCTTAGTTAATGAAAAAATTACAAATTTACTTTAAACAAGTGCCACGGTTACTGTTGGAACATGACGACTCATTTTTTACTCATCATTTACTTATTTATAATTCCCACAGTTTTCATCCGATTTTGATGAGGTTTAGATTAAACAGAAAAAAAATGCCACGGTAGACAGAGTGGTGGTATTTCTAAAAATTGTAGATATTAGTATATTTGAGTTTAAGTAAGTCAACAAACCAATTTTCGTGACTGTTGCTTTTTCATAAACTGATTCACAAATCGATAGTTTTTAATAAATCTTCTTGTCAAGAGGAGATTCTTGCTTTTTAAATTCCTTCAATTGATTGTAGTCTAATCCATATTTTTATTTTCATGCCATTTCACTCAAAGCTTCGTAAAACTTCGTTCCAAAAAAATGTGTGCAAGTGTGTAAATAGATCCTTCTGACAAAATATTTGACACTTCGTGCTTTCTTGGAATTCAAGTAACGGAAGTCCTATCCTATATCTAAGAGAATTGAATCTCTAAACATTTCTTACAAAAATTGGCACATATTATAAAAGCGCTATAACAATAGGTCACAAATAATTATTAGTTATTATCGTTTATTTTGTTAAACTTATTTTTGTAGGGTATTTAATTTAAATTTACTGTTTAACAACAGTTTTTTATTGATACTTAAAAATATACAAAATAAAATAAAGTTTTTCATAGTTTCTGTTATGGTTTTCGCAGTTCTCAACGTTTAAAATTTAAATGATTTAGCAGCTGAACTGAATGAGCGCGTGGCGCTGTGAATGGTTAAGCAACAGCAACATATTGATATCTCAGCCCTAGTCTGCACAAAACAGCTGTTGGTACGTGGAACGTATTAGATTGGCGCATTTCTTTTCATTTTGTCACGTCGTGAAGTCATTTAGTTCGCGTTTTGTTTTTGTATATATAAATACGTATATCTTTATGTATATAGTGTATTATTTTTGTAAATACGTTTATTTATTTACGCAATATTGCAACAACAAAAACAAATATTAAGGAAAAAGTTAATAGCAAGCAAAAAAAAAAGTGGCCAATGCCATGTTATAGCAAAAACCCAATAACGAAAAATCATTCATAATAAAAGTGAGAACGTGTGCGTGTGAAAAAAACAAAAAATATATATATATTATATGAGTGCGTTTCGAGTGCTTCTTGCAGTCTATGCCCAGGACGAATTTATACAGTTAATCAATTAAAATTAAGGTAAGTCTCAGTCAGGAACTTGAGTAAAAGGACAAATATCAATCAAAAATAATAGATACACAAGTAAACGCAACCAAAAAAAAAAGTGATAAAAAAACAAGGCACAAAAAAGAACAGCTGACGCATGCAACAACAACGAAAGCATCAGCAAAATCAGTGGCAGCGGCAGGCAATGGAAAACCATTACCTTGCCTCCAACCAGTTTTTTTGTTGTTGTCATTGCCCGGAGAGCAAAAGCAGCGCACTTCAAGGGCGATGAACCACAACAGTCAACCAACAACAACAATCAGCCGTGGTGTGTGACAAAAGTTTTTCAAGCTTGATTTGGCATACAATTTGTAGTGTACATAAATAAATATGCATGCATGTAAATACTGTTACTGTTCTGGCTGTTGTCGTCTGCTCTTGTTCTTGTTAGTTGCTGTTTTTGCCTAGCTGTACATACATATATTTATTTGTGGGCGTCCAATGACGACGTGATAACAACGACACCTTGTTTGTTCTGGAAAATCACTGATAAGTTTGGTGTCAGTGTCGTCTACCCATTGTTACTAGTTGGCTCTGTTGGTTGTTTAGTTTCAGCCACCCCACACGTTGTTGCTCATTCATTGGTATACATATAGTCGGTAGTTTGGTAGACCACACTCTGTGGCGGCGGTTACTGTTACTGCATTGGAAACACGCAGGCCCCGACACGCGCGGCAACGCCAGCAGCATAAATATATTTGTACGTATGTACCATGTACGTCAGTGGGGGGCATTGAGATGTTGTTTTGTATTTTTTGTATATGCCTACTATCTGAATACAATTACTGACTGTAGTGTTCACTCTATTTTGTTTGCTTAAAAAAATGAGCAAAAATTGGGTCAATGTGACATTCGCAAGAGAGTGCGCGGCTGGCTGCTGGCTATCAAATGCCTTATAATTGCTGCTTGTTTGTGGTGTTGACTTTGGAGTATACTGCATGCAGTAAAAACTCGTTCCAGCTAAAACCACTTTAAGCAGACCTAATTACTTTGGTGGTTTTTGCTTTTTTTTACAAAAAAAAATAAGCCACTGATTTATTTATTGACAAGTTATACGAGTTATGACGCAGTTTAACCCCCAACCTATTGGCAAAGTTAATTATTACTTTTGTGTTGTTTGGCTTGATGCCGGCGTCCGGCGTTACTTGTGCAAACATTATTGGCGATTACGGTTGCTGTGTCTGCTCGTTATTGTTATCAGTTCATAAATAAACAATATATTCGCACATCAATGATGTAATTGTGGCGTACGTCTAGCAGAATGTCAAGACGCTAATCAACAGATTACGCGCTTTCTAGATTAACTTTGTCAATTAGTATGATAAATACTACAAGTACATACATATGTACATCAATACATGCTATCGATTAAAAGTTGATCGTGATCGTGCCCTTGTCAGCTTTTTATTTATATTGTATTGTTTGGACAGCGTTCACATATGTATATACCTTGCACATCAATCAATGTATACGTCTATTAAGTCTTTTATATATTTTCATTTCTTTGTTTATTGTTCTTTTGCTAATTAATGAAAGTTGACGCTCTGCCGCTGTTGTGTCTGTCTGTCTCATGTTTTACAACACTAAAGTCGGCTTTGTTTTGGCTTGAGGCCAATGCACACTTGGCTGTTTAATTGGCTGCAAAAATGTACATATATACATATTGCTTAAAACATTGTCATACGCATGTGCATGTGCATGCATATATGTATATACTTTCATATAGTTATTGCCTCATACATTTAGCTTAATTAAATTGTGCACGCCAACGCCGGCTGTGTTAGTAATTGCCGCTACTTGACGCTATCGATAACAGCTGTGCTGCTCTTGACAGTGCTGCTCAGCGTCTGCATTAATCACGTAGAACAATAACCACAACAACAAAGGAAAAGCGCATTTCTTTGCATTACTACGTAGCAAAGTATGTACATATATATATATGTACATACATAACCGCCCACAACGAGGTACACAGCACAATTTATTTACTTAATTTAACTTGAGATCAACATTCAATACACATAGGCAAGATGCAGACTCATCTTCGTTGTCGTCGCCACGTCTGAGCTAGCTACTACCTGTATTTCGCTTAGAAATCCGTAGTTTATGACCTGTCTTAACAGACCTAATGCTTTACTGATGCATTTATAAGCACAATTTAATGGGGAGTTTTGAGAAACAGTAGTTATAAGGCAGGAAGGTAAATCTTTAAATTCGCTGTAGAGAAGGCAAGAGACAACACAGCATGTCTGCCTTGGTTTAAAATGGCTTATCTATAAGTTCGTTCTTATGTTTACGCATATAATAAGTTGTATTTTTTTTCATTGTATCTGAACTTAAATGGGCGCTTCATTTGCTGCTATTGTTCTAAAAAAAAAACCACTGCAAGCCATTAAATATACTAAAAAATAAAAATACATATGTACGTATATATATAGTGTGTATATTATACGTATGTAGAGTTGCATGTAGTGCACATAAAGTCGTAAACAGATTTTTTATCAACAATTAGCAACAAATGCAAACGTTATAATTTGCCGGAAACAATTGAAGCTGCACAATTTATTGTTTCCGTCTTTTAAGTAAAAGTTATTGGCCATCAAGCCGACTTTGAAAAATTGTCCCTTTCTCCATCGAGAAAATTTGACCTTTTCTTATAGTTATTTATAAAGTACACATACATACATATGTACATGTGCCCTTTCGTACCTTAAATAGGGTTATATTCACGCTCTTTTTATTAAACATTAATAGTTCATATGTGTGCTCAGCTGTGGCAATTCTCATAGCAGCAATCACCTTAAATTATTTTCATGTGATTTATGGTAAGCAAACAAAAGTGCAAAACAATTTTCCCATGAATTACTCAGAAGTCAAAGTATTGATATATAAATATGTTTGTGTGTGTGTAATGAGTGCAAAACTCGCTATCACTCAATACTCATAGAGCACAATTGCAAATCCGTGCTCAAAAGCATTTTTAGATGATTTTGGATCATGAATAAATATGCATAAAGTAAATTCAAAAAAGAAACATATGGAAATATTTTTACGCAGTTTTAAAAAACTAAATTATTGCTTACGTACAATTTTTAAAATACTCGTCTTATTGTCTATCATAAATTTTACTTTGAGCATCATGGGCGTATTTAAAGGGTTATCTAAATGGCTTAGAAATTTGTCACATGTGGTTTTGGTACTACCCAGCCGATAAGGTATTTGAACATCATTTCTTCCTAATCTGGCGACAGTTCTTTATACCTTTAAATCGTTTTATTTTGTAATCTGCACTAGATTTGTAATTTTACCAATTCCTATTGTTAGTTACGCACTAAGTAGTGAAATAATAGACACTTCTCCCGCGTAGGTAAATTAAAATAGAATTAAATAAAAGTTTCAACAATTGCCAATTGATTGTTTTATAAGTTAATATTATGCAAGCTGGTTTAAAACAAATTTGTCAAAAATTTGTTTCAGATCTGAGATGGTAGACAAACAAATGAAATGGCTGCAATAAAGGTTACATAGTAAATTGCATACTATAGTAAAAATTAAAATTTACGATGGTCGCTATTTATATTTGACGCCTTGGTGATACTAAGGGTGAGAAATGCAATCTGGCAGTTTCATTGAAAAGATTGACATTTTTAGAATAAACGTTCAGCCTTGTATACTGAGCAGAAGATATAATTATAATTTTTCGATTTTTCCAAACAATGCATTGAACCCCTGGGAAAAAAAGTAGCAGTAGCTCCAATTCCAATAAAAATAAAAATTTTTTAAATTGAGTATTAAATTTGGAACCCCTAAATTTATTTTCTGTATCCATCCATGCTGCCAATGTAAGAACTAACATCGTGTCTCAGTTCGTTACTATATATATACATATATATACAAATTTGATCGATGCGGACCCCCACCCCCCGCAATCGATTTACTGTGTTTTCTCCCACACCACTCAACATATCAAATTGACTACTTACCCCATATACTACTTTAAATAGCTTCTTTGACGTAACTTTCGATTTTTATCAAAATCAGTACAAAACGGAACTTTAGGTATAAATATCTATATACATATATCGTTTTGAACCAAAAAAAAAAATGTTCCAATTGGAAAGTTCTTAGAAGGAATATGCAGCAATACAATTTTTTTCGAGAAAAATTGTACAGGGTATTAAACTGTCGTGCACCGTCTCGACTGAATTAAATTTTTTTTTTCTAAAACAAACAAACAATTTGTTTACACAATATCAATAATTGAACGCTGTGCTCATTGATCAGCATATGAGACAATTGAAATTGCAAACTGGGCGTGTGTTCCATTTAGGAGGCAAACTGTAGAATACGAAAAAAAAAAATTGCGATTCAAAAACATACGAAAACATATTTTTATGAAATATGTATAAGTTTTTACGTAATTTTTTTTCAGTACATATCAATTAGACGCCCGGGACCGCACGCAGTTGGTTGGCTCAATTGAATTTATGTCAACGCTTCATCTATGTAATTATTAATATATTGCCTTTTAATAAATGTTCAGGAAATGACCTTCGTTTGGGAGCAACAAACGGGCACAAATCGGCGCCGTTATGCTTAATAATTTATTTGATTTGATATTTTTTATTTGTTTAAAACACCAACATTTGCCTAACCAGCCGAATAGTAAACAAGGGGCTCATTGTGGTGCACATGTTTAGTTAGTGCTATTTGTTTTTGATTTCTCTCTTTGGGAGTGTTGTGAGTGTATTCTATAAAATTTTCAAGTGAATATGACGTCATGGTCACTATGTGTGCGAGATAAGAACGCGCAAAACAAAAACAATAAAACAAAATATGTGCATATAAAAACCCAGCAGCTTCTTAGAAATGACACTTGGCTACAAATCGCTTGATTTGTCTTATCGGCAGTTTTTGGATTTGTAAAGCTTCTATGACTTGGCTTATCAAAATGGATTTTGAATCTTATCAGCAGCTTTAAAAGTATGACGACATATGCGTTCGGACTCTATTAAGTAAGTAGTAAACTCTATTAATTAAGAGCTGCCAGCATTGGATTTCCTAAAAAAAGACTAGTTTGTAGATTCCTGCAAAGTACACTTCAACAGGAAAGAAGAAAGAGACGTGGCAGAGCATAAGTTGTTTATACCAAAATGATAAGCATCGGATTTGAATGAACTATGAGCTAGAGACAAAATTTTACCAAAAGATGCGCAATATACGTTTCGATTTTGAATGGTGGCTGGACAATTGCCGTGCGCTCTGCTTTAAAAACAAAATTAAATGAAGTCTAATCCAAATTGTCACGGATAGTGTGTCAACATCCTCATCATCAAATATCTGTTTACAAAGAAAAAATAGCCGATTAAAGTTTTATCCGTCGCTATTTACTTTCTTATAACAATATATAAAATAGAGCTACCAATGTGACTTTTTCCCAAAGCAAAGCCCTGCCACACTACCCCCAGAAAACAATTTCCTTCGCAAACATGGTAACTTTTTCGGAAAAATTTTGTGCAGGGTATCTCACGGTTGGCCAATGTACCTATTGATTCAAATTTTTTTTTTTATATAGACAAGCAACATATGGCACAATTTCCTGTTAATATTTTGGCTGTGTTTTCTCGGAATGAATCATTCAAAATGCCCAAATGACGTGCCATACTGAAAAACACTCTCGTTCACCCTGATCTACGATACGTCTTTGTTTAGTTGGCGGTTTTTTTTTTGTGCACATGAGTACATATGTAGTGTGATTGTGCTATCTATAGTAAATAATCTTTTTGAATATTGTAAATATTAAATTATTTTTGTTTCTTGTATTTACAGACCATGCCTAAGGAAAAAGTTTTAAATACACAAAATGCAAATAAAGCGAAAAGTAAAGAGCATAAAATAAACGGATCCGCAAAGGAAAGCAAAGATAAAACAGGTACATAACTCTTTTAAGTATTATAGAATCAATTATGACTAGATATTATGATTGATTTCAACTTAATTGACAAGTTTGAGAAATAAGTTTTTGATTGATTGACGCATCTTCCGATACATCATTGAACAAGTGCTCCAATGCTATACAAAATATTTAAGTAAGCCCCATAAAAATGAAATAATTGTTATAAATTGTTTACTTCAGTTCCGAAAATATTTATTTTCTAGTTTAAATCGATTTGTACAGCTTGTCTATAGGCGCATGTATGTTATATGTCTGCCGCCATAGATATAGATAGGTTTTTAGCTGATAGTTTTCTTATATATTCAGTATTTCTGAATACCACGTAGAACTATATAACTTCAAGCTCACTTAGACCCAACCTAATCAATTTTTCAGTCGCATGATTTCATTTTAGCTTTGCTTTTTTTTTTTTTGCAATCTCTAACTTGACACGATTTAGATTATAATTAATACTAATTGAGTGAATTACGGCTATGCGCCGTTCCCGAAAGTCCCTGTAAATTGCTTACTCACACTGCTTGCTGACCATGATGGTTCTTTAACGCGTGTTAGTTTCTGATAACGCCAGGTCTCTTATCTTTGGCGTCAGGCTGGCACGTTTGCCAGCTGTTTGAAGGGTGCCAGCCATAAGGTATCATTTATAAGGTCATAAAATAAATGAAGATCAAACACGTTTCATACAGTATTTGCTTATTTTATGTACTTTCGGAAACAAGGAGCTTCTTTTACGACGATATTAAGTAGTTTCAATATCCGGAAACTTCCAAAAGTTTACATAAACTTTTTGATTGCTATTATCAAAAGTAACATTAGATTAAGCTATTTTGACCAACTATCATCCTTAGTCTTGGAAACAGAGGGCTCTCGTAATCAAAGAATTTTCAAATTTTTTCTTAGAAAAGCTAAATTTTCGTTTTGAGGGAACTTTATAAACAATCCGTACAATGTACATTGTTTCAAATGCATTATGTTTATATAAATTCAAGTAATAAAAGGCTAAAAAGTCGTAAAGAGGAAATATTTCCGGATAGGGAAAGTTTGATATTTTTTCCGGTTGAAACAGTTTAGAAAAGTACAAATCTACCCGGAAAAGTCTAAATTGGCATCATTCAAGTACATGCATAGAGATTCGATGGACCAAAAGTATAAAGTCTTAAGGCCATTTTGAGTTTTGTATAGATAAGAATTTTTCAGGAAGATTATGAAACAATAAAATAAAAATTTGGGATGAACTATCGAAAATCATCCCAAATTTTAAACTATAAAATTAAAAATATATATGATCAGTAAAATTTTTAGTGATGGCGATTCTATTTACTTTATATCTGAGCAGATCCCATATTTATTTTTTTGTCCTTTGAACATTATTTCTGTTTTTAATTTTCATTGATTTAACTTTGCGAAAGCGCCATCTGTCTTTATTTTACGGATATATAGTAGTTCGAAAAATTTCGGACGGTATGACAAACTTCATATAAAAAAAAAATCCCATTAGGGATATCCCTTTAAACCGAAATTAAAAGGTTTTTTTTACGCAGCGATAGCAATTATTTTATCCAGTTCACAAACCGACCGAGGATATTAAGAACAATTCCTTTAGCGAGTTCGCAAACCACCTAGTCTGTGTTATATCAAAAGCGGTATACATATATAACAGTTACAAAATTGTTCATAGCATTCTTTAAACAGTTTGTAATTACAAAACCTAAGATTCAATTAATAATAATTGTATTTTTATGAAAATGCCATAAAAATTTATGGAAATTGACTTCTGCAAAATCCTACTTAAGTATGAGTATGAACGGGAACAGGTCTGCTTGATTAACTGCGAAAGATCTGGTTGTTATCGACCAGAATCTAGTCCTACCCAAAATAACGTAATTTTTAAATTTCCTTATTTTTCTATATTTCCTTTCCAAAAATGCTGAAGAATTTTCGAAATTTAAACGTGGTTCGTTAGCACGAAATGTAGATCGACACATTTTCCCCTTTTCGAACAGCAGTTGTTTAAAGAAACAAAGCGCCATCTATCATAAAATCTTAAGCTCTAAAATCCCAGGCCCTGTTAACTTAAGAGTCCAAAACGCCAGGCCCTGTGAGCTACTTATACAATGCTCAAGTATTCTATGAAAAATGTTTAAACAATTTAAATTTTACTTCTATTTACAGTTAGCTTGTTAAATAAAAAAGAAAAAGATGCCAGCAAGGAGAAGGAGTATGATCTGGTGCCACCCGACGGCGGCTGGGGTTGGCTGGTGCTATTTGGTTCTATGATGGTAAACATTCTCATACCGGGTACCATTAAAAGTTTTGGTGTGCTTTTCATTGAATTCCTGGAGGCTTTTCAAGCGTCTCAGACAAAGGCTTCATGGATACCAGCGCTGTGCTATTTTCTTTACAGTTCGTTGGGTAAATCATAAAAACTTATTACTCGGACGGAATGATAAGTAACAGCTTGTACTATTTTTACAGGACCTGTTTCGAGTATTTTGTCAGTAAAGTATTCCTATCGCACGGTAACTATGCTGGGCGGAGCTTCAGCATCACTTGGCATGATTCTCTCATATTGGGCCTCCTCAGTTGGCTATTTGTACATAAGGTTTGTAAGAAAGTGTATGCTATGCCTTTTTAAATGAAACTTTCTTATTAAAGTATTTTTTTTTTATTTACAGCTATGGTGTTCTTGTGGGCATCGGTGCGGGCCTTTCCTTTCCACCCACTGTGTATATTGTAACCTCTTATTTCGTCAAGCTGCGCGGTCTGGCCAATGGATTGTGCATATCCGGCAGCGCTCTTGGCTCAATTATCTTGCCTCCAGTTTTACGTTGGTTGCTCGAAACCTATGGCTATCGTGGCTCCTGCCTGATTATGGGCGGCGTTACCTTGAATGTCTTTGTGGCGGCACTTTTCTATGAGCCCGTGGAACAACATATGGTGCGTGTGCCACGCGCAAGTCAAGCTTTGGAGGATATACCCGAGGAGGAGGATATTGGAATAGTGATGAAATTTGAGAATGTGGATGAAACAACAACGCCAAGTGAAGTTGGTGCGCCAGGTGCCCCAGAAAAGGGTATGCTACCCTATAACTCGCCGCCATCCCCACTATACATGGATGGCGACGATGATAAGCAGCAATTTGTGCGCAGTGCCTCAGCTGCTGTTGTGCCCAGCTACACCAAACAAAGCGATGAATTTCAGCCACATTCGCGCACGCGTAAGATTAGTACGCCTGTGCGTTTGCCCCAGCGCAATCAAACGTTTACGCCTGGCCAGCTCAACTCACAGTCATCGCTATATGCTGTGCCGGAAGGAGGAAGATCCAGCAATAAGCTAACACTGCGCAATACATCTCGTTCCCGTCTATCACGCCGCTCGCCTTCGACGAGCAGTTTTTTGTATGTAAGCACGCCTTACCATGGCAGTACATTATCCTTCCAACCCAAAGAATTCAGTTCACATCTGTCGCTGCGTTCTGTAGGCAGCACTGCTGGAGGAGCAGATGCGCCAATGAATGAAACTGGAGCGGGCACCGGCGAATCGGAAAACAAGGCAGAGGCAAGCGCACGCAGCAAGTTCTTTGACTTAAGCTTGCTTAGGGATCCTATGTACTTGGTCATTTTGATATCAAACTCAACAAATGCCATCAGTTATACGAATTTCATCATCTTGCTGCCCTCCTTTGGTATGGCGCTGGGCTTTAACAAATCAATGTCGGCTTATCTACTCTCAGTTGTCTCGGCCACGGATTTAATAGGTCGCATTGGAGGCTCTGCGCTTTCGGACATGGGTTTCATACCAAAGACCTGGTACTTTGTAGGCGGTCTGTCAATATCTGGCGTTTCGCTAGCCCTGCTGCCCTTTGCATATAGCTATGGCATGGTGTGCTTTTGGTGCGCTTTATTTGGACTTGCATCGGGTACCTATGTGGGCATTACTGCTGTCATCATGGCCGACATGCTGGGCACCGAGCGCCTGACCTCCTCGTATGGTATCAGTCTGTTTGTCAATGGCATATTGCAGCTGATTGGACCGCCGCTTTGCAATTATTGGACCGAGACTGTGCATGATTACAATCCGCTCTTCCATACACTGGGTCTGACGCTGCTTGCCGGATCCAGCCTGTGGGGCTTTATGCCCTGCATTTTGCGCCGCAAGGCGCTTAAGGAAGAGCAGCTGGATCAGTTGGATGAGGAGGCTGTGGATGTTTATTAGATGAGTTGGGGGGGTAATTAAGTCGACAGACAGACGTACAATTAGATGTTAAGCTTTAAAATGCGTACAAAGTTGAGGATGAGATTTTGGCGCGGGGGTAGAAATGGCGTAATGGAAATTGGAAATTGTTATTTTGTTTCTTCCAACCGCCTTCTTTCTCTTAACTGTTAAGTCTTAATTATTATTGTATAATCATTACAATTCATTGTTTACTTAAAAACTAAATTATAAATTAAGCCGCTAGAGTAGTCAAAAAAAATGAATAACACAAAAAAAAAACTAGGAAATGAAAAATATTTTTTGTATAAATATGCTATAGAAAAAAAAATCACACAAAAAAAGCAGCAAAAAATAATTATTTAAAACAAAAATTCATTGTAGTTCTTATTGTGATGGATGAGATAATAGTTACAGCTTCTTTGGACTAATCTCTTGCTGATTCTAAATATTTGTATTTTTCGGATAGATTATGTTTTGTGTACTTTTTTACGGCAACATTACTTTGTACGGCTAATTCGCAGAAAAAAACTAAGATTTTTAAACGCGAAAAAATACAAGGACTCAAGGGGCTGTCTTTACTAAAAATCTTGATATTTCATTATAAGCTTTGAATATTATTTATGCTTCTATTTGTTAATCAGGTTGCGGCTTAAGTGCTGAAATCTGTGTCGGAAAATCGACTCGTTTTTACAAACCATCTTATGACAGAAGCATAATAATCATTATCCTCTATACAAAATATGATATCAAATATATACAAAAAATGCATGTCATAGTTTTATTTAAGGATATATTTTTCTTATGTAGATGTAGGCGTTTCGTGATTTTATTCCAATTTAAACAAATCAAAACCAAAATAGGAGTTACAAAAAAAAAAATCCCGACCATAAACCATTTAGTAATAAACATATTCAGGTTTAATCCGGTCAAATTGAATAAGCGCCAAAAATAAGAACTTATTTTAAAACGCTTCATATAAAATTATAATTTTCCTTTTTGACAGAAAACTCTAAAAAATATCGGCTTGATGTAGTCGTTTCAGGATTAGTCTTTGTGCGTATAACTGGTGACTTGTCAGGCACCAAAGTACCAAAGCCTAGAAAGATAAAGTTGGTCTGTGAGACGTATCCGTTTTAATTGCTTTCCTCTCTAAGTTTATTTTACAGAGCTGAGTTGGCTTAATTCTGCGAAATGCACAAAGAGTACGCACAGCCCCAAAAACCAACCAAATAAAAGTTGTTCTTCATGATTTTAAAGAGTCTCGCATCTTGGTGCAAAATGCGTGCATAAATATTAACTTGGTCAAAAGTTATAACTGAACAACTTCCCTTATAAAATTACATATTTAAATGAGTTTAACTTAAGAAAGTGTTTCAAAGACAATCTATCAATATTTCCTTCACAACTGAGTTTTGAAAACGTACGCAATAACGTACGTCACTCAGATGTATCGTTACCTTTCCATAGCACTAAAGGTTCTCCACCTATATCTCTGGAGAAAGACGACACCGGCCTTAATTCTTAGATGAGAAAGGTTCTCAGGTAAACTTAAATTTTCGCAATGGCTTAATAGCATTAAATTTATAATTATAGTACATAATAGTTCACAAAACTTAGAAACTTTTTACTAATCTTTAAAAGCCAAATTTCAAAGTGCTTCATCATCATGAAACACATAAAATATATTTTAACAAATTTCAAGTTTGTGGTACATATTTATTAAATCGTTTTAGAAACATTAGTTTATTGCATTTGAAATTATTAAAGGAATTAAATAAGTTTTTTAAATAAGTAGTTTTATAATAGTAAACGTCGTATAATATTGAGCTTGGTTCACTTAGCTTTCGGTTTTGCCTGCATGATACCCTTGGCACGCAGATAACGCACAATAAAAGGCGCGGAGCCCAATGTAATACTAATTCTTACTGGAGCAAAGACTTTATGTACTGCATAGGCGACCACAAAGGTGCTGCCTGTAGCTAATTTATCAGCAATGGCGGAGGAGCCAATGCCAAGGTATTCCAAAATAGGTACCATGTTTATGCCGCTGCAAAAGACAATTTATTTTTGAATACATTTGAAAATAACTCTTAATAATTTACATTTTGTTAGTAAAAACAACATGCAAATGAGCGCATTCAGTTAGTCAGAGGCCCACTTACCTGGAAATTAGCACATAAAAGCCACCCAGCGAAATAAGAGAAATGACCACATGGAAGACCACAATAGTGGTGCCATACTCTTTAAAAGCACGCTTTAATTGCACCCTCTTGCTTAGCGTTGGCTCAGCCGGCGTAGCTGCTGGTGTGCTTGGCGCATCTTGGTCTGTTTTTTTGGTTTTCGGAGGCGTTACTTGAGTGCTGTAACTGCGCACAAAGCCTGTGGAATGCAAGCAAAATATTTTGTTGTCTGATGGATGTGTTATTCGAGACATGGTGCAATAGTTAATGCGCAGGCGTTTGGCATGCAACAGTTGGTTGTTTTTTGTAAATAAAGCTGAATCAACTGTTTACCTTTGTTTGGCGACTGCGGCGCAATCGCATTCTGGTCATAGGTCACCCAATCGGCACGTGCGTTATCACGCAAGGCGCGATAGTGTGAGCTTTGCAAATTTTGCGACATAAACTTGTATTCCTGTGACCATTGACCGCCAGGCATGTTTAGGTGCGAAAATTTATGCATGCCCCCAAATGGTGTAGGCACATTACTTTGCATCACCGAGTTGAGGCTAAATAAAGCAACAATTAGACTTCGAATAACGATTGTTGAGTATATGCAAATAGGTCTTACCTGACTGCGCCAAAGCAATCATAGGATTGCACGTGTGGATCTTGCTGATTTCCCAGCTGTGCCATGCTTATGCTATTATCGGTGGTAATATCAATCAATGCCGCCTGTGTGGACATGACGGTTGCGGAGATATCACGCGAACGTTGCGGCGAAAACCGTGTTGTTTCTGCAGCGTCCACATTGTTTGGTATGGGCAGAGGCAAGGCAGCAGCATAGCTGTGCGCCTTACCCGTGGTGTGGATAGGTTGAATGGCTACATATAGACATGGAAACACTGGTTAGTGTGTATGGGTATACTTATATACTTATAAAAATAAAATATAATTTGTTTTTATTGCGCATTCGACTAGGGTTCAAAATCCAGATGGACATACATATACACGGGCATATACAATGTTGTAGCAGTATACATACATATATATACATATATATGTATGCATTTACATGCTTGGTGTACACGACAATTGAATGAAATCTATGGCATATTTTGCCTACTGTGTTATCTGTCCGCTGATTGTGGCAATTGTCTGCTAAAAGGGACTTTAATGAATTTAAACTATGTGACCTTCAGAAGTATAAGTACGAAAGCAACATTTATATGTATGTACATTCAGGACTCCAAGAAATGCAAGTACAAATATGTGAGTTTATTGACTTTACACTTACCTTTTAGCTCTGTAAATTTCGTAGCTTTGCCGGAGCGTCTTGCCGCCTGCAATAAATAAGCAGCCCTTGTAAACATCATCATGTACTCAAAACAAACGCAAGCGCACTGAACATAACACCAAAACTGAATGTCATAAACAAAAAGCAACACAGCGATGAGAACTGCAAAAAATTTAACAAGACAATAAACAGCTGATCAAATTGTGGTATTTAAATACTATTCTTAATTATCGATAGCTTTTATATCCAAATGTAAAAAAGTAATAACAAAAATTAGAAAGGATCTTTATTATTAAGCATATGCAATTAAAACTTTATTATACCAAAATGTAATAAAAATGTGACAATGCCCATTTGCCGTACAATTATGTGTATTTAATTGCCCGCTTGCCCAACTATTTCCGAAGAATATTTTTGACAAATATATATAAATTAAATTTTTAGCTAAAAGACTAATCATGAATGGCTTGGTTTTTATTGCAAAACTCTTTTGTTAATGTTAATTTGTTAATTAAAATACAAAAATCAGTTTAAACTCTACTTTTGTTTAGCAGGTTGGCAGCACTATTTGCTGGCCATTTCGATAAGTACTTATAGACATACTCGATTTTGTTTAGTAAAAATCAGTGTACCTTTTCAGCCCTGGGCCTGCAATTGGGAGAAAATTGTTTTGCGAAATTATTATTATTATTACACATTTTGTGCCAATTATAATGCGTTCACAGGAATAGCGCTAACATACATGTACTCAATATAAGCAAAAAAGCCTATAAACGAATAAACACAACATGAAAATTTGCAACGTGACGCACTAAACACAAAAAAAAATAAAGTAGAAACGAGTCAAATACAAATAAAAGAGTTAATAATTTTGTGTTCGCGTCAGGTACCACTAGTAACCAGTACGGGGTGCGTCCAAAATAAACGCATTTGTGTGTGAGTGTGTGCTTTAGTGGCGCGGTGCTGCGCTTTTGTGGTCAAGATGTGATCTGGGTGCGACAACAACACAAACACCAGCCACCAACCACAACAACGACGACGACCAAAACAATAAACCCACGACGGACCAGGCTATTTTTAGCGTGCAGCAAGAACAATAACAAAACCACAACATTCAACCAACGGTATAGTGTGTGTGCGTACGCGCCTCCGTGTATATGTGTGTATGTGTGAGCCATGTCCAGAATAACATTGACCACGTTAGCACACAGCAACAACAGCAACAACGATACGCGCACTGGCACCCTGACACACCTCATGGAGGAGCACCACCACCAACAGCAGCATCAGCAGCAGACGCATACAGCTGGTAATGCTGCCGCTACTGGAGCAACTGGAGGCATCGGTGGTGGACTCATTTTTGAAGGCGCTGAGCATCTGCGACGCCAAGGAAGCCGCCTACAAACATCACGCTTTGCATGTCTTCGTTGCTGTGGCAGCTTTATTTCATATTTGGTGCGTCTACGCAGCACGCCCGAGGAGCTGGAACAACGCTATAAATCCAAAGAGATTGATCGGTTTCTGGAGAAGGAGAAACATTCGTTTCGGCGGCAGGTATGCTGCACAAAAGTTTAATTAAATAATTAGCATTAATTTAACCCACACAGATACACAATCGCTGACACATACATACATACATAGAAACTACAACCATGCACATGCAAACATTTGTATGTACATCCGGTTATGTGCCCGCATGAGTCGCCCGAATTTTCACTTTCTTACGCTGGGTTTGGGTTTGGTTTTTATTGTTGCATCATTTAGTCGAATCAAAAGTCTTATTCATATACGAAATATTCACATACTATTAAATTAAAAGCTTTATTTTTATTGTGCGCATTTTTCGGTCAAGGTTTTCGTTTTCATTTATTTCATTTTTTTTTTTTTTTTTTTTCAATATGTGTAGAGTAGTTGCAGCTTCAATTAGATTATTGATAATAATGTGTGTGATTGTGATTCAACTTTTTCTAGGTAAAATTGCTGCTCTTGGGCGCTGGCGAATCAGGAAAGTCAACCTTTTTGAAACAGATGCGCATTATACATGGCGTCAATTTTGAGGCTGATTTACTACGGGAATACCAACATGTGATATACCAAAATGTTATAAGAGGTGAGTTTAGCTTAATAATATATGCGCACTAGAAACAACACTCTTGAACTATGATAATCCTTTAGGTATGCAAGTCCTACTCGATGCCAGAGAGGTGCTCGACATATCTTGGGGCAGCGATGGACGCGAGCAAGACGCTAACGATGCCAAAAGAATGGAATGTAATGATATAGAGGCAGCTAAATTTATAGTATATGCACCGCTTATACGACGCCTATGGCAGGATCGTGGCATACGACGTGCTTATGAACGTAGACGCGAGTTTCAAATTGTAAGCCCGCAAAATGACATTTTACATAGTATGTTGTTGGCCTAGTTTTAAATAATACTTAATATTCATTTGTGACTTGCAGAGCGATTCGGTAAGCTATTTTCTAGACGAAATTGAACGGCTCGCCAAACCGGATTATGTGCCCACACACAAAGATATACTGCACTGTCGCAAGGCAACGAAAGGTGTCTATGAATTCTGCGTCAAAGTACAGGTGAGCTGTACAGCGACTATCTGTAATATAGTTATACAGACAGCGTCTAAGCAGTTTATTATAAGATTTGTAAGCAACTGCTGGTTGCATTATTAGGCTGCATCAGTCGTCGAGTCCACGATTAAAACTTAAGAATAATCAAAATATTTTTGTATTGATTATACCCTATTTCCGTCAAAACGATAAGAGCTAAAGCAACCAAAACTTGGATGTGTGCTCCATATTATTTACGGGAATCAAGTTTATTTATTTATTTTTTTGTTAATATCGGCTAAAGTACAAAGGAAGTTTTTAGAGTTCCCAAAATAAAAATTGGTTTAGTATAACATCCAGCCAATTTAAGGAGCATAATTCGTACCTAAATGTTATGCCGAATTTGATTGAAATTGACTAATTTATTTATTTGCTATTTGTTGATACGGAGCATCTCAAAGTCGACTTTAACGTTCGTCATATTTTAAATAATGCAATTTTCTTTTTTATTTTCTTGTTTCAGAACATTCCATTTGTGTTTGTTGATGTGGGCGGTCAGCGCACTCAACGCCAAAAGTGGACCAGATGTTTTGATACCTCCGTAACATCAATTATATTTTTGGTATCTAGTTCGGAATTCGATCAGGTGCTTGCCGAGGACAGGTAAGTTTCACGCACATTATCTAAAATATTTACAATATTAAAATATTGGTATTTTATAGAAAAACGAATCGCCTGGAGGAGTCCAAGAACATCTTTGACACAATTGCTAATAACAATACATTTAAAGGCATATCAATAATATTGTTTTTAAACAAAACCGATTTGCTTGAACAAAAAGTACGCAATCCAGAGACTGATATACGCTGGTACTATCCGCAATTCAATGGTAATCCCCACTTGCTGCTAGATGTACAGAACTTTATCTTGCAAATGTTTATGACCGTGCGTAGGAGCAGCACGACTCGCATTTATCATCACTTTACCACTGCCATAGACACACGAAATATCAATGTGGTCTTTAATTCGGTTAAGGACACAATACTTCAGCGAAATCTGAATGCACTGATGTTGCAATAGTAGCTCGAATCTCACAATAAATCTGACACATCCATATATATAAAAAAATATGCATGCTTTATATACATATATTTTATAAACAAAAAAAGAAGGAAAAAAGTGCCAGCTGTCACGAATGTTTAATTTCTACGAGCCACCCCGTTGCCACGCCTATTTTTGTGCGGCAACACATTGTTATTACCTTTTTAAATTCATTAAATATTAATTTGGTATTGTATTAAATGGAATTATTATTTTTTTATAGCATTTAAATGTATTATGATGTATTTTATTTATGCCTAAGTGTATATAAATTGTTGTGTGTGTGCTCGGACCTGCAACTAACTAAGGCCATTTAACTAACTAAACCACTTCTACTATACATATAAATATTTATTGAGTGCGAAATGCAAGATTTACCAAAATGTACTAAAAAAGCACTGCGCATATATTTATATTTTTTATATATAACAATTTACCATTTTGCTACTACGATGTTATATACATAGTGCATACAAAATGCATATACATAACTTTTTATAAGTCGAATATTGTAGTTTATATAAATTTATATAAAATACAAAAGAAAGAGAGCTAATGTTAAGCAACGTTTTCTCATAGAGAAAAACTCGACAAGTGTACCAATAAAAAAAATTCAAGTTTAATAAACATAAATAAGTGTTTCAATTATTTAAAATATGGCAAATGAAATCAAACAAACAGCTATTTTGGCCTGGGAATATTTTTTTTTATATTTATATAAACTAAGTCCGTGAAATTTTTTTTAAAATCCATTTAAAACTTTATTTGCTTTATTAAATTTACATATATTGTGCATTATTACAACTACGATCTTAAAAATAAATGAGTTCTTATCAACTTTTTTGTAAAGTTGGTTTTGGAGTTTTTGCGACATGAAAGCTTAAAAAAGCTATTTTCCTAAATATATTTAAAACCTTTTAGTATAATATTAAGCCTTACACACTGTTGCTTACGACTTTATTTCTTCTACTACTTTTAGTTTTTGGAATGTCATCAAAACTTAAAATCTTAACTTAAATCATAATTGCATACATAAATTATTGCGGAAAACTTAAAATATAAAAGGTACAACAAATGTTTAAAAACTACAATTAATACTTCAAAATCAAAGTAATAATAATTAATTAAATAAAATTACAGTTCATTGCATTTTTTTTTTAATGATAACACTAATTAAAATCGTTATTTCTAATACTACGCGTGCATACCTAAATTTAATATCCAACGGAGTTTTAACACAAATATTTAGCATCCTTAGTCATTGAGTTTAACCTCGATTTGAGAGCTTCTATTTTATCCCGCTTGACTAGAGTTTGAGTTGTTGCTGTTGGTAAGACCTCCGCAGCAATTGCTTTGGGCGGCTTTGGCACTAAAACTGCCCAGACCAATGGAACCGCCATCTGTTTGACGCTGGGCAGCTGCTGCTGCAGCAGCGCTGCCGTCTTTGCTGCGCGCTTGATCAATCAGTTCGGCAGCAATTTCGTAAAAAAGACGCTCTACATTCTCTGCTTCTTTGGCTGATGTTTCTAGGAAGTACATGTCATGCTGTTTGGCAAACTCTTCGCCTATTTGCGTAGGTATTTCGCGGTCGTCCCGATCTGTTTTGTTGCCTACAAGTATTCTAAGCACCTTGGAATTGGCATACTCCTGGATTTCACGCAGCCAATCGGGCAGGCAGTCAAACGTGGGCTGACAGCTTATGTCATAGACGAGTATGAGTGCGTGTGCAGATCTATAATAGCTTTGTGTGATTGAACGGAAGCGCTCTTGTCCAGCTGTATCCCAGATTTGTAGTTTAATTTTTTGTCCCTCAACCTCAACGGTTTTAATCATAAAGTCTACGCCAATGGTGGCGCCTTGACCCGGTGGAAAGAGGCCTTGGGTGAAACGTCGTACCAGGCAAGTTTTACCAACGCCTGCATTGCCGACAAGCACTATTTTAAAAAGGAATTTGTAATCCTCCATTGTGGTTCGCAGATTCTATGAGCGTGTCCACTTAATATTTGATGAGTAGCTGCACTGCGAATATATATAAATATACATATTAGTCTATTTTGGACACACCTTGGCCAACGACGCATAACGCGTAACGTGTGGGCACTGTTGGGGGTAGTAGGGGTGCACTCATGTATGTACATATGTACATTTAAGAGTTTTACCCACAGCTTACGCCATCTAAATGCCACACGGCGGTTTTATTAATCTTTTTGTACACGTAAACGCTGCCCAAAATTCCAACGCACTCTCTCACCTGTAGCTACGGAGTAATCTAAACAAAACCAAAGGCCCACAACTTGGTATTGGTGACTCAACAATAAATAGCAGCAGTTGTTTGTGTTTGTACGCCAATTAAACGGCGCTCCACAGCTCTGATTGCATGTTGTAGCTTCAATTTATTACAAATTTTTAACGATATTTTTAAATTAACAATCAAAACATTATATTGAATGATTCAAGATTAGTTTGTGCTACTGAAGAAATTCCAAAGTGAACCTTCCTGATAAAAACCATATATCTTTCTCACTCTGAAAAAAATTTCGTAATATTGCTCCTTTAACTTATTATTGACTTTGCGTTGGCACTCTTCTTAAAAATCGATAGTACACAAAAAATCTAGAAATTAATCGATAAGTGCTTACTCGTTACTTGATGGCCCATCACTAAAACGCAGTAGCCACGCTTTCTGCTTTAGCGAGAAAAATTGTTGAAAATTTAATGGGATAGTGTTTTAAAATAGCACAAATATTAAAAAAAAAGTTTGTAAGTGAATTTGCAAACCGTCAAGTGACTGCCTACAACATTATTAGTTTTTTCAACGTGATAGACAGCAAGAGCGGGGGTTATTGTGCTTAACAGCTACACGCCGTGCAGAGGAGCAACCCCTTGTAAAAAATTCAACATGGCCGAGGACTTCGATGTCGAAGCGATGCTCGAGGCGCCGTACAATAAAAACGTAAGTGCAAAAAGTCTTAATTATTCTATAAAATGTTGAAAAGTAATGGTTTGTACACATTTTCTAATGAAAACAGTACATTATATGTATATTTGTATACTCTTTCTAAATAGACAACCCACAAGCGACGTACGTATATATATACTTTTATATATATTGTGTGTGTATGTAAGTCGTCTGACACACACGGCATGCATATAATGTATGTGCACACAGTGATATATATACTTACATATATATAGGCCCAGTGCATACTAAGTGGCTGTCTCAAATCGATTTTTAACCCAAATTTTATAATGAAATAGTCATGCAATGCAACGAAATAGTATATATTGAGTGTCGCACCAAATGATGAACTCATAAACTATTGTTTGCTTTTACATGTTTTATACTTAGTGCAATTATACATACATATGTAAGCACAAAAACCCACTAGACACACTCCCATTGCACCCGAAGCCGGTGCAATGGGTGCCCTTTGTGGAAGGCGGTGATGATTGTGTGGAATTTGAACTTTCTTGCATATTATCTAATATTTTCAGGTTTGAAATATCAACCTACCCTGGTTTATCAGTTGTAGATTTTTTTGAACAAGATACAGCAGATAGAGATATCTTAACAGTTTGTAGATTATTATATTAGAAACCCTCTTTTTTATACTCTAGCAAAGTTAATTGAAATTTCAGTAAAGCTACAGAAGGAATTTTGTTGGAAGTAAATTTAAGCACAACAAAGGAATATAAGGAATGTATCTACTATAGTAGGTGAAGATGATAAGAGTAGTTTTTTTTCCATAATGTAAAACTGAAATATATGTGAGATTGCGATACACGGACATTCCCAAAAGTAACAAGACTTTGGACATGAAAATATTTTTTTTTATTTAGTACCATATAATAATATAATTTTATTATTACAGCCAAAATTCATAATCAATATTAAATAAATCGTTGGCAAGCTTTCTTTCAGCATTTCGAAAGATGCCGCCAGTAAAAGTACTTACCTTTCGACTATCCTGCTTTTGTAAGGACAATAACACTTGGATAAACTCAGATCGTTGACTTTCAAAACCATTTCATTTATGTCTCCCATAATGGCACAATAATCTTGATAGTGCTTTTTTAACATTCATCGCTTTGACCAGCTATATTATTTATTTACCTAATAAATTCCTTAAGTCTTTATAATTACTTATACTGAGTGAAAGAATTTGGTCAAGTTAAATTTGATATTTTAAAAAGCATGTAGGAGGGTTCATTGTTGCTGTTTATTTGAGGAGTTGCGCAAAAACTCAACACAGTTTATGGTTCCTTGCAAATGTGTTAACTTTAATTATTCGCTCCAGTTCAAATATTTAAATTAACTATGTTACTTTCTCGTCCCTTTTTTTTATCAGAAAATGACGGAAAAAAATCGCGTAATATTGGAGTTTTGAAAACGCTGCAAACAGCATACTTTGCTACTCTGTATCGTCAACTCAACAGCTAAAACCTATAATAGGGTCTGGTTTGAAAAAAGTTGAGTTAATAGTTAACACTCAGCCCTGTACATTTTTTTAGTACATATTTTGCAAAAGTCTTCAACTTTGCAACTCCTTAATTGAACAGCAAGTTTGGACACACTAACTAATAGTTCGATTATTAAAAAAAAAATTGTGTTTCATTTTAAAATTATTGATTTAATTATTTTATTTTCGCGTGTAACATCAATATCAAATAAAACTTCATTCATTTATATGTCGTTAAATAACTCCCAGTTTGTTTACTGGGGCTTACTTTTTAGAATATTTCGTGTATTTGCATAGTTTTTGTTTATATTAGTTTGACTATAATATATTAGGGCTACGGATTTAATTATTTACAGGGTTGGATCTTGTCGGGCTGAATTATTTTTTGCATTTTAGCTTGTTTGGGATTTTTGTAATAAAGTTGGTTTTGCTGCCACTGGCCAAATTGAATTGGCTTATTAACTACAACTGCACTAGAGTTGGCTGCTTTCTTTCTTTCTCAAATCCTTGCGTAAATCAAATTTTTTAATAAAAAAACATTTCTTTAAAATTCAAATTCAAAAACACACTACCAAATCGAAAAAAAGCGAGAATAATTCTTAAGGGTGAAATGTCTTTGCAGAAATCGTATAAGCTCAATATTGTTGCTAGTGATTGTTTTGGTCATTCTAAACACAAAAAGCTGGAGACCATTTGGTAAGTTTTGAATGTGCCAAAAAAAAAAAAAAAAAAAACTACGAAAATGAAAAAAAAGAAATCATATTAAAAAAAGAAATTAAACCAAAACATATAGGCATTTCTTTTCTGTATATTTTGTATTCTTTTAAATGAATTCGTTATTTCTCATGTAAATCAATGAAAACTGAACGTGCACTAAATTTCAGATAAACTCCTACCTCTTGTCTGGGGCAGCAGGCAGCACAACTCTCACTCACAAGACAGACAGAAAGTCTCACAGTCCACTCTACTTGTTGTCAGGAGATTCTCAAATCGAGTAATGCTTGAGCCTCTAAAAGCCCAATCAAAAAAAACTATTATCTAATGACCGAAAAAAAAAACAAAAAACCAAAGTTCATACCCATGAGCTATTGATATGCAAAAAAAAAAAGTAATAAGAAAATTATAAAATTAAATAATAGCATTTTAAATATCTTATAAACCTATTATGTCTATGTCTATGTAGACCCACCTGCGATGAGGTGCAACGCGTGCGTGTGTGTATCAGTCTCTTTAGTCATAAGTCAAGAGCCAGAGGCTGACCAGCCAACCAACCAACCACTAGACTCAGCGCACTAGCCCAAAAACAAAAATGAGTTACTACCAATTTGCATATGTGGAGACATTTCGCCGTGGTCTATTATGTGTGTGTTATCAGATTACCTATGTACACCATATTTAAACTATCGATCATAAGCTCTATAACTATATGCATATTCTATATTTAATACATACTACTTCAACTCGGCTATAATTTGGCAATGATTCTTCATTGGATCATTGTTGACTTAAGCATTTCTATTTTATATACTTACAGATACCAAAAATTTAACTAATTTACTTTGATTTGCTTTCTCTTATTCAAAAAAAAAAAAAAATAATGAAAACGAAAAAATATTCCATCAACAACGTACATAACGAACTGTCCACAACGAAACGTTATGTTCCACAATCAAATGAAAATACCCAATTGTATGTATGTACATTATTGCTTGCGACCTTCCACCTATATGTCCACCCAAAAAAAAAAAAAAAAAAAAAATCCAAACCCAAAAACCTATCTGTAGAATATCGGCGGTGGACGACGCACACGTAGAAGCGGCAGTGAGAGTGCTGGCAATGATGACGAGGACGAGCGCTACAATGGCAACGGTGCACGTGCATCCAATGGCGGTAGTTCTAGCAGCAAAAAGCGCAGCAAACGATCAAGGTTAGTCTTTAAAATTATTTTTTCTTTCCTTTTAATTATTTAAAATGTTTTTGCAGAAGTCCATCGGGTTCCCGAGATGCCAAATCCCGGCGTGAGCGCGAGAAAGATCGTGGCGAACGAGGTACACGTGATAAGGACAAAGAAAAGGAACGCGCTGAAGAACGTGAACGAGAGCGTGAGCGCCATCGACGCAGCCGATCTCGAGATGAGCGTGATCGTCGCCGTGAGCGTGACCGAGAACGTCATTCACGGGATGGACGTGGCGGCAGCAAAACAGCACAGTATGCAGAGGGTAAGCGAAGTGATTCGCGTGATAAACGAAGACGCAGTCGCTCGCATGAACGCAAGCGTCTGAGTCCCGTGCGTGAGCGTAAACGTAGTCACTCACATTCTAAGGAAAGGTAAGTTGAGCTAAACTCGTGTATATGTATTTTTGATTTCACACTAAGTACAAAATTGTATGGTTCTATAGCAGTCGGCGTCGCAGCGCCTTTTCTCCGCGCACCTATCGACGTGGGCGCACTCCACCTAACGGACTGGGAGATCGCACACCGCCTACTGAGCTAAGTGCCGAGGAGCGGGATGCACGCACGGTATTTTGCATACAATTATCGCAGCGTGTGCGTGGCCGTGACTTGGAAGAGTTCTTTTCCAGCGTTGGCAAGGTGCGCGATGTGCGTCTCATAACATGCAACAAGACCAAACGTTTCAAAGGTATTGCCTATATTGAGTTTGAAGATCCGGAATCAGTAGCACTAGCCCTAGGTTTGTCCGGTCAACGTCTGTTGGGCGTGCCTATTATGGTGCAGCATACACAGGCGGAAAAGAACCGTTTGCAGAATGCAGCACCTACATTTCAACCTAAGAACCATACTGGGCCAATGCGACTGTATGTGGGCTCGCTGCATTTTAATATAACAGAGGAAATGCTGCGCGGTATATTCGAGCCATTTGGTAAAATTGATGTTATACAATTGATTATGGACAATGAGACAGGGCGATCCAAGGGCTACGGATTTATAACGGTAAGTTTAGGAAACTTTATGATTTTATGTAAAATATAAAGCTTATAGAATTGAACTTTACAGTATCACAATGCAGACGACGCCAAAAAGGCTTTGGAGCAACTGAATGGTTTTGAACTGGCCGGCCGTCCGATGAAGGTTGGTAATGTAACTGAACGTTTGGACATGAACACATCATCGTTGGATACTGATGAAATGGATCGCAGTGGCATTGATTTAGGCGCCACGGGTCGTCTGCAGCTTATGTTTAAATTGGCCGAAGGTGCTGGCCTGGCCGTACCGCAGGCTGCAGCCAATGCGCTACTGGCAACAGCACCGCAACCAGCACCGGTTCAACAACAACAGGCGGCACCATCCATAGCCACACAGTGCTTTATACTATCAAATATGTTTGATCCCCACACTGAGACCAACCCTGCCTGGGATACAGATATACGCGATGACGTGCTGGAGGAATGCGACAAGCATGGAGGCGTGCTGCATATACACGTGGACAAAGCTTCCACCTCGGGCACAGTGTACGTTAAGTGCCCTAGCACAACGACTGCGGTGTTAGCCGTAAATGCGCTACACGGGCGCTGGTTTGCAGGCCGTGTTATTACGGCTGCATATGTACCGGTTATCAATTACCATTCAATGTTTCCGGATTCAATAGGTGCGGTGAATTTAATAGCCTCAACCCGCAAAAACACAGACGATTGATTGTAAAAGGACATAAGAATTATTGTTAATATTCGTTAAAACTTTTTTGGTCATTATTTTTAAATTTTTTTAAAAGACTTGGTTTTGTGTAGTATATATGCAAGCTGAATATGGGGCACACACATATAATTAGGCATTCCTAACGCGCCAAAATATGAGACAACATGTAATATAATTGGATTTTTTAGATTCTTACACATTCTGCATGTTTTTTTTTTTGAATTAATATTGGATTTTTACGCATATGCAACGTAATTAAATCATTATATATGATGAAATTCTATTATCTAAACAACACTTTTGTAGAAAAAAGAATTTAAATCTAAAATAAACAATTATAATTTATTCGTTGGCGTTACACTTATTCTAGTTAAACTTAATTGAGCAGTTAAAATCCTTCCTGAATTTTTAGCTACATCGATTTTAGTCGAATTATGTTTGCCTTGGCTTAATTGTTATTAGAAATTTATAATCCTATACTACTCGGCATTTTACTACAAAGCTAGGATCGAATCGGAGTGGCTGCCGTAAAAAGAATTTGCCATGACTAAAAATCTTCGTTGCTAAAATTCAAATTTTGATTTTCTTTTTTTTGTTTTCATATCCGTTATTTCTAATATATTTGGGTAACATATCGCTGTGAGTAAAATGTCAATAACAAATCTACCTGTAATCTCTAGACGGGTTTTACTGGATTTTGCACCGAGTTTCACTATAAGACAAGATATTTAATTTCACTTGAAATGTTTATTGTAATGTTTCTTCACTTATCCAGTTAACTTTCCTCTCGGCTTTTCAGACTCAGACAAACTAATTTTGTTATTTTTGCTTGTAATATTGCTTCTGCAATATTTGGGTGAAATTAACAATTGCATCTCAGATCGCCAAAGACTGAAATTTAGCTATTCGGGGTAGTTTTACTTAAAATATTTATAACAATAATTGTGCCCTTAATTGCAGTTTTTCATTACATTTTTATATAATTTTTAAACTACACAAAAATCTGTAGATTTTTTATTCAAATTAAAGCAGTTATGCGCTGAGTGTTGCAAAATTAAGAGATTATATTATCGATAGATTTTAGTTTTTATGCATTTCGCAGCACTGTTGATAGTAGTAGCCTATCGCTCATCGTTTGTTACTAACTCATAAAAATTGGCTTGCTGCTCCAGCAAAGTACAAAATTATAGTTAAATATATTAGCTAAATTGATTTTAATTAACGCACACACACTTAAAAAATGTGTATTTTTATTGTTTAACCATTTCCTAAACGTTCATAACAATTAATGATCGGGTAGTGCAGCCTATAAAAATATAAAACGCATGTGGCCATTGATTCCTAGTTGAATGTGTGAAAGCGTAGAATTGTGGCATCAGCAGTGAGAGAGAAAAAATGGCAAACACAGCTACACTACAAAAAATGTAGGTAACACTAGCGTAAAGCGTAATGCTTAAAAAGTAGTTTGTGCGGAAAATTCGATAATTTGTTCACATTTGTTATGTTTGTGTGTGCATGTGTCACTTTTAAGGTTAAATTTACAATAAAGCAATGGGCAGAAAATATTATGAAATAAGTGTAAAAAGCAAGTGTTTACGTTTACTAAATGATGACAGTGTTTTGCTAGTTTTATAATATTATCAGCATATATATATATACACACACACGCATAACTGTATTGCGCGCGTCAGACTAATATACACGGACGGACACGGCAGCTGCCTGCGCCCACGCACAATTTCCTTTGTACATTTTGACCTCCCCATGTAGTACATAAGCATGTACATACATACATACATATATGAACAGCCAGCTGATTCATTTATTGGCACAGCATACGGAAAACTTTAAATTAATCATTTGTTGTGCGAATTTACAATGGTGTCGTGGTGTCGTCTAATGACCCTGCCCCACTAGCGGCGCTGCAGCGTCAAAAAGTGTCAACGCAACGCCAGCAGCACTGCTTATATAAGCGTATATATAGCGAAACGGTAAAATGTTTGCGCTCTAGTGTGTGTGTGTTTACTATTGCGCGCGTGTGTGTGCGTGCGTGAGCCAAAAAATTGAGTACAGGACGAAAATAGTGCCCACACAACCCCAAAGCAAAAACAATCCAACTTTAACAAATTGGTTTTTTTTTTTGGCAAGCTTATAGCATTGTCTTTGGTTTGCTGCGGTGCCTACCAAATTAATTTTAGAGTATTATGCCATTCACATTCATTCACTTTGGCTGACAACGCGCGCGCTTAACAGTGAGAAATCGGTGGGACAGTGAGACACTCAAAAGCAAGAAAATTCTATTTGAAAAATTCTACATATGAGTGAGTGCGTTTGTGTGTGTGTACAAATGCGTGTGCGCGCCAATATGTGAGTGCATCTGTGTGTGCGACAGCTGACGTCGTCGGCGTTGCCGCGACGCAGTTTGCTTTAAATACTTTGTATCTGCATACCTCTAGCACCCGGCAAACCATTCACAATGTTTTTGTTTATTGCTATGTGACTACATTCAGATACTCAAAACATTCACATACATGAATATTGCCCCTTCTAATGTATTTTATTTTCGCCCAATCGGTATTACGCAACGCCAACGTCGTCGTCAACTGCAGCGTTGCGGCGTTAAAAAGCAATTGCCGTGCATTATTGGTCTACCTCTAATCATTTACCTTAGACGTATCGTATATGAGCTTTGACCAGACTTGCAGATACTGTATTTTTTACGGGAAATACCTTTGCTTTCCGCTTTAATCACAAGGCTAGATTGGTTATTTTCTTTGGTGCAGTGAAGCAGTCAAGGGGGTAAAATTGGGAAATCTCCCCAGAGTGGACAAAACTGAAGAGAACCTAATGCCAATTTCTAATTAACTTGCAGATTTCACCTTTTTGCAAAAAAAAACAAAAAAAAAAGTCGGTAATTCAAACTTATAATTCAAAAAAATATATAGTGTCTGACAATTAATTGCAATTTGACGTTTGTTTTTATACCCTGTACCGATGGTATAAATTTCATGCAAATGTATGTAATGAGGCATGACAGACCTCATAAAGTGTATATATTATTGATCAGGATAATATATGTTTGTCTGCCCGTCTGTATGAAGAAAGTGATCTCGGATAATATAAGAGGTAGAGAGTTTGTTGATTCATGTCTATAGGGGTATTTCGTAGAAAATCGAATGAAAAAGTTATAATTTAAATTAAATGTGTCTTTTTTAGACGTCCTCCCCAATTAAAAAGATGATAATTTGGTATCAATGTACCAAAACTGATGGAACACAATTCAAATTTCACTAAGCCCACTTCTCTAATTATTCAATAATATATAAACCTTAGTGGAACTGTAACCAATTCTTTGGCTTGTTTTTGTACCTCATAAAAGTGAGAGTTGAAAAGCATCTTTTAAAGAAGTGTGTATGGAGTTTTTATACACTGTACTGTATGGTACAAAGGGTATATTAAGTTTGTGCAAGCCGAAAATGTATGTAACATATAGAAGGAGTCGTTTGTTTGTTTATAAAAATATAGTAATCAAATTTGGCAAAGAAATATCTTTTGGAGTTCGTAAGCAATATATCGGATTTGATTGCAATGTGGTGGTACAGGGTATCCCAAAGTCGTCCGTGCCCGATTTTAACGTACGCCATCTTTTTTACATAGTTATGTGCCCCCATTGCCAGTTCCATCTACGTCACTGCTATGGTGCATCAATACTGCTCGCACTGACAGAATTTGAAGCACACATGAGTTGCCTTTCGTTTTATATTTATTGCTTTTTTACACAGTTCACCTCTTTTCCACTTTATTATTATTTTTTTTTTTTTGTTTTGGCTTCTCACATTATCACGGTTATGACGCTCTGCAAATGGGATCTCGATCACTCGCTCAAAGTACGCGACTTTTGGCACGTAGACGACGTCTGTCTGCCTTTTATTTGTATCTTTTTCTTTGTTACGACTATTTAGCGCAATTTTTGTCTTGGGAGTTAGAATTCTGCACATCTTAGTTAGAGGCTATATCTAGTTATCTTAGTATTTGTCCGCTGTCAATCTTTCTCTGAGTTGGTATCTTTGCAAAACCTGCTCAGCTCTCATATTGATTGATTTTATATTCAGTTGACGTCTGTGCCTGTCTACATTCGGGTACTATCTTTGCTAATTCAAAGTGAAACAAACTCGAAATGAAATATAGCAAGCTAATAATTTGTAGGCATCTTCGTTTCGGAAAAAGCTCAAAAATGTCACGAAATGCCTGGTGTGCGTCTACTGGTGTTCAGGGTTAAAGATCACAAAAATAAATAAAAGTAGAAATCCCTGTTTCTTGGTTTTAAATGATTTGATCTTAGAGACTATAAGAATAAGAGCAAAAGAACCAAATTCAGTATGTATACGTCTTCACACAGACCTTCCTCTTCAAAGCACTTATTTACTGGACAAGTTTTAATTTACTTAAATAATATTTACAAATCGCTTGAGAAGTTCTGAGAGTTATACTCAAAAAATATCAAATTTAAATTAGGAATGTGCGCTACTGTTCCAATATTTTGAAAATGAAGCCTATAGTCAATATTGAGCTAAATATATAAAATTTTTGGAATTTGACTAGTACAACCAATTTGTAAAACTATTTGTGAAGAAGATACAAGCACCAAAATTCTTGTGTAGACACACTGTAGAGCTTAAGAATACTACAGGCTATATAATAGTTGGAATGTCGCGACTGTAACAGTCACACAAGCTTTGACCTAGGTGATGCCTAATTCTTACTCTGCTGGAAAAGCCCATCTTAATGTTCATATATTTACTTTTCATACTTGCTCTAGGTAATGCCCAAGTTGCTCGAGTCAAAAACCAGTTAAAAGTCGCAAACATATTGTAAATGATAAATTTCGCCAAAACCCTCTGACGTTTACTAATGCATACTTATTTATAGTATTAATAATCATCAATATTTGCACGCGGACTTTATCAGTTGGGCTCGTTTATGTACCGTAGATATAGTCTTCGTTTAATAATGAAAATTTAGCCAAACTAAAAGCAAACAAAAGACAATAAACAGGCATTGGTAACAGTTTTTGGCATATATGTAGCTGGCTTATTAGTAAATGGAACCATGTGAGCAACGGCAGCAGCAAAGCAATTTGGAATTCGAGTTGTTCCCAGTAATTGACACATCTTCAATATGTTTTTCTTTACAGTTGAACAACCCTGAAAAGAGCCACTTTTAGTCTCACATAATTACAACGACGATAGATCAGCGGCGGCTCATTTATGCTGTCCGCCACATTAGGGGCCAATGGAGGCCCCATGCCGCTCAGTCCTTCGGCGCAGGCAACGCTTAGCAAGCATTTGCCCAAATTGCAATCAAAGCGTTTAATGCAGCAGGCCACTACCAGTAAACCGCAATTATGTGATGCCAGTTGTTTAACCGGTAAGTATAACAACTATTTTACCGAAAAAAATATTATAAATCATTTAAAATGTTTATTAAATACTTAACAGATTTGTGCAGCAGCGAAAATTTGCCAGAGGTGGAGATATTTTCATTGCTGGAGGAACAAATACCAAAATACAAAGTGCGTAATGATTTTCTGACGGATTTTTCGGGTTATGCAAACGAGGATTGGTTTGTGCCAGCACCAGCATTGCATATACCAACGGAGGGCTTAGGATTGACTAAGGAGCAGACTAGAGAATGCCTCAATTATTTTCGTAAGTAGAAATATAATGTTTTATAACTGTGTGATAAACTATGGCTTTAAAAGAAATCTCTAAAAACTCAAAGCGTTCACTGCTTTGAGTGGTTTGCGCAGAACGGCCTTTATTATCAAGGGTAGCTTTATTTCCAAATTTTCTTGATTTTTATGTGCTTATCATGTATGTGTATATATATGTGCGTGATTCGGGTTACTCAATCATTTCAATGAATTTATCAGCAGAATCGTGCCCGTTCTATTAGGACATATATATGTATGTGGCGGAGAACGGCCTTTCTTTCCAAGTATAGCAATACTTCCAAGTTTTCTTGATTCTTTAAATGCTTATCATATACATACATAACTATTATCTGTAGGTAACTCTGTTTTCCCCACAATTTTTATAAATTCATCAGCAGAATCGTTTGATTCCCATTATTGGCACGAACATTAAAATTTTAGCGCAAGAATTTACATAGTGTTTTCACTTTTAGGCAAAGTTTAAGGACATGTCAAAACTTTTCAAAAAAACTTGGCACGAATTTCAAATAATTTGTCGTGCATATATAAGAATTCATATATCTTTACGTAAATTTTATATGCTGCGTTTGTTTTTTTATGTATTTTTAAGTTGACCAGAACGCAATTTTCTTTTATCTACGCAAAAAAATAAGCCGAAAAAGAAATTTAAAATACATCTGATACGATTTTTATTTTTTATTTCATATGTCTATGTATATACATTCTATTTGGTTTGGCTTTACGTTGACGTTCATAAACTTTGACTAAGCATTTTTTATGCACTTTCTGTTGTTTTCTTATGAATATTTTTAAAATATTCTTACATTTTAATCATAATTTTATTTAAATGCGGCGGATGTTTGAATCACTGTATGAAAATAATGTTAGAGGTTTCGAAAATTAACTTATTTGATAGAGTACATTATAAACGAATTTTAAGTGCGATGGACATATACATATTTTAAATTTTTTTAAACGTCGGATTTTTTAATAGACTTTTTGCAATGGACACCCATTTTTAAATCTTTTAAATGGTTGCTTTTTCTGTAGACTTTCAAATAAACAGCAGTTTCAAACCGTCAAGAGATCTCTAAGGTAGCAGACGTTTAAACTTACTTTTTTTTTTTTAAATATGCGGTATTTTTTATTACGTCATTGTAATGATCTAAGGTTTTGTAGATATATTATTTTTTAAGATTCTTAAAATCGATCGAGTCTGTGGTGTGTCAGATTACTAGCAGTCGATTGATTTACCAAATATATATTTTATAAAAAAAATATAAATGATTTTGTAGTAAACAGACGTTAAGTAAAAAGGCGCAACACGCGTCATTTTTCGTGCAATATTTCGTTAGAAATCTATCAACTTGTTTTTTTTTTTTTTAAGATTTAGAAAAAAAAGCTTGGTACATTCCTAAATTTTTCATTATTCAAATGTGCAAAAATGGCGCCACCAGCTTATCAACTTCATAGCGCAGCACTTGTTGATTGCACAGTGTTGGTAAAGCTCAGCTCACTTTCATAACATAATTATCGCGTTATATTTATCGATAATATCCCCCATTTGTTTGGCATTCACAATGGCATGTAGCCATTTTGACAGCGCACAGCTGTTGCTCTCCCAGTGATTGCCAGCAGCGCCACACGAGCGGGAGTCATATTTTTTTGTGAGCCGGTGAATGGTTATTGCACTTCCATCATTCTGCGTGCGTGTGCGCTGCTTTTGAAATAAACGTAAGAGCGACCGACGCCTTATTATTGTTCAAGTGCCAACGAAATTGTAAGCATCGTGCGCGTTGTCTTAATAATTTATAAATACGCCGACAGTGACTTTGAACTATATTCGAACGCGTCGAAACAATAAAACACAAAAGTGACAGTGAAAATGTGCAAAAATATAATTGCCAATAATACTTGAGCGCAAAAATAGTGCCAAAACAAAAGCTCAACGCAAGCAAAGCCAAGTTTAGCAAGAAATTGATATTGTTAAAGCAAACTTATTAATAAGGGGATATATATTTTTTGTATTACTCATTTGCTGTGTTTGTGTGCCAAAACAGAAACGAAACATTTGAAATTTCTTCACTGTTATTTGGCCAGCGCCAGCTACGTCGTGCCGTCATACAACTAAATTTATTTTTAGGACAACTACAACACAACTGCAAAGAGCGAAAACCAACACACACCCAGCAACAAGAAAGAAAGAAAATTATGTGCGTGTATGAGAAGTAGCAGGAGAGGCACAGTTCTTTATGAATTATGAAAAAATAAAATTTGTTCTATAAACGATTGCCGCGTTAAGCGGATTGTGAGGGGTCTACGAGCAGATAGCTTGATCAATGATAATGAATGTGTGTGTGTGTTTCTGTGCTGTGGATATTGGTTGTGGCTGCTAAATACATTTGAACTTGTTTTTAGAGTGGCCTTGTGTGTCTGCTCCATGCCTTAAACGATTTACATAATCGTTTTTCCATGCGCCACTTTTGTCAGCGTGTAGAATGCTGATAAGAACATTTAACAACAAACTAGTCTCTTGAGTGTGTGCGTGTGCATCGTCTATCGGAAATTGTCCAGTCGATAATCAACACACACATACACACGCACAGCTGATTTTGTTTGCTATTTAATTTTCACATTTACCGTTGCGCGCAAAAATGCCGCTTGGTCAGTTCTTGTGGTTTTCTCTCTGCTCCCATGTTCTTTTGATTAATCATTATTATCGAGGTGTGTAGTTGCCTCCGTTTCCATCGCACATCAATCAACGGCTACAAGTTATATAGCATGTTATCGATATGTTATGGATGTAGTGGTTTTTGCAGCCTGGGCAACAATGGGCTACGGTCTGTTTACACAATACTCTTAGCAAGATATTAACCGCAATATAAATTGCTAAATTTATATGATGACTAGATATTAAGCGCACGTTACATTGCTGACCATTTCCCCTAGTTTGTGTTTTTTTTTCTTTTTTTATTTGCTTCTAAAAGCATTTGTGGCAGGCATAGCATAAAAAGTATGTGGCAATGCGTTCACCCCACAGCATAAGTTTAAGCGGCAATTGCCCCACAACAATGTAGGAATTCGCAAAAATGTGTGTCATGTGTGTTAAAGCTGATTTTGACCGTTTGTGGCCACAATTTCTTGGTTAAACTAGCACAACAAAACAAAAAATTTGACGACCGACTGTTTACATTTTGGGTGACATACTTTCATTACGTCAGTTTGCAACACTACACCTGAAGCCGTTGAACCGTTGCCCCAGGAGCGGCGTTTTTTTTTCGCATTGATTATGTGCAGCATGGTGTGAGTGTCTACCAGTGGCGTTAATAGGGGGTACTTGATGCATCAACTACCTCTCTCCCCATGAATAGACACACATTAAAAGTTTAAGTTGTGCATTTTGTTTAAGGGCTTGCAGGTTACCAATGTTTCCATTTTTTCAATGTTTACAAACATAATATGATAAGGCACAACAAACAAGTTTTGTTTTGATAAGACACACAATAAATTTAAATTTTACGAAATTATTCAACATATCACTTGAATAGGACTAGGTAACTAGAGAAGTCGATATACCGATGTCCGTCTGTGTCACTGTCTGTCCGTCCGTATGAACGCCTAGATCTCAGAGATGGTAAGAGCTAGAGCAACCAAACTTTCAGATTAGATTTATTTATTTTTTTTTTTTTTTGATATCGGGGTTACATTATATAGCTCCCATAGTGGTGTTTCGGAGCACCTCGAAAAAAACCAAAAGTTTTAGATGGATAATTCGTTTGTTTATGAAGATATCGTAACCAAATTTTATCAAAATCGGTTGACTATATCATATAGCCCCCATAGGACCAATCGTTAAAAAAAACGTGTGGTGCAAAATTCGAATTTTTTATTGTTTGTTTTTAAAAATATCGTAATCAAATTTGGCAAAGAAATATCTTTTGGAGTTCGTAAGCAATATATCGGATTTGATTGCAATGTGGTGGTACAGGGTATCCCAAAGTCGTCCGCGCCCGATTTTAACGTACCCCATCTTTTAATTAAAGCTCATTTTGGTATTTGGTTAAGGAAATAGTTGCTATACTTATCGGCATCAAACAAATTAATTTATTTTTGGATAAGAAGACTACAAAAGAGTCAATACAAATTTGACGAATTTCTTAGTATATGGCGATTTTTCGTATTAATAAGCACACTGTGGGTGCGTCCTTTCAAGATTTTCCATATTTAGACTCACTACTTAAAAATTTCGATATTATGTTTCGGCTTCCTTCGAGCTTATTGGAAGTAAATAGATCAGAATTTTTCATATTTCTGATGTTCTGAGTTCTATCCCAGAACTTACAATTTGTCACAGGAAGAGAATATTTGCGCAATGATAACGTGCAAAAATATCGTTATATTATCATTATGGGCAGTAGCGAAGAGAGTATACAGGGTGTCCCATCTAAGTGGCGAGAAGTGTATTAACATCAACTGGAGAACTAACATTCCTTAGTTTACAGTTCAGAAAATTATAAAAAAAAAATCGGAGGAACTTGTATTTTCTTCTTTGATTCAAGCTAATATGTATACTATTTAGAAGAACTGTAAACAATTCTTCTGCCTATTTCTTGTGTAAGCAAACTTATTGTAATTTAGAAGAATATTGTACGCCTCCCCCTTGCAAAAAGTTATCTACATAACTGGCGTGTGTCATTGGCCTATTGAGAAGAGGATATTAATAAAAATAGCAATGCATTTTCTTTTACGTGCAACATATCGTAATTGTTATTTCACATTTAAGTGCTGTTATTTTCCACATGTGTCGTTGTTGCTTCTTTATGTTTGCCAACAACGATATGTCCAACAGCTTGACATCCACTGACCCGTATTGAAAAATACTTTATGAACGATCAATTTCGAGTAATAAGCTTAATGATTTTGCCATTTTCTGTATCTGCATTGAAAATTGTGCACAAACATTTGTGAAAGTTGTTATAAGCTGTAAACATAGTAAAACAACAATTAAACAACAAAGTATACCTAATTTTTGTCGATTTTGCTTTAGCGTTGTTTTGTTTAACTAGTTTCGTTTTTTTTTTTTTAAATGTATTTTAAGCTATTAATTAGGCTTGTTTGTATGTTTGTTTTTTCAATATTCACTTGCTTTGTCACCCCTTTACATAATTTCACGGGCTTTTGCTTGATCTATCTATCAAAAAGTGACAAATTCTGCATAGGGCTTCGGGTATTTTCATATGCTTTATAAATTAATTGATTTTTACTTAATTATAGTTGACTCTGCCTTTTAAGGGACTGACTCATAACTGCATACAAATGTGTTTGCTACGTTTTTTGCATGTCGATGAACCGAACATTAGTTTTTTTTTGTTACTTTAGCTTTGTTTTAGCTGCGGGGAGCATTGTTTAAATGCTTTTGCCTTAAGTTGATTATTTAATTACTGGTTTACTCAATTGCAAACTTGGATAAATTGTTTTCCCGTTAATGGCTTTATTTGCACTGAGATGGAATGAAGCGGCACACAGCTGCAGGCAAATCAACTTTGTTTTACTTCGTTATTATACATACGGGGTGACACAGAAATCTCTATAGATTTTGGGTTCGATTGGTTTCAAAATCGCTAGAAAAAATAGTACTACTGTGACCAAACAAAAAGGTGACATTGCATTTGTTTTGAAAAATCTTTATTTATTCGTCCAAATCAATTTCATCGCCTTCAAAGTAATCCCCCCGCCTGATACAATGCAATTATGCCAGCGGATTTTCCAATCTTCGAAACATTTGTTAAAATCGATTTCCGGGATGGCCTTTAGCGCTCTCTTCGACGCGGCTTGAATCTCCTCTATCGACTCAAAACGGTGTCCCCGGAGCGGTCTTTTGAGTTTGTTGAATAGCCAGAAGTGGCATATCAGGTGAATACGGTGGTTGTGGAAAGATATGGGTTGGGTTTCTGGCGAAATGGTCACTAAGAATCAATGCAGTGTAAAAAACCATGAGTTGTCTCGCCAAAAATCCGGCATCTTTTGCCGAATAGCTTCACGAATAGCTTCATTATTCAATAATATTCCTTGATGACTGTTTGACCCGGCGGAAGGAACTCATAATGCACAACACCACGATAATCGAAGAAAACAGTCAACATAACCTTGATTTTTGAGCAACTTTCAAGAATTTTTTCAAAAAAATTCAATTTAGACATTGTGAAAATCGAAAAATCCACTTTTAGCAGCTCAAAAAAACGAAGCGTACTCAAACACTAATGAATATTTTGACGTGTAACTTGGCATGGATGACAAAGACAGACCTGAAAAAAAATTTCTCCAAATCCAATTTTGGCGCGCGGCAGTTTAAATTCAAATGTCACCTTACTTTTTGGACACAGTAGTAGTTGACACAGATTTTTTAAAGAATATATTTTCGAACACTTGCATCCGCCCAATGCATTAGTTTGTACGACAACCCTTCAGACCATCAGCCATCGTTGTGAATGGCAAAATACGATTGTTTAAGCACGAAATTACAAAATACAACACGTTAGATTGATTGTACATTTATTTACTAAAAGCATTTAAAGTCAGTTTTTCTTCTCATTTTTTAAATTTCTTTCAAAACGTTTTTTTACATTTTATTATAATTTTAGACGTATTGACAAAAAAAAAATATTGGTTTTTCATAAAATTTAAAATTTTTGTTTTATTTTTTTAAAACATTGTTGTTGAAAAAAAGGGTGATTAAAATATTTTTCTTTATTTAACCAACTTTAAAAAAAAATTGGGAAATGTCATACATTTTTTAAAAAAAATGTGATGCTAAAAAAAAATCAGCTTTAGTTGATTCACAATTAAATAAAAAGTGAAAAACACGTTTCTTTTAAATAAAATCGTAACACGTTAAGTTTAAAAACTGAAACTTAACGAAACATTTTTGAGCGATGTAGCTTTCTGTCCCCTGTGATCTACTCCAGTAATATAATAAAAGTTAGGCAACTAGAAATTATGCTGTACGGCTACTTACAAAAAAACTTGTTTATCGTACAACTTTTCCACAGTGCAAATAACAATCAAAGGCAATCTTAAGTTGTCGTGTGAATATGTTTTTGAAATACTTTCAAAATATCTTTAAGCATTGTGTGTTAATTATGAAAGAAGTTGTTAAAATGTTTATCTACACACATAAGTAAATTTATATTTTGAGTCCCATAAAAAGTTGCAAAAACAAAGTGTGTACGCTCGATAAGTGCTTAAGCTTATCTGATGTGAACTTTATAAATAATATGTCAAGTGTACCAATGTGCCGAAATGGTATTTTTGTTTGACAACACTGATTTGACTTTAGTTATAAAGAAGTCTTTGCTTGCGCCGGGCGTAAATAAACACAACTATTGCACATTAATTAACAAAGAAAATTCATACAACAGTGTTATACAGGACTTGGTTCATCTAGGGACTCTTAAGAAGTAATGCCTTTAAAATAAACAAACCATGCACATTATTTACATAACAATAACTACAAAATGCCACTAGACACTGAGAATAGTGAGCTCAGTAACACTAAGGAAATTTTATTACAAGAACGAGATATCAACAATCAAATCAATACCATCCATAATGTTGAAAATGGGGACACAACAGCGCATCTCTTGGCCACCATTCCAGAAATTGAAGTGGATGATTATGAGCTGAGCTTTAAGGCAAAACTATCGGGGGAAACACAGCTGAATAGCACTTTTGCCAGTCCGCCAGTAGCTTCCAATTCAAAATGTAATACAATAATCAAAATCACCAGTGCCAAAACGATTAGCAAGCAGCCATCCAATAGCAGCAGACACTTTGACAACACATACAAGCTGCTGGGCAAGCAATTGGAGACGAATTGCCAACGAACTGTAGAGAAACTGCAGCAGCTTAGCAGCGAAGGCGGCGATGGTTGTGATAGTCTGCATAGCTCCTATGCTTCCATGTCGTCGATAGTTAATGGCACGAAGCCGCCACCAACACGCTTGGAGCTAGAGTTGGAGGCCATAGAACGCATGCGAACTATTGTCCAACAAATGAAAACATTCAGCAACACCAATGTAAGCTCCTCCTGTATAAGCTCGTCCGCGGTGACAGCGCCGCTTTTGGCTCTGTTGCATGACTTTGCGGCGAAGGGTCAACCCAAAGGCTATACTACGCCGGGTACACCAACAACTAGTCCTGTTGCAGGACCAGCGACTGAACAACCGCCATGTTTTGAACTGCCGGCAGAATTGCTGCATAAGGCCAACTCATGGGAACTCATATATTATGCTTCCAAAAATGTTGATGGTCAAAATTGTTTGAGGGTTGTACGCAGCCTACTAAATAATAAAGGTAAGCGATAAGAGAGTAGTCGTGTAAAAATATAGTACCTAAGAAGATTTAACATAATTGGTATTTCCGAAACAAATCCAAACGAACTGGCTGAGGCTCATTAGAAGATTTAAATTCAATTATGATACCAATGAAAGCAACTACGACGCCCAAAGCCTGCACCTTAATTTTTTAATGAATAATCTAGCTTAATTATTTGATAAAATTGGTAGATTAAATAGGGACTACTTTTAGTTTTTTTCATGATTATCATTATTATTGCAGTTCATCAATTTCCGAACCAACGTTGCAAGTTCCACAATTATAATTGCTAACTTTTCGTATCTTATCAATTGTTTTGACTGACTTTATAGATTGCGTTTAATGTTTTTTTTTTTTTTTAAATATCATTTTACCATTCTTAATAATATGTGCATTTTAGTGGTTGACGTGTTTTTTAGCACGTCCAACATTTTAACTAAAGTCTTACTTTTATACTCTGCACTCATAAGAATTGAAGACTACATTAGCTGCATCCGAAATTTATGCAACAGGTACAATTTTCACCCTATAAAGTACACTCGAACTTCCCAATAGAGAATTCGCAAGGGAGCTCAAGGGAGTACTTTGCTTGTCGTCTCTAGAAACGTTTGAAAAACATCTGCGCATATAAGATTTTCTGAACGCCTTTTTTTCAATTTGCCCATCTATTCGGCACTCGCTCATTGTGTCCGAATGTAGTAGTAAATTATTTTTCTTTTTGTCCCAAAAGTTAACTTGAGTATGATCAGGGTGACTGTTTGATCTCACAGACTATGTAGACTATAGAGCTCAGACAAATCAAGTTTGTCGATATCTTAACTTGTTTCTGTGGCTTACACCCATACTACAAAAGCTACTGGGTCCAAAGTTATCGCAGTTATACGCTATGCTTTTAGGAATAGTATGCCGCCAAAAAATAGGATGAAAACTTAAAAACTGAGTTTTAAGCCACCAAAACTAGTAGACTAAATTATGAATTTTTTATTTTGAGGGAATACCACCGCATAGTCCCCCGCAAAAGTTGTTTACCAATTACTTTAAAACTTTTCTTTGGAGCAAGTTGAAACCCGCCATCTACTTGACAAGTTATATTAATTATATAATAAAAACTTCGGGTGTTACAGCCAATAAATTACCAAATTTAATTTTAAACTTTCGTGAACTTTGTTGGTAAAGAGTATTTTAGGGTCGGGCAGGCATGACTGTAGTATTTTAAAATTCTTAGAAATCAAGAAAAGTGCAGGGGATATTATATTCGGGGTGTCTCGAAATAAATATAAAAGATCATACGGGTGTTGGCGTTTATAGCATGCAGGGCGCAGAGCCCTTAGTTTTTTTTCGGGCTTATTGGTACTTATAGTACAATTTTTATAAGCAATAGTCTCTATTTAGTATGCATGCATATTAAACTGTTTGACCTGACTGACTGATGGGCCATCAATGCACAGCGCAAACGGAAGAGCTGAAATGTAGCACGAAGTTTTGTCTCCTGGCGAGCACTTAAAACGTAATTTTAAAAATTCCGCCTACGAGAGCAAAACTTGTCCCAATTTTCATCGTTTCGAATAAATGGGCCCTAAAGTGTAGGAGTTGGAGGGACATAATTATTCATTTGCATATTATAAGCATTGCCCCTTTTTTTTAGTTTTCGGTGACCAGCCTAAAGGATAAGACCTAAAAAAAGTGCGTTGAGTTTCGTTTTAGGTGTAGTTGAGCAAAAAGGAGCATTCCTCCAAGTGGAGGAATTGGTGGGTGTAAGTTTGTATTAGAACTCGGAATATGGAATATCTATTTGAAAGTTAAAAAAAAGGTTTGGTTAATTTGGACACAGCTACCAAGGCGTTCAAAGTTTAAAGATTTGTTGTTCATTGAATTAATATACAACTTGTATGTGTTTATCGAGCTCAAATTCCACAATCGATCGGCTTTTATTGCAGCAACTCTCCTTAAATTTTAAAGTCTTAAATTAACTAATCTATTTTTCAGCTTTTTCGGACTACAATGAATCAGATTAGATTTTTCAATTTGAAACTGCTTGTTAGATTCTTCACAATAAAGCTTCAATTTGCAGGAATAATTATTTTGGATTAAAAGGACACCGTCGCATTGACTTGAGACTTAGTATTTCCAGCCAGTTCGTTGGCTTTCATAAAATCGGCACAAGATTAATAGTCATAAGAACTTTTTGCCATAACATCAATATTTGCTCAATTTATTAGGTTTCTCTTCATCTACATATGAACAAAAAAAAAAAAAAAAAAACACACTTATACGTATATATTTATTTACTAGCGAGTGTTTAGCGAGTTCATTAAAAAAAACTATTAAGAACTCGGGTTGCGCTTGTGAAAATGCCGCGCGAATGATCTCATCTTACAGCAAATAGTCAATATATTATATATTTTTTTGATTTTAATGGCTTGACGCTTATCACTAAAACAATTTCATATTGAAGTATTTTTTTTATCAAGTGCAATTTGTAGATATAATGTCCCGACTTTTTTGACTTGATCCCCGATTATTTTTATTGTATTGCTAAATTATCTTTAAAGTACGTACATATGTAGAAAATAATTGTTTGTTGCTTGAAAAATACGACATGCTTGCAATCGTTTAAGCCTTTAAGCTTTTTGTGCTATTGAGTACACTCTTAGATAATGAAGTATAAATAAATGGAACGGCTTTAGCCGGAAAATCTCTTCGCGTTATTTTATTGGAATTTGCAAACCTAACCATTTTAAATCGTTGCGAATGAGCAATATTTACCTGTATCATCCTCATCCTTAATACACCGCCCACTACATGCCCTAAATGTGTACACCAATTTTCCAGAGAATATAACCATCTAACATTTTTAAGGATCTAAAGGCCTCAGTCGCTACTGCTCCAGCTGTCCTATAATTTTTATTCAACTTAAAATTTTATTAAATATCTTTAAATATTTTGTACCCTAAAAATTATCTTAAAATACAAGCATTCGGTGATGTTGAAATTCATTTTCATTCATTCAGCTTTAAAACTTATATCATGTATTGAAATATAAAAACTTTGGAACTTTTTAGCTAATTAAGTTTTAAAACGAAATTTTAGTATTACTTACTTAGCGCACATTTCAAACGGTGGCAATTTAATTTTTTCAAAACACATGTTAGTAAAATTTAATTAAGCTGTTCAGTTAATTGAATCCAAAACTATCGCTATTTTTAGTTATGCAAGACTCTCCCTTGGGTTGTGCAAACAGAAAATGATTGGAAAAACCTTAAAACTGAGCTACAGAAACAACTTTTATGATTTTTGCTGCAATTTCGGCTAAATAAAGTTCTGCGTGTTTTTGTCAAAGTTTGGTAGCTGTAATATATATTCATAATAATATAAAAACGAAATTTGACCCCGTTCTATACCCATGGGGTTCTTTAAATTTATCCCTTCCTTATTATAAATGAAATCATGGTGTGTGCTATTTAAAGCAGCGGTGGGCAAAACTACTAATGCAATTTTTGTGCCTGTGTGCGTAAACAAAAAAGAGCTTTAGCGAAAACGGAGGTAAAATGGACAAATCATTTTTTTTTTGGCATAGTTGTCATTAAATTCGATAATATCATCGAGTTTTATTCTTTCGGGTCTTGCCATGCGGCTCTGCTTTGCGTTCCATTGTAAAACTAGCTCACACGTACGAGACGAGCTTTTACGGTAAAAAGCTCTTTTCTCGTACGTGTGAAAGCTCTTTGGCACGCGTGCCGTCTAAGTGCCCACCGCTGATTTAAAGTGTGTTTCATTATGTCAAACAGTGTTGTCAACTCAAACTGCAAAGAGATGAGATAGCTTTTTAGCAGCAATGGATCACACTTTTTTTTTTTGCTGATCGATAAATTTTTGTGTGATTCCGATTACTCATGTATTATGTATTACTACTTTCACGTCAATTATAAAAGGCGCAATTTTGCTAAAAGCAGACTTTGAAACTGCAATATATAAAAGCCGTAAAAGATTGGATTGTAAAGATTTATATCAACTTTGCCGACGATTCGATTTGCAAATATAATTTGCTCCACAAGGAATTAAAGGACACAACAGCAACACAGTAATACATTTTTGGTATTTATAGACTACGACGCAGAAATACACAATTTTCAAAGAACGGTTTTATTAAATAACCAAATTATTTTTATATTTCTATTTCTTTCGTTTCGCAAATCTTTCCAGTATTAATCCATTTGGCCTATCAAGATTCTTCTTTTGCTCGTCAGAAAAAATAACCTTTTCTACAAATGAGTAAATATTGTTCTCTGTCAATTTATGACCTTCTACCTTGTGTCGCTGCAGAAGATCCGGTGATTTAATCAATTTTGACAATTTTATGCGATTACAGTGCTGTAGAGTCCACCAATGCACAGTGATTTATTTCGCACTTTTTTTTGGCATAAATTCGAAAAATGAAGTTAGAGACTTGAAATTTGTTACAGTTCATTGTAGTGATATTTATAAAAAATAAGATACATTTCAGAACGATCGGGCCATGCCCACCTCTAACGCCTTTCCTCTTTACCTGCATATAGCGCCTGTAAAATTTAAAAACGATCCGAATGTATTTGATGGTCGCGGGAATAGTTCAAAGGTCATAAAAAATGTTCATATGAATGCATAAATAGCGACCAAAACGTAAGTTTGACAAAAACATGTTCCAAATATAATCGATGGGTAATTCAATTATCGACAGTCAAGTAAAAAAATTATCGAAATCAGTTTAGTATAACCAGAGATATTTGCCGTTAAGGACAGGCGCTATATGCAGTTAAAAAGGAAATTTTTTAGGGGGTGCCGTTAGTAAAATCGTGAGATGGCCACCCTAATATATATATATATATATATTTGCCACGCCCTTTACGCCCATAAATCATAAAAGTGGAATTTTACATCTGCAAGTCATAATGATTTGTTGTTTTGGCAAAAATGTAAAGTTTTTAAATATTTTCACCAATTTTGGGGCAAACTATTATTCAAATATTCAATTATAAAATAAGATCGTATTTTTATTTTTTTTTGTTGATCTTCTGAAAAAAAAAAAAGTGTAATTCAAAATGTTAAATAAATTTGGTGACACTACTCACGACACATAGGTCAATAAACTTAAATTTCTTCTATTTCAAAATATTCTTCGTTTGAAGCAGTAGCATCGAGTTTATCAATTGCGTTATCCTCTTCTTCATCCCCTTCGTCTTCTTCAAAGTCATCCCCTTCACCATCCTCTTCATCCTGCAGATCACCATCATCGCTTTTAAATAGAATTTTCAAGCTTGGTGATTGCAACAGTGCGATTACTTCTTTTAGTATGTGCTTGTTTCTATTTTAATTTTTCCGCTCTTTTAATTAGATACTCGAGGGTCAGAACTATCTAAGGCTCAGTTAAAAACATCTGTTATATTGTCCAGTCGACTACATTTTCTTGCATGGCCCCTTCTATCGCTCTTACAAAATTTTTGTCGGGATTCCGATGCATTTTCGCCGAGACAGCCAACAGGAACTAGGCAATTGTGTATAATTTGATGCCCATGTACTGATACCTTATGAACAGTAGGCGACATGATATACCAAGGATACTTGTTCTGATATTCTACAAAAACATTTTCATAAAAAGTTTTAATCTTTTCTAAATTAACAAGCCGTTTTGATTGTTTTTTTTTAAATTTCTCGAGGACTCGATAGCAATTTGGCAAGTGTTTTCTAATATATCTAACAAAAATCCTCACTTTTTGGCCTATTATAGTAATATGTTCCCCATTTAAATTTTGTTTGCCAATTTTTTGAATTATGTGCTGTTGAACTGCGTTCTCAGAGCGATTGTTGATGTTCCAAATGTCAATAAGCTCATCACTCCTTTTCTAGAAAAACGTAATTTTTTCAGAAAGTAGCAAAAAGTAGCAAAAACGATTAGGTTCATGATATTCACCATACTTTGGTTAATAATTTCCCATTTACAACTTTAAGGACCGCTGTGCCCCACAAAAGTACTATTCCACGAAACACAACTACACTTTTTAAGGTTAGGCTAAAAATACACATGAACAAAACACGACACAATTACACAAAAACACACAAAAATTAACAAAACATTGACTAAACTACAATTTTACATACCTCTCTCTACTAACGTTTTCCATCAAAACACTTTTTATTTTATTTTTTGTTTTTTGCAAAACTAAGCACTTAAAGTTATAATACATTTGCCGCCAAATTTACAAAAAGCATGCTATACAAGATCATATCACTTTGAGAGCGCGTCGATTAATCAATTATGGCGCCAATTTGAAAACAGATTAATTTTTGGTCTTAACTAGGGTATGGTAAAAACATAAATCGGGTAAAATTTAAAATTATAAACGAAAAAAAATTGACTTTATGCCAAAAAAAGCGTCAAATAAATCACTGTGCAATGGTCGCAAAATTTAGTTGAATTTGCACATTCCCAAAGAAGTATACTCCGTTCTCGCTCCGATAGTGCAAATTTTCAACCAGTTGCCTTAAAAACATAACAATTAGTTGGATTTCGCAAAAATTTCGAACTACGCATCGACTACTGTTTATTTATTTTTGAATACAATTGAAATAAGTACTCATGTAAAAAAGCATTTTTCAAATTGCATTCAGATTGTTTTAGCTTTAAAGACATATTTTGTTTTAGCAAAGTTTTAAAACTGCTTTACAAAATAAAATTTTTCAAAGAAAACGGCGTCTTTTAATATAATAAGCAAAATATATATATATTTTTTTTTTAAATTTAACCAAGGTACATGAGATTATTTGTATCATTTCATAAGGATCTGAGCACTAGCACCTATATTGTAAATGACGTTAAACGAGAATATCTCAAAATCAAGGTTTATAATCGTTTTTTTGCAAACAGAATCAGCATATATAAGCGAAAATATATGTTGTTTCTTGATTGTAGATAAATCTTAAACGAAAAAAGAAATCGAATAGTGATTTATGACTTTAAACAGCACTTTATTATCGATTTTAGCCAAACCATTGATCTCTCAAATGCTATAACCATCAGTGATTTTTCTACCTGTGTTTTCGGTCAATTGCTTATTCAAAGAAGTAGTTTTCTTAGAAAAGTTTCAGCCTATTTTCTACTTTCTTCCACACCCAGATTATGAATGGGACTAGCAAAGCAAGCTAAAAACCCAAATTGAAATATGGTTCGACTTTGGCTGCACTTAGCGAAACATCAGTTATACATAAAGTACATGTGATATTGATATTTGATATTTGTTTATTAATTAGCAGCTATTATACGCTTCATTAAACCAATAAAGTTTCAAATTTCTGTAAAGCCCGCCATATTCGTTGATTAATGCTGGCAATGCTGTCACATGCCTACTAAATTAATTTCCCTCGCTCTTTTGCTGTTTGAATTTGTTTTTGTTTTTTTTTCTCACCACTGTTTAACAGTGTGGTGGATTCCAAAGCAAAGTCTTATTCATTTCAGTCATTCATTCCATCATTCATGCATCTGCAAATTACACAATTTGTTGTGTTCGTAAGAGTTTTAGAGCAGATTACCTGAAGAAAATTGTCAAAATGAAAATAAGTTTTATTAAATAATGTGTTCAAGTGATATATTTGTATATAGAGTGTGCCAAAAACTAGAATTGCAAAGCAAATTCCCAAATTGTTTCTAAAATAAAAGTAAGACGCCATATGCAGATAAAGTGCTATACAATATAAAAAAAACGCGCATTATAAAAGCAAAAACCACCCGAAGATACATTCGATTTATGTGTGTGCGTGTGTTTGTATGAGTGCGATTTTGTGAGTGGCTTTGCGTGTGAATTTGTATCTCGGTTCTGTACATCGTCACGAGTCTGTCTCTGTCTGCTGCGGTCTCTCTGCTTCTACCTAGATTTGGCATTTGCCGCTGTTAAAGTAATTCACCTTTGGACTTGGCAACCTTCTTGCTGTTGTTTGTTATTGTTGAGGTGAAGTGAAACTACTCTAGTGTGGTACAAAACGGAATACAAAAAAATTCGGCCAAACTTGAAGATATCTTGTGACCTTAGGCTAGACATGCGAGTGTGAGCAGTAATGCAACAAATGAAAAACCCAAAGACAAAAACAAAAATAACATTTTAGCGTTTTTGGCATTTCCCTTTCACTGGAAAAACGCCTTTTACTTTTGTTGTTGTTTTTTCTTCTTCTTGTTTTGAGCCTGTCTTTATGCTGCTCTTATGCTTTCAGTCTATCAGTGTGTGTGATAGAGCTGGTTCCCAAGTCAGGCTCATAGCTCTATAAATAGTACTTATATTGAAAATATATATATAAAAAAAAAAACATTAAAATTAACATACACGAAAGATACTTTATATTGCGCACACTCAACACGCGCCCGCCGTGTGTGTGAGAGAGCGAGCGCTTTGGTCCGCACAGTTTCTCTGCTGGCTTCAAGCGGTTCGCATTAATTTATCAATTAAATGTTTAAATTGTTGTTGCTGTTACTTTAAAAATTAGTGGAAATTAAAGTAACGCAGCAAATTAATGGTCATGTGAGCTATGAGGGTTTTAACATAGAAACGACATAGAGCCAACACCGACACTGAGAAAAATCAACCCCATACACAAAGTGCCTTGACAAATTTGTACAATGAAATTAGCTTAACAAAAAAAAAAAATAAAAATTACATAATCTAAGAATAAATGCTTTAAAAAGATACAAATACTAAAACGAATATTTGTGCCAGCGCAACGTATTGCAATTTAAATTAAAATTAACTAAGAAAAAATGCTGTGACTCAAGCTGCCACAAAGAAATTTGCAAACAACAAAAACAAAGATCAAATACTTGGCATGACGCACGTAAACAATGATTACGCCGCAGCAGAGGCGGAAAACCATTTTACAGGCAATGTGGCGCCTCCTGAATGCTGCGATAATGTTGCTGCTGCCGGCAGCAGCGGCGCACATCGATTTTTAGCCAATGTGGAAGACTGCGCATATGCTGCTTGCCAAAATCAAGCTACGAAGCTGCAGTTGCACCAAGACTTTTGTATTGTGGACGATGAACTTGAGTATGAAGATGAACTGGAATTGTCGTCGGCAGCAACGTCAACGACCACGACGACGCCTTTAGAGTTTGTAGGTAGTTTTGGCAGGGGGGCACGAAATGGTGGTGGTGTAGCTAGGACAGCAAGTGAACAGCAACTTGTACAAAATGAGCAGCTCTTAATGGAAGGTATGATTGATATGTTATAGAACAAGTCTTAAGCGACAAACAGCAGCTAGTGCCCAATGCGTATTAATTCAAACCTTCCATAAACCTAATTCATATGCGAACTGCATAAATGCATGACTAACACGTTTTTTTTTTCTGTATCTTACAGTTCTATGCGGTAACCGTGTTAGCCAGATGACTCGTGCATACGATGATATTGAAGCTGTGACGCGTCTGCTGGAAGAGAAGGAAAAGGACTTGGAGTTGACTGTGCAAATTGGCAAGGAGCTGCTAACACAAAATAATGCGCTCGAAGCGCGTGTCAGCGATTTGGAGGCAGATCTCAAATCGTCAAACGATGATCGTGCACAGCTTGTGCATGAGCTGCACAAGAAAAATGAACTAATTTCCGTGCTGACCAATGACGCAGATGATGGCACAGATGCTGGTAAGTTCAAAAAAAAATAGCCAAAATTACATTGTGTACTTAATTTTTATTTTATTTATTTTTTTTGTTAAATTACTGCGCAGACACGCCGACATTTTCAAAATCCATAACGCTAGACCTGCTGCAGAAGAAGGTGAGCTCACTGCAGGACGAGAATCGTTCGCTTAAGAGCGAAGCCTCCCAGCTAGCCTATAAAACCGATGAAGTCGAAGAGCACGAGCGCCGACTGATGGCCGACATAAGCGCACAGCTGAGCGACGCCAGTTCGCAGTATGACAATCTTAATCTCGATTTGGAGCGTCAACGCGAGGAGAATCGTTTGCAACACGAACAAATTGTCAGCTTGACGGCGCGCCTGGCTGAGGCGGAAATGCGACTGCATCAGCTGACACAGGATAATGACGAGCATATGTCTTTGCTGCATATCACTAAAGAAAATCAGAATGCATTGGCCCTAGAGCTTGTTGAGTTTAAACAACGCTATGAGGAAGTGTTAGCGCTGCTGCATTCTGCTCAAGATCAGCTGAAACAGCAGCGAAAACGTACACAACCGCAGGCACGCAGCTCATTCCTGGGCGGACTAGGTACGAGCGGTGTCGGTTGCGGTATGGGTGGCATGCTGCAGCCAGAATCACTGCAATCAGAGTTGATGGAGTCGTCGCTGTATTCTGAGAACAGCCTTGACTCTGGCATTTCGGGTGATAGCCAGCGTTCTACGGATCGCATAAGTCGTATGATATCGCAACTACCCGGTGGCGCTGGTATGGCGGCTTCAGCCGGTATGACTAGCAGCAGCATGTATGGCAGCGGCTCTGGGGTAGCTGGCATTATACCACCGTATAGGCGAGTATTTGATACGGTGCGTTGCGCTTCTAAAAGCGGCAATTACATGGATAGCGGAAACGTGTCCATGTCGCAGCTTGGCGCGATGTCAATGAGCAGTTCCTCTGGTCCGCGCATGGCTTCCATGGCGTATCCGGCAGGCTCGTATTATCGCGGTGCGAGTGGCGGTAGTAGCAACTCTCTGGGGCTCAAAACGGGCTCAAACGAAAGTTTGAATTCGCAGTCGGATGACGGTTATCCTGCTCAACCTTCAGGTGTACCAGGAGCACCAGGTGCTAAGGAATTGGAAGCTGCACTTAAGCGTCTAACGCCAGCAGAGGTGCTGGCAAGACGCGCAATGCTCTCTTATGCACCCGTTGGCACGTATAACTACGATGAACCACATGGAGGACAGCCACGATGTGCTGGAGGTGCGGGAGCTAGTGGCCTGCCCATGGGCGTGCGTACTCCTGACAGCATAATGTCAACAGGCTCTTCGGGCATGTCATCATCAGTGCATATGTCTGCGTCAATGACGCATCAATGGCGTCTTCCAGAGAAACTGCAAATTGTTAAACCAATGGAAGGCTCCCAGACATTGCACCATTGGTCGCGTTTGGCAACACCTACACTCAGTGGATTGCTAGACGAACGACCAGGCGTTACCATACGCGGTGGCCGGGGACTAGACGATTTGGGCATGCAAGTGTATACGCTTTCGGATGTGGAAGAAGATATCAGCGAGGACTTACCCGGCAAACAATTTGAAGCACCTGGCTGTACTTACACCTTTACCACAAGTGTAGTGATGCATCCGGACGATGGTTTCGTTAATGACTTATCGTTCCTCTCGCAATCACAGATGTCGTCGCGCATGGCCTCTACCTCGACATCAAGACAGCCCAGGTAATTATTAATAGACATAAGAATTGTACTGGTTTTGGTTTAAATTTTGTTCTTTTTCATAAAGAGGCATAAACTAAATAATACCAGAGGACTTATTTAGTTTCTAACTAAAAATGTCAAAACACAAACTAGCTAAAAATAATGCCTACGGGGTTCTTTTTATTAGAAATCTGGTAATCTCTAAACTCCCCCTATCAAAAAATTAATCAAATATTTAAGAAGAGTTCTTTAGTGTTTTTTTTTTATATTAAAAGAAAATCTTTTATAAACCAACGTGTTCGGCAAATGTATTTAAAACAAAATTCTCACTTTTATCATTGTTGCACTGAAATCTAACTCAACATTTTTTCTACACAGTTGTCCAGCTACGCCACGCGGCGGTCTGTCGCGCAAGAACTCCTGCTCCACGTTCTCCGTCAACTTGGGTCTAGCCTCAATGCTGAATGAACGCGGCATTAAGGCGGTAACACCTAGTGCTCTTAACACGCCTGCAGGGCCCAATTATTCACCAACTGTGACACCCTGCAACAGCCCCGAGGGGTCTCCGCCACGCGGTCAATCTCCCGAACCTCTATTCGGATTGCTATCCTCTGGAGCAGATTTAATACGTAGAAAATTGGTTGGAGATGCTCCAAATCATCGTGTTTTGAGTGCTCAACATCAACAACAACAAAAGGTTATATTGTCACGTCTGGAGCGACGGGCATTGCGCTCACTAAAACTTGTAGAGAAGGTGGAGAGCATTGGACTTGAAAATATTATAGCCACACAGCCTGGCCGTGCTGCAGGTATAGCCAATCGCAGCAGCTCGCCTTTATCCCAGATGAGTCATACTAGCTTGAGAAGCTTGCACACTAGTACGAATAGCATTGTGGATGATATACACTTTGATCGCGCACAAATAAAGGGCGTACTACACAGAGGTTTGAACTCACCCACACCACCAGGTGGAGGAGGCGGAGGAGCAGCCTCCCAAGGCAGCAGCAGTACCAGTGCCTACAATAGCGATGACAGCGATGATCAAGGTATTGTGCTTAACTTAAAGTCGAAAAAGTCAGTAGGAACAACGAAAACACAAAAACCAATAGCACCAGCTGCAGCAACAGCACAAAACCAAACACCCGCAACAGGAGGAGGAGTAACCACAACAACGGCTAGTGAAACAAGATTAAAGCAAATGCAGCGGCAAAAGTCAAGGCGCAACTTAAAGAATGGCATGGCAACACAGCGGCCAGATTTAGGTACCATAGCAGGTGGCAGTAGGGGGCCTCGTTTGCGCACTGATCTAGGCAAAGTGGAGACAGAGAGTGTGGCTAGTGCTGGCAGCAGTATTGCAGATGCCAGAAGTGATGAGACTAAGGCGGCTCCACAAAGCATAACACAAGCTTTTGTGGGTTCTGTGAGTTCCTTGTTATTTGGCCGGAAAGGCGGCTGGCTGTAATGCTAAAAGGACAAGGTGATAAAGTGAACTCAAGGACCCGCATAGTGAAAAAGCAGCGTAAACTGACGTATGACTTAAATTCTTTTCTTTTAATTTTTGCAATTATATTTTTTATTAAGAATACAAAAACGAACTACGCAAAATATGGTACTACTTAAAAGCCAGTTATATCATTTTGTAACGTTAACTTGCCGCCATTTTCTGCGCTGCCGAACGCTGTACAACACTGGTCTGTGAACGATCAATAATTTTTGAGGGGTGGCTACACTGTCGCATATGTAGCTGTGATTTTGTATATAGTTATAGTAAAATGTTTAAATTTAGTAGGTATTATTAAAGATTACAATTTTTGATTGGTTTGCTTTCAAAATGGCGGTGTAGTTGATAAAAAAAAAAACAAAAACAAAACGAGCTATGAAGCTTAGTTAAGGTTCCAATGCAGCTTTTTCCTTTATTATTGTGTATTTTATTTTTATATTACATACTGTATTATATATAAAATTATTTTTGCCAATTTGTATTTATTTTAAACATTTACTTAAACAAGTTAAAGTAGCAGTTATAACTTATTTTATTTTTTGATTCAATTGTGTAAAAAAAACAATTTTGAAAAGATAAACCAAACCTTGTGCAAACGTAGTCCTAGTGTTGCAAAATGTATATAAAATAAGTTGTGGAAATGCAAAAAACGTAGGCATACATATATTTTTTTACACATGAACCATTTGCGTTTTTTGCCTTAACACGTACATAAACTATATAAACTCACATATATCAAATATCCTAAATGCTTGTACTATGTATTAATTCCTATTTTGTTTTGGTGCTTCTGCGCAATGGCGTGCTGCCATATTTTTTCATACACAAAAAACTGCGAAAAATTAAATACGTACGTTTCTAGTCCCCCAAAAAAAGCTCTACTGTCTCAGCACTCATTTGGCTATGCGCGTATTTTTTCAGCATAGCATCGAAATAGAGTGATAACTCAAAAAAAAAAAAAGAAATTCGAACAAAAAGTAATAATTAATAGCTATATGAAAAACATATAAGTAAATAAAGTTTATTTGTAGTTTGTAGCCTTGCTAACAGTGGCTGTTAATTAACAGACTTTTTCAAAGGCAAATATGTTAGCTAACATAGATCACAACTGTTACGATAAGCACACGCTGTTGAAGGGTCTGTTAATTAAAACGAGAAATAAACTCAATTATTACTGCAATAATTAATATCATTAGCAAAGTTTAATGAAATAAATGCAATTAAAAGGAATTCAATTTACCTATTTTTTTGCTTTGTTTACAAATGTGTTGTGCTTTTTCACATTATATCATATACGTTAATATCATAAAATAATTTGTAATTAAAATCCCAAAGAATGACCCATTTACAACTTATTTTTGTAATCTGGCAAAAAATCACTTTAGACATTGGAACAAATTTTTTGAACTCAAATATTTTTGTTTATTAGAATACGTGAAAACAAAAACAAGAATCGAGAGTGTGCCCTCAAATGTACGACATTTGAAAGATATATAAAAAAAAAATGGAATGAAATATATTATTAGTTGTAATTATCAATATGTTCATTATATACAATACACATAAATAAAGAGAACATCGTTAAATACAACAATCCTTGGCATATTTATTTATTTTTATATAACGATTTAGGGAAGTTTTTGCAAAATATTTTCGCCTTTAATCAAAGTATTAGCGACATCTTAGAGACCTACAGAGCTAGGGACACGAATTTTAACCAAAAGATGTAAATAATCAATCAAGCCCAGAGCTAGGCAGCCCATAGCCCAAACGGGCACTATTACTTCGTGCATTTACACAGACACGAGTCCGAAGCAAGCCGAAGTCGTCAATTTGAGCTCAGCAGAGAGCAAAATTATTACTCATTTCAACTCAACTGTGGTTTTGGACGTTTTGTGCACTGAGAGAAATAAATGCTTACAAGCGTCGCTATGACCAGTTGTCACAATGATATATATTTAAATATTGGCAATCAACGCAAAAATAATTCAATTATTTTGACATTTATTTATTTATTTAAGATGCAAATAATAATAACGATGAATATAAAAAATATTAATACATGGTAGTAATATGTAGTAAGTAAAAAATAAATGCAAAAATATTTTGCCCAGCTCTCATCAAGCAGCCTAACCACTGAGCTGTTAACAGACGTTCCCAACGATAAAAATGTTTGCAGAGATCAGAGATCACAAATTTTACGATAACCGTTAAATAAAACGACGATTAAACGAATCATCATAAATCAAACGTCAAGCACAATTCTATTGAACGCGCTCAATTCTCGGTGTAAAAAAGTGCACCCTCTATATGTAGTCTTTGCAGTGATTTAATGAAATAACACTTTATTTTTATTGTTATTAGCTAATTATTAATATCAAGAACATATTTTTATAACAAATTCACATGCGTGTAATAATAATATCTGGGTCACGGATTTTAAAACCTGGGCTTCGTTTTGATGTTCATCAACTAAGAACTTGATCAAGAACTAACTTATTTATGGTGTTTTCATGACAATGACGCTAATGTAGATAGGAAGCTTCCGCATTGTATTTAAAACTACAAGTTATGCCTAATTAATTCAATTATAGTCAAGACAAGAACAAAAATTAATGTGCTAATTGCGCTATTTGGGCATTAGACTGACATAAACTTAAATTGAGATTCTAGGTATTACTAGCATAAAAATATGCAAATTAATTAGCCAGCTTTGTGAGGAGGATCGCTTAATGTTCTACAGACAGTAGGTAGACAGTAGACAGTAGCAAACAACATTGCCATAATTAAGCATTAAATATTAATAATGCTAATTATTTATTATAGAACTGATGACAGCATACAACATATGCAAAAATTATACTTTTTTATTGGGCTTACCCATGAAATGATGAAATGTATAAGAAACGGGCCTATTAATTTATTTTTTTTTTTGTCCAAATTAATTCGATGTATGTACAAACAGTATATAGTAGAAGTAAGGAAGCAAAAAAAGTAAGTAAAGACAATTTGGTAACTTACCGGAATCCAATTAGAGTGATTTATCGTGATAGTGTTGGTTAACAGTTCTGAAAAACATGTGTACATTGTCATCAGTGTTGCCATATTAGCTTGGTTGGTTGGTTTGTTGAAGTGGTGGCTAAGTCCATGAGACCAAGTTACCACTTGCCACATCCTCGTTTTCAACACGTTTGTGTAGACAGCTCGGTTAGATTCAGTCTGTGCGCTGTGCGGTTTAGGAACCTCTGGTGGTCGTTGATGTTTACTTCCGCCAGCTCCCCAAGTCCATTGAAAAGCGGCCTTCCTAGGGTGTCCATTCTCTGCTTCCAAAGAGCAGGGCATTTACAAAGGAAATGAAGAACGGTTTCTTTTTCTTCTGGCTGGTTACAACTGTGACAGTGAATACTGAAGGAAGCCTCATTTTGGCCACCTGCTTATCAGCGATGTTGTTTATTTGAGGTTGTATCTAGACCATAGTGATCTACTAGTCTTGCATGTTACAAGACTGTTCCATCTGCGACCAGCTATTTGAAGGTATTTTGTGTTGATGTCTCTCTTGACCACGTTAAGTGGTGTGAACGCCGGTTCCGCAAAAGCCTCGCTCATGGCAGATCCATTTCTTGCCAGTTCGTCGGCTTTTTCGTTTCCCTCTATATTCCGGTGTCCCGGGAATTAGCTTGCTTATAGCTGTTTTTAACATTTTTTGAAATTGAAATGCGCATAGATTTTTTAAAATGCTCATAGCCATAAATGTAGTTTTTTTTCAGTAACATTCAGCTTGTTTTAGCTTTAAATTTCCTTAAGTACATACTCTTAAGATTTTTTTTATCAAAATGTCACAGCCTTATGCTATTAGCCATTAACACCGTCCCATCTCCAAGCGCGTTTCGTCCCCATCATTAATTCAAACGCAAATGTCTCAAGATGCATTTTTTTTTTTAATAATGGTTGGTTTTTCAAGAGCCATTGCATCTATTGATGTCATTTTTTGCAAGCTATTTCATAATCTCAAAAATTATTTTATAATTATATTATAATTTCATGTCAAAAAAACTGACTACGTCAAGTCCTTTGTTCACGAACAGAACTACAATAAAAAGCCTTCTCCAAAAATCTTTCTCACGGCAAGGAGTATCTGGATAGACGTATTTTCGTATAATTTATTTAATCGAATTTTTAAAGCCACAACTAGAGGGCATGCATAAATTAAATTTAATTTTTCAAAGCAAACGATTTATTAAGAAATTGATAAGGGGAAAAGCTCAGCTGCAAATGATTTTGCCAAATTCCATTCCAATCTGTGCAGTCCAATTTCAGATCATCCGCTAATATTGAAATATTCAAGTAAGTAAGCCTGATATTTTGGACATATTGTTTGACAAAATTTATTTGTTCGGATAAGAACACAAAAAGCTCAATTTAGGCTTTTTTTTGTAAAAATTTTGACTCAATTTAAAATTTACATTCTTGCGATTAGGGCTTGTAAATACTTTTCCCTCGGCCATGTCTGAAGGGAAGCTCACAAAACAAGTTGTTTTGGGCTTAGACTAAAAATATATACTACATTTACCAGTTGGAGGGGGGGTCCAGCGTATATTATTTTTGTCAAAATGAATGTAAACCGTAATAAAGAAAAAAGTTTGCTCCAGAAACGGGGTGATGCTTATGAATTTGGAACACATTAGGGATGGTCAAAATCGAAGGGATCAAGGGACATATTGGCGAAAATAAGTGAAGTAGGCCAATACCTATGTGATAGAGGTACTAGCCAATATTAACCACGAAAATATTTGTTGTAAAATTCCGATTATTTACCGAGTTATCGATAACTGCTTATTAAGACTTTTCTTGAACACGCCGTAGCTTTTTAACATTTTGCGCCGATGTGCATTATATGTATGTATGATACAGTCCTTCAAGCTTCTCTATTGAGTATTTTACTTTTTACCGTCCATATAATTTTCTGTTTCTATGCATAGTTGGTCTCTCAAACCTATGTTGGAATCAGCTGATTCCGAGTACTATATCTTGTAGCTGAGGAAAATAAATGCTCTTACAAACTGAATAAAGAGTATACTAAGATCGGTAACCCGCGATTTGTACGGAAATAATTTTTTCATTTGGATTTTAATGAGCAGCTTGAAATCAATCTAACTACACTTGAGTGTTCTCCCAGTCATCAACACCGCTTGAACTCATCTTGAACCAACTGACTTTCGGCTAATATGGTATACAGCATATAATGACCGCATACATCCAGAGTTGATCTTGAACTATCTGCCGAACTACACAATAGTGCTTAGATTCAAAAAATTGAATTAGCACAATAACAGATTTATTATAGCATGTACATACATATCTCCTTGACATAATAATATGCAACAAAAGCCTCACGAATTTCTTAATGTTTATTTATCCTTCAACTAAATAAGAAACTTTTTATTTTGGTTTATAACTGCATGATCACAAACGTGTTTTAAAAGACTCATTGCATGAAAGCTAACCAAGTAATGATAGTTTCTGGTCTTAAACTGCCATTCCATTCCAGTAGCATTTTAACAATATGTATAAACACATTATTTTCGCTTAGCACTACCATGTTTTTATGTAACCAATATTTGTCACGATTCCAAACAGCTGCTAAAGTTTGCATACTTTAACTAACAAATACCATCCATCTTTTGTGTAATATGTATCTACGAGTACACATCTATGTATATCTGCTGGGCCGTCTTCAAATGTGATTATATACATATGTCTAAAATTATGCAAATACCCATCCCAGAATTTCGCACATTAATCACTTACTGCAAAAAAAAAAAAAAATAAATAAATAGAAAAAAATTGAAACGTAGTATCTATCGTACTAAACTTTTTTGTGTGTATGAGAATCTTTTACAAGAGATTTTGCTGTCGTAATCTTGGCCAAACAAATGTTATGTTAATTTAATAAACCCAAAAACAAAGAGTTAACAAGTTTGAATATTGCAATCGCGTAGTGGTGACTGTCAGTTACTCTAAAAATACAATTTTTTTTCTGTGCGCCCAGCCTACCTACTGGCCCTAGAACTTATAATGTACTCCGATTCCGTAAACAAACAAAATTATTCGACATGATTTTCTAATTGGCTGTCATCGTGTTTCAAGATTCTTCTTTTGGCAAGTGCGTCCAATTAGTCTCACAAAAACATACAGTTGCTAGAATCCGTGATGCCCAACTCTGAGCTCTGATCCTGCAATATACCTTCAATAGCCCAGTCAGTATCCTAAGGAAATTCTTAACCAATTTTTCAGCATTTTGCGTCACTTTCTAACCGATATTTCGCATTTGAGTTGAGCTATTGTCCGTGGGTTGTCGATTTACACTTTAGACTTCCAATATATCCACAATTCAAAGCCCTGTCGTCACAGAAATCACAGCATCAGTGCGAAATATGCCCCGTTGTCAAAGGTGATTTCGACACAAAATTCAAATCGTCATGAATTATGTTTTGGAGAGTGGTTTGTGGGATGCCAAATTCTACAGATCGACGTGGACCTGATGTTTTGGGAGACTTGTCAACACTGCGATATTTTCCATTTTAAGAAAGCTTCATGGCATTTGCGTTGCATTTTTTCTTTGGAATTCAAGTTGAGTAGCCAGCCTCGGCTGAGGATATATTTTCGATATATAACTGCAAGATTTCAGCGCATAGAGGTGGCATGTGTTTTCGATTATTAATATCTCCTTGAAATGACACTTTTAATGTGCCTTGGAACTGATCGATTTGACAACGCATGGCAAAGTACTGGGTCACATTTAGTTGGGCTACACTGTGCCTCTTGTAGAAATATGCTGGTATGTATGTCCAGAGATTTTGATATACACGTTCTTGGTCCCACTACTCCCAGGCTTGTGTCTTCTTTTGTTAAAAACCCGTCTGCTTACCAAACAATAGGTTGTATATCATAGGGTGTATATCCTATTACGTAGTCCAATTATTTTTGCTTTTTATAATACCTCTAGAGATCCATCCAAGACTTCGATTTTTGGTCATCTTAAATCTGGCTAACAGAATTTTTCGCAGTACGTCGGCGTCTCGAGCACTTATTTTTTGTCCTTTGGCTTTCATTATGAGACTACTCAATAGAGACTTCGAATGGTGTAGGATCAGTCATCATATACGTATATTTTTATCGGTTATAGAATATGTACTTGAAAGATTCCAAACTATCTTTATCATTAAGGGCCTATAAGCAGTACGAACTATTTGGCACGGAATCGCAAAACTTCATATAAAAAAAAATATCCCAAATGGGATATCCCAAATGTTACGAACTGAATTTGGTGTTAACTTATAAGTGCTTTAAGTGCTGTCACACAAAAAAAAATAAGGGTTTAAATCTAAGAAATCAAATAAATTTATGATTTCATTGAATTCACAATTTAAAATATTTATAATTTACAAATTTTAAAAAATCCAATGCTACAATATAGTTCATCTTTTTTAATGCTGATTAAAGACCCAAAACCTTTATCCTGCTGAATCATATTTTAATCAGACCTTTGAACTTATGCTCAATAATAATTTAATATTTTTTGTAGAGACAAATTAATCCTGTAATTTGTTTATATTTATGAAGTGATTATAATCTATTAGATTGCAATAAAATACCTAATATAAAAAAGAGTATCAATAGACGATTTGCACTTCCTTATTAGTTCATTCTCGATTTTTGGACTGTATCTATAAGTTCACCTTGAAATTATAATCCAGAAAGAAAATATATCAATGATGCATATTGTAAAATATAAAATATCGATACAGCGCTGCTTTTATCGATTTATCGATTTCACTTCTCATATCTTTTGAGCTTTAAAGTTGGAGTTCGTTGAATGCGTCTGAGAGCAGTGTTTTAAGGTATTTATTGTTTTATTTTTAATCTTTATTTGATACTTTATATTATAGCATATAATTATTACATTAAAATAATTTTTTTTTATATACATATGTACGCATCCAAAATCCATTGGAACACAATAACTAAATTTAAAACGAACCCTGGGCAAAAAAAAAGCCGTCTTATAAAGTTACTTTAAACATAAATACATTAAGACCCGATTTCTCAATGTCTACATAAATTGTCCCTTAACTTTTTGTTTCGTAAAGTTACAAGTAGAGTTGGTGAGAAAATTTACTAAGTAAACTTGTTGACAATATTGCTTCAATTTTGAGTGACACTTTAGCAGCTACGAGAGCTTTTTAGTGCTAACCTGCTTATAAAAACTAAACTGAAATATTTAAGTTGGGCAATCTAGTTTCTTTCGTGGGTGCAGTTTCTTTAGTGGATTTTGGACAAGAAACTAATCGTGCCTATTGTATATAACTGTATTAAAACGGTAAGCCTAAGGCTGGCCAAGCAGTTCCGCGGTTCCTACGACTTGGGTAGGTTCAGAAAAATATCCCAATTTGTCAAGAAATTCATTTGACTATTGACTGGGTTACTTATTGGAAATGGCAGGCTTAGGAAACACTTAAAATATATGGGCGTTGTAAATTCGAGCATACTTAGGTTCTGTGAAGCTGAGCAGGGAAAATCCCAACAAGTACAAATAAGTTTGACGCGGTCATTGGACTGCCGTTTTGAAGGAATTTCTTTCCAGTTGTTCTTTTTCAAGGTTAATAATTTAAGTTTACATAATATTGTAATACAATCATTAGAATTGAAATGCAAAGTATTAGTTAAAAATTGTATTTATTTATTTAAATTATGTACCTTTATTGATTATTTTACAAATTAAATATTAAAATAAAATTTTTAAAAATAAATAAAATATAACACGAATTATATGTTATAAAAAAGTAAATACTTAAAAAAATAATTTAAGTTTCATGTAATGGCATAAATATTCAGCATACCTCTATATTTATCAATAATTTCACCCTAACCTAAAGCACGCCATATGATATGTTAGTCTGGCACTTCTGCATTTCTACAACGTTGTTAGGATTGCTCACGTCGTTAGATGGGTACTTTTGTCCGACAAAATAAATGCCCTAATTAATTATGATTTCATTCTCCCTTGTTCATATAAGTACCTTCAAATTAATAACATTTAAAGACGAATGATATTAATTTTATTTATTAGATACCCATTTATATTCGCAGGCTAGTTAGTGGCTTGCGGGCATCGAAAAAAGCCCAAGCTGCACCCATTTCTGTTTGGATTTTTTAAATCAATAGGTAAGCACAAAGTGAAATTTTACAACAATTTCCAGTTTTCCAAAGATCACACAACAATATGATTGACTCCCAAATTATTGAATAGCGAATAAAGCCGCAAATAGTAAAGTTAGCGTAGTGTAGTTAATAAAGATACTATTCGCTGATGATCACAATGATAAGCATGGTTCCTGGTTGCCAGTTGCCAGTTGCCAGACAGCACGTTGCCTGCTCGAACTCGCACTTCTTTCAACTTATTGATAGATTGATGATTAAACACACTAACGGGGCAGCGGGTGAGCAGACATAATTAAAGTAAAATATAAACAAAAAGCAAAACTTTAAAGTATAAAACAAAAAATAAAAAGAAAGAAAAAAATAAAAGAAAAAAAAAAAAAAAACACCAACCAAGTAGTACGCGTTGTTATTGACTTACAATCGGCACTGATTACCAAGCGCAGCCACAAAAACGGCAACGGAAAGCGTTGCAGCATCACGACGAAGCTCGAAGCTTGAGATTTGACGCCGACTGAGCGAAACTCGTTAGATGACCACACATATTCAGACAAAGGTAACTCAAAAACTTTGGCGGCGATTGAGTGAGATTTGGCTGAGTTACTTAGCTTGGGTGGTTGCCGCCGAGTCTGGGTTCGGCCATATAAATTCGCCAAGGGAGAACATTTGGGCATCATTCAAAGTTTTGATTTTGCAACGAAGACATCTCTTGTCTTTGGGACTTGGATATTTTGTAGCTTGTAACTGTTGATTGTTTAGTTAGTTGGTTAATTAGTTGCTGCTGCTGCTGCTGCTGCTGCACAAACCGTTAGCCCCGCGACAAGCTTGGCAATTATTTTTAGATAAAGCGGAGCAGTTTTTCTTAGCAATTATGGTGAGTTATGGCCTCATATCGCGCATATGAAATGCAACGAGCACTTTTTGATTGACGGCACGACCCGTGGATAAAGGGTATGAGTCAAGGTGCCAGTTGTAGCTTCAGAAATACGATTGCAAAACATATTCATAATCTTCTACACTTGTTTGTTTTTCTTTTCTTTGTTATTCTGGTAGCGATTTTTACTGCCTCTTATGGCGTTACTTGCCTCGGCAAGCGTCTACGCGGATGTTTCGCATTTGGATACAGATTTACAAGAGGATGGCTATCATTATAAACAGCCATCGGTACCGTTTCCTGGTAATGGAATTGACGATTCGAGTATAGTTCCTGGTCCAGCACCAAGTGCACCAGCTTCCAGTTATGTACCTCCTCAAACTCAACCACCACGCCCTCAGCCACAGCCGCAGCCCACTCCATCCTATGGACCGCCACAAACGCAGCCACCTCGCCCACAGCCGGTGCCAACTGCACCTGCTCCAAGCTATGGTCCACCCCAAACTCAACCTCAACCTCCACAACCGCAGCCGCAGCCAACTGCACCTGCTCCAAGCTATGGACCGCCTCAAACTCAGCCACCTCAGCCTGGACCGGAATACTTGCCTCCAGATCAACAGCGTCCCGCACCTGCACAACGTCCACAGCCTCAGCCACAACCACAGCCAGGCTATGGACCACCAGCACCACGTCCACAGCCTCAGCCACAACCACAGCCAGGCTATGGACCACCAGCACCACGTCCACAGCCTCAGCCACAACCACAGCCAGGCTATGGACCACCAGCACCAGCACCACAGCCTCCAGCACCCTCACCACCAGCACCAGCTCCATCATATGGACCACCTAGTCCTCAGCCATCCCGTCCTCAACCACCACGCCCACAGCCACCACCACCCGCGCCACCTGCGCCAGCACCATCGTATGGACCACCAAGCCCTCAGCCACCACCACCAGCGCCTCCAGCACCAGCTCCGTCGTATGGACCCCCAAGTCCTCAACCGCAACGTCCTCAACCACCGCGTCCGCAACCCCCAGCACCATCTCCATCTTATGGACCACCTGCTCCACAACCACAGCGTCCCCAGCCTCCAGCACCACGCCCACAGCCACCACGCCCACAGCCACCACGCCCTCAGCCACCAGCACCACAACCAGGCAGCGAATACCTTCCTCCAGGTGAGAACGAAGTATCACCACCTCAACCACAGCCAACAGAGCCAGAGCCCGTATACCCACCTGTTGGTCCTGTGGCAACACCTCCACCCGGCCCGACATATGAACCACGCCCACCCGCCCCTGAAGCTGGCTCGCTTGGACCTGATGGCTACAATTACGGCAAACCCTCTAGGCCATTCACCTTTTAGATTGCGCTACCCAATGATGATCATATCATCCTCAACCACCTTAGTATTCTTAGCTTAAAGAAAAGCAATCAGTGCAATTCAAAATGCTCCTGCCCCACAATCCCTTCTAGTTTATGAATAATGAAAAGAAAAACTTTTGTAAGATCGTTTTGAATTTAAAATATAAATAAAAAATCGTTTAAAAACCAATTAAAAAAAGTAGAGTTGAAAACTCGTTTATTAACCATGGACATGGAGTCTGACCTTCTGTTTCATCAGTTCTGACAGCTGTCAACGTCATTTAGATTCATTGCGATGGTCGTTTGCGTGGAAAAGATCTAACTTGCATTGGCGAAAACGACGACTGCATCGTCGTTTTGACCAAATATCGAGTTGACGACAACACCCCAGAGATCAACCTGGTGGCCCACTAGCTATGTGTAGGTCAAATCAATTAACAGCGGGCGCCTAATCGCAAGCTTAGAGCTCGCTTTATGGTCATAAATCAAAGTGCAGCAACAAAGCCAGGCGGACACAGACGCAGGCGGAAACTCCGGATGATATCGTAGCAGCCGTTTGTGTTCATAAAATATATGACATTATAATGGCCTAGCGATTTAACAAATAAAGCACATATTTATAAATAAATCGGTAGCTTCAATTAGAGAGGGACTCGTGACGTGATTGGAAGATTTATAAAATATCTCATTTATTAGTAAAAGCTTATATTTTGAAAATTAATCGGAATGCTTTGGACCTATGTATGAATTACTATTAATTTATTCACCATGCCTTATTTGGCAAATACACTGCAAAGGTGACCACAACACGAAAAGTTTGTCGGGAATTTTTTTCAATCAAGTTCACTGGGAAAAGCTTTACCGATATAAGTACATTTCGGATTGATTACTTATTTAGAACACATCTCAACGATAATTTCATCTATCCGCAAATTTCATACAATTAAAAAACCACAATAATTTTACTATTAAACTTTAATTACAATGTATCCCGTTTCTATAAAGATTACGTCCAACATATTGATCTCTAAGATTGATATTAGATAACGTAAGCTGAGGCTCAACTTAATGTCTGCCACTTAAACAATATAGTAATTACACTAGTAGTTTACAGCAAAATGTATCCTCAAATGGCACGCTAAGGCTAAGACCGAAAATTAAGTCCACAAATTTTTTCATCGCACGGATTTCGAGATATTTCGAAAAAACTACTTTTCGAAATTAAAAAAAAGTGTCTCTACTTAAAAGCAAATATCGCTGGTTGTACTAAACTAATTTTGATTATTTTTTACTACGGAAATGACTAAAACATGTTTCGGATACCAAAATTTTTTTAAATTTTTAAACTAGTGTTATTTGCAACCTTGTTGATTTTACTAGTCTTAAAGTATTCAGGAGTATTAAATAAAAATGACAAAATGGGTTTGACCACTACAGATCAAATACTGCACAATTTTATTTTTTGAATGTTTATTTTTACTGTAATAGTTCGAGATAGGCGCTCTTAAATTAAATTAACAATTAAATTTAAATAATAAAAAAAAACGTTTTAAGAGTAATTAAAATATTGCAATCTTAACTTAAAGTTGTGTATATATGTATAAGTAGCTATCATTTCATATGCCGTCGCAGTCATAATAAAAGTTTTCATATAAATCGAAATAGGTTAAGATTTAAAGCACTTCTGATTTTTTTTTACTAAACTTTCCTAATAAAACAAAAACGCATGACCATCACTCCGGAAAATAAATTATATAATTACCTCTGCTACTTATAAGTGCTAAGGTTAGTTAGTTATTTAAGGTTAGCTTATTTGCAACCTGTCCACACACAACAAATTTTATAACATCTTAATAAAACTAGCAGGATTAGGTGTGTTCCAATGATTTAATTGAAATAATTGAAAAAAAAACGTTTATGTATTATAATACCAAAGTCTTTCTCTTGAATAAAAGATGCCATACATAATTCTGATTTTTGCATTTAAAAATCACGCGAAATCATTTTGTGCGGTTGCTTTTCACGTTGCCTTCTCTAGCTAAAGTCGTGGGTGACATTGTGTGGGTGTTCAAAAAGTTTCCTTTATGAGTGTGATTGTTAACCAGGCACGAGTCCATCTTTAGCTAAGACCGGCGATTGCAATTGCACTTGCCATAGTTGGTGGCCTCAAGGTGCTGTTGCGCCGGCTGTGCGGTTAGAGCTTTGGCTGCTGAGTCTAAAGTAAATATGAGTGCGATGAGTGGTGTGACGAGTGCTGGCGATGACCCAATCAGAAGAGCGCTTCACTACTGACTAGCAGTCAGTCTAGCAGTCTAGCAGTCAAGCCGCCTGACAATCCGTCATTTAGTTCATAAATTGAGTTAGACGCGACAAAATACAACTCTGTTTGCCACTTGAGATGGGGGCTTTGCAGCAGCTCACCAAGCGGCTCAGTCGACGCATTCAACCCGGCGACTTCATTAGGCTGCAACACGTTGCGGTTGTTATGCAATTTTTTGGCTATATCATTTATGTATTAGTTTGGCTTTTGTTGCAAGCAGAGATTCATAGCGTAGCATTGAAGCTGGGTCAAAGTGGGTAGCAGCGCAGCAGCAGCAGCAGCAACAGCAGGGCTTGTGGCAGGAAGGCATAGTTATTGCTGGTGCCGCTGCTGCTGCTGCTGCTGCTGTTGCCACTAATTACATAAGTATTTTGTTCACTTAAAGGCGGCCTTCGATTATGCTTAAGCATCAGCTTTATCTGGATGCATATATGTACATAAATACGAGTAGTAAATACAGACGCACACACACACACACACACGAGGCAAGTAGTAAATATGATTTTCCCCTATGATGGGCCCTAGCTTTTGTGGCTGTTAGCTGTTAGTATAGTTATTTTTATTGGATTTTCTTATGATCAACGTTTGAGTCTTAACGACTTTACCGGTCCGGGCCGATGTCTGTATCTTAAGTGTTTCCATATATGTATCTATGTAGGTATATATGTATGTATATATGTGCATGTGTGCAGTGATTTACAAATCTATTGCTTGAATGTGACTGCAGCTGTTGGCTTTTCTGAGATGCTTTTGATGCTGACTTTTGTCATTGTCCTCAACTAAGCATGCCGAATGTTACAGAGAGAAAATCTTCTAGGTAATATCTAAAAACTTAAGCTCCTCTGCTTATAAATAGAGGCACTCAATTTCACATAAATTTAGTGAAAATAAAATTACTTTAGATTAAGGAAATGAGTATATTAGTTTTCTCAAATGTGTGTAACATAGGGAAGAAGACGCTGGAAATACACAGAGTTACTTCCAATATGGTCAGCAGGAAAAAAAATTAATATAGATATATCTGTCCGTTCGCCTATCTCTATAGACGCCTAGATCCTGTAGATAATAAGCTAGAGCAATCAAAACTTGGAAATTTAGAATTTCTTATATTGCGAATGGTTAATTTGGTTTAATTATTCGTATTGAATGTAATGTTGAATGCAAATAATTAAAAAAATCGTTTGTTGGGCAAATATTTGTTTATTTACCTACAAAATAAATCAGCTTGTTAGACAAATTTTTTTCAATGCATTCCAAAATGGCTTCAAAAATGTAAGTTGTCACACATCTATTTTCATTTTTTTACATTGCAATACTATTTATATGACTGTTTTATTGTGTGGAACTATCATTGAAACTAATTTGAATTGTTTTAAGTGCATTTTTTGCCATCTTCGGATATATTTTTTTAATATTTTCCGTAACAATTCATTTTTAGTTGTTGACCAAGAAAAACTGATGACAAAAAAACACAATTTTGATATCTCTGGAAAGTTAAATTTTTCTTGTTTTTTTAAATTCAATTTAATGCTCAGTTAAATTTAAAATCAATAAATTTTAGCAATCATGCGTTCTTTTTTCTATTTCCAACCGTATATTTACATTGATGCCTATATGCATTCAATGTCGAGATATAGCTAGAAAAGCTATGGTGTGTTAACTTACAAGCCTTTCCCCTATATTAGCTTTTCCTTAATGTGAGCTTTAAAAGAGTTCTTTCAAGAAGTAAACCTTAAAAGCCATATAAATCTTGAAAGTCTCACCTATCCTAAAGTTGCTTAGGAAATCGTTAGGCTTAGGAAATCCGTTCACTTCCAAACTTCTGTCTTTATTGTTTTATCTTAACTACCTTTTCTGTAGATCCCTCAGTAGGTATATGTATATATATTTTATTTTTATTTAGCAGTTGAAACTTAAAGATTAGCTAATCGGAGATTAGAGCTTAGGGTTACCTTCTAACGAATGGCAATGGCCATATGTACGTTTTTTAAGTTTTTTAATAGTACCTAGTTGGTTTTTCCGAAAGAAGTTGGAAAAGAAGAATACATTTAAAAAGGACGTGAGTCATCGTTTCTGAGTCTGTGAAAAAGTTTAAAAGCTTGTCTTGACATTTTGAGACAGTTGAGATTGTTTTTAAATCCCAAGATATGTCCGACACTAGATTTACACCCATCAGGAGATACGGTTTTCAAGACTGAGATACTGCAACCCTTACAAACAGGGGAATGGTTCAGAGGACGCAGAACAGCGATATGCGTGTCATCACAGGCAGTCCTTGTTTCGCCCATGATTAAACGCTTCATAGAGGCCTCGTTCTGTTACCGGTGGAAGAGCAGCTATCTTTTATTGTCTAGTTGTTACAGAGACGGACTTGGAATGCACGCCAACAGAAACTTAAAGAAATTAACATCTTATGATAAACTTTTAGATTTCAGACAAGTTAAAAATAAAAAGTTGTTTGTGCTTGAGGGAAAAGAAAAGAAAAGCAGTTTCTTCCGCTCATTCTTCTCTATGATTTCATCATGTTCTATTATCAGCTTAATTAGATTATTATATATATAGATAACATTTACACAACTTTATTTCTTAATAATAGAATACAATTTTAACAACTTAAAAATACGCGTACAAGCTTGTCAGTCATGTCATTTCGTTACGTGACGATTTTTCTGTAATGTCACTCTACCTACAAGATCCGTAAAGGATCTTTGTCATAAAAAAATAAATTTAAAAAGAAATAAACAAATTTTGTAGACTTATACATATGTACGTTGCATATCATACTTAGATTTATTCATTGTTTTTTTTTTTTATTTTTTTATGCTTTATTCGCTTTAAATATGTACATAATTTAAGTATAAGTTATCTTTATAAAAATAAATAAAAATATTTTAGCATATTTATAGTTTTGTTACCCTAAAGAGAAGACTCATACATTAGGATAGTAGTGAATATAATTTTGAAGATGAAAAGTTTATTTGAAGCTGACAGCTTCAACTTTCTATATTGGGTACAGGGTAGAAATGGTTTTATTAATTTGTTAGCTGTGAACCCAATGATATAATTAAAAGTGAGTTTTTTCTCTAAGTATATGCCCAGATAACGTATGTTATTGACCAATTTAATTGGTGAACTTCAAATTTGTAACATTCCATCAGGAAGACAAGAAGATCTCCTTTTTTTGATAAAAAAGATACTTGTGATAAAAGAAGGTTTCCCCGGTTTGGTGATTGGTACCACTATAAAGTTGATAGCAATCACTGGAAGGTTCTTCAAGCACATATTGCGTATTCCATAAATTTCGGGAGATTTCCTTTCTGTGAAGGAGTCAACTAAAACATCAATATCAGAAGTTGAAGGTTGCGCTTATGGACATCTCTAACAAGAACTCTAAAGCTAATAGTCATAGATTATTCTTCTAAATAGCCCCCAAATGGCTTTGTTTATTATTGGATGACTTTTCTCAATAGTCAGATATAACTATTGGTTTGAAAGCTGTTTTGAAATTTTGGTGAGACAGAGATTGTATTGTATGTGGGCTCTTTGGGGTGTAATATATTAAATTTACCTAGATCTGAAATTTCATAGTTGGCTCGAGTAGTAATTCTTTAATCTTTCGTAATCCTTTTTTTAACGGCTTCAGCCGGAAAAAAATATCAAATCCGCAAATCTAGCCTCTTTTTGCTTTGGTTAGCGAAAAATTTTGGTAAACAGACCTATACGCAGAATGCCAAAAAATTTCGCAAGGAATCCGTATAGGCCTTTCTTGGTTACATCAACCAGATTATAAGAACTGGTAGCTGAAGTCGCATTTTAATACTGCTGCAGTGATAGAGAAATGTTACAAAGCCTCTATTTTGAGCATGTTATATAATGACATTGAGAAGCAGCTCAAACAAATGTATGCGAAATTCTGTTGCGTGAACTTCTGAATTGTTTTGTATTTTATCGTTTTAGGTTGCCGGATAACTTTGAAGTTTTAAAGAATGTTGATACGATTTCTATAGAAAACCACCTTTGTTCGATATTGACAAAATGTTAACACAATATGCTACCATACAATTGGTAAAAAAGGAAATTGTTGATTCCACCATTAAATTTTGGCCCGAAGTTAGGAAATTTAAAGATAGCAGGCAAAAGTTAATTTTTTTAATTGGCATCATTTGCCTTAACTTTGTTGTCGTTGCCCTTGTCGAATGCAGAAATTGAAAGGGTGTTTAGCCAGGTTAATCTGGTAAAAACAAAAGTAAAAACCGATTGTAAACGGAGACATCAAAAGCAATTTTGTCCATCAGGTAATTAATTCTATACTACTAATTACATATTTAATTACAAATAGGTAGGTATATTAAATCTTTTTTTTTTTTTTGATATTTATTTTTTTTTATTGGCAATCAACGGATACAATTTGGTTATAATCCAATATTGATGGCAAAATTATTCGCTACACAAGAAATAAAATTTAGTGTGTGATAGGGCTTAAATTACTATATACATATTTACAGATTTACGCAATATTAAATCTAATTTTCTATTTTTGTTATCTTTGGATTACGCCACCACGATGCGTGCTGCTCAAACTACAAACTGCCAGAAAAACATTTGAAATTGAAAGGTACGAAATTGACATATTTTTTTATTTTTATATTACATGTAAGTGTTGCTTAAAGCTAGCCATTAAAAATCACAGAGTTAAGGCCCATACGTAGTTCGAAAAGAATCCCATGAAGTTTTGTGTGCCTTGAGACAGGAATATTTTTAAAGTGATGAATTAAAATTTTAGGTGTATTGTCGTTGTGTAGTCAAAGAAAGTAAATATAAAAAAAAATTTTGAAAATAAATTACAGAAAAAAAAAATGAAAAATGATTGAGTTTCATTGATTTCTAAATTAAATTTTCTAGTTTTTTGAGATATAAGATTATCAATCATGTCAATATTTGCTTTTATATGTAAATATTTTGTTGGATAATATTAAGGGAAGTTCAATATCATCTTCAATATGTTGTTTTGGGCTGTTTGCAGTTTTTTTAAATGAGTTGTGGAACTGCTTCCCCATACTTCACAGCCATATCAATCTACATATGAAAAAGAAAAGACGTACTAAAATTTAAAATTAAAAAAAAAAAAACCATTTGTCCGTTTTTGTTTTTGTTTTTTTAGCCTTTTTTGGCGTTTGTTTCTGAGAGAGAACACATACTTAATGGCTAGCGGAGATATGACTTGGAATTGCTCATCCTTATCGACAACAACGAATTCATTTCTTCAGTTGAAAATATATAAGTTTGTCTTGTTTGAGTGTTAGGTATAGTGACAGTCATATCATACTTGAATTAATTTCTCGCAGTGTATATGTGATTTATGGGCACAAGGCTTTCATATCAAAGATTTTTTTGCGGCACATCATAGAATTAATACTTTGTAAATTTGTCATAATTTTTAATTTACTAGGTAACTTTAAATCCGCATAGAACTTAATTAACAAAAGTTCCCAAATGTTAGAATTTACATATGGGTGGGTATGCAGGTACACATCTTGACCTTAGCTAATTTTTTTTATAGCCTAAGGGAAATATTTATTAAATACAAAATTACATAGAAACAAACATATAAATAACAACGGATGACAAGTAGATAGATGTAGCAAACAGAGAGCCCCAGAGACGGATTTAATTCATCCGGGTGTAATTTCCAAGCAAGTTATTAATAATTCGACATACTACGAATAAAAACAAACAACTTATTTACGCAAAGCTCCAAACACGCAAATGTAAATAGAAACTAACTAAGTATATATGTACATAAATTTAATAAAATGAAAATTTTTTTTTTTTTTTGTTATTGTTATTAAAAAAAAAAATACCTTGCTGTATCTGCGCGGCTAAATATTTCTGTTCTCATCGAATTATTTAATCATTCTTTAATATTAGATATTAATACAAAGATTCCAAAGAATTTCAATTAGTGAAAAAAGTCGCTGGTTTCACAATACTTGGCTGAATATTCTTAAACAGCGTGACGAGACGAGTACCAAACACTAACTATGTATATATTTTTATTATTTTTTTAGGTACATCTATGCCTCGCTCTCCGACCGTACCGTTTTGCGTATGTTACGGCGTATTTTTATTTATCTTTTTTTTTTCTTATTAATTTGCTGTTCAAGTCAAGGTAGCCAAGGTAGCCGCCGCCTTTGGTATGAGACCCAAGAGTTCAAGCCTGGGCTTCGAAATTACTTGGATTCATTAAAAATAAAATCAAATTAAAAGAGCGACCAATGAGGAAAACAATCAGCAAACACGCAAAATAAAAAAAATAAAATAAAAACAAACTTTAGATATATATTTCTAGTCAAACTTAATCTTACAACTTGGCGGCGGCTGTTGACCGACCTTATGAATAATAGATGCTGTCATTTGTTTTATGAATTCAAAGTAATTTTGAAACTAACAACTTGCATAACAATAACAAACATAAAATGCTCTTATTTGACTACTGGATGTTCCCATTGGTTTATATGGATGCGGATTCCCCGCAACTTTCGATTGCCATATAAGTACTTGAATATTTTAATAACAGATCGCTTATGGAAATGAATAAGCTCGAACTTAACGTATTTGGAATCATATTACATATAAAACAGCTGCAATACATTTGATAGTAACACTTTACAAATTTTGAGTTCTTAAAAATTTGCACATTGAAGTTAATTAACAAATTTGTTGTAAAATTTTGTAACAAATTGTCAAACAAATACGAGTAGATAATTTTTTGTTGTTCATAAGTGCAAAGTGGTGTGTCGAGTTTATACTTACCACAATTTGGCCAATGATCTTAAGGTGTGATATAAACATGCATGGAAAAAAGCTAGGAACGATCTAGGAAAAACTATATCGACTACGGTATACTCGACAAATTTGTGGCAACAATTCGCTGAAACAAGTGTTTTTTTTTGTTCCGATCCGTCCACGCCTACCTTTATCCCCCATTCTTCAAAGAATATTTTGAAATACTATATAAATATTACCACTAAGAACTATCTAGTCTATGTGTGGGGGAGTAGGTGTCAACCGGTACAACCTATATACATATTGCGCGAAATTTTGCAAAAATTAATTTTTACTCCACATATTATTGCTCAGTTTTATATTTCTAATAACAACACTAAAATATCTCACGAATGCAATTAACAAATACTTATTAAGCGATTATTATTATTACTATTATTTTTTGTTAAAAATACAATCATCTTTTTCTCCATATTTTCTTATGGCGTACGTTAAAATCGGGCGCTAACGACTTTGGGATACCCTGCCACCACCACATTGCAATTAAATCCGATATATAGCTGAAGAACTTCAAAAGATATTTTATTTGCCAAAATTTACGATATTTTCGTAAGCAAACAAAAAACAGTCAATTTTGAAACAGGTTTTTTTGACCGATCGATCCTATGGGGGCTATATGATATAGTCAATGCCAAATGATATAGTCAATGCCAAATTTAGTTACGATATCTTCGAAATACAACGAATTTTATGCAAAAAACGTTTTTTTAACCGATCTGTCCTATTGGAGCTATATGATATAGTCAACCGAATTTGATCAAATTTGGTACAGGGATTGGGAATTCTAAAAAACTTCCGAGTGCCAATTTGGTTACAATATCTTCATAAACAAAAAAATTATTCATCAAAAATATATATATGTACATAGAATACATATATCCCCGATATCGAATTTATAAAATATTCGATATTCCCTGACATAAAAACACATCTAATCTGAAAATTTGGTTGCTCTAGCTCTTGCTATCTCAGAGATCTAGGCGTTCATACAGACAGACAGACGGACAGACGGACAGACAGACAGACAGACGGACAGACAGACATGGGTATATCGAGTTCTCTAGGCACCCTGATCATACTTTAGGTAACTTTGGCTGGCTCCGATGTCTCCTTCGGTATGTTACATACATTTTCGGCTTGCACAAACTTAATATACCCTTTGCATCACATAGTACAGGGTGTAAATATTAATATCTGCATTTTGGTAAATGGGTTAATGGGTAGGTTTAACGTCAACATTGTCAAATTTATTAGACTCACATGGGTCTATAAACCAAATTCTATGTCTAAATTAATAACATTTTTACAGGAAGTTGATTTTTGCGGAAAATTAACAGAAATTTGTTTCATTATTGTACCATATATATTAAAGTTACTATATGATCATAAAAGTTTTTGCAGTCAAGCTTACCATAATCGTTTAAGAGGTATTGCAACGCGAGAAGTTCTTCTTTCGAAAAAAGGGCACTGATATTAACATGAATTGACAAACATCACCTACTTACGCATATTTTGTTAAAATTGGGCTTCTCTATGATCTCCAAAAAGTGTGCAGACGAAAGAAAAGACACACGCGACTCAATCGATGCCCGAGTCCATGGACTTTGTCAAACCCTGTACCATCTAGATTATAAGCCAATTTAGTATCTGCATATACCTATATTCGTAGGTTACAACTATTGAAAAAAAAAAAACATTTAATATAATAAAAAAAATAATATAAAAAAAAATGATTCAACTGGGAATCGGAATCATTATCCCTAGATGTCGCGGCGTTAAGTTTTTAGGCCTCTTCCAATTGTTCAAAATCCCCCCTCTTAAATATAATATGCTTATATCTGATTTTTGTGGTCCGATATAAATGATGGTATTAATCAATAGATGATTATATTTCTCGCATTTTTCCATGCCAACTAAAGCTAGTGCTATGCACTGAGGTCCTAAGACTTAATTTGTCTTAATACATAATAATAATTTTTGTATACTTTTTGCGGTTACCACCACCGAGCCTCGTCTTTCCGAAAAAGTAAATTATGGTATACCTACACCCTACCATATTCCAAAGCACATTAAAAGCAGATGACAATTTTGAAGCTAAGGAAGGTCTCATGGTATATTTTAGTTAGGATGCCCCTTTATTAACCCCCAATATATAGCTCTATATAACGACATACTTTATATCTGCATAAGTTATAAGTAAAAAGTTCTCTCATAACAGAGTTCAATCTTTTATCACCACTTCAATCGTGGATTTGGCAATGGTTTAATTTTACTTTGTTAAGTATTTAATAAAAAAATAAGGCCTAAAAGTATGCAAACCTTATTTTAAAGAGCAATGCTAAATAATACATATCCAAGACTCTTGAAATCAAGACATTTACTTCGACGAATTGGTTGAAGGAGATTTATGGCACACTGTTTAAAATTACCAAGCAGACACCATTCGTTCATTCTTACAACTTAGTATAGCGAGCCCATCCCACATCCCATACAATGGTTTATTATAAACAGTCACCGTCTGGTTGCTCTCGTTTCGGAACTAGATTTGCCCATTGACCTGACCACACTAAAAACAAAGTTTTTTCGAATTCAATAGAGTCTGTTGATATTGCTGAGGATTATGATAATCTAGCCCAGGGGTGTCCAAAGGCTGCTTATGGAAGAGCAAACACCAATACATATGAAAGAAAAGCACTAACACATCTAAAGCAAACCGTTTTTTCATGTTATTATGTACACTGACAAAAATAGTATATACTCATATAAATGTTTTGTTTTTCGTTGTAACTCTTTTTCTTTGCAAGCTATGCCTTATTACTCACATTAAACACATGGTGTACAAAAATTTCGTGTCCGCGATCAATCCTACAACCTTTTTTTTAAGCGCAAGAGTTCAGAGAGCACAAACGAAAAACAACAACAAAATTACAGTGAAAATCAGTGGGCCAACAACAAATATACACAAGGGTTGTTAATGTGCTCGTGAGCTCAGAGAGCAAAGAGAGTAAGGGAGAGAACTCGCGAAAGTGTTTTTGCAATTTGCATTGGCATTGAGTGATATACAGTTTGGGCCGTGCCTAAGAGCCATTACAAAAACAAAAAGAGCCAGATGACCAATGGGCCTGGACACCCCTGATCTAGACCTTTTATGAAACCGCTTTTCCAAAAATGTATGCCCGTTGAAGAAGATTAAGATTAGGAAGATTATTATTTTTTTAAGGAATTTTAACAAGTTTTTTAATTCCCGTATTGATGCAGTTAATTGTCGTTCGAACAAATTTTAAAAAGTATATATAAGTTTTAAGACTTACCTAAGATAACATTTAGATTAAATTTGTATAGATAATTTAAATACATTTGCAAATAACCCTAACTATAGTTCAGTGGTATAGTTCGCTATTTGCCCATGCAAATCTCTATTAATTCAAGACACCGCCGCTCGAATTCGGCTATAAACTGTAAGTCCCTGTTCTCTTCGAACAGTTGTTAATAGAGATCCCCATGCTCCGCCCAGGGGCTACTGACAAAATAGTCAGTCAGGGAAATTATTATAGTTCAGTGGTTGCCACACCCCAGTATTTACGCATCCTACTCTCATGCTCACTGTACTCATCTTCATCAAACTCCTCCTCATCCAAAATATTTTTTTCCTGTGTAACAGCAAAATCGTACTCAAAATTATACGGCATCAATCGTTGGAGAGAGCCAAAGTAGGCAGCATGTGGACCACCTGTAAGTTTGGTCTTTGCATCAAACAAATTGTAGCCATGAGATTGCTGGAAGGAGCGCGTGCTGCCAAAATGTTTGGAAAGAAATGAAAGTTGCTGTGTCTGTGTCTGCGCCTGGGTTTGGCTGGAAAGTGGCTGGGACTGTGGGGGAAATACACCAATTGGCGCAGCTGGTTGAGCTTGCTCTTTATGGCTGTGCATCAACTGCGGCGTACTGCTGGAGATGAATTTATTACTGACGCTTTTCATTAGGTTCGATTTGAACTCATATCGATCGTTGGCGGTTGTAGTAGGCGTGTTTCTTTGCTTGGTAAAGGATTTGGATATAGTGTTCAGTTCCTTGTCAAACAAAAGCTGCGTATTCTGCTCTAGCATGTACTCCCAGCACTTGAACTGCTCCTCGGACAAAACAGACTCTGTTTCGTCGAGTATTTCTAGCTGTTGCTCCTCCTGCAGCACCCGTGCATGAGCTAGAATAAACTCATCATTGCCTCCATCCTTTTGAAGCCTATCTATTTGATCGCTCTGACCACAGGGTGATGAACGACCAGCCAGCGGTTCCATCTCCAGCGTCCTGTGACGACAGGCGTTACTGCGATCACAGCAGGTTCGCTTGCACACACTTGGCGGCAGCGTCACCACTGGTTTCCTCCGTACACTCTGCTTCAGCTCACGTATTAGATGATCCACATCGGTGCCTAAGTGACGAAAACGCACAACTATTATGCTTAGATTACCCGTAGCGCCAAAGCTTTGGGCAATATCTTGAAGACGCTTAGCAGCTAGCAGCGCATTTTCTTCCTTGCGTATTTCTCGCGCTGCACGGCCAATATCCATGACCGACCACAGTTGCGCATTGCCTACAACAAGGTATTCATCTTCATTGCTAAGAGTTAGCTGAAAATAAAAAAGAATTTTTAGAAATAAAAAATATTTAATAGGGAACCAACTCACTTCAAGTAACTCGGGATCGGGCAGCGCGTGCACACCTCCCTTTCCGCCAATACTTGTCTCCGGCACCGTTAGACGCAACTGTGCCGTGCGCCTCACCAAATAGGCATCCAGCCTACCGGTACTGGCCACTCGCAATACAAAACGCTTGCTCTTTAGCGGTCGCACTTTGCTGGGCGCCCGTGTCAGATGCAACAGGGTGGCGCCTCGCACACAGCCACATTGTTGTTGCGCTGAGAGTAGTGCATATTTTAGATAATCACCTTGGTGTGTCTTTTTAATAGCGTATTCCTGCTGCAGCAGTCTTGGAACCAGCTGCACCATGGCGTGCGCAATGCTTGCCTCTGTTGTCTCAAACATGCCATAGAGAGCCTCATCCGCCGAGCTGCGATAATGAGCCAAACGCAGTTGACTAATCAATAATTTGCGGCTATCGCCAGGCGTTTCCGCAAAACCCATGTACCAGGGTGACGGCTTTGTTGTACCGCCCAGCTTGGTGGTTTCAGCTGGTTTGTTGGTGGGCAGAGCCGCACGATTCTTGCCAGACACATCAATCAAGCTCCAATGCCGCTGGCTTTGCGTCTGGCATACTCTCAGCTGCTGCTCATCCACCTGAAGTTGCAAATTTCCGGAAAGGTCCAGGTACTTGAGATTGCGTGGTATTAATGATAGTAAATTTACGCGATCCAAGTGATTATGAGCTAGGTCTAAGACTTTCAATTTGCTCAACTTGGACAATTGTGGCGTGGACAGCAACAGATTAGAATGCACGCGCAGCACCTGCAGCTGGTCAAGCATGGCTACATGTTCGGGCAACTGCTGCAGCATATTTCCGGAGAGGATCAACACCTGTAGCTCAGACCAGTTGCGTACGCAATCTGGCGGCAAGACGCCAATGCGATTATAAGCCAAGTTCAATATTCTCAACTTGCCAGCATGTATTAATGCCTCAAAAATACCATCGTTCAGTTGATTCCCCGCCATCAGCAACTGCTCCAAAGCTGCCGTATCATTTTGTTCATAGCGCGGAAGTGTGCTGAGCTTGTTGCAGGATACATTGAGTACGCGCAGTTGGGAGTGGGTTACGGCAAAAAAGTTTTCCGGCAAGCGCATAAGCTCATTGCTCTGCAGCTGTAAATCTGTAAGGCTGGAGCAAGCTTCTGGAAAGAATTCCAACTGTTGCAAAGCATTGTACGAGAGATTAAGAAAACGCAATTTGTGAATCCGAAAAGTTTTCAGTAGAAGAGTTATATTGCCAAGTTGATTGTGGGGCGCATTGAGTGTGGTTAGAGCTACACACGCGCCAAACCAATTCGGCAATTCATTGAAGTAATTATGGGATATATCAATGTAATTGAGCTTAAGAGGCACGGGATTCGCTGTGATACTGTGCAGACCTGGAAAAAAAACATAAAATGATGAGTGCAGGAAACAAAAGTGTATCTAGGTCAGAGCTGGGCAAAAAGAGAGCGGTCTGCCGTACAAAAACCAAAATGCACGAACAAAAAGTGCCCGTTTGGGCTATGGGCTGCCTAGCTCTGATCTAGGTATACGATAAATGAAATTCATACTATTATTGGGAACAATAAATAAATTAACTCAAGAATATCCTCTGAATTTAAAAAAAAAAAAGGTAACGACACCAAATTTGAAAAGTAAACTCATCTCGAACAAAGAACTAAATTTTTTTTTTAAACAATTTTTAAACGAATTAATTTTGTATTAAAGGGAAAACAAATAAAAATTCTCTTTAAAACTCCAAATGAAAATCGAAATTTTATTTCTTCATATGATTCATTTTGAATTCAAAGCTGATTCTTTGTTAAAACTTCAAAAATGTGATATAAATCTGATAGTTGCAAGTTTCTTGGAACTCTATTAAAATACTTATTTGCAAAGAATTATAAGAATATAATAATAATTATCAGGCCCAACCAGGTAAAGGAGAATGCCAAAATTGTTTGTGAAATTGTTAATCTTTCGTTGACTCCTGTTTGTTCTTTCACGAAGCTTAGTGGACCAGTCAGAGGGTCCAAAGGGTGGCCTGCTACCTGGGCATTACTGGATCCTTGTGATCCATTCCTCAGGCAGCCCTGGATGTAATTCTGAACCTGAAACCAATGGGCACCTTCCTGAAGCTTGCGGCAGCCAGAAGCAGATCGAGACTCAGGGCACTGAATCTTCTTGTGCCATCCACTTCGGGTCACAGCAGTATCCTACCAGAGTTAGGCTTACTCGCTGGAACCGAGAATGGTGACTGCTGCTCTGCGGTTCAGAAATGGAATGATAAGTTTGTTGTGGTTTTCCCCGAGAGAGAAGATTGCAAAAAATTCTATCAGGAGTACGAGCTAACGGTCTACACTGATGGTTCGAAGACGGATGAAGGCACAAGGCTTTCATTCCGTCTTCCAAATTGGTGCAGTACCACTCGATCACTCTCTGTTGGGTACTTGGTGACACTGGGATACCTGGTAATGAGAGGGCGGACGAGTGCGCTAGGAAAGGATCAGCGCACCTGTGGCCCTCGCAGTTACGAATATTCTTCTTCTTCTTATGTCCTGTTACTCCTAGTGGAGCATAGGGTCATAGTTACGGATATAGTAAGACGTAATATCGGAAATCAGATAGTACTATTCGAGGCAGAACGACAATGGGACACTGTGTGCCGTTGTCACATCTGCCGAGCACTCTGGCCATGATACAACCCAAAGCGAACTTCCGAAATACTGCGTTTCCCCAAGAGCAGGACTAGGATGGTGACAGGAGTTGTAACGGGGCACTGAGCCTTTTGGCTTAGAGAATCCATGTTCCCCCACATCTATTTTTGTCGAAGCTGCGCGGATGAGGAGGACTTAGAAAGCATCCAACACCTGTCGTGCGACTACCCGTCAACGCACCCAGTATCTGGGAAAGCCCTTCTTCGAAGACCTGGGCAGTCTGGCAAATCTGCCAGTACGCACTTGGCTCTTTTTACCGAATCCTAAAATGAATGCCAAATTTGGTTACAATATCTTCATAAACAAACGAAACACAACGAATTTTAAACAAAAAACATTTTTTTGACCGATCTGTCCTATGGGAGCTATAGGATATAGTCAACCGATTTTGATCAAATTTGGTACAGTGCTTGGTAGCCCTAAAAACTGTCAAACACCAAATTTGGTTACGATATCTTTATAAACAAACGAAACACAACGAATTTTGTTTTTTGTACAGTGCTTGGAAACTCTAAAAAACTTCCAAGTTTAGAAACAAAAGCATTATCCTTTTAAACTTGTTTGTGTTTGTTTTTTTCAAGGTCCTCTGAAACACCCCTATGGGCTATATAATATAATCTCGGGAATTGAAAAAATAAAATAAACATGTCTCCCCTGACATAATAACGCATCTAATCTGAAAATTTGGTTGCTCTAGCTCTTACCATCTCTGAGATCTAGGCGTTCATACAGACATACAGAAGGACAGACAGACAGACGGACACACGGGCATGGGTATATCGACTACTCTAGTCACCCTGATCATACTTTAGGTAACTTTAGGGGGCCTCCGACGTCTTCTTCTGTATGTTACATACATTTTCGGCTTGCACAAACTTAATATACCCTTTGTACCATATGGTACAGGGTATAAGAATTTGGAAACTACCGCGCCTGTTTTACGGCAATTTTGCTTCTTTAAGTAGCCGCCAGGATGAAAAAATGATTTTTATGCATAAAATGGGATATATTGGTTTAATGTATAGCGTTCAATGATTATTTTTCCATAACACTATACATACATATAAATGTCAAAGAAATACGTCAAAATATTTGACAGCCTTTAAATTATGCTCGATGACATCCCAAAAGTACTTTTGAAATAACCTTTGTAATGAATTTCTTCCTCCACTTTATAGCTAGTTAAAAATAAAAATAATATATAGCGAACGTTAGAGCGGCCGACCATCACAACAAGCTATCAATAAAATGAACCGATTTCGATCCAATTCGGCTTAGTGTTTAGATTTTCAACCAATCGGTTCTGATTATTGGCCCAATGGGGGCTATATGAAATAGTAACCGAATTTGGGTACTTTAAAATACTTTAAATAAAAAAATTTGTTTCCCGTAGCTCTAATCACTTTTGAGATATAGGAGTTCATACAGACAGATGAACGGAGGTTTTTCAGCGTCGCCTTTTTTATGTTACACATATTTTCACTAACTTAACGTACACTTTTACCTTAGTTAAGATTAGTTTTAGACTAAGCTATTCTTTAAAATTTAAACAAGGCAGTATAAATTGTAATTCTTTTACTTTTTTGAGAGAAACCATCATTTATTTGATGATGTGAATGCAAGAGAGTATGCCTAACTACGTCATGGGGTTCTCACCGTTTAGTAACTGTAAATCGTTTTTCTATACTTACAGTTATGATCCGCAATAAGTGTCTGCAAATTACTGCCATTGATAATGAGCTCCATCAGTTTGTTGCGGCTGCATTTCAAGGTTTCCAGCTGTGCTAAAGAACTCAAATCCAAGATCTCCATTTCGTTTTCGCACACCTCCAACTGAGTCAAATACTGTCGTAGTGAAAAACAAAACACCCATAAAAACACAATTATATAATTTTCGAAAATCATGCGATGTCTTTGAAGGTGCTAGTAATGCTCTCGGTCTCGGTGTCTCCCTCACTCACTCACTCACTGACTCTCTCTCTCTCTCGTTTGTACCAGAATGCAGCCAAGTTGAAAATTATTGGCAACACACACACACACACGCACACACATACAACTATAACTGAGAGACACGCGCCGTTTTGTCTATGACTTGGTCTTACATTATAATTTCCTATCAAAATGCTGCCACAGAGTTGATTTCCTCTTAAGCTGAGTTTCTTCAATGGCGGATTCGGAGTTGCAGCTCCATTCTTGGCCGTTTGTTGGCCATTGTTATCCAATGTGCTGATGGAGGCTCTCTTAAGGGCCAACATATTCGGTGGCAGTTCGTTAACATAGTTATTGTTGTTGTTGGTGTTGGGACTGGCTTTAACTTTTAATTTCGATTTGTAAGTATCGCTCGATTTCTTTGCGGCTTTAAGCATTGTCCGTCCGTTTCGTTTGTTTTCGTTTCGTTTTTCCGTTTTCTTTAACACTTTGTCTAGTTTTTGTTGAAGGCAGCGAAAAGCCAGTTACCACTTGGCTATGCATGAACGCACACGGTGAAGAAGACACTGCACCCGAGAACTGCAATGTAAACTCTTGATGAAAGTTCACATTTCCACCATATACCACCTTGAAAGTTTTATTACGCTTTCAAAGTATTAATTACTTTTCATGAAGAAAAATGTTTTATTTAAATGTTTAACAATATAAAATAGAGTTACTCCAATTTTTAAAACCGAACGCACTTCAATTTTTGCTTTGGCTGAACCACTTCAACTCAAAGTCTACGCTCAACTAAAGTTTCGTGTGTTATGGCGTGTTGCGGCACGACCAAGACAGTTACGCCTGAGAGCACGCAACAGTTAGCTTTGGTCATACTAGTGTCTACATACGAACACAAACATCGAACACCCCCATGTAAATACTCGCACTACTCTCTGAGCCACACACACATAGACTACTAGGTCTCTTGCACTTGTTGCCGCAACTTGGAGCCAGCTCAGCCAGCATATTTTGAGATAGTAGTAGTATTGGCAAATCCCCCAGCACACCATTCATATCTCCCAAAAACCGCAACAAGTCAAACTTACGCTTACCTCTTGGCCATTAAGTAAGCAACCAACGCATCGCCTATACTAAAACAAAGTCACCTGTTGTGCTCTGCATGCCTTATAAAGTATACTCAAATATTCATGTACATAATACAGGGGGGCATCTATTGGGACCCACCACATAAAGTTAAAAAGAAAGATAATAATGTAGCATCGGAAACAGATTTCCGTAAAGTTGACGATCCCCTCAAACGTATAAAGGACCTGGAATGTCCGGACCCTCAACCATGTAATGCTCTTCATGCCTTTTATAAAGTATACTCAAATATTAATGTACATAATACATAATACACATAAAGTTAAAAAGAATGATAACAATGTAACCTCGAAAACAGATATCCGTAAAGTTGACGACCCCCTCGAACGTATAAAGTATCTGGAATGTCCGGACCCTCAACCTTGTCTCTAGGTTTAGCCAGTGACCGAATAACAAGCAACAATCCGTACCAAGGAGGCTGGTAATTGGTAATTGTTTGTGGGTTAGGCATAGGCCTATATGCACTGCGACCAGTTTGATCTATTGTGCACCCCTTTGTATTTAGACATTTAGTATGTCGAGGAACGAACCAGCTCTTTCGGAGGGAGCTTTTGAAGGTCTTCGTCTTCTAGTAGGTATGCACCTAAAATTTTGTGTCTCCTGTGACCTAGTGCCTCACTGTTTGTGATCAGGTGTTCCATAAACTCTTCCTCATTACAGCAGTGTTTATTGCAGGCGAAGTGGCATGTTAGTGCTGCAGAGAGTGTCTTCAGACTTTTCCTGTTTAGAGTGAGAGTCATGTTTGCTCTTTTGGCGTCGAAATTGAAGAATTTCTTTGGAGTGATTTAGGCCGTCAACGCCATTCCAATATTCTGTGATTCTTAGTTGAGTCCATTTTTTGGTCTCATGTTTTATATTGTTTTTGTTGAAGCCAAAGAAGACGTAAAGGTCCGCCATTTCATTGCCTTCGTGTCCTTCATGTCCGGGCACCCAAATCAAAGAGACTTGGTTGTATATGGCCAGTTGATTGAGTGCGTTGTTACACTCTATAAGGACTTTTGAAGTGACTTTGTAGCTTTTTAGTGCTTTGAGGACTGATTGACTGTCTGAGAGTAATTTAATTTTTTCTCTTGAGTTCTCTTTTGGAAAAGATTTCCACTGTTTCCATTATAGCATAAAGTTCCGCATGGAAAATTGTGGTGTCAGTGCTTAGTGTAATTAATTTGTGTGCTCTTAGGCCCACTATTCCTGCTCCTACACCTTGAAGCGTTTTGGATCCATCACTCTTCTCTAAATGGGAAATGACTTTGTATCTCTTGGTGAAGTTGAGTACTAGATCTGTGGTCATTTGGCTGGTTCATATATGTAGCGTTTCCCACCCTGGTAAGGATTTGTAGGTGACCAGTGAGATTTCCTGGTTTGAATTTTTCTTTCATGTGGATTGAGAGAGCTTGCATTGCACTTTCTTCTTGTATTGCTAGGTGTAGCGGTGGTAAATTTAGCAGTGCTTCCATGGTAGTTCTCATAGCCCCTGTGATGCATAGGCACGCCAGCCTCTGTAATTTCCTCAGTTTTGATATAGCTGTGGTTTGTTTGGATTTTTCCCACTATACTAATGCCTTATATATAGTTTGATTGGTCTAACCATTTGGGCGTAGATCCAGAAGGTAATTTTCGGGCTCAGAACCCAAGATTTTCCGAGAAGCTGTTTTGTTGTCCGGAGTTTTTCTTGGCCTATGTGATTTTGTGAGGTGAGTTTTTTTTCCAGCATGATTACTAAATATTTTAACGCTTCCTTTAAGGGTATCTGTGTCTCATTTATTATTAGTATGGGGATATAAAACGCCCTTTTTCTAGGATTAATTGTCAATCCCTCTTTCCTGCATTATGTTCCTAATAGTCCTTTCATGGTTACCTGTGATAATTACTGATATGTCGTCTGCATATCCAATTGTTTTATACCCTTTGTTGTTGAGGGTTTGTATTAGGTTGTCAGCTATTACGGACCATAGCAGTGGTGAGAGCAGCAACATCAAGAAACAAAAGTCCTGTTACGGTCCCACAAGCAATTCTCGAGTAGGACCATAAAACCATAAAGTCGCTGCGAGTCGAGCACATTGTGTGTAATTTGTTATTGTAAACTCTTCGAGTCGAAATCGATCTGCTTGTGCGATACACTGAACAAAATTTTTCAACACATTCAAAGACACAGCGAAGTCATATGAGTTTATAGGACAATTTTAAATTACCAAAAAAATTACTGGGTCTTACAGTTGCCAAAGTAACTATATTTCTGTTCTCAGTGTACTTGTGCGAAATTTTAGTCAGCGAGGACTAATAAAAAGCCCCGTTACGGTCGCCAAAGCATCCTCAAGTAGGGCCATAAAACTCGCACATCGGGCGTCACTTTCAAGACATAACGGAAAGAGCACTCGGAGCAAAAAGAGCCAAGGCGTGCCCACCGCTGCTAATGACCAACTACCCCTTCTATAACCATTGCCCAGCCCATGACATTAAGCTGTTAGTTTGTAGCACCAGCTACACGATAACTGTTATGGCCAGTTCAGAAGAAGAATATGCATTGGGCCCGTACATCCCCCTAGATAGTTAAATTTTTACAATTTTTTTATATTACTGGGAACGGATGTCAACATATATCGAACAAGTGGCTAGCACAGAGATCATTCTAATTATCGAAAGTTGGGGCAGACTGATCGATATTAGGTTTGTTGAGAGTAGTCTCAACTCAAAGTACCATTAAACAGCTGTATCCTGTTTTAGGGTGGCATCCCAGACTACTGGCAATGATAAAAACGCCCCTACCTGCCTTTCATCTTAAGTCTTCTGCGCTCCTCCAGGAGCAGCAATCGATCACCAGAGCAGCCTTAGAGCAGCCCCAAGGAACTGCCCTCGCGCCATTCCTGCGCAATATATTTGCGGCCAACATTCCTGTGGGTAGATCCAACCTTTCTTCTAAGACTGAATGATTAAGAATACCCAATGCAAAATATACTTCGCCTTGACGAATACTTAAGAAAGACCTAAATTATGTTAAAAGCCGCCACTGAGGCTTGTATAGATTTACCATAAACAAAAGATTTGGAAAAAAAGAGAATAATTAAAGAAATCAATAAACATCATCTAATTGTGAAAAGAATAAATTTTGGGTATGTAATTTTTATAATATTATGTTTACATACGCACAGATGTATGGTCAGATTTTTTTGATTTTTATCTTATATTATATTGTAATATTATTTTTTCAATTGATGAAATAAAGGGTGCTCCAATACACGCACAGGAAAGTAAACGTCACTTTTGAAAGTACGCCATCTTATTTTTGTATAATCTTTGTATTTTTTACTAATTAAACGTCTGACATTTACAGTTGTTAAATAACACCACAAAAATGGTGAAAAGATCGTCAAATTGATTTTCGTCGGCGATGAAGGTTTTTTCACTTTGAATTAAACGGCCACCACCGGGCATTATTTTTTCGGGAATGACGCTTGCGACATCATTACCATAAATTCGGAATGATACCATTCGATGTTTACTGAATATTTTATCCTCCAATTTGATGGAATTGACTTGGATGATATAAACTTTGTAGCATGTAACGTACAGAGTTTTTTGGGAGCAGGTGTTAGTGGAAGCAATTCGCTCAAGATCAAATAATATTTTAACTTTTAAGCTTTTGCAATCAGCTCAAGTTTTTGTTTACACGTTTTAGACTCACTCAGTACACTTTTCACTCACAGTCGGCTGTGTCCAACGACAAAACCGCTTTCGGCGGGGCAGGTGGGCTTGGTGGTGGCTGTAACTAAATGGTTTGTATAAGCAGCGAAATCAAGCACAAGAACGGTAAATGCAACCAAGAGCTTTCACAACAACTAAAGCTCGTGGTTGCATTTTGCAGAGTTGTCGAGTTTATGTTGTGTAGCAAAATTACAATATAAGGCCCATACGCAGTTTGAAAAATTTTTATAATAGTGGGATTGTTCCGTGCGAAATGACAAAACTTCATATAAAAAAAAATATCCCAAATGGGATTTTTGGATGTCATTCTGTGCGAAATTTTTCGATCTGTGTATGGGCCTTAAGGCATGAACTATTTGAATTTAAGGCTATTTAAACAATTCTAGTAATTTACGTATATTTTTAATATTATCGGGTAAACCCAATACCCAATAAATAACACCAAAACTTTAACGCTATGGAGGTTGGTATTGGTATATTTGTTCTTTTTTTATTTTTTTTTTTGTTTAAAGGCTTGTTGCCTGGTCGCGTTCAATTTTCCAAATCCAGCATATGCCTCAGATGAGGGTTGGTGGGGTTTTTTTTTCTGTTTTGGTTGGGTGAGAAGGTGTATCCACGTTCTGTTAATACAACTGTCCCTGATCCAAAACTTTTAAGGGCTTAGCACTTACAAAAACTGGGCGTGCCCATATGCTAGTAATTTGAAGACGGGATTAGCTACAAGGCGCCTGTGGTATAATACACTTCATTAGTTTTACTTTGAAAAAATGGCAACCTTTAAGGCATTGAATTATTTACCTGCTTGAACAGGCACCCAAAATGTATGTGGGAGTCCCAGGTCGTTGACCTTCCTCAAACTCGCCAGCTGGGAGATAAAAACATTAAGCAGCTGAGGCTAATAGATTTCACCACAACTCACTGATAAATTTTTTCTTCAATTGAGACTGGATGCACACACTGTCTTGAGTTTGTTTTTTTTAAATAAAATAACAAATTTTATATTTTTTTTATTTTTTTTTTTTTCTTTATTAGAAGTTTTATAGCACAAAATTTATCGTTTATTTCTTTTTGAATTAAATAGCTCTGTTCTTCCCGGAGCACACTACATTAACGACGGCGACCATGGGGAAATGAGGTTAATTTCGCGAGCGAGTTGGACTTTTATAACTGGTTTTCCAGGAAGTTTCCTCCGTTGTTTTTTCTTTTTGCCATTTAAATTTTCTAATGTCACCATTTCAATGAACAGCTGTTCATGGCGGTCGGCCTCGCCAATTTGGGTAGGTCAAGAATCATAAAGCTCGACAATAGATCGTTCCGATAGATCACCACCGCTTATATCGCAACCACAAAAATAACCCATGGTGCAAAATTAAAGCATAAGAAACCCGGAAAATGTGAATTCAATATCTCCACCAGCGAACAAAAACTATCCGAAAAGTTATTCGGCCAAAAGATTTTCAATGCAGATGCACAGTGCACTGTGCGATGGTTCGTACTGGGTATAACAGAATTACGCCCAATTTTCCTTTGCCTACTTTTAGGCTAAGGCCAAAATAACGACAAGCGGAATATTAAAACTTTCACAAGACGGTTTTGGCCAAAAGTCCCCCAGAAGAAATTTCATAATTTGTTCAAAATTACAATTTAATATGATTTTACACATATCCTGGGCCAAAAATTTATTAAATTATAATTAGAGGTTTTTAAGTTATTGGATAATTTTAAGAAAAAAAAAAACCTGCATTTATCATAATACATATAGCTAGGAAATCTTCGTTCATTTTATTATTTATAAATACATATTGCTTCAGAAAAAAAATGAAATTTAGCTTAAAAACTTTTTGGTTTTAAATATATTCGAGTAGTTATACAGATGTTGTTGGTTTTTTTATCATTTGGCTATTTTGCTTTAAGGGTACCTTCGACTACCACTCGATATTTGATCGAAAAAAATTTTATAAATTTCTTTATATATTTTACAAGAAAATGTAATTCTTAACGATTTTCGAAAACTGAATTTTGTATCTAAAAGTTGAATTTTAAAAATTGACCCCCAGGAAATTTTACTATTTTTTGCCTAAAATGAAAAATGCTTTAATAGCCATTTTTTCAAAAGTTGTACTAAAATGTATAGCACACTAAATATTGTAAATGTACAATTTGAAAATTTTATAGCAAACTTACAGAGATGCAAATCAAAAACCTTAAAAATGATAAATTTTCACGAAAAAAAAATTAAATATGGATTTTTGAAATTTTTTTTTCGGAAATTCAAAGATCATGCCAAAAAAATTATAACTTTTAATAACCAGATTGATTGGTGGTGTCGTCTGTTTGTAATTGGCTTGGAACGCTCGATCCTTTACGAACACGTGTGTAAAATTTCATCACTCTAAAAAAATTACTATGGAAATAACAGATTTTTGGCCAAAATATGACAATATGGGCCCACAGTGCATTGGCCAAAGTGATGAAAAACGCTGAAAATCGGGGTGAAGTGTGTGTGGCTGCAGGAGGTGGACACGTGATCTCGACATCATTTTCAGAAAGTGTCTAAACAAAATATAAAGGTCCAAATTTACCCAAAATAAATTAAAACTAAAGAATTTTTAGCTTTTTACTCATTTTTTTTTTTCAAAAAAACATCGGTTACCACAAAATGGCGCACCCTGTATTTGACACCAAGTCTATTTTTATAGATGTTTTTGGAAAACAAAGTGTATGTAAATCGGCATGCCTCATTACAAAACTTAAAAACAACATCACCGATAAGATAGGTGCCATTGCAACGTACCTTAATAGGAAAATGTTATTGAAAATGTTGAGCATCGGGTCGACGCGTCGCGACGTCTGTAAAACGAGCCGTGGTGAATATTTGTCGGATATTATTTCTCACACATAAATGTCATCGATGAAGCTTTAAAGTAAAGTACCCAACTTGGTTTTAAATGAATTTTCTGTAAGAGACTTTGACCGTTTATAAACACCAACACCAAGTCACAAAGGTCAAAATTTTAAATTTGTGCTTATAAAAAGAATGTGGGCCAAAAATCACCCGGAACAAAACATTCCATAAAATAATCAATCATGATCAATCATGATGCAGAGCCAGATAATGAATTTTTGACAAAATCAGCCCAATGATTATTTATTATTAATTAAAAAACAAGTATTTTTAGTTTTTGTGTTTTTTCTGTACACGTATTTTAGAAACAATTTGTTTTTATTATTATGCATTTCAATAAAACATAATACATAGGCGTACTTATTAGCAGCTCAATAATAGTTATGTATTCGATTTCATACGTATTTTTTTTTTATTTATATTTTTTTTTTTTTGTTTTATTTTAAAATACATAATTGTTTACTGCCATTTATTTTGAACTTATTTACATAAAAACCTTTTTAAACTTAACATATTTAAATTTGTATTTTAATTCTTTTTTTTTTTTGTCAATATGCAATTTTATTATGTAATATTAGTTTTTAGCGCTTGCTAATTATTTATTTATTTGAAAGATTTGTATGTGTCTATGTCTCTATTTTTTTTATTTTTTTTTTCATAAAAATTGTAAATTAAATAATAAACAGCAAGTACATAAAATAATTAAATATATTGTATATTATTACAAATTAAACACACAAATATTTCAAACTATGGGCGGGTCAACAATTTCTATATGCATATAGTATTTATATAATCAAAAATTTGTAGCTTAGCAATTTATTTAGTATGAAAGTCTCTATGTTTTAAAAAGTTCTCAAAATACGAGCACAATACAAGGGAAAATAAAAAAACCTAATGATGATTGATTAAATTCTCGCTTAAGAAAAAGAGTAGAGTAAAAAACTATTTTATTTTTTTTTTTGTGTAAAGTAGAGTGTAGGTATACATATATATATATATATTACAGTTTAAAAAAGAACATAATATAAGGTGTTTGCATTTCGGAGCATAGGAGCGGCAAATAAATAATTACTTAAAAGAAATTATAGTTTATAGGTATGTAGGGTGTATGTATAAAATAGTGTATGTATGTAGTAGTTAACTATGCACAACGTAACGCTAAATTTTTGTAGCTTTTTTTTTTAATTTTCTTTATGTACAGTATATGTTGTATTTTCTATTTATGTTTATTCTTGTACACAATGCTTAGTTCAGTTTATTAAACAATATTTAGTTTTAAATTGAATTTAGAAAAAAACTTTTTTTTAGCCATCGTACACTTTATAAACTTATGGATTATACATACTATTACAGTTACGTTGCGCTACGTCAATAGGTTACGTTAATTGCGATTTGCTTAAGTTTTTTTTTTTTTTCTGATTTTTGACTTATGCACATAATGCAAACAACGTATATACGAAGCTATTCTAATTATAATAAAATTGTTTTCTTATACACAATATTTTCTTGTTGATTTAAAAAAAAAAATTCTTTATAATACGTATTACATCGGCTCTGACCTAGCTGATTGCTCACACACATAGTGCCCAATGTTACGTAAAGACATGTTTAATGCTTACGTTACTTTATTACGTCATGGCGTTAAATGTGGCTAGCGCATATTACAAGAGTTTACTGTATTCTATTGCGAGAAGCTTTTTTTAGCTGTGTTGTATATTATGAGTGTGCGATCTAAAATATTGCTACGGCATCTAACTTATGCGACAACTAGTTCTGCTTTACTTTACGTTACGTTGCAAATGCAACTCGTTATATTAGAGACGTAAGTTGTAGAGGCGTGAAATTTGATTTCCGCACACTACAAACATATATATACATACATAATAATAAATGTTCATTGTGTAAGTATATAAGAGTTATGAATAAGTTTTAACTGTTTATATATATGTATGTAAGTGGGTATGTATTTATTTATTTATACATACATATATATCTCTGTATATATATATATAAATAGATGCAAAGGCTCACCGATTTTTCACGCTGTCAGCACTGTTTTTTTTTACTTGACACTGCCACTTGAAACTGCTGTCGCTGCTGACGCTGGCGTTGTAGATGTATTACTTATATTTACCATTATATTGCCAGCGCCACTATCCTTATGCTCGGCTCCAATTCCAGCACTATTGTTTGTATTTGATGGCGTGCTGGCTGTGCCCGCCACCACTGAATAGTCTAACTTATAAGTAGCAGTACGTGTAACATCCTCCATGGAAGCCTCCTGGCAATCCCGCCCACTGTGCGCCTGAGAGCCACAGTTATAGCAGGAAATATTTTTCTGAGGTGCGCCCGTACCGGCGCCCGTTATGGGACACACGCTTAGTGCACTATATGGCGTTGCACTTGTCGCTGCCTGTTGCACCTGCACCTGATGCTGCTGTGGCGTGGGCGGCGTTTGGCTTTGGGGTTGGACACCTGCATTAGAACTGACCACAGCTGTGGCTTGGCGTAGCTGTGGCGCTGTCACGGCTGTGGGCGTGCTGACTGGCGCTGCTGCAGTGTGCACGGGCAGAAATGCGAGTCCTGTGTGATAGGCTGGATAAATTAATTCGCCATTGTGGTGCGGTGGTAGCGGAAAACGAAAGCCACCGTGGACTGCCTGAGGCGGTGGTGCGTTGTGTGTTTGAATTAATGTCTGCGGTCCTCGTGCGGTTGCCGCATGATATGGATATGTGGCTGCTGCATTGTAGGCTGTGGGTGGTGGCGGTGGTTGTTGCTGTTGTAGAAGCACCGTTGTTGTGGGTGTACTGGCAGGCGAGGGACTGATGAGCACGGCATTACCACTATTGCTTGTCTGCGCATCGCTGACGACACTTGGTGTGCTAGTTGTGTACATTTGCTGATAGCTTTTCTCTACACCATTGCGTCCATTAAGACGTTGCTGCAAATTAAGCTGATGTTGTTGCTTATAGCTTAGATGGTGTTTCTGCTGTGGATAGCTTGCCATAGGCGCACTAGCCACAACTGTGTTGACCATGCCCATGCTTACAGGAACTGTGTTATGCAAGGGGGTGGGCGTTTCCGGTGGCGATATTTCACTGCTAGAGCCATTCGAGCTGCCCGATTCGCTGCCCGTTGTGGCGGCACTTTTACTGGAATTAATGCTTAACATGGAATCACTGATGCCAACTGTTGAACCGCTGTGTCCGTCATCATTCATGTTAATGTTTTGCATGCTGTAGACAATGCCGCTGGCATTTACGTAGTTGCTGGTATGAAAATGCTGACTCACAGGCGATTGTTGCTGTTGCTGATGTGGTGGTATATAAGCTCCCGTTTTAATGCGATGCTGATGTACTGCACGCGGATAGCCATTACGAATAAGGTTGGGCAAGCTCGTGCCGCCGGAATTGCCACTGCTATCATTAATGGTCTGCAAACATTAAGTAGTAGATTAAGTGAAAGTCCCTCACACTAATTCTAACAGTCAGCCCTACCTCATCCAAATGCTTCACATACTGCGTTGGCATTATGACTTCACAGCTATTGACAGGTGGCGGCGTTGTCTCCGCCGAGGGTCTGCGTACATTTTTTCCTGTTCCCGTTAGTCGTTGCGGCAGGCTGCGCAATTGCTGTGGCTGCTGAAGCTGTGTACTACTGCCACGATTGGGACTAGTTGTGCGACTGCTTGAAGGTGACGATTGCTGACTCAACATGGGTGAGCTGGCCTGTGGAGGCACTTGATGCTCTACACTAGGCGGTGGCTGTGTTTGAGCTGGTATATAATGACGCATGGACCAGCCACCAGGCGCTGTGGTATTCTGATGAGCGATCATGGCACTTGTGTCCGTTGGAATGGTGATGTTTGATTGCAGCATGTGTGTCATGCCTTCGACGCTAAGCTGATCATTGGTTGGCATCAGCTAAAACATACATAAATTATTGCGTTTAAGAAATGGGGTTGGGTAAATAGTTTGTGTATTACCTTAGGCATATGGGGAAATATCATTGGTATGCTTCCTTGTGGCAACATTTGCAGTATTTGTGGATGCTGCGGTGGTGGTTGTTGTTGTGTTGTTGACTGCAGTTGCTGCAGCGCATGCTGCTGTTGCAACAACAAATCTTGGGACGGCGGGTGCTGATGTGGCTGTTGCAGCTGCTGTGGCTGGTTTTCTATATGCTGCGGCGCCACATCATCTGCTACCAATTTGTTTTCCTTGATCTTGGCAAGAATCTCTGTACACTTCATTTGTTGATGAAAAGAAAATACCGGATGATTGGCGGCCATTGTATAGACCAGTAGCAATTCAAGCAGCGTATCCTGATCGTTCATGCAAGCAAAATCTCGCTCTCCCCAGCATTCTAGCGTACGAAAGATTTCGCTGACGCAGCTACGATTGCAGGCGCGTATGAGAGCCAGATAAAGCGCCATTTTGCGACGTATTTTCTTATCCGTAGGCTCACCCATTTGGCAAGTGAGCATATCTGCCGCTAGATCTTGGGGATTATTGGCACGTAACTCCATGCCCCGCAGCTCGAGTGAGTCACGCCGACCCAACTCTTCTAGGCAGGTTCCCAGGAAACGCAACTCAAAGGGCAGGCAAACTATGAGCAGTGAACACATGGTGTCGATGCGTTTGTAGCAATCGAGTTCCTGAAACCACTGCAGCACGTCTCTTTTGCAAATCATTTCCAATTTTGCTGTTGGCTCTGGCACCTGAGCATCTACCAAGTAAGTTGTGAATGTGGTGCTGGCTATTGTGGCACTTTTTTGCGACTGCCTGTTACTACTGCTTCTGCTGCTGCTCTAGTTACGTGTAGTGGGTGCGAAAACCACAACAACACAATAACTAGAATGTCGATAAGCAGAGCAGCTGCTGCTGCTGCATCACTGCCGCAAACGGCGTGCTTTCAGCTTGTGGCGTCTTAAATACAATACGGATAACTTTGTGCAGCTAATTGACTTTTACGCACGTTTTTTTTTTTATAGCTTTTTATTGTTGGACTGCACGACTTTGTTGTTTCGCACAGCAATTTTCTTTCTTCGCCTTTTTTGTTTTTTCACAAAGACGACAACGACGACCCACTACTACTACTAGTTGTCGCATACATTTGCGCGTTGGCGGGTGCTTACGGGAAAACGGGGGCTGGGGCTGCACCACATTGGGGACTCGTTCGTTTGTTTACTACTCGCTGTTTGCACGCGCTGCTCTTGGTCTCGCCGCTAGTTGGGTGCTGCTCTGCTCCTCTCTGCTGCTGCGCTGATTCTGATACCACACACACACACGCGCACAGTTATTTATGCGCTACAACACATTCGCACACGAATCTTTTAGTAATTGCATATGTTTTTAGCTTGAGTACACTCGGCATATTACTCTCTTATGATTTCCTTAAAATGTGGCTTAACTTTTTTAATTTTATGCTAAAATTGCAATTTTTCTTCTGCGCGATGCAACTAGGGATGTAAAACAACATCGATGGTATTGAACTTAGGGATGCGGGATAATATCGATAACACGATATTAAAAAAAAAAAACTAAAGCAGATATACAATATTAATCGATAGCTAGTAATGTTGATTGCCCGTCTCTCTTAAATTAAAAAAAAACACGTAACATTTTTTTAAGTCTCGACTTAAGCATTTATTAATGCAAATACAATGCTTGTTCCGATTTTGGCGTTGATAGGCGTCAACTCACACCCCCAAAACTTAACTTAATGAATTTTGCCGTTATTGTATGGAAACAAACTTGCTGCGATACCTAAATCATCATTATTTTTCTTGTTATCTTAAAAACCCACAGACACACTGCTTACATTTAAATTGCTAATTAAATTATATTTCGATTCATTTTCGATACGCTTACTTAACAAAAGCTATCGAAGATTTACTTTTCAACCTACATCTTATCGAACCTTTTCAGCTTTAAAAATGCAATTTTAAATTGCTCAAAACGCATGTGGAAATTTAATGATCATTTAAATCTTTTAATACAATTCTTAGCGAAATTTAAAATAAAAAAGAGCACGCAGCAAACATTTAAAACCCGTCCTCATCATCTTCAGCCATTTCCTTGGCCAATTCCAAATCCTGTTGTTCTCGCTCCCGACGCTCTTCAGCACTTTCAAGGTCTTTGCCGTAAGATTTTGGCGGATAACGCATTGCCTTCACACTTTGATTGTGCAAATTCAAACAGAATGAAATACGCTCATGGAAAGCCAATTGCGGCTCTCTGGTACTATAAATATCCGTACTTTCCTTGCTGCGCATATAATTTTGGGCAGGATCCAAGGTGGCCTCAATAACACCATCGCGTATAGCTTTCGACACAATAAATTCTGCATCCTCGGCGGAATCCAACATCAAACGTTTAGCTATGTCTTGTGGCGAAATTCGGGAATATGATAATCCTATAGACCGGATAGCTGTCTTTATAACATTGTGCCGCAAGCGAATGATCAACGTAAAGGTGTGGTCTAATTGAAACTTCGGTCCAAATTGAGCGACAACATCACCGAAACGCTTCAAATTACCCAATCGTACAGCTTGTGTAAGCTGAAAATATGGACCCAAAGACTGGCGTAAGCCCGCCTGGCGAAACACAACACGTTCGGGTATGTTGCCCAGCAACAACTCAACCACAATGATTAGCTTTTGCACGGTTTGACGAAATCCAATAGCTGCATGTTGCGGTGACTTTCGCAATGCCTGCACTAAATGCTTATGTGCGTCACTATACTCGAGTTTTGCAGCCTTGATGCGACCCAAATAGTAAAGAAAACGTGCCCATTCATTGTTGCTTGCCGACTCGGGATATACAGATTTTTTAACCAGCTTATCAGCTTGGTCGTACAGCGAATAATGCAGATAGTTTCGTAACAGACAATTGATGAGCACGGCTTGACCCTCGAAGTCATTACGTAGCGTGGCTGTGCGAAGTCGAGCATGTAAAAAAGCGCGTATGCCCTCCAGTGCATTGTTGAGCTCCGCCACTCGCGAAAAATAGAAATAGGACTTGGCACCAATTAAATCCAAGGTGCGACGGTTTTGTATGGATATTTTGGCCATCAAGGCATCAGCACAAGTGCCACAACGTTTTAAATCGCTAGCATCGATAAGCTTCACCAATAATAACAAATAGAAATATGCGTCCACCTCAGTTAAAGGTGCCTTAGTAGCAACCAGTTTCTTAGCTACATCAGGCAACTCAGTCGCATCTTTTTCTATTGCGGGCATCAAGGCAACTGCTGCTTCTCGGTCGGCACCAACGGGATAAATGCTTTGTGCGAGATTGCGAAAGACGACGGCGTTCAGCTTACGGCGTGTGTTAGGCAAGTTTCGTAGCACACGAAGTATAAAGCTATTGATTGAAGTAGCATATCAAAACTTCAATTTAAAGTGTATTTCTCAAAATAAACTTACCGCGACTCCTTCGACGCGACTGATTTCTCAATTTGCCGAATTTGTTCGCGTATTTCTTGCACTGTTGCAAGATCTTGATTTTTTTTCTCGTCAGCTAGAGTCTCAGCGGTTGGATCTACATCCATTTCCACGTCGTGTACATTAGTATCAGCTGCGTTAGTCATGGTCCTGCACTTTGACTTTTTCAAACTTAAGTAATTTACACAAATTTACTCCTTTTTTGTTTAGGACAAAATTAAAATTGTCGAGTAATGCCAGATTTTTCTTCTTCTTTATTGGTGGGTTGACAGAAGTTTTTTTTCTCGTTATCGTTATCGAGTCAACAGGGTTGTCAGCTATTACTAAATTTCGAGAATTTCCCTTGCTGGCACTTGCCAGGGAGAGAATTTCCCAACTGCTTTGAACGTTTTACAACACAGCAAGCAGTCTGTTTTAAGCTAACCCACACTGCTTTCGAGCTGTCAACACTGGTGCCAAACACACGGCACTGTTTTTGTCGGCATCAGCTGTGTGCTGTAACAACTAGGACGAAATTTGTAGGTCCAAAGCTAAAAACCAAGTACATTTGAATGAAAAAAATAGTTTGTTTTAAAACATATTTACGCAAAAATGTTGCGTCTTAGACATATTGTAACCAAACACCAAACTAAAACACTACGCCCATACTCAGTTTCCACGAGCTCGACAACTAGTAGCAATTCTGAGAGCAACAGAAATGATTCGGATGATAAGCATCCTATTAGACGTACACTTCGGTTGTTGGGCAACGATATGCGTAAAGTCAAAGAATTCTTTGTGCCCAAGAAGTCCCTCGCAGAGGATGACTTAAAGCAATCTCTTAAAAATAGTAAATACAAATTTAAAGGTGAGAAAGATCAACCAAGCAACCTCCAGCCGGTCGAGTTTCAGACACATTGCGACGTTTTGGTCATAGGGGGTGGCTCTATTGGTAGCTCTATAGCGTATTGGCTTAAACACAAAGCTCGCGAAGGCCTGAATGTTGTAGTAGTTGAAAAAGATGACACGGTAAGCTACTTATTGTAATTCACCAAAAATTCCAGTGTAACTTTTTTTTTGCAGTATGCCAGTTCCGCCACTTGCCTGTCAGTATGCGGACTTCGGCAACAATTGTCTCTTCCCGAAAACATACAAATGTCGCTCTTTGGTGCCGATTTTTTGCGCGAATCCAAAGAACACTTTGGTAACGATATACCAATCAATTTTACACCTCATGGCCACCTGGTGCTTGCCTCCGAGCAGGGCGCTGAAATATTAAAGCAAAACTCACAGCTACAAAACGAATTAGGAGCACGTAATGAGTTACTAACGCCAACAAGACTTTCAGCTCGGTTCCCCTGGCTCAATACAAGTGGAATAGCGTTGGGCTGTCACGGATTGGAAAAAGAAGGTTGGTTTGATCCCTGGGCCTTGCTTACAGGTTTTAGGCGTGCTGCTTGCGGTTATGGTGCTCACTATGTCAACGGAGAGGTTGTTGGCTTTGAGTTCAAACAACAAGAAGATATAACGATATCTGGTTATGAAGGTTCAAATGAAGATGTCTACGAAGGCCTTGACAAGGTTGTCGTAAATCTGTCGGATGGCACTCAAAAAACCATTAAGTTTGCTCTCTGTGTAATAGCAGCCGGTTCTCAATCCAATGCAGTTGCTCGCATGGCACGTATTGGCTGTGGCTCAGGAATGTTAAGTGTTCCTTTGCCGGTATTACCACGTAAGCATTGTGTTTATGCTATCAGAACAAACGAGCAAGACGCGCCTGGCTTGAGGGCGGCTGTGACTATTGATCCAAATGGTACATTTTTTACACGTGATGGCTTAAGTGGTAACTATTTGTGTGGTCGCAATTCTACAGAAAATTCTGAGCACAGTTGCAATGATCTGAAAACGGACCTTGCCTTTTTTGAGTCGCATATTAGGCCCACGCTTATAAAGCGAGTTCCTTCTTTTAAATCAGCGGAGCTCGTAGACAGTTGGGCCGGGTTCTATGAGTATAATGAGTACGATGAGAACGGCATTATAGGACAACATCCCTACTACAACAATTTGTTTTTTGCTACCGGATTTGGTGCTCTTGCCGTGCAACAATCGCCAGCTGTGGGTCGTGCTCTTTCTGAAATGATAATGGACGGTCAGTTTCGTACCATCGACCTGTCTAGGCTAAGCTTTGATAGAATAATTGTAGATAAACCTTTGTACGAGTTAAATATTGTTTAAATGTTATTGTTAAAGTGCACTTCACCATTTTTTTTAAACTAAAACATGAAAGCCAACGAAAAACAAATAACTTTTATTTAAACTGTCCCGGGGTCGGACCAAAAAATCCACCACCTTGTTTGCTGGCTGCTCGAGATGGCGCAAATCCTAAGAGCTTCTGCGTGTTTTGACGTATGGACATGGTGCATAGAATGTAAAGGAATATGAATGAGCAGTCGGTGTAATCCTCACCGGCAAGATTACGATGACTTAAACCCTGAATCCATGAAATAGGCGTAAAAGGAAGTTGTGCCACAACGCGTCCATCGAATATGCTATTGAACATGCTAAGCAATGCGGTAAATGCAAATCCAGTAGCAAACATTGACTTCATCTTAACTAGAGACAAATCGCGGTTATTGTTCTTAAGTTTTTCTTCATCACGTTCGATTTTTTTCTTAACTGACTTGTCCAGAGAGTCGCCATGAATCTCCTTGCGACGTTCCACTAAAACATAATACAAATATAATAGGCATTTGCACAATTAAATATGTCGCGGCTAACTTACATTTCTTGCTCTGTTTTTCCACCTCGGTCTTAAGTTTTTGATACTTTTCGGTACGATATACTAGCACCCATGTTAGCCCTGATAATAAGTATGCATACGTGTGCCAATTATAGTTTTAGTTTTGGTTACTTGTATGTCTTACCTTCGCCTAAAAATGCAGTGCATATAGAAATAAATACAATTAGTACTGTATCGGACCACATTTCTGTCAGCCAGACGACTATAGGGTTTATGATAAATTGAAAAGGAAAACGAAGTAATAGAATTTCAATAGTTAGAAGAGAACGACAATCTGTTGGAAGAGGCCAGATAAAATTGTTGATGGGTTGATTTGTAATGTATTATCGAAATAACGCACGCGTTCCCAAATGAATTTTTCAACACTGATTTAATTCAAATCGAACGACTTACCGCTTGCCATGAAAATACAAAATATTACTACTTGGTACGAAATAATTTTGAAGTCTTAGTTTCCAGGATTTATTTCTAAGTAATTTAAAATTTCAAACAGTATCATGAAATTCTACAATTTTATGTTGCAGCTGTTATGTAAATATATTTATATATAAGCGAAAAATTGTAACACCTGCGGCAAACGACTCCGGATATTCCAGTGTTGATGCTCCGTTGTGTTTTATAAGTAGATAGTGGTGATGACACTAGGCGCTGTAAAATGCTACATTTGGGAAAATAAATCAAATCATGTTATATGTTTATATTAAACAACAGCAAGAAGAAATGGCTTGGGTGAAAAAAGAGAAATTTAAATCTCATTGTTAGGATTTAAAAACGTTGTTAGAAATGTTCAAAGTAAAGTCACTTGCGCGCACTTTAATTTGAACATTATTTTCAACGTCAATCTGGAACGCAAAACGCTCGAAAAAACAAAATTTGGATTAGTTTGTGGGTTGTATGGGAGAACCCTTGAATTTTTTTGCTGTATCTATTTGAACTCTGTTTAGAGCTTTAGAGTTGATTTAAATGTTTATTGTTTTTTTTTTCAGATGTTGCCTAATAACGTCGTCGTTCGCGACTACGAGTTCGTCGCCGCTCTGTGGAACGATTTCGGCGCGTTTCCCGCTGCCGATCACGTTCCTTTTCACGTTCTCGCTCCTTCTGACGTTCCAGCTCACGCTCCTTTACGCGTTGCTTATGCTCTTCGATGCGTTTCTGGCGGAATGCCTCTTTTTCAGCTATCTGTATAACATAGTATGTTATCAAATTTATACGCTATATCAAATCATAAGATACTTACAGCTTCTGGGGTCAATGGCAGCCAGTAGATGCATGGGGCTGCCTTTGTCTTGCGAAACAGATCATCCAAGAGCCTTATGGGCGGTTCGTTCTCACGTTTTTTTATTTTTGACGCTGCAATATCAGGCACTTAAATGGCCTATAATTCATTTATAATTTATCATTTTTTGCTTACCCGGTGAGCCGCTGCGGCTGCGGCCATGCGCATGCTCGCCACGTTCTCGCCCGGCGCGATCTCTCTCCCGCTCTCGTTCCTTTGATCGCTTGCGCTCCTGTGTTCCGCGTTCCGCGCCACCGCTGCTGCGTTCACCATCCCGCGTACGTGAGCTAACACGATCTTTGCTGCCACGACGTCTTTCATTGACGAGATTATCCCGCTCATTGGGTTCCTTCTTGCCCACATCCCACTCGCGTACTGGTCTGGCGGGCTGTCATTGAAAATGTGTTATAGTTGGGGATATTTTTTTCGTTTTCTTTTGAGTACCTTTTTCTCGCCAGCATCCAAGCGCGACCACGTATTGCCTGATTGCTGATTGTCCCTAGTGTTATCCTGTGCAAACTTCGATGTATCATCCTTGGTAGAGTCAATAGCGCGATCCATGTCACTGCGCTTGCCAAAGTCCACATTCAAGCACTTCGGATTTGAAACGGGCCAACGGACGCCATGAAGTGCATGTCGCGTTTCAATTGCCTCGCTATAGGTTATTACAAAAAATTTAGTACAAGCAAACTAATATGCATCCATATAATAATACTTACTCCTCTGTGGTGTAGGCCACATAACACTTGGATTTTATGCGATCGATCCAAAATCCATTTTCTTCAACAATTTTGCCGGTACGCGCGAGAAGACCCTTCAGTTGCAGCACAGTGAAGGGACGCACCAAATTGGTAATAAAGAGAACATGGCTGGCGCTATTTCGTGCTGGACTCGGAGAACGTGCAACGTGGGGAGCAGGTGCGGCGGCTATTTTGGAAGAAGAACCACTTCGGGATGGTGGTATGTTATTTGTGACCGATTCCTTCAGCTGATCCTCTGAAGATTGCTTAACCAAAATTGGTACCTTTGCACCATCTACCTGGGCGGGTGGTCTAACTACTATTTCAGGCGTCATGGAACGTTCGCCCGATTCATGGTCGCTTGTGACCAAGCCTTCCTCTTCAGAAGATGATTCTAGCTGCACGTCACTAAGCGGCACAGGTTGTACTACATCCGCAATTATGTTTTTCAGAGAATCCGTCGAAATTGCTAGAACAGGTGCTGTGCGTTCTGTGGCCTTCTTGCTTATCCATTTGCGTTTGCGAATAGAGCGCGAAGTGGACTCTGCTTTGTCGTTTGATAATACCTCCCCTGATATTTCCTGTTGGTCTTGTGGTTTACATTCCTTTCTATTTTCCTTGTGTTCGTCAGATTTATGTAACTGATTTTCCTTCGGTATTTGCTCATCCACCTTTTGCTCCTTATGCTTTTTCCTGTCGCGTTCTCCCTTACGGTCATCCCTTGGAGTTTCGCGGGCTTCAGCGGCTGGAGCTGCTGCACTTCCAGCACCGTCGTCTCTTTCTTCTACGTCTTCTGTTTGAATGTCTAACACATCGCTTGAAGTTTTTAAATGTTCCTCATCCTTATTTGCCGTATAGCTAATAGAAGGAGAAGGAACTTTTACCTCTTCCGCGCCTGGTTGTACTAGTTGCTGACCTTCGTCACGTTTGCCGTTGTCTTCTTCGTCTTTGTCCCCCTCATAGTCCTTCGGCTTTACCTCTTCCTTCTCGACTCTATTAGAATCGCTCTCTGTCAGCGCTGGTGTAGAAGCTGTCCTCTCAGCTTCGATCTCTACACTGTTGTTATTATTTGCCTGGGTGGCATCTGATTCGGTGCCATTTTCTTGCTCTTCCGGTATGGCATTAATATCGCTTTTGTCGCGCTGACTGCCACTACCACCACTGCGTTTTTTTGGTGTCGTGCGACTGTTGCGGCTCTTGCGCACTGGCGACATTGAACGTTCTTTGCTTGAGGCACGTTCTTCATTGATTTCAGCAGCTACATTGGACTCGTCATTCCTTTGCATTACAGACTCATCCTCTGTTTTATCATTATCTGATATTTTACGCGACCTGCGGCTACGTCTTGCCGGCAAGGGTGACGGCAAGGGTGCCGGCGAGGCAGACTTAATTCGGTCGCTACGACGTCTCATAGCTGTAAAAAAACACGCACACCTACACCAAGAAGCAGGCACTTGGCTAAAAAAATCTAAAATGAAATACACGTGTGTTTATTTGCAAGTGCAATTTAAGCGATCACGTTTCTTTACTTTATCGTCACGAAATTGTTTATTTTCTAAACGAAAATTTATTTTTCACGGGTTGGCGAAAAAGCGTCAAAACGCCATCAATAAATAGGGTTGTAATGAGTACTGAGTATTAGAGTATGTTCGCTTGAGTAAAATACTTGGTTGCTGTTTAAACGGCTGTCTTTATGGTGAATGGCCAATGATATAAGCAACAACCGAAATAATAAATAATTGTGCCCGACACATCTAAAATTTGTTTGTAAATTATGTTCCTTGCCTTAAAAAAGCCAAGTCATTTACATAACATGGCCGTCAATTTAGAAAAACCATAAAATTCTTAGTCATATAAGCGGTAACTTTCCAGGGCTTGCCTAATGCCTAATGCGAAGAAGAAGAGAATCTGGTAACCCCTAAAGCAAGTAATTTTACAAAAACTTTAAATTTAAATACGAAGTATGAAGAGTTTATGTAAAGCCACACAGATTATAGACCGTTTGTGGGCCCTAAGAATGCATCGTGTTGGTGCGATTGGCATTCGCAAAGAATACGACGAGCATGCATCATACGCTTCGCATAAAACGGCTAGGCAAATACGTTATGCTCATGCGGAGCAGATTCATAATAGAACGCTATATTACCCGGCAAATCAAGAACACAGCAATAATCAACGGTCTGCGCCACCTTACACAGGCATCGTTTTCACTGCAGCCTTCAGTTTTAATTTCTTTGGACGCAGCAATGACAAAGAAGAAGAGACACCGGAGGAGAAACTTATTAACACCATCAAGAGATCCGTACTTTGCATACAACGTGAACAGTATGAAAAGGCAGAACAAATGCTGCATCTTTCGTTACGCATGGCGCAAGATATTCAAAGCAAGGATGGCATTACGTATGTCTACGATTTGATGGCTAATCTAGCAATGGAAAGGGAACAATTTAAAAAGGCTGAAAAAATATTCGCCGAAGTGATGAAACGTTTGCTCTCGGATGGACAACATACCGAAGACAGTCCCAAGGTGCGAATTATGTTTTAATTTAACAAATTATGCAATTAAAAATTGTGTATACTAAATATAGATTCTTCATATAAGCTCCAAGATAGCACACATGTCTCAACTGCAGGGTGACCTGGATAAGGCGTATCACGGTTTTACTTGGACGCTTAATCGTATTAGCAAACTGCTGGAAAGAATGCCCGAAGACAAGGACGTCAAAGAGCTTTACGGCTTGACCAAGAATTGGTATAATTTCATTTCAACTTGATCTTTGCAAAATAAGTAAAACACACAGCATACATAGGTTTGGTCAGTTACTAATGCAACAGGGCAAATATGCCGAGGCGAAGAATCTTTTCAAAGAAGCTTTTGATTGCTTAGTTGAAGTTTACGGCTCTGTCAATGAGGCGTCAGTGACCATTTTAAATAACATAAGTGTGGCCTCTGTTAATGTAGGTAGTTAGTTTTTTTTATTTTCAACTAACTTATTAATTTGTTATAAACTTGCAGCTAGAAAACTATACCGAGGCCAAGGAAAGTCTACTAAACGCCATGGCTATTGCCAAGGAGTTGAAAGATGCTGGTCGAGAGGGTGTCTTGCAAGCAAATTTAGGCTTGATCTATCTACGCGAAGGTCTAATGCAACAGGCGCAGGATGCCTGCAAATTAGCTTGGAAATTGGGAAAGAAGCACAGCAATCACGACGCCTTAGAACAGTCCGAGTATTGTTTAAACGAAATTAAGTCTGCCATGAAGGGTTAAAAGCTTAAGAAGTTTTTTTTAATTGTACACGTTATTTTAACAATGGGTTTTGTTTTTGTAGGCTTACAAGGCAAGGAACTACAGTTTCGCCTAGAATCTTTAATTGCATGAGTTTAATCAAATCGCTGATAAAGTAGGTTTCCAACCACAAATATCAGTTATATTTTTGCGTTTAGTACCTTTTGCGCACCTAAAGGAATAGCAAAAATATTTGTTATTTAAAATTTATAAAAAAAATAGAAATAAAGGACAAAATTGAAAGTATACAAAAATATACGCAAATTCTTTAAAGCTTAAAGACAAAAGTAGTATATGGTAATGCATCTATTCAAACTTGGCTATAACGATCATCAACGCCACGCCAGTAAGTAGTGAACATATTTCTTTTAACGATTGCTTCAACTTTGTAGACTCCTCCAGGAGTTCGGGCAAAACGCTTACTGTAGCTATATAAATAAAGCCGCCGGCTGTAAAAGGCAACACCCAAGGTGCTGAATTATTGTCTCCACTTCCGGCGCCTACAAGAGCTATAGCAGTTCCTGCCACAGCGCCTAGGGCTGTAACCAGCTGCAGTAACATAGCCTTCCGACGCGAGCAACCTGATTTAATAAGTATGGCAAAGTCGCCAATTTCGTGGGGGACTTCGTGCAGTAGAATTGTTATGGTGGTAACAATGCCAATGCTGTTGCCCGCCAAATAAGAGGCGCCAATGGCAAGACCATCTGTAAAATTGTGCGCAAAGTCAGCTGCCAAATTCAAATACCCAGAAATTTCAACTTCTTGGGATTCCTGTTGCTTTGCTTTTGAAGATTTGGCTAATTTGTCTTTGTCGTTTGACTTAGCTGTTTGTTTTTTTTCTGTAATCTCCTTGGCGGTCACTTTTTGTTTGGCTGCGCCATGGCTATGACCGTGTCCGCCGTTACTGCCTTTTAAAATGCGCACTATTTTTTCCACTGACAGAAATGCTATGATACCGCCCAAAACCCAAAGACCCACGCTCATATCATGCACATGCTCGTGTTCGTCGTGCGCATGATGATGATGTCCATGGTCGTGTTCGTGGTCATGCTCGCCATGATGGCTATGTGGATTTGTGGCATGAGGTATCAAATGAAGGAACGCATCGCCTAAAAGGCCGCCTGATGCAAAGGCTAGCAAGACCTTTAAACGTGGCTTCATTGCTTCGCTATTATCTAGCGGAATAATGTAGAGCAGCACAAATGGCGCTGCACTGATAAGCAACGTTGAAGTCATTGAGTGCAGCCAAATGCTGTTCATATCTGAATATAAAGGGATTATTTACTTTATATAATATTTACATATAAACACCAAATTTACCTAGCGCCGGCTTCGATTCTGTGTGCCTTGTCTTAGGTGCGGTGTGCCCGTGATGATAGTGATCTTGGTGATCATGGTTGTGGTCATGATGATGGCCTTCATGATCATGACGGTCAGGATGATGGCCTTCGTGATCATGATGGTCATGATGATGGCCTTCGTGATCATGATGGTCATGATCATGATCGTGGTCGTGCACTACTGGAGGAGCATTTTTGGCATCAAAATTTTCGTTTGCTTCGCGCGAGTATTTAAAACTAGGATTGCCTTGACTCTGGCATAAGGAGGGTAGAGATAACACTAAGGCACCCAACAGTATTCCCAGTGCGATTTTCTGATAAAACTGTAGCCGGCTGGAGTCGTAATCCGTCAAGCTTTTTGCCATATTCCAAAATTGCAGCGCGATGGAGCGCCTCTTGTTTTTTAGATTTGTGACGTGTGTACTTTTTTTCCAAAGCCTCAAACGATACTACTCTGCGCGACATAAATTCACGTTTAATTTGTTTTATCGATACTAGTAGTGGTATCGATTTCACATAAAAGTTGTATGGAAGAAAAGCTAACTGATATCAAAGTGACATAGGAATTTAGAATGAGTGCGAGTAGTTAAGGAATAGTATTTTTCTTTTTAGTATAGTTAGGGCTTAAAATTGCGGGCTTTCCATTTTTTTATGATAAAAAGTAAGTTGGTTATTGAGATATAGGTTAGGTTGTACCGGTTGGACCCATGGGGGATTCACACATAGACTAGATAGTCCTTAGTGGTATTGAGATATATGATTTTGATGAAGAAATTGTGCAAAGACGTTTTTATCAGTCGGTATTCCGACGGCTTGCAAAGGCCGCCAATAGTTATTACAGACCATGGAGTAACTGAAATTACAGAAAGATCCTTTAAAAAAAAACAATAAACAACCACTTGAGGTCAATAGTCATGACGCCAATCATGGGTGTAGAGATATCCAGGCACCGTCATAACTTTGTGTTGAAGTTTGGCTGCGATAGAGAGAATAATATTGGAAGCAAATATGGTATATAGCTTCCAGTGCTATCTTTTTGATACTATTGAATGTGTTGCATCGATGATTGTAGGCAAACGCGTGCTTGTTCGACATGACTGCACCAGCACCACTTTAACATATATGTTTATGGGACAAATGAGCTTCTTACCCACACTACCAACAAACTCCTTCTATATCGGTCTTTCCTAGTGGTAAATACTTGTGGAGGGGATTCTCCTGAAGGCGCAGCTGGTCGATTTGGTAAATAAGCAATTTTTTCATAAATTTGCGTGGAAAGTAATACACAGTAAAATAAAAGATTTCGACTTGGCGTCATCATTGGCCATACATCTTTCGACATGACGGAGCGACAAGAGGGTTTGACCTTGAGGACATGTGGTTCTAACAAGGCAGCTCGCCGAATCACAAAACAGGCGCTTAAGCTTAATATAAAATTTTTTTTTTTACTTTTCGGAAATACCATTCATAAAGGGGTTTAAACGTATCCTATTAAAGAAACTTTTAAAAATCTCAAGTCGATATTGCAGTTGTAATATAATTTTTTTGATATTCTCTGGATACGGATTAGACTGCGACAGCGAATTCGATCGGCAAACTATGTTGGTACATATAGATTTTAAAGTATTTTTATCCACATTTTTATAAAACTTGTAGCAGCAAGCATGAAATAACATTTTTTAATCCTAAATCGCAAGTTTACAAGTAGTTATAACTTTATAAGAGCGGACAAATTTATTATGCTACTGTTTCAGGGGAATTGTCTACTATAGTCTCTAGAAGGCCTGCTACCGGGAGAGATGACAATAAATTCCTAAAGCTGTTGTGAAGTACGAGATCCGCCATCAGTGAATGTTCAAAGGACTTTTAACGAAACTCGAAATGGTTTTGCATTTGGTTGGTTTACTATTATTTTAAGAATAGGAAACTAAAAAAAACAGATTTTAAAAACAGTTTTCTAGTTTACAGCATGTTTTTTTATATCCTATACCGTATGGTACAAAGGGTATAATAAGTTTGTGCAAGCCAAAAATTTATGTAACATACAGAAGGAAGTAATAGTAGTAAATATATCGGATTTGATTGCAATGTGGTGGTACAGGGTATACCAAAGTCGTCCGCGCCCGACTTTAACGTACGCCATCTTTTAGAATCTTGTAGAGACCCCCGAGCCCATCGAACTCCTGCCGAGCGAAATTGTAAATGTTATCAAGAGTAACTTAAGACCTGAAAATCTACTGGGTTACTTTTAAATGCAGTAAGACTTGGGTATTTCCCTGATAAGTGGAAGAAGTCGAACATAGTGATGGTTCATAAGCCGCGAGATGACAAAACGCAGTCATCGTCATACACACCAATGAGCTTACTAACCTGTCTTTCAAACCTGGCATATGCCTATAACTCAAAAAGCGCTACATAGTACTGTCGCATCAATTTGGTTTTCAATTTCATCTGAAACTTAAGTCAAGTAGCCTTCACTGGCTTATAAACTTTCGCTCTCCACTTAGTCAGGCCTATAAAGTTATTCTGCATAACTCCGTTCTAAAACCTATCTGGACCAATGGCTTCGAGTTATGGGGCTGCGCTAGCAGAACCAATATCAACTTTATACCGAGAGCACAGTCTAAAACCCTGAGCACCATAATCTGGTATCTCCGGAAGAAAAGATTTCAGGAAAACAAGCAAAACGGGCGGATGCACACCAGATTAAAAAAAAACATAAATTTTCCTTAAAGTTTTTGTTTCGAAAGTTATACAAAATCTCACAAAATGTTGAAACAATGCATTATTTTTTCATTGCTTAATTCATTTAAAAATTTTGATTAATTACCAAGGTAATATTAATTCCCTACAATAAAAATAAATGACTCGAACATGTAAATTCAAAATTGATTATTTTTAATAATGTTTCTTTGTATAATTAAAGGCTTACATAATTTAATATAGGTTTTCGTTGCTAGGGCATAGGTAATTCCATAAATGTATGTTTGCATGTATGTACGTTACTTATAAGTAGACATGTGTGTGGTTGGTTGTATTATATTTTTCGGGTTTATAGAGCATAGCTAATATACTAACTGCTATGTACGAGTATATATAGTTAAACCTTTATGCAAAGTTCGATGGTAAGTAATAAATAATATAGCATTGCTAACAATTATGGATTTTTTCCAAGGTCTTTGCCAACTGTCTTAAATGAGTGCCGAATCAGATCTGAATCTATTTTTTTTAATAAACATGCGATGTATACATATACCAATATGGAAATCTTTGATGGAGGCTACGACCTTGGCTTTTTTGCAATTGTTAAATGGGTACCATTGTAACTCCTAGAGTTACTTCAAAACTATTTTTACTTAGCTTCGCTACGTATGTGTGTGTGTCTGTGTATGTGTGGGTGCGACTACGTAGTTTTTTCAAATAACTTTTAATAGCTATAAATATTTACATATACAAGCCACTTTGGTTGCAAAATGTCTGCACACCTTAGTACAGATTAATCTTCTTGAGAATAGTCTTACGGCACATGTGACAAGTGCGTAACGTCTCGGCGCAATGAGAACAAGCGCCATGTCCACACAGAAACGCAACATCACGTTTGCGTTCCATGCAAATGCCACAGAAATGCGATTCCTCAAACTCCTGCACTTTATTCTCAAGATATCTCAGCAAATCGCCGGACGGCATACGTGTTTGGTCGCTAGGTGATGATGTGTTGGACTGTTGCATCACCAGGCTCCCATTGGCAGCCACGCGCCGTTCAATAAATACTCCACAGCGTAGACATTTTTTCATGCGTATACTGCACTCTTCGCAAGCAATTTGATGCTGGCATGGTTCAAATCGAATTAGCTGCAGTACCTCGTTGCATACAATACATTCTTGTGGACCGGCAACAACCGGCACAGCAGCAGTAACCCCCGCCACAGCTAGTAGCGTATTGGGTTCCAATGTAGAGGACGATGCAGCGACAGCAGCAGATGCTACATTAGCTGTGTACGTTGGCAGTGGCGGCTTGGGCGCTTTTTTGCGAGGTGCCACCTGTGGCGAAATGCTTGTCGCATCTGAATTTAATTTCTTAGTGCCGGGTGATGCATGGTTCGAGCTGCCAGCTGGTGTTGACGTTGTGGCAGCGGATGCTTCGTCCAATTGCTGCTGTACACCGCCAAGGCGATGTCCAACTGGTGGTGGCAGCGAAGGCGCTGGTGTCAGGGTTATGGCAGCTGCTGCCGTGGCCACCAATTCTTCACTGGTTGCATTTGTTCCCTCTGCAATGCTGCTACTCATATTCAAAGCCTGCATGTTTCTTTGAAGTGATGCTACAGGAGCTGATTCTTCCGTAGTCGTGCTTCCCTGTTGCCCAAAGATCAGTTGTCTGATACTTCGATCCGTAATCCATTCAAATATACTAGCATTGGCATTGTTCAGTTCAACACGGCAACCGTGCCTGGACAGGTAGATAAGTATGCTATACATAAGACGATCTTCAACTGGAACACTGGTCTGAACCAGGCTCATGTAAAACTTGTGTATTTCGGGTGCCTCCTGTTGAGATGGCTCGGCAGCCTGTTGTAAATTCGATTTTTTGATAACGCACAAATGCATAGCATTGTCGCCGTCCTCATCCTTAGCATTGACATCGCAAGAGAGCTTGACCAGACATTCAATAACGGCTGCATGACCTTGCGAGACGGCCAAAAGGAATGGCGTTTGCTGTCGATTGTTGCGTATGTTCAGCTCCGCCTGTCCCTCCGTTACTAACGTTTCCACCACCTGGGCGTGTCCATTAAGTGCTGCCAAATGCAGAGCCGCGAAGCCGTCGTCCTTTCGTACATTTACCAGTTGACGGGACAGCTGAAGAATGCGACGTGCCGCCACAACATTTCCTTTGAGTGCGGCATGATGGAGCACATTGAAGCCGCGATTGTTCTTCACAGTAAAATCCAGATTTGGAGCACTGCAAAGTAGCTCCACAACCTCCGTGTTCTCCTTTCCAATAGCATCATGCAGTGCTGTATCGCCGTAGGAATCCTGTATATTGACATTGGCATTGTGCTGCAGCAGCTCCCGCACACAATGCGGCGTCTTTTTATGCGCACATATGTGTAGAGCTGAACAATGACTGGAGTTAAGGAAATTGACCTCTGCACCGTGCTGAAGCAGCACACGCATGGTGTCTGGTTGATTGCCAAAGGCTGCATAATGTAGGGCAGAGTCGCCCTCCTTATCAACAACATTGACATTGGCTCCCTTAGATATTAAATATTTAACCAGTTCGACATAGCCTTGATGTGATGCTACTTGTATACAGGCCTTGCCGCCGCTCATAACGTCCACCTGACTGGGATTTACGTCCAGGAATTGTCGCACGAAATCTAAGTGACCCTGGGCGGCTTCGCGCACCAATTTATCAGCCACGGATGTGCCCGATAGGCCAGAGAGTGGCGTCATGACATGGTCAGTGCGCCGATGGCTTAGATCCATCATGCTATTGGAACGTTCTGCAGCCGTGGCCAAAGGAGAACGCTCCAGTTTAACACATTTCGGATTGAGTGTCCATTCGAAGCCATCGTCGAGTTGTTGTATACGTAGGTCGCCGTCGGAATATACTTTAACCACTTTGCAAAGTTTACCCAGAGCCTGAAAAGAATAAAAGAAAATTATTACACCAAAGGCTTATTTAAATTTCGTATACAAAAAAACTAAGACAGTTAAAGGCAAATGTTTAAGTTTTACAATCCTTGGTCAATCTGCTTCTACAAAAGTAGTTAAATCATTTGCGTTCTTTTAATCATTTCGATCACTTACATATCGCATTATATCAATCCATTCGCCGTGTCCTTTTTGTAGCTGCTGTACCTTGTTGGCATCATTGATAATAGTCACAAGATCTCCCACACGAAAGGAAACTACTTTTATTAGAGCGGCGGGATGAAAGGTCCAACGATTGGGACAGTTCTCATATTGTACACTGAAATGTCAATACAATAACAGATTGGAACTAGTTAAGGACTATTTTTCTTACCGAATATCCCCCTTATCCGTTATTCGATGCACTGTACCGAGTTTTGCTAGGTGCTCCACCATACGAGGATTCCAACCACCATGGCCCTGTTGCAATTTCATTAGTGCATCTACCTCAAGACACACCTTGACGCGATCGCCGACCGAGAATGTTGGCTTCACCATTGGTACCACTGGCTGCTGTTCCTCCGGTTGACCCAGCACCGGCATATGATCCTTATAGTAATGACCACCACACGTAGCAGATATATATTTTAGATCGACGTTTCCTTTGTGGCCAAGGCGATAAACGTTGGTTGAACCAGTTACCCAAGATACATTGGCTACACTACGACAAGATTCATTGTCCCAGCCACGTATTTCCATAACACGCCCTGTCCTGCCTTCCCCACCGTCCTGTTCGTTCCACTCCCAGTCAGGACCGCGAACTACCTTAGAGCCAACGAAAATACCACGCAACTGTATACGCTTGGAGCCCTTACGCGGTGGCACTCGCACCCCTAACGAATTGGGGGTGGTATACCTTATAAAGGGATGTTCTAGATCGTGCTGATCAGCGCCATAACAAAACGCACACAAATGATAATTTGCACACTGCGCACACTTAAAAACTATACCGGCTATGCCTGCTTTGGAGCATCCATCACAAACGACATTTGAGTGGCGTACACCTGCAAAAAATGCATCAAATATGACCATTATCCACTTAAATTGAGCCATTTTCTTTTTCTTTCTTACCAACTTGTGCGTTGTCCACTATTATCAAATCGTATTGATTTTGATAGCCAACTCTATAATTGGTGCGATGGCCTGAATCCCAATTGACTACAACGGTGTTCTCCGGTGAATGTGTTGAGCCGCAACGGCCTATTTCGCAAACGGTACCAACGTGACCTTCTCCGTCGTCTGTTGTATGAGAAATAAAACCAAAATGTAGAAAATTTGTTGTATTAAGTCTATTGGGCGGCAGCTAGGCGGGAGTTATTTATAAATGCTCTACCCCAAAACCATATTTGTTAGGTCGCCCAACTGCAGGCATCAACCACATATTCTTACTTTCCCTTTAGGTCTTAAAACAAAACGTTGTCTGTATCCGGTCCAAACAGACTGCACAACATTGACACAACTATCGGCAACGCACGCGCTTACACTTCTCATCCATATAGCAACATCCCTAAAGTGACGGCTCCCCCTGACTATGCCTCTAACTTCCGCTGCATTCTACCATCTAAAAATATAAACACACATAAGTTTCTTGTTGAATCCCCCCAATATATGACACGTATCAAAAAGTCTCTTCAGCAAATACACAACTCTCACTGTGTTATATGCAACTGGCTGCCCGAAAGAGCTGCTGCATTGCAGACGTCGGGCAGTATCCAAAAATAGAGCGTTCTGAAGTAAAAGGAACAGGCGCTACAAATGGCACGCGTTTTTAAACCAGGGATGCAAACAGAACATATGAGTATGTTGTTATTATGAAACGAATCTCAAATTAAGAAAATTTGGTTTAGTCTTATATAACTACAACAATCAACAATAGCAAACAATCATCGTTCCAAAAATGCTTTTTAAGAATTACAAGCCCTAGATTCAAGAATCATAAAATTAAATTATCATAAAATAAACAGGACCATAAAAAAAGGGTGTAAACTATACATGTGACAAGATTACCCTTTCAAATTTTTGGCCGCTGAATCCGAAGTCTAACAATCCCAGCACCCCAGGGTTGTGGGGTAACCTTTAAAAGGTAAACAAAAAAACAATCACATTAAAGGTTGAGTTAGTAAATTATTTCAAGCGAAGCAGGGGGCGAGGACCCCGAGTGCTCCAATAAAAAAATTGATAAGCACTAAAAACCAAGGATACAAGGAATCATTAAAAGCACAAAAAAAACCAAACAACAAAAACCAAGCACACCATTTGACATTTGTAAACAGCTGTTATTAGTCTGGCATTTTTACCGTTAAAGCTCTTGGATAGGATTGCTCTCGTCATTATTCGAGTATTCTTGCCTTTGTGTATTTATGCCCCATATAATTTTTTGGCTTAAAGTAGTGCCTATATGATGTTATATGAACAAAGCATTAAAGGAGCCGAGCGTTGAAAGTATGTGGTTCAAAGGTAAACTTTAGACGAGCTCTAGAGTAGAGAAGCATCAATGAACGTGCCTTGACCTTTGCATTTGCTACACAGTAACATGCACCTACATATGAATACACTAAGTACATATATGTACCTATATATACATATGTATATATTTGGTACGCTTTGTGTATGTATATAAAAAACGGCAAAGCGATTTGGGCAAGCAATCCACTGTCGTTGCTGCCAACTGCCAATGCATCTATAAATAGCTTGACGCGTCCTCTTTATATTCAACGCCCTGCCTGCCAGCAACAACAAAAACAACAAAACCAAAACACCTTTTGCCAAGTGAGTGGCGTTCGGTATACACACACTCAATATGGCCATACTTATATATAAACAAATTTCATATAGCAAGTCAATTTTAATGAGTAAACAAATAGGTTTTTATTATTTTTTACCTTGATTGGACCATATCCAATTGGGTCCACGCACCACACGTACTCCGGGCGGTATAGAGGCACGCATGGCAGTGTTATTGTTTAATTTTTAAACTTAGTTTAAGCTAGCTGTAATGAAAACAAATGAAACATTATAAATACGAAATTAGACAAAATGTAGGGATATTCCATTAAACATAGTTTGTATGTATATGTATAGCCATAGGTACATACCTATGTATTAGGTATGTACATATGTATGAATATAATACGCACATGCATATTTGGGTCAACGAGTTTGATAAAACTGCAAGAGCCACCTAATTTTCTCTATAAGTCAACGTAGAATGTCTAAAGGCCAAAAATATAAACGGAAATGCCAAACAAACTAATACTTTCACACTAATCAAATAGTTAACAACAAATTTCTTAGCTCATGAAATCTCTAGAATATTGGCATATAAAATAGAAAGTGCAGCACAAACCCTTATACTATAATATGTATGTTTAAATTACTATTTATTTACAACACTGCGGGTATTTCTTAATCAGCGGCCAGCCGCAAAAGTGTCCCACCATGACGCATGGCGATAAGACCCGCAGATGCACATTTGTACATAAGAAACACATATTATTGTATGTACATTCATTTCTTGGATAGCTTAGCTTCATTGATATGCAATAACGCTAAACCCATTAATTTGTATATAAAAGCAGTAATGCCCGCTTTTCTAGGAATTTTTTTTTTTTTTTTGGATTGAAGGCCAACTTACCTATGCAAATGCAATTTGTGCTTCCGTTGAACAGGAACGCTGCACTTTATACACGCACGTATGTACAATACAGTGAGCACAGAAAGTAGGTGCACATGTAGTGCACACTATGCACTACTCCCCAATGCGCGCCCCTGCTTGATGGAGCTGCAGTTGGTTCGTTTGTTCTAACGCGCGCGTGTTACCTTTTACGTCACAGTTGCGCACACGTTCCAAGATACAAAAAAAAAGAAATGCAAATGCGTTTTTGTCACTCTCGTGAGTTACCCTCTTTATTCGGTTTCGCTTAATGATTTTGATATATTTCTGCTTTTTTTGTTGTAGATACTTGTTATAGATATGTAAAGCGGGGGCGGGGGCTAGCTCGACTGTTTTTCACAGTTTGTTGAATGTGTGCGTGTTTTTCGTTTCGCGAATCCGTATGGGTGTGTATAATTTGGTATTTACAATTTTCACAATTTCGGTGCTGTTGTGCTTTTTATAATAAATGCAGACAGAAGTTATTTAGCTTGTTTTTAAACTAATGTGTTACAACTTCAATTGTATATTTATGCTTTTTATATATTTATTTTCATATTTTCAACACTGTGTTTTGTGTGCATATTCACATTATTTTTATGTTTCAAAAACATAAGAATGGTTTTTGTTAATCTAAAATTTTGTAGCCACACACCTAAACACGCGAATTCTTGCCACAAGCATGTTAAATTTAATTTTTACCATTTGAATCGAAAATTTTGTTTTTGCACCTAAAATTACAACTAAAATTTAGAGACGTGCTATTAAGGGATGTAATTAAATCAGCTCAAACGATCAACGATGACAAATTTGTGCGATTGCATACAGCTGTCACAAATTGTTATCGTTTTGGCAACACAACACATATGGCTTTGTTATTGTTTAATTTTCGATTTTGGTAATAAACAGAACTCTGTAAATGTACGTGTAATGAAAAGAAGTGCAAACATGGATGATTTAACGTACGACAAGGCAATCAAAAAAGGTAAATATTTCTTTAATTTATAAAACACTTCAACATTCTCGTGTTTGTAAATGCAGCACAACTGGTAGAGCGCAATCCGGAATTTCAGCTTGATCCTTTGCGCGTGTCCAAACACGATGCAGCCGACATTATAGAACTGGCACAGCAAATACAAAATGCTGATAAGCAATTGAAAAACAGCACTTGTCAGAAATTAAGCATTATCTTAGACCAGGTACATTTCTTAAAATAACTAAACAAAACGGGAAATTCTAATAAAACACGCTTTAGATAAAAATGCTGCAAGCACAGGCTATGAATATCCTAAAGGAATCGGAGGAAAGCCGGCTACTTCACAGCGCTGCGTGTAATTTTACTAAAAAACCTGGACAAATCTATCATCTTTATCAAAGGTCAAAGGGTCAAGACTATTTCAGCATGCTTTCCCCGGAAGTAAGCACAATCTATACAGAATATTTTTAATTTCAACAATACTTAGAATAAAATTTTCTTATGCAGGAATGGGGTACTACTACAAATCAAACATACAAAGGAAGCTATAGACTCGAATTTGATTTAAGCTGGACACCAATTGAAAAAATTAAACAACTGGACGAAAAAATGAAATTGGCAGAGCAGTGCGTAGAAAAAGCCCTTAAATGTGGGCGTGGGCTGCCCATGGCTATTGATTTCAATATTGAACATAAATCAAATTAATTTGTTTACAAATAAATACAAAAAATTGCAAACGTTTTGCCAACACTGCATGTCGATAACGCAAGTGTAGTTATCGTTTATTGTGTCGTCACTTACTGACTGCTCTGTAAAAATTTCTTTTTGTTTTTAATCTGCAATTGTTTGAGTTTTGTTATATCCTAAGTACGCGCAACATGGCCGCGCCCAAAAACGAAATGTATTATAGTCTACTTGATTGGTTTAAAACGCTGAATTTAAATGCACCGCATGCAAATGCAGAAGAGTTAGCAGATGGAGTAGCGCTAGCCCAGGCCTTAAATCAGTTTGTACCCGAATGTTTTACAGGTGTGTTTTATGAAGATATTGCCCAAAATTAAATTTACTTATAAAAGTTGTACCCATAGATTCGTGGCTATCAAAAATAAAACCCAGTGCTGTGAGTACCAACTGGCGTTTGCGTATGAGTAATCTGAAAAAAGTAGTTGAGGGATTGCTGAACTACTACAGCGACGTGCTTAACTACTCATTGAATGATTTATTTCGGCCCGATGCACAGCGCATAGCAGAAAAATGCGACTTGGTCGAGCTGCAACGCTTGTTGCAACTTGTTCTGGGATGTGCGGTGAACTGCGCAAAGAAGGAAAGCTATATTCATGGCATAATGCAACTAGAGGAAGAGCTGCAGGCAAACATAATGCAAGCACTGCAAGATTTAGAATCTACACGACAGGGCGTTGCAGCATCGCTCTCGCGAAACTCTTTGACCATCCCAAATTTGGATGTAAAAGCTTTACAGGAGGAACGTGATACTATGGCACAGAAATGTTTTGAAACTGAAAAGAAAATGCTATTGTTAATTGATGAGAAAACTAATCTGCAACAGGAACTCCATAAAATACAACAGGAATTTGCACGCTTGGAACAAAATTCCTCGGCAATTGGCGATGATGGTGTGTCATTGGGTCCAGTACAAACGGGTTCGGTGCGATACAATGAGCTTCGGAGGCAATTGGAGCTCGTAAAGGAAGAGTTGCTGCAGTCGGAAGGTGCACGTGAAGACCTTAAGCTAAAGACACAACAGCAGGAAACAGAACTATTGCATATGCAGCAGCGAATAGAAGAATTGACGGTACGTAGTTGTGGAATATAAGTTGCTTTAAAAAAATAATGAATCCACAGAAAAGCACCGCTGACCTGACTACGCTGAAGGATGAACTGGATGTGCTGCGCGAATCTAATGATAAGCTTAAAATTTGCGAGGCTCAGCTGGATACTTACAAAAAAAAACTAGAGGAGTTTAATGACTTGAAGAAACATTTCAAAATGCTTGAGGAACGAAGCGCTGATTATGTGCAACAAAATGCTCAATTTGAGGAGGAGGCCAAACGATATGCTAACACAAAGGGTCAAATAGAGTTGTTCAAGAAGGAAATACAAGATCTGCATGCCAAACTAGACAATGAAAGTAGCAAGAACGTCAAATTAGAATTTGAAAACAAGAATTTGGAGAACAACATTAATGCGCTGCAACGTGCTAAGGATAGTTTACTCAAAGAGCGCGACAATCTACGCGAGACTGTAGACGAACTTAAATGTGGACACTTGTCATCAAGCTCTGGCAGTCTAACAGGCACAGCCATGTCGAAAGAGTTGCAACCAACAGCTATGGTAGACAAAATCCAAAGGCTTGAGGCTGAGAACAAGGCACTACGCGAGGGCCAAGGTGGTCAAACAGCACTTGCGGTAATTTTTTAACTTTTGAAACTTGAAATAGACTGATTATTGTAACTTTTCTTAGCAACTGCTGGATGACGCGAATAAACGCTGCGAGCATCTACGCGATCAATTAAAGACAGCCAACGAGCGTATTCTCTCATTGTCACACGCCTCGCAAAGCGATGATCCCATATTGAAGGAGTAAGTAATCAAAAACAATATAAGACAACACATTTTTATATTTTTTCAACAACTCAATAGAAATGAATTTGGCAAACAAATCAAGCAGCTAATGGAGCTGAATGAACAAAAGAGTATGTAATTAATTAATCGATATGGAATCAATTGATTTGTTTTTTATTTGTTGTATTGATTAATTTTTTGCTTTAGCAATACAACTAGAGGAATCTGTGCAGCAGAACTCGAGTTTGCAATGTAAAGTGACACAACTGGAAAGCAGCTTGGCAACTCGCGAACAAGAAGTTATGGTATATGAAGCCAAGTATCGTAAATGTTTAGAAAAAGCCAAAGAAGTTATTAAAAGTTTGGATCCTCGCGTTGGAAATGGTGATTATACATCATGATGCACATCATTTTAATGTTTTTTTTTTTTATCTACCTACTGTTTATTTTTTATCAATAGTACTTGATGCCAGTGCAGGCAATGAGCCTGTTGAAGTCGAGCCTAATCCTAAGATGAGTGTAATGGAAGAACAGCTTATGGCCACAGCTTTTTATAGATTGGGTGTCAATGCTCATCGAGATGCTATTGATACGAAGTTGGCTTTGTTGATGGGTACAGGTCAAACATTCCTGGCGCGTCAACGTCAATCAGCACCACGCAAGTCATTGACTACAATGAAATCAAAGTAGCTAATAGAGACATTAAAATAATAATTTTATTTACTCGTTTTTAAGCTTTATAAACATGTACATATCAATATTTATCAAATATATATTTATAAAATCGTTTATAGCGTTACGACGAAAGCAATAATATCGTTGGGCTTTTGTTTAGTCATTGCTTTATTGAATAAAATAGTTAAACATGTACAAAGCAGTGAATGACATTCGCCGATGCCCGTAACCAAATCCGAATAATGAATTTCCATTTTTTTTTTAGATGGGAGAAAAGAAACCCATCTGTCGCGATAGGTTGCCAGGTCAGTTACCTAAAAATAAATTGTGTACCTTGTGGCAGCACCTTAAATTCTTAAACTTGAACGTAGTTAATTTGTAAGATACGAAAATACATAAACAAACATGCAAAACAAAGCTTAATAAGCTTTTATTGGATTTTTATAATAATATATTACCTGTTTATAAATAAATAAATAAAATAAACATGTGAAACACTGACAACAGCAAAACGTAATTTTTATAAGCAAATATCTGAATCTATGAGAGTTTTATTATTATTATAACTTAATTTATAATCTAGCTTAGAGATACGGGGCTAGAGCTGGCTACTAGGTCCTTTGCTTACTTAAACAGCAATGGAAATTAGAGAATCTCTAATGTAAACAATAAATTGATCTTGTGCGTCGTGTCGCTTCAAGATGCAAAAACCATTATTTGGGCAGTCACTGCAACACTAGAAATTCAATACGGTATATTACTGAGTTTAACACCGAACAATAAATAAATTTAAGCAAAGCACGCTTTGTGCGCTAAAAATTTGAAAAGTTGTATGAATTAAAAAAAATTGATTAGTTTTTGTTGCATATCTGCAACATACCGGGTAAAACTCATTTATTTTGGAATTAAGTCATAAAAAGTGACAACTGTTAATTTTAAATTCAACTGCGATGCTTTGTTTTTTAATATTTGTGGGTTGGTCACACTGTCATATGTGCTACCCAAATCATATGGTAGGTTGCCCGCCCAATTTCGTGAATTGTGAAATTAAGCCGCGTTGGAAGTTTTGTGTTGTGTATGTATAGCCAAAGTTATTTACTAAACAATATTTACCAATTTCAAAAGGTAATTACTAAAATATGTTTAATCGGGTCCTTGTGTTTTTGTGTAGTCTAATAAAAGTAATTTTAGAATTTCGCTTTGTTGCAGATATGCCACAAATTGCCTTTGTGACTAAAAAATAAAAATGTGTTATTGCTTATATGTCTAGCGCCTCTGTTATATGTTTGTTTTGTTGTTTTCAATGGGGTTGGTCTTTTGTATGTTCTTTTTAGGTAAGAATAAATCAGTTATTTGTCATATGCTATTTTTATTAAGGAATAATGTCTGCAAAAAGGATGACAAGGTCACAAATCGCGGGTATTATCGACAGTATACAAAGCGAAGATGACCTCGACTTTTCTGCTGATGACGAAAGCGATTACTTTCCAGAGGATGATTTTAGTACCACAGACGATGAAGAATTTGAAAATCAAGACAAAGGTCCAAGCGGCTTGGACGCTGCAAGTTCAAGTACCGAGGTTATTGAGATTACTGACATGGACGACACAATGGTTTCAAACATTAATGTTTCTAATAGAAGGGAACTAAAACATAAACTCTTATGGAGGCAGCGCAATTTAAAATTTACCGAAAATCAGTTGCATCTCCTTACAAGCACAGACTTACCCGCTGAAGTTTTGGAATTTATGCAGCCCACACAGTTTTTTTTCTATCTATTCCCAAAGCACTTAATCGAATATATTAGAAATGAGAGCAATCTTTACATAAACCAAAAAGATCCAAACACAAATATCAGTTTCACCTCTTTGGAAATCAACCAGTTTATTGGCATTATTTTATATATGTCTATCGGACGGTTACCCAAGGTGTCACAGTACTGGGCCAAGGATATTGGGATGGACGCTGTTCAAAAAGTTATGATGCAGAAAAGATTTGAGACGATCAGACGTCACATCCACTTTAACAACAATGATAACATTTTGCCTCCTTCTGATCCCCGCCACGATCGGCTTTTCAAAATACGACCAATAGTGGAAGAATTAAATACGAATTTCAGTAAAGTACCGATGGAACAGTTTTTGTCTGTAGACGAGCAAATTTGCAAAATCTTAAGAAGGAGCACACGCTGGTAAGTTAGAGTTTTTTACCACTTACTTGATTTGACCGTAAGCAATGCTTGGCTTTTGTACAAACGTGTACACAAGGCTAATGGTTCAAGTAGTAAACTTCTTAGTTCAGCTGAATTTCGTCTTGATATAGCAGAAGTTCTTACTAAAGTTGGCTCAAAAGCTAAAGAGGGAAAACGAAATCTAATCATCAAAATGAATTAGAGCAAAAGAAACAGAGAGGCCCAACTCAACACATGCCATGTCAATTAGTACGCCAGGATCAGTTTGGTCATTTCCCGTATGGACAAATAAGAGGACTCGATGCAAATATCCTAATTGCAAAGGTTTCGCTCAAATAGAGTGCGAAAAATGTGGTGCAGCTTTATTTTAAATAAAAGAAATAATTGCTTTAAGAACTTCCATTTGAACTTATTTTATACTTGGATATACCGAAGCATTAAATTTGAGAGATACTTAGGAAGTATTTTTTTTTATAAGTATAAACATGAATTTTATAATTTTGATTTAATTTTTACGTAAAAATTGGAATTTAGTTTTCTTTATATCACCAAAATGAAAATAGTTGTGTTCAGCCAATTTGATGCAAAAAGTTTGTAAAAATAACCCTTAAGCATATTTGTTGCAGATCTGCAACATACCCTTTTTAAAAAAAAAAGGCTAAAGTCAAAAATAAAAAAAATACGAAAAAATATGGTATTTTTTATTTTCGCTTTTCTAGCGAATAAAAAAAACTGCCTCAATATCGGAGAAAAAGACAAATAAAGGGTTGATAATGTTTTCCTTGAACACTTTAATATTTCGAACTGTTACTATTAAAAAGTAATTTATAACTAAATGATAAATGATCAATTGCATAGGTTAATCCTTAACTCTGTATGTATATAGCTATGTTTAAGCTATAATGCAATAGTAATAAAAAAATGTAAAATAATTTTAAAGCCATAACTGATAAAATAAAAGTATCTGAGTATAAAAAAGAATAAATGTATGCTCGCTACGCATTGGTATCGATACTCCAGCAAGTATTCCGATCCGGCAGCACTAATATACTAGTATTGCATACAGACCACAAGTTTTTTAAGGTGCATTAATATTGTTCAACTTCATTTAAATGCCACAATTCCACGCATCTAAGAATTGGGACTATCAAAAAACGTGCAAGCTATTGGATTACGTTGAAATGCATCCTGATTTTGAGGTAAGTATAAGCTGTTTAAACTGTTATACATGTATGTATGTTTGTTCTAATGTATGTATGTATGATTGTACTACTAGAAACCCACAGCGGATCTGTACTACCGAGATCTAGTCTCTACTACTAAAATCGATGTGGATCCAACGCGTTGGGATCTATTGCGAAAAAAGTTACGCCAGCTGCAAACACTGTATATTAAAACCGAAGACTGGCTTCAGGTAATGGGTACAAAAGCAATCGGTGAAGAGAATGTGAGCCAGGATGAAATAAATGGTTGGTTAAATCTTCACACCTTATGTAAAATGTAATGAAGTTAAAAAGATGTGTCCACACTACACACGCCTGCGCTCCATTTTCGGCAAGGACGAATCGACGCTCGAGCAGGAAGATTTTGTTTTTGCGAGCTTTGAAAATGAATGTCAATCGGAAAACGCACTCGTAACAACTGCTCTTCCAAAGAGCCCACTGCCAAGCAAAGATCTAACAAATGATATAGATTTACCCTTGGAATTATTGCCCGTTACAAAGGACACAATCACTGAAACTGAAGTGGTGCTGCCTGATCAAGAACTGCAAAAGGAATGGCTACGTTTAGAGTGGAAAAAACTGAATTTTGAGCGATATAAGTTTGATAAACTATACGAAATGAAAAAACTTCAAATTGAAGTAAACTGTGAGCTGAAAAAGATGCGAAAAGAGCAAAGGGTGTTCAGCGACGAATTAAAGCTGGTAGAAGGCAACCTTGTGCCTGAACTTTAGCATAATATGTCAAGAGTATTTATTATATGACTCAAAAATCGAGATTTCTTATCGGTACATTGTGGAAATGTACTAAAGTTTTGTCATTTTTAAGTGAGGGCAGTAAAAAATCAGCCTAGAATCAAGTTTCATCCCATGTCCTCCAGCTCCGCTGTCAAAAAATAGACGCGCAAACGCATTGAGCTCGCCAAAAAGTGGAGTGATAATGATGCCAGCAAGTCTGACCAATTTGAAAAGCCAACTGGACTCGTTTATTATCAACAATGCAAATGTATAAAAAGGATGGATCACGAAGGCCCAGTGGTAAAAAAAGCTAACAATAAATCCAAGAAAATGTAATTAATAAAGTTAATTATTTGCAGAGCCTATGTGTAAAATTTTACCTCATTTTGCGCGCTTACAAGGTATTTATGGAGCGACAAAAACATCGAGAATAAAGAGAGAAGATCTGGCTCTGGAAGAGACACGGCCATTACGAAGCGCTTGAGTCGGCTTAATTCCAATGAAACGAGTGATATAGGCGAGAAACACAAAACGAAACACTTGTCTTGCCACTCCCAAATGCCGATAGAATGGAAACTTTTGAATTTCGAGCGCTACAAGTTTGATAAAGAATAGGAGCTGCAAAAAATGCACTTGCCTCAAGCAGCCGAGGAACATAAGCTAAAGCAACAGGTGCTGGCTCAACGGCTGCGTTTGGCTTTATACGAGCTAAAGTAAAAATACGGAATGGAAAGTAATAAAATGGCAGCGGGAAAAACCCCTGAGTTGTTTTGTTAATTTTTTTTTTTTATTTTAGTATTTAATACATGTTACACAATATTCGAAGGAGGATTAGTCACAAATTATACATACTTCTCACTTTTGGGTGAAATATTTATCGCTCTGCTTTAATTTCGAGTCCTTTTGCTTATTACATTTATAATTTAATATAGCTAAATATTTATAGAGTCTCTTTGGCATTGGCACACATGGAAAATGTATTTCAAAATTCCTAAATATTTTTTTTTTGCTGTTAAACATTGTATTTATAATATACATACACATAAACTGCATGAGGGCTGTGGCACCAAAACAATACTTGAACTTTCTATATAAGCAACAAATTTTGGGCAGCCCACCTATTTGGTACTAGTGCGGATCCACTAGCCAACCAAGAAGTACCAACGTTTGATACTCCTTGCAACCAACCAATAATGTGTCAACCAAACTTATGAATTTTTGAAAAAACGTAATAAAGCCGCAATTTCAAGAATCACTTTTTGTTGGAAATGCTTTCGTACATAAAAGCTTTCGATCGCATATTACACCTATACAACAGTGCCTACCAGGGCCTCCACATACTTTCATCTTGGCCTGCTTGAGCCGCTTGCGCCATATATTCCTCTTCCTGACGTTGACGCAATGCTTGTCGTGCTGCGCTGCTGGTTTGTGGACTGGAGTCAAGCGCCTCGCTGGATCCTATGCCGCTTTCAGAACGCGGCGAAGATTGCTGTGTGGCTGGCATCGACTTAAGCTCGGAAACTCCTGAGCTAACCGAGGCGGGTCGCTCGATATGCGTGACGGATACAGCCGTAGAATTGCTGGCTGCCGCGGCCATGGAATTGGCATAGGCAGCAGCTGCAGCGGCGGCTACATGCGCAGCCTCCAAACTGCCGGCACCATAGGGACTGAGTTTACCCTGCGCTGCTGTCAACTGTGCAGCCAAATGCGGCTGCACACGTTGCAATTCGATGAGACGCTCGAAGTCGGTTCTTGTGGCAATTGGATCAACTAAAGGTTGTGCACCTACTAGGGCTGCAGCCAGCTGCACGTAGTGCGGCGGCAGCACCAGAACTCCAGTGGAGCCCTCAGCTTGGCTTTGGGCTTTCAGTTGCTGTTTGTACTGCTCCAGCACGTTGACGCACAGTTTGTTTCGCTCATCATCGTAGGCTAGTTGCATGCCGTTGAGCTCGACATTAACGCTCGTGTTGTCTAGCGGTGGATGAGGTTGCTGCTGCGGTTGTGTAGTGTGTGGTTGCTGCTGTCCGCGATTGTTGTTTTCATCTTGAGGAGGAGCTGGAGTTGATTGCAATACACCCTGCTCACTGGCAATAAGTTGCTGTCCAGGTACTTTAAGGCCTTTACTAAAATCCAAGGGATTTGAGTCCTGGCTGCTATAATCCAGCGAATGCTCATCAGCTTGGGATTTCTTGGCCATAGCAGAGGCAGCGCTATTAATGTCATAACAGCTGCTGCTGGGACTATCCGCAAAATTCGATGTAGTGTGTGGACAGATCTCTACATCTATCTCGGCAATACATTGATCCAAGTGTCTAAGTAACCGCGCCTTAGAACCTGGTTCAGATAGTGTGGGCATATTGCCCATGGGTGGTGGCTCGGGCGTTGCCAGGTAACGTGCAACTTCACGCGCACAATCCGTGTAGCCGGCGCGATATTTGTTCACAGCTATGAAAGCAACATATATTTAAAGTGGTTTGAACTTACTTAAATGTAGTAATGGAGACTTACTTGGATCATCCAAATTGCGATGCCGCTGAAAGTGACGTACTGTTAACTCTAGTATATCAGCCTTTTCCAGCTTGGTATGTTTCGTTGCCTGACCGTCTCCATTTTTGGCATTTTGATGTTTAGTTGATTCCAAGATTAGCGCCTTTAGTATGGCGAGGCTTTGATTGATGCGCGCACGTCTTCTTTTCTCCATGAGTGGTTTGTTCGTTCGTTTGCTTACGTCCTGCGATGAAGTTACATTTTGTGTGGAGCTCACCAAACCAATGGATTTTACACCATTGCCACCATTGGTAGTGCTAGAGGAGTTGAATCCGAGGCCTTTTGGGAAAAACGAGTGGAAAACTTTTGTTAAAATCCCTGATGATAATATTACGTATTAAATAAGATTACAGCGTTTTCTAGGAACAAAGTTGTTGGGTAAAATTATCATTAACAAATTTTAATATCGGGAGTAAAAAAATTGACTTTAAATGCAATTGGATATAAATAGACCGACTGTCTGTAAAGAAAAGGATCGAGTCCTGTGTGTTATATTTGAAATATTCATTTTTTATTTTGATGGCATCATTCTTGATTAATAAAATTGCTATCAAATGTTGACTTAAATCGAGGTAATTCGTAGTAAAAAAATTTAGAGACGATAGAATTATTTTGAATTATAATTTATTTGGATTACTTTAGTTTTAAACAGCGTCAATTAAAGTTTGTGTCATCGAATGTAAACTTTAAAAAAATAGTAAATTTTTGTTTTGGAGCTGACTTATTAAAATATATCCCTATAAGTATGTGACAGCAATTTGCTAGATAAAGCTAGATAAAGATTTTTTTCTAATAATTCAAAAAAATTAGGGTTACTAAATTTTCATAAAATTTTTTTGTTTTTGTAAATTTTGAATCATGTCATGCGAAACTCTGTTGTCTACAATTACCCTAAATCTAGAATTTATATAGACCAAAGGTGTTGTGTTATTTATTATCCTGATGCTAATTAAATATTTGCACTTTGTATCAGTTTATTATAGATTTGAACAAAACATTATATTTCCCAAACAAGGATAAAGTTCAAGGTCGCGGTTTAAAGATTTCGAGAAAAGAGATTAATGATATAAAAAACTTAAGCTTCGGAAAAGCTTGTCTGGACGATTAACAGCTTGTTTAAAAATATATTCAGCTCAAAGGGTCAGCTGGATAAGGAACAAAAACTGCCACAACGATTAAAACAAACAACAAATTGTTTCAAAAATATTCAATAGCTCAGTCACAGTTAAATAAAACACATTAAAAAAAAAACACGTAACGCATTAATTTTAAAAGCTGAAATTTTCTGTAAATTTTTGTGGCAGTTTATGTTCCTTATTCATCTAGACCTTTTTTAAATTTAAATTGTTTACAAATAATTATATAGCCGCAAAAGTTTTTCAGCAAGAGGCTCGCATTATCTATAAGCAGGTAACGTTTGTTCAACCTTATGGATGTTAATCTCCATTTGTCCAAAGAAGAATATAGATTTTTTACTATATGTAAAAAATGTGTTCTGCAAAAATCTTCATGATTGAATTCAAACTATAAAAAATATATTTACAAAATAATTTTTTTAGTCTCTGTGGTCATAAGTGAGCCTAATAAATAAAAAACTGCACTTCTTGCAATCCTTTTCCTAAGAATATGGGCACACCCTTCAACGTATTCATTCAAAACTTGGCACAGATTTTAAATGTTTTTGAAGAAAATATGTCCAGTGTCTGGAGGTACCACAAGTTACTTAAATTTTTTACGTTATACTTATAACTTAGTTCTGAAAATGTACTGCTTGAGTATAGATCTAGTCTTTCTGATTAAACAGGAGTAACACTTTGTGTTGAATCTAGTTTTGAAGGTTTTAACATGCTTTTGTATTCAATTAATCTTTAAAAATACTGTACCAAGAAAAGATTTACGAACTACAAAAATTAGTTTGGAAATTAAAAGCAATAACTTGTATGGTAGGACAAAAGTATTTTCCAAACTATCAGAAGAGTTAAAAATAAAAAGTTTTCAATAAAGTAGCAAAGCTGTCAAAATTTTTGTATGGTTCAATTATTACGATTTTGAGCCCAGGCTTCCGTTTAAGCCGAAACACTTTGGAATTAAATAATATATTTTCAACCCCAAACGATCTGGATCTGATGGATGTCTACGCTATGCATATTGTACTAAAAAATGTAGGAGAGAGAGTAGAGGACAATAAATGTAATAGTATTCTTTTAGTACTTAAATAATATATTTGAAAAATTGTTTTTTAAAAAATTTAACATTACTAATTATAATACAATAATACTATAACTTATGCGAAAAATTTTGTTTTTGTTTATATTTTGGAATCGAAAAAAATAATTCAGTTTTTTAACTTGTTCGGTTCCAGATTTTGATTTCGATGTGTCGATTTAACACTTATCTTTATAGTTCATTTCGTTTTTTTTGCCCCAATTCTATGTATGTATGTATTTTGCAACACGTGTAATTATTATGATAAGCTGAATTGTTAATTCGACTTGTCGGAAACTGAACAGGCACAAGCATTTAAAATTTAAAACCAAAACCATTAAGCATTTTTTGAAAATAATTATATTAAATTAAAAACATTTATTGCATGTGATACTAAAACAAAATAAATTTAAAAAACTTAAATTTATAAAAACCACTATGCACGAAAAAGTTTTTGTAATTTAAAAAAAAGTGTTGTAAATGGATTAATCAAAGCAAAGCCGTGAACAAAATCTATCAACATATATTGTATATTTTCGAAATGTGCTAATTAAACCCTTTCATTTGATACGAAAAACTGCATCATAAAACCAATTTTTTTCATGACATTACTCTGACATACTCTCTAATTTAAGATGTCACATAGCCAACCAGCAAAAAATCAAGACGCTTCAATTATATCTCCATTGTCAAATATGATAAATGATTTAGAAGTAAGTAGTCGGCTAAAAACATTGATACTTTTTTAGTTAATATTTTAATAAATGATGTCTAACAAACTAGTTACAGATAGTTCAGTTCATACAATAGAACCGTAAACTGTAGTAACTCATTAAAAAGTTTTTAAAAGCGAAACTCATTAACTGTCAATGATTACATATATCAAAAGTATTGAGTAGCATAGCGAACCACTTATATTCATTTATCTTATTTAGGAGTGACATTTTTTTAATCTTTTCCATTGAAGAAATGTCATTTTAAACATTTTAGAATTATGTTTTTTATTTTTTCCGGCAAACATACAAGTTCAGATCGGAGCTGATTTCGGATGTGATATAGAACCGTCTATTTATTTTAACGGGCAGTTTTTTAAATCGGAAGCCGTTACCGTTTTTAAAACAAGTCCGAATATGTTATCGAAATACGATGATCGGTTTTAGCTGTCAGCGAAATCACAACCAATATAGTTTTGGTAATAATAATGATGATTAATTTTGTCTGGTTGAATTAATGGTTAAATTTTAAGCTTTATTAGATTAAAAAATTTGTTTTTTTTTGTTTACAAACTTCATAATCCGAATTACTAGACATATTTTGCTTCACCACACACTTTCAATTTAATATATTTTTTTTTTTGAACTAAGGACTTTATTTTTTGTAAATATAATTTGTCAAATTTACCCGCTGTTGCTTTATTTTTGTTGGTATAATCCTTATCACGTTTTGCTGTCATTTTGTCATTTTTGCGGAATTCAAATGAATTCGTAACACACGCGCCAAATAATTAACTTGCGACTTAATTTGTAATGAACGGAGCTGATGTAAAATAAGCCGTAAGATTTCTCCGGAAAAGCAAAAAACAATTTTATAAACCGCTGGAAATTATTTACGTCTGTCTTTCTGGCCAAGTGTTAACGCGTAAATTTGCTAATTTTCGCTCTTTGATTGTGTGCCGCCTGCGAAAGACACGTCCGCGCTGGCTGAGTTCGCTAGTTGAACTAACGACTAACGGTAAACGAAAGTGCTGCTACTATATGGCAAATTCCCCGACAGACTGTGGCCAGCTCCGACTCCGGCTCTGGTTGCTGCTGCCGCTGCTGCCAGTGGCACGAGCCACAGTCGGCGTCGCTGCCAACGCAGTTGTTGTTGTTGGCTTTGTCGTTGTCGTCGTCATCGTCGGTGTGTAGTCCCCGTCGTGTGGCGCAGCAGCAGCAACCAAAGCAGATTGGAGTCAACCAACAATAAAAACAACAACAACAAGTACAGTGGTAACGACAGCAGCAGCAACGCCTGGCTGCCTGCCTGGCACGTTAATGGTGGTTGTGGTAATGGTTTCCACACGTACACACAACCACACACACACTGACACACACACACACAGAGACTAAAGCTTTACCGACGGCGACGGCATGTTGCCAGTGGGCGGTGTTGGGTTGATTGCGGCAAATGTCAGCCAGCCCAAGCGACAAGCCGACAGAGCGCCATTGGGACAGACGGCGTGACCATGTCTGGCTTTGGCGCGCACACAAAGTTCGCACGTACGCGCGCGTCCAACAGACACACACACACACACACACATATAAAGAACCAATGCACACACACATATACTGACGCATACAAATCAATTCGTTTAGGCACAAATAGGATAACCCAATGAACCATTTTAAGAAAAAGTAAGTGTAAAGCATACGTTCAGGAGTTCGAACATTTAAATGGTAAATTTTGTCATTTTTTTGTGTTATTCTTTCTTTTATAAATATAAATATTTGTCTTTATGTGCACAGGATTGTAAATTTAAGCACAGAAATACAAATGGACCCATGTCTAGCACTGTAAGAACTTGAAACAAGAACTAGGCCTGTGGAGCATATCGACATGGGTCGTAAAATTTTACTTTTCTGGCACTTATAGTCTCTGTGATCAGTTTTGTCCTACAGACTATCAGACAAAGGGACTATATACATTCGACCATACATTCCATTCCATACATTTACCAAAACTTATTATATACATTATCTAACTAACGTTATTTCTCTATTTACACAATTATTTAAATTACACTTTACTGGTGGGAATCTAGACTTATGTCAAATTCTGTAAAATTTCCAATTTAATTATTATCCAAAAAACTAGTCAATTGAATTTAATTAATTCGGAAACTCCTTAATTATTTAAAAACTTTATGTTCGGAAAAACTTAGCTGTAAAAAAATTATCAAAAACATGTTTAAAAAATATCCGCTCGATTTTTTAAAAATTTCTATAAAGCCGAACGAAGTCCAAATGGGTAATATTGAGACCATAAGTACATCGAAGATTGGCATTATCAACGCGCAGGTAAATTTTGCCGAATCATTTTAACATTAAATTCCGTAAAAGAACTACACCAAAACTATAAAACTAGACACATTATCAATTATCGGCATCACATAATGCTTTTCATGTGAGTACGTCGTGATATGTGCCAAACAAGCGTCAGTTGTGGGATCTTTTGATTAACTTCTTAATTTGAAGAAATCTGTTGATTTGTACATTTGTACAACTTGAACTTGCTTTAGATGTACGTCTTCATTATTCGTATTTTAGCCCGAATAAAAATTGTACTTTTCACTGCTATCAATACCAAACCTGATCTTACTTAGGGATTTCTGACACACCGGATCTTAAGTAGTAAAAATCGTTATTACCATATTTTCGTTTTTTTATTAAATTATAATTTTTTCCTAGCCACTGACCAAACCGTAGAAGGAAATTTACTTGGGTAGGAACCTATGGTGTTCCGCAGTTTGTCGCCTGCTTAAACTTGCCGTAGATCTCTTTCTGTTTCTCTCAAGTCTAGTACTTTTTGTTTGCAAATTCGGTGTATTGGGTAGGCATTGCCAATGCCGCCGTCGTCAAACAGCAAAGTAGCAGCAAGTTAGCAATGGTTGTGGCTTGTGGGTGCGGGCTTATGGCGCCGGGGTCGCTGCCGTTTTGTATACCCGCATCGAAATCATAACACCAACCAGGCGAAACTTTAGCGCCACAGCAGTCATGGAACATAATAAGCCAGGCGACACAAGTAGCAGGAGTGCCAGACGAAGGCAAGCATAAAGCAGCAGCCACTACCCAACCAAATGTCAGCGGGTGAGGATTGTAGGAGGTATAGCACGTAACATGTTGACACAGACAAGAGAAAATTCTGCAGAAGGTATTAGCATGCAGAAAAGCTTCACATAAAAAGGGACTAGCAAGTAATTACCAACACTACAAATATCGATAAAGTACGATGACGATCGATGACATTGCTGTCAAAAATAGTGTGCCCCCAAAAGCATGCTACAATATATTGCGGCAAGTCTCAACAGCGTTTACAATAAAACTATTTAGCGCAAAGGCAGCAACAATAGCAACAACGACAACAACAACATCAACAAAAGCAAATAACAACAAATAACAAACAGCGCAAATAGTACGCCCCACAAATGCCACCCATTTTGGTGGTGACATTGCGGATAAGGGTGTAGCACCACGTCTATTTATTTGATGAGCAACGTTTGTTTCGCCAGCACGTTACACTGCGTGGGCATTTAGCTGACGGCGGGGTCGCAGGATAAGCTGCAAATAGTGACTGTTCCCTCCACGACGCCCATGCCGCCATGCCACCAAGCAGCAGAAACTGAAGTGTTGCGGCACACTCAAATGCACGCAGAAACACACTCATTCACAATTACATACATACCTTCGAAATGCTGTTGTCGCGTGCGCTTGTTACAAATTCAGCCAGTCGTGATATGGCCAGTGGCAGGAGGCGTTGAGGGGGTGGAGCAGGAGCTGAAGCAGTGGCAACAGCAAGAACATCATGACATTGTCAGACGACCTACACCATACCGACATTTGCACTCACGCGCACAACAGACACACCCCCCACATACAGTTGGCATCATCATATACAACTGACAAACATGCACAAGCCCATTGAAGGGGGCACCGTGGTACAAACTGCTTGCAAATAATTACTAAGACTGAACTAAATGCATACCTCTATGGCTCATAATTTATTTCACATTTCTTAATCTAAATAGATCCCGTTAAATTTGAAGCCAACAGCAATCTGTCAGTGTGTTAGATCAACCTGATTTTAGTTGAAAAGCCTTCTATTGAAAAGATTAAAAATAAACTTTAAGAAAGTATCATCTAGAAATTTCCTCTTATCAGCCCCATCTCTATATGCAGATGGCCCTTCTTGAAGTCGTGAATCGTGGATATACGGAAATAATCGCATAATATCCAATGGAATCAAAAGAGACGATTTCGGCCTAAGTCTTCATCTTACAGTCTGCCAGCCGTTCAACCCTAACCTTTTCTTTAACTCAAAAGAATCAATTTTTATATGATAATTGTAGATAATAGAAGAGTTTAAGACCCTATAAGAATACGTGTCTTCATAGCCGTTAGAGTCTAATCTGATCTCTTCTATACATTATTAGAATCAATTTTGGTATAATAATTGTAACGCATAGAAGGAGACGTTTCAGGCCCTATAAGAGTGATAAGCATCTTAACGCTGAGTATATCTGTTTGAATGTTTGTTTTTTTTCTATGATAAGCGGTGAGCAAAGTCTGACTTAAGCCAGGCTACTCTACAGACAGGGTTAAGTGCTAGCCGATGATTACTGTGTTTGTCTGCAGTCGATTTTCCATTTAGGAAGTTTTAGAGAGCTTTTGTTGAAACACATAAAAAAAAAAAACAAAATGCAACCTTTTCAAGGTGGTTCGGATACCATATGGTTCTATGAATTCGCATTACTTTTGTTCATACTCCGACGCTTGAAAGGCCAGACACATTTATACCAACCACTGCCGTAGTATTACTTTTGAATCGATTACGCTTACCTGGTATCCAAAATATTCCTACCAGAATAGATAATGAAATAACATAGTTCACATTAACGTTTTCAAACCACGGTGCAACCCAATGCCAAACGTTGAACCGAGCGAGACAAGCGTCAAACTGTCAGACCAGTCATTCCGTCGTGCCTTTGTGCCGGCTTTTTTACTGCACGCCAGTTCCAATCAGAATCAACCGCATACACACACATTAGCACATATATTGTAGTGGTACATGTAGATGTGTATATGTATTTATAATACGACCGTAGCGAGGATGACGTCGGACAACGACTAGGACGACGGCACGCTGCCATCCTTTTTCCCTTTGCTTGCGTGCGACACTGATCCCTCTTCGCCTGTGTGTACTGCTTGAACGCTGCTGCCAGCTAAATTACTGAACTGAACGATAACTTGAATGCTGCCGACTTTTTGCCTCTGGGTGTGGGCGATGCAGAGTAGGGCATGCTTTGGTGTTGAGGACTTGAACTATGGCAACAGCTCACACACACCTACACAAGTACACAAACGCACACATAAATCGTTTATGGCCAACAGGCGCAGCCAGAACAACGCTCAACTCTAAGCTGCAACAACAATGTGGCAGCCATCGCCTCCACCCGTCCCAATTCTCCTCGCACACGACGACACAACTCTTGTTTCTGCTCGACTAGACTACTTGTGCTTACCATGTGCCGCGCGTCGACAGCACGCAACCAAGGAGCACATGCTCAAATACACATATATGTATTATACATATACATATACATAATACTTTGCGGTCTAGGCTAGGTCGACAAAGCCGTATGCGCTGCTGCCAAAAAAGAAAGCCCAGTGCTGTAAAGTCCGCAGCCATTACGATCAGGAGCTTTTAACAGCACACAACAATCGATATCACAATCGATAACTTGTAAGCCCATAAAAGTAGAGCGTTAGTATCAAAGCCAAAAGAGAAAACTAAAAGCATCGACAGCACCCAGAAAAAAAGTTATGCATGCTCTAGAGAGCTGCAGCAGCACAGAGCTCAACAAAATAAAGCCTCGGTCTCCACAATAAAGCGAGAGAAAAAAGGCATTGGTGGCAAAACAAAAATAAAAACAAAACCGAAAAAAATGGCCCAAACCAAATGGAGAAGCTCCCCACAGGAAAAACGTCGGAAGTGCGCACACTGCCTCTGGCAACGGGCACGGCAGTTTTGTGTTTGTCGACTAACGTTGGCAGTTGTGGCGTGAAGAGAAGCTCAAGGGGGATTGGAAGTGGGTCCAGTGAGTCCTGCTGACTGTCGTTGCCGGCAAAAGAGAAAAATGACTAAATCAAAGGAAGTGCGCGCCACACAGTGCGGTGTAAAAGCACGTACATTACGAATGAGTTTGTGTGTGTGTGTGTGTGTGTGATAGATACTATGTCTGCATGTATGTGTGCTGGCGCGTGCTTCGAAACAGAGTAGCATGGCAGGAAGGTACACCCGACAAAAATATATATATTATTTTGGCTTAGACTTTCTTCCAGTTTAACCTGTTTAACGGCCGGTTTACTTTTTTTTCAATCCAATTTTCTTACAATACACAAGGACATATGCATTTATAAATGCAAATTTTATGTCTTTTATTTGGAGGATTCTCCTCTGCAGGTCTTTTGAATAGTATCTTTTCAATCTTCCTCCCTAGCGCATTGGGTGATAGTGAAGAAATTCCATGTATTCTTGAGTCGCCAACTTTGGGATTGAAGAATTTTGTTTGAATTGAAAATAATAATTCGGGCCTCCGGACGTGGATCCCAAAATCTCTCATTCAATATCAAAAAACTGAGAAAGAACAGGAACATACTATATGACTCGTTCTATGCGACATGGCTAATTCGATATCCCTTGACGTCCCGATAATTTTGTTTTAAAGGTTTTTTTAGGTTTAATATACAATTTTTTACCCTTCGGTTACAAGCCATAATCATAAGACGTTAACAGTCCTCGCTCTGAAAAAGAGCCAGAAAAAAAGTTCATGATAAACTTAGAAACTCTGCTAACAAGAGATTTCCGTGTCATTTTCAAAAGTTTTGTCGCCTGTGATTATGCAGAGAGCAATCATTGGTGTGAAAAAAATTGAAATTTGCGTGAGTGCTCCCACTGCGATGTGGCGTGGCTGGGCATGGCATCGACGACGACTGCTTGTGTGTGTGTGTGTATGTATGTGGGCTGTGGGACTGGTTGGAGTGGGCCAAAGAGTCGTTTGCACACTTCAATGCTAATGTTGACTCGGCAACGTCTGTCGTCGACATTTTGTGCGCTGTGGCAAGTCCAGAGCGCGTGTCGCTTGTTCGTTTTGGATTTTTCCTCTGTTTTTTTTTTTGCTTCTTGAGTATGTGTGTGTGGTTGTGTTTGTGTGTATGTGTGCTTGTCAACAATGTTGGCAGCTTCGGTGGCTCCTTGTTGCCACTGGTGCAACAACAACAACAACTCGAGGGTCATTCCGTATGCTAGTTGAATTCTGGCATGTTGCTTCAAAAGTTTCCCGAAAGTAGGCAACATATTTTGAATTCATTTTTAAATTTATGCTGCAGAGTCTGCCGAACACCCTTTTTTTGTATCCCTACCAAAAACTAGTCGCTGCTAAATTTACAGTAAATTTTACATAAACTCCAACCATTGTCAAATTAATCGTAGAACCGAACAGGGAAGCAAAAAGTTTCTGGAACCAAAAAAAAAAGATCCATAAACAATTTTTGGGCTGTCCAATAGGTTGTTGCCTGCTCTGTATGTGCAAACTGCGCTGACGACAAGTGGCAAAAGTTATCGTTTGGGTTTTTTTTCCCCCTTTACATACATACGTATGTATATATTTGGTCCCATGGTGTATGCCTGTGTTTGTGTGTGTGTTCGCATTTGAGTGAGTTTTGTTTGTAAATTGTTGCCTTCGCTTCTGCTGCTGCCCTTTTGCGCTTCAATGACGCCTACACATCCAGCCAAAGCAAACCAACCAAGCGAACCAACCTGACCCGACCCGACCTTACCCGACCCCTTGCGATCCACTAACCGGATGAGCCACCATCAACCACATTTCTCATACAACTTTGCCGCATTAAATTTGACGCAAAAAGCACGCGGCTGCAGAAAATTATAAAAAAGCGACCGTAACATTAATTTCGATAGCACCGAATTTTGGGTACACTTGAGCTACTTTAAAGTTAAGTTAAAATCCCCATTTCCCAGCAACGTTAAAAATAAAAAAAGTACTTATCTTCTGATTTTATTCGTTGTTATTAGAAGTCACTTACAAGACTTTGGCTTATTAAAATAATATCAACGAGTATGAAATTAGATAGAGTGGAACGACTGGCCGTTAGCGTTTACTCGCTAGTTGCTCCTTTGAGCAATTATTAGGGTTTGCTCGGGTCTTTTAAGCAGTTGTATTTTGCATGCGTGCAAAGAGCATGGAAGAAAAACCCGAACGCCGCCGTCTGTACTGCTCTAATGTGTTAAGTTGTTGTTGGCTGCTGTGTTGCATATTTTGTTTTGGTTCTTAATTCATATTTGATTTTCGTGCAACTAGTAAAGTGTGCTTATGCATGAATATTTTATCAAGGGGCGGGCGGATATGTGAGGTTTTTTGTGTGTATTTGACCGAGAGATAGTAATTTTTGTTGTTGTATTTGTATACTTTTCAAAATTTATTCTTAATACAAATTTAATATTTTATTGTTGCTGAACAAAATAAATATTTTTTCTTACATATGTATGTATGTACATACATATGAACATTTAAAAAACCATTTTTCTTTTATAATTATTAATTTTATTGTTAATGGTTCATATATAAGTATGTGTATTTTGTTGTTGTTATTGTCGTGCTGTTATTGTTAATAAAAATGTAATAATATATATTATGAAATTAAGAAATAAATACATACATATATATGTATGTATACGAATCAAATTTTATTTTTTTATTTATGTATGTGCTATGTATGTAGTATGTATGTACATATAAAGGCTGTGGATTAATTTTGGATTTTACTGCGGCTGTTGTTATTGTTCCTGCTGCTGTGTGTTGTTGTTAATAAAAATGTAACAATATACATATGTATATTATTTATTGTTGCTGAAAAAAAAGATTTATTTTTTTTAAGAAATAAATACATGTACGAATCAAATTTAAATTTTTTTATTTATAATAACTTTAACTTAAAAAGTTATTAACTTAAAATACTTTTTTTTTAATGTTTTTTTTTTGTAGTATTGTTAAGGTAAGTATCAGCTATTAATATGTTAAAAAAAATGGGAAAAATCGGCCAAAGCAAAGCGATATGAAGCATTAAAATTAAAATTTTTTACTACATCCATAAATATTTGTATTCTTATTTTCCGTGGGAAGGTGGTTTTCTTATTTCAGCAATTTCTAATTTCAGATAAATGGCCTGACTGTAAAAAAATCATTGCACCTTTTTTAGTTTTTGTGCCCCACGGCACCACATTATTTATAATAATAGAAACAGAAAACTTCAAAATCTCTGTAAATGCACCATGCTGGACAAAAACAAAGCAAAATGCATTTTTGCATGTTATAATAAGAAGGTAGCGAGAGTGAGTTAGATAGCATGAGCCTACGCATTTGGCAATTTATTATTTATTTATTTATTTCCTATCTTAATATATTATACAATAAAATACTTAAGAACTAGAGAACAGTGGCCTAATAACTTGCAGTTACATATTAAAGACAACGCACTGACCAAAAGTCTGTATATCTGTTTTGCTTCGGCTAAAAGTTACTTGTGCTTGTGTGCGTACAATGCAAAACAGTTCAGCAGAACGTGTGGCGGCGATAGCTAAATACTCTTCTTCGTATTTTTCGTATTTATGCATGCAGTTGTTAGTGTAAGAGCAAACGCGTTTGCAAAGTGTCATAGCAGCCACATATTAAGAAAGGGTATAAATGCTCAGAAACGAAAAATATACAAATTTAGCTGCGGCTGAATTTGTAAACATTGCCGACAGCCAACAATGAAGTTTAGAGCCGAGTTCAATTGCAAGAGTTCGTCAAATTCTATTTTTAGATTTTCATTTTAACTCCTGCACCTTACCTTCACTTCTTAAAGTTTATAATATAAATTTATATTGTCTTTGTGGCGGGCAGTCTTGGCCTTAACGCTGATATGAATTTGCTCGAGATGCAAATTGAATTTATTATTTAAACATAATTTTTGACTTATTTCTTCTGAGAAGATAGCATGAGCTAATTATATATGTATATGTATTTAAACAACTTAGCCTTAAGAAAAAACTTATGTAGTTGCAGCAACAATAAAATATTAAATTTGTATTAAGAATAAATTTTGAAAAGTATTCAAATACAACAACAAAAATTACTATATCTTTCGGTCAAATACACACAGAAAACCTCACATGTCCGCCCGCCCCTTGATAAAATATTCATGCATAAGCACACTTTACTAGTTGCACGAAAATCAAATATGAATGAAGAACCAAAACAAAATATGCAACACAGCAGCCAACAACAACTTAACACATTAGAGCAGTACAGACGGCGGCGTTCGGGTTTTTCTGCCATGCTCTTTGCACGCATGCAAAATACAACTGCTTAAATGACCCGAGCAAATCCTAATAATTGATCAATACTCGCTGAAAAATTTTTCTTAACGGCCAGTCGTTCCACTCTATCTAATTTGATACTCGTTGATAATATGCTTAACTCGTACTCGTTTGGTCCACTCTATTTCTAAGCCCTTTTTTCTTCTATTTAAAAGTGCGCCAATTTATAATCCCTAACAATTTTTTTTTAATAATGTTTCATTTCGTCACATGATAAAGCAAGTTTTTGAAACTTATTTTTTAAGCCTATTTATAGAATCGACATAAGGGCGTTCATTATCCAGTCTGTTACGGTGCCTAGTGGCTAGTGTGTTTCTTGGTCTGGAGGTCTAAAGTTAAGGTGCAGACAAAAAAAAAATGTTTTTTTAATTTTAAAAGGACGGTCACAGTAGAATAAGTTGCATCTCTACAAAAATCTGCAAGTATCGAACTGCTTCATCTAATTTATAATTATTTATATACACAGCTATATCAAAATGATCAATACCAATTTGTTTAGTATCGGTATTGAGCCAAACCTTGTTTGCCATTTGGCGGTAAGTCTAAAATGTAAATAACATACAAAAGGAGACGTCGGGGACTCCCAAAGCTACCTAGAGTATGATCAGAATGACGAGAGGAATGGATATATCCATATCCGTCTGTCCGCTTAAATCTCGGAGACAGTGAGATCTAGAGCAAAAATACTTTCAGATTAGCTCATTTATTATGTCACTGGAGAACATTTTTTTTAAATTTTTTGATCTCGCTGTTATAATATATAGATCCTAAAGGCATGTTTCAGGACACCACGAAAAAAAAGAAAAGGTTTAGATGGATAGTTGGGTTGTTTATGAAGATATCGCAATCAGCTGACTATATCATCGGTCGGTCAAAAAAAAATTTTTGGCACAGATTTCGTTTGTTTTTTGTTTGTTTTTATTTAAAAAATTGTATCTCATCCTTAGTTTAATTTATTTATTATACATATTTTCACATGATAAGGAAAAATCATAAATTTTTGTTGAACACTTGCTTCCATTTTGTCGCATTCTTTATTTTTTGCAGAAATCATAATATGGAGCGTTAAGTCTGGATGCATGGATTCTTACCAGTCAGTGTTCTTCTTGCAAAAAGTCGGCCATGTTTGCCGTGATATCCTGCATGTGTTTGATGGCCGATTCCACATTAGGTTTTAGGGCAAAATGTAGACACCTCCGCCCACACGGTCGTCCAACTTAGAACCGTCCGTGTAGATTTTGATCGAGCTGGCTGGGCCTGGTGTTCCCATGTTCTGCTCCTCCCTGGTTGGAGTGTGGGTTTTGAAATTTGTTGTACAGTGTTCCTGAGGAGTACAGTAGTCCGTACTCTCGGTAATAAGAGAGTTTCCCTTTAGTATCCGCGAGTGACCGAAATCTAGATCAATCCATTTTTTGGCCTCTCTCATTCGAAGAGCTGACAGAGGTGCATATTGTTTACCCATCTTATCCAGAGGAAGTAGGTTTAAGATGGTATCTAGTGCCTCGTTTGGCGTCGAGCACAGTGCACCGCTGATGATCAACTCCGCGGTTCTTTGGACTTTACTTAGCTTATTTAGGTTTTTTTCTTGTTTAGTGTAGGCTACCAATCCATAAGGTAACAATGGTTCAAAATTCCTTAAAGAGCATTTTGGAAAAGTTTACTACTAAAACGAGACAAGCGGATATTGGGCTTCCAGTATGGGTTGCAAAAAGATGATGTCTGTACAAATTTAATTCACAATTGATGCCTCTAATATTGGGGACACTAATCACAGGAACAGTACACCAGTACATGGCGAAACAAAACTATTTATTAAAAAGACACGTCTCAATGAACAAATAAAATAATAAAACTAAGCGTGGTATATCTCGGTTTATATAGTATTTACTGCAATGCAGTGAGAGTCTGCACATGCACAGTCCCGAACATGCTTAAACGAGAGCGACACATCACCCGAAGTGCCACTTGTCTTGTATGAGCAGCGGTGGGCACGAAAAATAACGGAAAGAGCCCTACAACAACATCAAGGAAAAAAGTTCTGTTACGGTCCCACAAGCAATTCTCGAGTAGGGTCATAAAACCATAAAACCAAGTCGCTGCTAGTCGACTGTGTGTAATTTGTTATTGTAAACTTTTGCGAGCACTAATAAAAAGCCCTGTTACGGTCGCCTAAGCATCCTCGAGTAGGGCCACAAAACTCGCACATTGTGTGGGTTTTTTTTTTTTGTAAGTAGCTTCGAGTCGGGCTGCTTGTGCATGTTCACTGAACGAAATTTTGCAACACATTCAAAGACACAGCGAAGTCATATGAGTTTATATGACAATTTAAAATTACCAAAAAAATTACTCGGTCTTACAGTTGCCAAAGTAACTATACATATTTCTGTGCTCAGTGTATTTGTGCGAAATTTTAGTCAGCGAGCACTAATAAAAAGCCCCGTTACGGTCGCCAAAGCATCCTCGAGTAGGGCCATAAAACTCGCACGTTGTGTTTTTTTTTTTAAGGTCTCGTGTGCATCTGACATAACGGAAAGAGCACTCGGAGCAAAAAGAGCCAAGGCGTGCCCACCGCTGTGTATGAGTGTTACAAACTTCTTTACACAACCAAAGTGTTCAACACCAAAGTGTAGCGTAAAGAAACTCAAGTTGTCGAGCAAAAGCCAGCCATGGCGCACTTTTGAACCCAACAAAAGCCGACGCGGCTGTTGTCTGCCACCCACTAAGCCCCTTCTCCACCGCATTTACACACACACACACACACACACACACACAGTAACACACTCACATTTTTAAACAAGCGTGACCTGCCGTGCCGCAGACCGACTTTGACGCTTGAAATGGTTTTTGTTGCATACGCACAGGGGCGCACGGTGTCAAAGAGGATTGGCAACGGGCGCGCCGTCAGTCATGATGGCTGCTCTGTGTTTGGGTGCTTTGTGAGTGTGTGTTTAAGTGTGTGAGAGTGTGAGCTGGTCTGGATTATATATACCATTGCAAAAAAACAACGAAAACAACAACTGCAAAATGCCAAATACTAGGTACGACCAACGACCGTAAGAAATATTTTATGGTTTCGTCTGTTTATTGCGTTCTTCGCACCTCGCCTTCTTTACGTTCGTTTGGCTTTTGGCTTGCGATTTAGCGGTTTCATGCTTTCCTCTTACTTCTCTTATTTTTACTGTTTTTAACACTGCTTGTTTTTTTGCTGTTCCCCATACACTCCCTCTCCTTCCTTCACACTATAGTTTTGTGCATATTGATTCGTAGCGTGAAAAATTTTTGCTGCCGTTCGCCATTTTTATGCAAACTTCTCTGTTTGTGTGCGAGTCTGTGTGTTGTGTAGATGAAGGGAATGGCAACGAATTTGAGCTGAAAACGTGCAGGCAACGGCTTGCAAAAGCATAAATATCAGGTGCAAAATATTTCGCGCGCTTTCAAAATGTCTGCAAAAAGTTAACACAAACACACATACAAATATATATATATATATATATGTATATATACACACTCACACACACACAAAGCTAAGCTCAGTCCCTGCCGTTGTACTAAATTGCGCAGATTTCCCATAACGAAAATTTATGAGTTTAACAGCACTTTTTGTTTGTGTTTTTTGTCGTTTAGTACTTAAATGGCAAATGCATTTTAGTCGTATAAGTTATCCCATAGCCCATAGCAGACCAAGACAAGAGCAGTGTTGTCAAAGCGCAAAAATAATCAGCATATTATTGATGCAACAGATGGCGCACATGTATTTCAAAAAACATGTTTTTTAAGTTTGTAGGGGAGTCTGATGGAAAAGGAGACATGGTAATGCAAGTCATCAGTTGTTCGAGTTGTTACTATTTTTGTACAAAATAAATACATTTTGTTTTTATAAACTAAAAAAAAAAAAAATTTACAGTGCTGATTGTCTGATCTGACAGATTGCAAATAAAAATATTGTACATTTAAAAAAAAACTACCTTTTTTCTAAGCAAAGTAATGGGCTAAGATATGTTTTTGGGACGAAACGGTAAGAAATAGCGCAAACTTAAGATTGAAACTTGAAATTTTTAAAATTATTGGTTCGAATTTTCATAGCCATGTTGTTCGGAGCAGCAGCTTAATAATATTTAGTATATCTTAAGTATTCATCGATATCTCGTATCGATAATTAACTAAGCTTAAGCCATACTTTAATTCCCCTCTAGTACGGGTGGGTAGTGCAGAACTAGTGATTTCAGTAGGCACCAGGTAATGACCAGTACTTACCTTGCTATTTACCTCTTCATTTCCATCTTATTAACAAATGTCATAGGCGGTAGGCAATCGTCACCACTCCGTTTACCAGTAGACAGCGGAATCACTACTTACGCCTTCGTTAACCAGTAGACCGCGGCATCGCTACTTACGCCTTCGTTTACCAGTAGACAGCGGCATCGCTACTTACTCTTTTGTACACTAGTAGACAGCGTAGTAGTCGCCAGTATTTTATCCCTACTGAATTCATTAAAATTGAAAACACACATATGTATATTTTAATATTGAATTATATTAATTCAGAATTATTTTCATCTACATTCATTATTTTTTTATTTAAATCGTTATTTTTTGAAAACGCGTTTGTTTTGGAGCTGGAGTGTCTTTTTAAGGTTGACTTCTGACGGTCCGGCTCCATTTCCAATTGCATCTGAATATATAAAAATTTAATTGTAGCACTGAAAATATTTATTTAGAGCTTTAATAAGCTTACCGATTATTGCTTCATAGACTCTTAAACTGCTTTCGTTTCCTTGCAAGCCGTGCAAACTTGACGGCGGTCCGAAAATAAACAAAATTCCAGAACATTCAGGAATTGTCATACATTTGTTTGTGTAAATTATAGTCGCAAAGAATACGCAGAATACACACAAAAAGAATAGCGAAAAATTCGTCTGACTCTATATTCCCGTATTAAGAAAAGGAGGCGAATTGCTTCATTTTTTTTTTGTTTCTATTTGCTTTGTGCTTGCTGTTTATCATATTTCGTTCGTCGCCCGTTTACCTCGCGCATTACAAGGGGTTAGCAAGGTAGGTAGCTACTTGTGACAAACGATGTAAGTACTAACTGGAGGACAAGAGCCACCAGCCGTACTAGAGGATCCTTTTTGCTCATCACAAAGATTGTTGTTGCTATCTATTGCTTCTTCTCTTTTTTTACACTTCTACGAGTTCAGTTCTTTTTTGCTATCGTTCGAACGGCACGGCTACTTGAGTCCGCTTGGCCGGTTATTTTTATATCGCAACTAATAATTATCAATTGTACAGCCTATTTCGAAGCTGCCTGCAATATAATCTCGGAACGTTTTGTGCTTAATTAAACCAATTTACATATTTTATAAGTTCTGCCAAGAAGGCAAAATAAACATTTAAACAGTGCATATCAGTGCATTTCTTAATTCTCCAATTTCGTAATTTTCTTTAATTTATAGCTATTGAAAAAGCTCAGTAGCTCAACACATGTCTTTTAGACAAAGAATACGAAAAGTCTAAATACTTTATAGTTCCTGGTGCAGCGTCTCAGCGGTTACGGGAACTATCAGCATCAGACGACTCACATATATTACATAATCTGTCGGATAAAATTTCTTCCTATAAAGCCAGCTTTATTAGCTGTATTGTTAATATGCCCATAAAAACCATGTTTAGTGCGGCACAGGATTTCCAGATCTTCAAATAACACAGACTTCATTCATGTTATATATTTAATTTGTATTATATGTTAAGACTAACGTTTAAAAATTTAATTTAAAAGACAACTAGTAATTGCAAATACTGATACAGTACAATGGAAATCCATATATCGTAGGCGCTATCCTTTGATAACTTACTGCTTGGTTTTACGGTGTATGGTCCGTTTCGGCTTTGCACGGCGTTTAAGAATCTTGCCAATGCTGGTAAGTTTAGTTGGCCCAAGTTTTTTTCCAAAGTTAAAGGCCGTGCGTGCGCGCGTCTTTGTTATCGAAAGGATACCAAGATGGGTGCCAACTTTCAGTGCGAAATCAACGTCAGTTTTATATGTGTCATGCTGCTTAATGTGCTCATCAGCTATTATATCCTTTATCTGATCGTACAGTTCATCGACGGATAAGCCTGTATATTTGTGATCTGAGCATTGCTGAATTTTACTGAGACTAAAGCACTTACACAAATCTGGCTGACGGCTCAACAAATCCAACACATAGGGCAACACGGATTTTGTATATTTCTCCATTACATTCAATTTGGTTGAGATTAACTTAAAAAAGTATTTATTTGTGATGTTTGTATTATGAACTAAAATTATGCTTGGTTTATAAAAAGCAATGATCACTAAGTTAAGGAAAAAAATTGAAAGTCTGGTAACTCCGTCTCCAATAAATCCTCTATGCCGCCAATATGTTATAACATCCCCTGCCTTTCGTTTTTGGCTACAATTTTCCCAGTAGTTTTACAGAACTATTAATATCTTAACTTCTAACTAAGTCTTCTAATTAGTGTGATTTGTCAAGGTAGACAAATGGAACATTCTTTTCACAGATGACATTCTCATTTCAAGAAAGTGCTTTTTAAAGAAGCCACTACTTCATAATTGCAAAAAGATAATATCCCACTTTAATCGCTTTGAAAAATGTTTTTCGATTAAAGGACTGCCTTGTTCAAGGAATCGATATGAATTATGCCACGTGCATCTGTAAGGTAAGAGAACTTTGAACTTCCTCAGAGTCGATTCCTCAAAAAATAAATCCATTATTCCCACTACCCCTGGTGATTTCGAATGGGTCCGAGTTCATATACAGTCACAAACGCCGCAATAAGTCCTTATTATTGCGATGAACACCACCAAAGACGTCTCTGAATTGGACAGTTTTCTTCTGTCCCAATATTGATGTAATTAGTTTTACCTTTTTCGAGTGAGACGCCTGCGGCCTCGGCAATATTGTTAATCGTCCGTAGGCCGGTCGACTTAGGAAGAAAAACGTGCGGATGCCCGCGGGTCTAAAGTTCTCTAACGGATTTGGAAAAACATTTTTTTTTCCTTCAAGTTTTTTCCGAAAGCTAAATAAAATCAGAAGATCTATTAAATTATTATACAAAGCCTTGCATTTATTTTATAATTATTGATTATTTTTTTTTTTTGTAAAATTCATAATATATATTTTACCAGCCTATGTTTCCCTCGACAGCCTTGATCTTTCATTAGCATTCCTAGCTGGTAGTTGTCACCAACGTTTAAAGTGACCAAGACATTAGATTAATTTTCTTTTAAACTTTAAAAAAGTACTTGCAAAAAAAAGTTTCAAGCATCAGAAGCATCGCCTTGTACCATCTTCGGTTCGGAGACCGAACTGCTTTTGATACTTAACGTCTTTTTGTAAAGTCACACTCTTACCAAATAATCTCTATAGGAACTTATATGACAAAGAAAGGAACTGATCGACGTTAATGGTCTACTGTGCCACAGGATCCAAAAGCTTATGATGTACAATTACGAACAATAAAACCTTAATAAAGTCTTGATAGTACTTTAATATAAATAATACGAAATGTGGATACCAAAATAAAAAATATTATAAAATGTAATGAAATACAATAATAATTACACGTAATTGCCAGCCTCGTAGTTAAAATCACAACAAACCCGCCCTTCTAATCCTTTCTTTACGAAGTAACCAAGGCAGCGATTTTAAAAGAAATTAAATATCCCATTCAGTAGAACAAACGCTAATTGCAAAATAATCACCTCAAACAGAGTGAAACTTATGTGCCATAGCGTTGTCCTGGTAATGGGCGGCTGCTGCCCATTAGCACTGTGCCGGCAACTTGGACACACAAATCAAACATTTTCGACGCCAACTAAAACAAATACCCCGCAAACGTGAAAATCTCCAACCACACTGCGAAAAACAACCAAAACAAGCTTGGAAAAACTTTTCATTTTTGGTAAACACAAAAGCAACGCCAGCCAACGGCGACAGTTTTCAACTCAACGCAACTCAACTCAACTACACTCCTCTCCAAGTTCCAAGTCAAACATAAATCTGCAAACAGTGCAAAGCGCTGTGACTGGAGGGCGTTAGCGTTAGTCCCCCTCTTTAATTGGTGGCATGTAACGAAGTTAAGCTGCCACCTTGCCTTAAAATTTGGTTGTGGGGTTTTGTGTAATACATTGGCAAATACACACGCCCATCAAATGTAGATTCAGACATCTGCTCAATGGTAGCAGGAGTCATGGAGGATTACAATTAAACCTTTACGAGTAAACATGGCCTGCGGTAAGGTTGCAACGGATATCGCATCAATAGAGAAGTGAGTAATGACGCAGTTGGCCATTGATCAACTAAAAAATGCAAATGACACAATTGCCCCACAGTGCAGCACAGCTCATTATGGTGTTCTCACACACACACTCTCTATTTGCCTTTGGCTTAGCCTCGAATTCACACCAAAGTGCGTCGCCTTCTACGCATTTTGGCTCTTTAAGCCATTTTCCCTTGCCAAAAGCAACCCAACCCTAGGACACACATACACGCATTTACTCGTCAACAGAGTAAAAGCGTGCTGCGGCGCAAAGTCCTGGCCTCATCTGAAATTCTGCTTAATGAAGCAACGACTACGCTTCCTGTTTCAGCCAATTTAGTATGTAATTCTTTAGCCATTACGGACAGGCCCTATCCTCCTCCGCTCACCCTCCCCAGACATACACGCAGCACCTGCGCAAGCCAAACAACAACAAAAAATCAACGTCAAACAAGCACGCCATTCAGAAAAACCAGGCAGCAGCTACCCAACTGGTTACAGTGTGCATAAAAAGTTATGCATCTAAACCCAGGGCAACACTCCAACACGAACACCCCCACAACCCGCAATATAAAACACCTGCCACCGCCTGTGGCCAATGTTCTCAACGTTTATCTCTGCTCTGGAGAAGCGCCACTGTGCGCAATCAGACGCAGTCATTGTATACATTGGTGGCGGTAGAGGAGGATTAAACGCAGACAGTCAGCGAGAACGACGACGACTCTTTCCGTTGTTTCCAACACACTTCACATAGCAACGTGGCCGCACAACGCTCCACCACTTTGGCAACAAAATGTCCCGCAATTACCACTGAGGCCACATCTAACGAAGCCGATGATGATTCCTATGACAATTTTCTATAGCTGGCAAGTGGCAGTGACTACGATGACTGGCCCTAAGCCCTATTCCGCCTTGCCAACTTTACCCCTGCCGCCAACCAAATCCTAGTAACAATCAGACATTGCCACTGCTACTCACTCACTCAGAAGCTGCTGTGTGCCATCGTCCAGCTCTCATGCAGCCATACTGTCATAGTCGTCCGCTTTTCCGTCCAACAGTACAGCAAGCAAGCGACCAACCAAGCAGCCATCCATTTATGCTTAACGTCCGTCCCTAGTTGTCCGTTGTCCAATGGGTTCATGCTGTGCACACTACAAGACGCATTCCCCCGTCGTCAGCCGCCCTCCCCTAGTTCTACTCTTCAGTTTCAAAGTTTTCTCATGTAACCAGCTAGGCTGGGCAGCCAACGGACGCTGACGGTTCTACGTAACGGATGAATGAACGGACGTGCCATCCCCAACCCTAGCTCCAAACAAAACCAAGCCCCAACCGTACAGCTTTACTCCAATGCCAACTCAAGTTAGGGCAACGTCGTTTCTCGACCCTTGCTTGTCGTCTTGGTTGTTGCCGCAGCGCCATTGCGGCTAAAAAGCCATGCCAATGCTCAAAGGCTGCCAGTGGCAGCCGCAGTCACAGCCACAGCGGCGGAATGCCTATTACAACAACAACACCAACAACTATAACACCAACAACTATAAAAGCAACAACATCGTTACAAACGACACACGCCGACACCATGGCGTGTTAGACAAACCAGCCCCCTCCTCACAACTCATGGCTCCACACATACTCAACACCCCAAAGACACGCGCACACACATACACATACACACCCAACCACACCACATCAATGAAGACCAAACCCAGTCGACCCGGCCCGACCCTTGTGCATATGAATGAGTGTTTGTGCACTGAGAAAAAATATCCTTCGTATATTATGTATCTAAGTGCTAAGGCATAGATTCAGAAAATTTTTTTGACCCGGTAATGTTTCGGAGTGGTTGGTGGTAAAGGCTCAGACCCATGGCAATATACCATAGTAAAGATTGCGGTTTTCTTTTATACGTGTATCTTTCTTGATTCTGGACTCCTTGGCTTCTTCTGACAATTTTACAATTGGCAGGCACTGATATTCAATTATAGTTTGGCTATGTTCCGGAATATTTTACCAGTAACAGCTCTGCAAGCTTACTAGCATAATCACCAAATTTGCGTGCGTTAACTTTTTCATTGCAGTTCAAAATATTCAAAAAGTCATCCAATGCTTTAATAATGTTTTTACCCAATCTAGTCATATCTGATGTAACTTCGATTTTCTCAACGAATTTCCGGGACGATTTTTTTTCGTAGGTGCTTCCATATCCATATTTTGGGCAGTCGACGCTCAGTACAAATCGGGTAGATATAACGATAATATTTTGTTTTTCCTTGTCTGTTGTATGGTCGGCAAAAGCTTCAGTACTTTGCGAAAGGGTATATCAATCAATAGAGAAATCACAAATTCACGATTTTCCTTAAAAATTTTTAATTTTTTTTTTTGTACGCTTCTTTTCATTCTAAATTTTTGTTTATTTTTATTAATATAAGCTAGGGTCAACAGAACCCCTGAGGATACTTTTAATAAAACAATTGATATATCCTGTTATTTAACAAAGAACTATCATACTTATTTTTATAAGATAGGGTCAACAGAGCCCCTGAGGATACTTTAAATAAAACAATTGATGTATCCTGTTATTTAACAAAAAACTATCATACTTTATATTTCAAAGTGCACATAATATTTTTCACCATTTTATCTAAACCCTTATCTTCTGGCCTTATCGAGTCTAAAGACTCGCCTGTTATTAAAGTCTTTCTATTTTGGCAAAAAATTTCTCTCAGTGTATGTCATATCAGCCAACTCTAACACAAGCTGCCGCCGCCTGTACGTCTGGCTTCCGATATATATAGGAGCAAATGTGTATGTGTGTGTGTTTGTGCGAGAGTTGTTGATGTTGTTGGAGTTGCCTGCAATTATTCCGTTAGTGCTGTGTCGGCTGCTTCTCCACCTCCAACTGACCCCACCCCCCTACACTTTCGTCTCCGCAGAAAAGGCGCGCCGCTCGTTACTCATACCAACAAGTGCAGCTGCTGTTTTCCTTTGGGGTCTGTTGGTTGCTGCCAGTTGTTAGCAGTTGCACCTGCTCCTGCTCCCGCTCCCGTTTCCGTAGAGGCTTCTCTGACGTTTTGCCCATTACCATTTGCCATTGCTGTTTTTGTCGACACTTTTTCACGGTTTGTTCGCTTGGTTGCTCTTTCGTGCGTTGCCGGCAGCTCCAACCGTAAGCCCACCCACAAGAACACATGCACACATACATACATACTAAAACGTGAATCAGACGGGGCGGTGATCACAACAGTGGAATACCCTGCATTCATTTAGCTGATATATAAAAAATGTTAACATTTTTACTTGGTGACTTTTGGAGTATGCGAGGGAAATGGCTTAAGGTAGTGGCCGATTTGAGGGATGTTTTGTAAAACAGTCCACTATTCGTTTTTTGATTAGGCTCACATAAGTATGGTACTTGAGTTCAATGTGTGGCCTGCCACTCCTTCTTCTAGCCGTTACATACACTAGACAAAACTGCAAGAGCCTTGATGAGATACAGGGTATAAAAAGGTTGATGTTTGCTTGTTTTTCTTTTGGGTGCGCGCTCGCTCGTCCGTTCGTTGAGCTTTTGCTGTACTATTCTACCCCTCATTCGTCCCGTCTGTCTTGCCAACGACATCGTAGTCGTCCTTTTTGGCCAGAAAATCAAAACACACGTCTCGGCGTGTGGCGCACATCTGCATGGAATTTCTAAAGTACGTGCCATGGACGGAAGGGACGTATTGGACGGAGTACCGACATCAGGCAGCCAGCCAGCCAGTCAGCTAAGCAAGCAGTCAGTGCCAGTGCCTTTTTATACGGGTCTGGTTTTACCCGTGCTGTTGCTGTTTGCTGTTTTCCTTGTTGCTGTTGTTGTTGTTATTATTGTTGCACACCAACAACCAACAACTTTGGGATCGCGCACATTCATGGTTTACATAGCTACCAACGCAGACTTTCGTCGTTGGAGCTTCTATGTTTGTAAGAGTGTATGCTTTATGCTTGTAACAGTCAAGGCAAAGGCATGAACCGTGCCTTGCCATGCTCAACCTTTTTCTCATTTTTTTGTTGTTGTGTGAATAAAGTGAAAAATTACACTGAGCACAAAGACTTGTGGGATTGGAGAACAATCTCTTTTTGCATTTAACTTGTACAGGTTTCAAGGAGGAGGTTATTGGAGGATTCTAAAAATTTCTTAACATGTTCTATGAAGCCTTTTAGTTTTTATGAGTATTAAACACAACAAATTTTTTATTTTGTAGACCACTGTAATACTTATACGCATCTTTTTTAGTTTTATGAACAGGTTTTTTTTAAAGATAAATTGTTTTTCAATAACGCCATATTGACCTTGTCTGGCATTTCTGTCAAGGCTGAAAGCTTGACAGTTTGTCATAACGAATTTCTGAAGACCGGTTACAGTCAATAACTTTAGAGACAATCTGTCCCATTATATCATCATTATAATTTTTTAAAGTATTTGGCAAAATTGTTAAATTACTCCTTTTAAGAATTCCGATTGCTTATCGAGTTATCGATAACTGAATATTTACGTAGAGTTTTCTTTCTTGATGAACTTTAAAACTTTGAATAGAAAAAAATATTATTTAAAAAATTAAACGTTTTATTGTTAGCAATTTCGTTTTTAAATTCAGATGTGATCTTCGCTTTGCTCAAAAATAAGAATGATCTCATTTTATGCGCGCAAGCCACTGTACACAGTTGGGATTCTATCGTTGACACTATCGATACTTCAATTTTCGGATACTATCGATGGTTTTGTTCAATATATCGATAGTAAGCTTTTGTATGTAAAATACTTTTTTGACAAATCAAAAATTTCAGCCAAGATGCAAATCCATTGAGTTTTTGGAAAATTGGTATAAAGAATTAAAAAATGTAACTAAAAATTATTCTACTTTCAGCGATCCGACTGTTGGACTACAAAACTTAGTCAAAAAATATTTATGCACTCCTGCCACTTCTACTGAAAGTGAGAGGATATTCAGTAGAAGTGCCGTATACTTTTGGACAGAAGGACCTGACCAAAACCTAGAAATGTGGACATGTTGGTCTTCTGCTACAAAAACAAGCTACTTGAGGGATAATTTTTTTTATAGTTAATTGTTGAATGGACACTGTTTTTGGATTTTTAAGATGTAATTTTAAAAGAATCTCCGTTTTACAATGTCATGAATAACACGTTTTAGAATTTTCCCCACTTGCTCAATGGTATTTATTTAAAGAATGTGACCCTTTTTTGTGTGCCATATTTCACTTTCTGCGACAGTACTAAAAACGAAACTATCGAGTGGTGGCACTATCGATAGTTTCATTTTACGGATACTATCGATGGTTTTGTTCGATATATCGATAGTATACTTTTGTATGTAAAAACTTTTTTGACAAATTAACGTACAAAAAATTGGCAAAGTGCCGATCATGTCAAAAAGAATAGAAAACCAGTGGTAACACGTCAAACCATCCGACGCTTTTAGAGTCACCATGTTTGACATTCCACATTATTTGGTCAGTCAAAATTGAAGCTAAAGGCCTTGGGATATCCCATTTGGAATTTTTTTTTATATGGAGTTTTGTCATTCCGTGCGTAATATTTCGAACTGCGTATAGGCCTTAAGATGCAAATCCATTGAGTTTTTGGAAGGTTAGTATAAACAATTAAAAAATATTCTACTTTCAGGGATCCGAATGTGTTGGACTACATAACTTAGTCAAAAAATATTACTGCCACAAAAACAAGCTACTTGAAAGATACTTTTTTTTTATAGTTAATTGTTAAATGGAGATTGTTTTTGGTTTTTTTAAGATGTCATTTTAAAAGGATGTCATGAATAAATGTTTCTGTTAAACATTTTGAAATACTCCTTTTTTAAGTATTAGAATTTTCCCCACTTGTTTTATTATATTTATTTAAAGAATGTGCACTTTTTTGTGTGCCATATTTCACTTTGTTCGATAGTACTATCGATAGTATCGAAGTCTAAACTATCGAGTGGTGGCACTATCGATAGTATCCCACCTCTAGTCCACAATACCTTGAAATATTAATATATAAGCGTAACTCCTCGGAATGGAAAGATAAAACTTCAAACTTATTACTAATTTTTTTTTTGCATTTATTCAAAGTTTTAAGAGTATCAAGGAATATCATAATAGTGTAATTTTGTTGCTAAAATAGGGTTAGTTGAAAAAAAAAAACAAAAAAGGCCGTCAGGTAAAAAAAAGACTTGAAAAAAAAACGGACACTTTTTTCTCGCTGTGTAGCCTGTAAGTGCCGCGCTTCATTCAATGCCACAGCATAACAGTACTGCTAGTCCTCTCATTGTTGTTGTTGTGGTTGTTGTTGTTGTTGCTGTTGCCAATGTGCGGTGTTCAAGCTTGGCATTATAATTTCTCGCCCCACACACCCCGACACCAGCCAGCAGTGGCGCACATTTTAACACCCTTCAACAATAAACAGCATGTCACTTAGCTCAAACTTCAAAAGTGCGGCAGTCTGTGTGTGCTGCGGGCTGGGGGGTTTCATGTTTTTTTTTTCTTTTTTGCGCAACCGTGAAGTGGGGTGACGCCAGGACGACGACGAGGACGAGAGCTTTTGACGTTGTTGGCAGTCATCGTTACGCCAATGCCGCCGGCGTGCCCTTTTTTTTGCTTTATTTGTCAGCGACAGCGGCGGCGGCGGCTTTTGACGACGAAGACAAAGTTCTATACTATTTGCAAGTGTATTTGTGTGTGTGTGTGTGTCTGTACATAAGTGTGCGTGGGTCGTTGATGGGGCGCTGGCGATAATAAACACACATATATACATAAATACATATATATCCCAGCACGAAAAAGGCACAGGATAAAGTGAAGTGTGTCTGGCAGTCAGGCTGCTGTGACGGCAGGCAGCTGGCACCAGGCACTAGGCACCAGGCGGCTTTGCTTGTTGATATTGTCGCGCATGAGTCGCTACCGCTACCGTGGCATGAAAATCATTTAACAATGTGACTTAATTATGGCATTCTTGGCAGGGTGTATGCATGCAGTCTAATAACTTGCAAAGCCACGTGAAAAATTGTTTGAGTCTTTTCAAAAATCACTTATTAAGAGGCCATGCCCTCATAAGTGTGCTACATTTTTTTTACACTCAAAACTAAAGTGCGAACAGTTCTGCCAATTTTTTTTTTCTTTTGGAGTGCTGCCATATGTGCTCAACTTTGTGCTGTGCTGCCAAATTCAATTACAACGCAAATAAATCAACATTACTCGCGCGCGTTGTCTGACCCTGGCCCCACTGTACCTGTAAGCGTTTTGATTGTCATGGCAATTCAAAAGCATTTGTCGGTCGCTCGCCCTGGCTTGAGAGAGCTACAACCGCAGTGTGCCCAATCCCAATATCAAAACCAAAAAAGGCCCCAATCCAGTAAAGGACAGCTCTCACACACGACTGGCGCAAGGCAAGCAAGCATAAGCACGAACAGTAGTAGCAGTAGCGGCAGCTACTTGCCATATTTGGCTTTTTGCCAGGATCCGTGCAGCCTGCGTTGGCGGTGGGGCCAACAAGAGGACGTCAACTGGCAGTTGGCAGTGGCTGTGGCAGGCAGCCGCCACACTGGGTGCGGCAACTAAAAATGCGACGTGCCAGATTATCGTGTCGCTTGTTGGTCGTCGTCGTCGTCACCCACACACTTACACACGCATAGGATTCTACAGTTTTGTTGTTATTTTTGTGGCTGCGCTACGTTAGTAGAAAACATTGGCGTAAACAAATTTTTGTAATCGAGGGGTATGATTAGCTAAGCTAAGGTAACATTCATTTTCTATCCCTTTCTCTTAGCTCTTTTCACAAATAAGACTTTATCATTTATACCACTGAATAATTGCTTGTCCTTTAGATCATTAGATCATTAGACAATAATCCTTCATTCTTTTACTTTACTTTCCTAATGCATTGTGTAAGCTATTTTTATACCCTGTACCTATAGGTACAAAGGGTATACTAGGTTTGTGCAATGTATGTAACGGACAGAAGGAGGCGTGGCAGACCCCAAGTCCTTTATACCAAAATGCTTATCATAACCTCGGGTAGCGATTGAGCCATGTCCGTCCGTCCGTCCGTCCGTCTGTCCGTCCGTATGAACGCCTAGATCTCAGAGACTATAAGAGCTAGAGACACGAAACTTTACCAGCTGGTGCGCATATTTCCTAAGCAGATGAAGTTTGTTGAATCATGTCAATATCTTGCCCCGTTCCCCCGCTGTAGATTTTCGCGGTTTTTAGCCACACCGTTTTATATTTTCATTTGAAATTTAACAGAGCGATGCGTTGTGGATACATGCATCTATGTATAAAAAATGAACAAAATCGGACAAATACAACAGAAGTTATAGTCAAAAATGTGCAAATTTCACCTCCCCTTGCCAATAAACTGCGTCAATATTTGACTCTACGCAATTATGGCTACAAGTGACCTAGAATCACAATTTTTGGTAAGCTCATTCATGTGGCTCTAATGAACAAATCCACATCCAAATTTTATCGATGCGGTCCCCCCACCCCCCGCAATCCATTTACCGTGTTTTCTCCCACACCCCTCAACATACCAACTTGAAACTTACCCCATATACTTTAAATAACTTCTTTGACGTAACATTCGAGTTTCATCAAAATCGGTAAAAATTTAGGGAACTTATAGGTATAAATATCGATTTTCACCAAAAAAAAAATAAATTCCAATTGGAAAGTTCTTAGATGGAATATGCAGCAAAAATTTTTTTGACAAAAGGTACAGGGTATTCCACTGTCGGGCACCGCCTCGACTGTACCACATTTTTTTTAGATTGGAATTTGCGTTTTTCTTTTTTTTTTTGTTTTGAATAGATTGTAGGATTTCTATCAATAATAGTGGAAGGACTATAAAATTGAATTTTTTAATAGCGCCAAGGACAAGTGCTGCGTCTTGTCTTGTATTCTCCATCAGGCTAAGTGAGTGAGCGGTTGTGCTTCATGTTCTTTTTTTTTTTTTGGTGATTTACTGAGAAGACAGGATTTCAAAAAGTGTTTCGGGTCATTGGCGAGAATTTTTGCGTGTAACATTTCGCAACTACAGTCAAAGGTGTCCGAATCTCACTCGCCTTCTTCTTTATATTCCCAAGCGCATTAACTTAAAGCAGCATTTATTTTCAAATACTAGGCGCAAATCTCTCTGTATATATTATATTATATAACTACCGTAAGGGAGTTACAGAGTTATATATGGATAATTTGTTTGTTTGGGAATATATTGTAGCCAAATTTGGCGTTTGGAAATTACCAAATTTTATAAAAATCGGTTGACTTTATCATTTAGGACCGATTTATAAAGATAAAAAATTACAAACGAAGAATAAAAATTGACCGTCAGATAAAATTGAAAAGGAATCACCAAAGAATACAAAAATTTAGCTACAACGAAATCCAAGAAACTTTAATTGATGTCAAACACCGGGAAACAAACCAGAATATCATGACACAGGCGACATGAATAAATTACGCGGAGTGTGGATTTGCGAGCACGAGGCGGAGCACAGATACAAATCATGTACAAAAAAAACATTGCTAACCTCTTAGTAGACGACTCATGGGAGAAATTATACCATAAAAGGTATCCTTCGCCTACGCCTCTGCCACAAACAAATGCACACACATTCATCTGCCTCCCTCCCTCAATGCCTGAAGCAATACAACAACTTACTGGCAATGGCGTTGGCGACGGCAACTGTGCTGACTGCTACTGATGGCGTTGATGATGGCAAAACGGCAACGGCACAAACGACAGCAGCAACAACAACAAAAACCACAGCAAAAAAAAAAACAAAAATGGAAGAAGAGTGGAAGTGGAACTGGAAGTAGAAGTGTACAGCGTGCGCTCGCGAGGATAACGACACGACAACGACAGCAAAGAGAATGAGTAGATTGTGAGCGGAGGCGAGGGCAAGAGCTAGGACGAGACGGCGCTACGTGCCGTGTCTGTGTGATTGTGTGTGTGTGTGTGTGCGACTAATTGGGTGAGAGAATGTGGGCGCTTAAATTGGTTTCGTGCTTTCGTGTGACGCGTGCGGAGGCGTGTAAGCGCTGCTGTGGCTGCTCCTGCTCCTGTTCCGGCTGCTGTTCCTTCTCCCACTGCCATGCATGCTTGATGGCGTGACGGCAGCCAGTTGTTGCCAGCAATTCGAATGAGCCCAGCAGAACGGACGACGGAAAAAAAAATACAATTTGCGTCGGGTGGATTTTATTTTCAGCTTTTTTTTTACACAATTTTTACTCTTGTTGTTTTGGTCTGTGTCCTGTGTGCGTGGCACTGGGGGATTTGCGCGCTCGTGCAAGGACTTTTCGCCTCTGTTCTCTTTACCTCCGCCCGTACGCGTTCTTTAGCTTCAGCATGTACGTACGCCCCCATCTCCACTCACCACTTGTTTATATCATTTTGTTTATGTCGCCTGCACGACGCGCACTGCGCACTTTTTAAACGACCCGTTTTAGTTTTTCTTACTTGTTGGTTCTTGCGCCATCCTGCTGCTGATTGTTGTCCTCGTTGTTGGTGTTATTGTTGTTCGTCCTGCTATTGACAACAACAATAACAACTACGCATCCTTATGTTTTCTTTTGGGCTATCTTTGACTGCATTTGACTGTCATTGGCTGCTTCTTTCAGTTTTTTTTTTTATTTGTGCATCAAATTCATAAGCAGCTGCTCTTTATCCATTCATTCTCTTATAATCTGAGCGTGGGTGTGTGTGTGTCAAATCCCATTAGGCCGCAATTAGCCGCAGAATTGGCGGCACAAATGGCAACACCAAAGGCCCAGGTGTACTTCTCCCCGCATAAAGACTTTCCCGTAATTATATTCAGGATTTACTCAATCTGGCAGTTGTACGGCACGCTGAGACTGAGTCAAGGCATAAATGTGGGATCACCTGCGGCTTAGACTTCTTTCCTTGTATTTATCATATTAGATTGCGGGTTATGTTTTCGTTGCTTGTTGCTTGGTTTTTTTTTAATAGATTTTTGCGTTGCGGATTTAAAAAATAGAAACTCGTTTCCTAACCATGCAAATCCACTGAACTTTCCGTTGCTGTTTCCACGGAGACGCGACTTGGAAAGACACTTTAAAAAAGAAGCAACTAGTTAACTTGGGCTTTATTCAATTACACTACACTTTGGTGGGTAGTGCAAAGATCCCTTCTAAAGGGCAGCTAATTAATGTGAAGTGGTTACGATGCCTACACAGTATGAAATAAGAGCATTAAATTATTAATTTGCTTTAAGCCATCGCACAGTAGTAATCCAAGGCTGCTAGGGCCTATAACTAAACTGTTTGGAAAGCTGCAATAAAATTAACATACCAGTTCTTCAATAAGTTGTAGTTAAGCTTTGGCTTTTACAACGTTATGTCAAGATCTTTTGGAAATAAAGGGAAAAAATAAGCGGACAACTTTTTTGATGAATTTTATGATTTTTACATACATATGTGATGAAGGTACTCGCCAATATTAATCCAGTGCATTATTTGTTGTTGCAATATTCCGATTATTTATCACACATTACAAAATTGTAGTGCAGTTGGTACGGAGGATGTCGAAAGACACATTCTTATACCCTGTACGTATAGGTACAAAGGGTATACTAGATTTGCGCAATGTATTTTACGGACAGAAGGAGGCGTGGCAGACCCCAAGTCCTTTATACCAAAAGCGATTGAGCCATGTCCGTCATGAACACCTAGATTTCGGAGACTATAAGAGCTAGAGATACGAAACGCATATTTCCTGAGAAGATGAAGATTATTAAATCATGTCAATATCTTCCTCCGTTCCCCCGCAGCCCGCGGTAAGTTTTCGCGGTTTTTAGGCACACTGTTTAATATTTTTATCTGAAATTTAACAGAGCGATGCGTTGTGGTTGCATGCATCTGTCGGAATGAACAAAATCATACATATACAACGAGAGTTATTGTCCAAAATGTACAAATTTAACCTCCCCTTGCCCATTAACTGCGTCAATATTTGACTCTACGTAATTATGGTTTAATTGGTGGCCGTCGGTAGCGTAGTGAGTGGTAGCGTACTCGCTTTGCAACCCGATGGTCGGTGGTTCGATTCCCCGCAGAAGCACTTGTGCAGTTGCTTAGCACTGGCATCGCTAGCTCAAAGACGCTGTTTGCCCAAGAAAATCTCTATTAATTCAAGACACCGCCGTTCGGATTCAGCTATAAACTGTAGGTCCCTGTTCTCTTCGAACAGTTATTAATAGAGATCCCCATGCTCCGCCCAGGGGCGACTGACAAAATAGTGAATCAGGGAAATTATTATTAATTATGGTAACAAGGTACCTAGAATCACCATCATGTGGCTCTAATGAACAAATCCAAAACCAAATTTTTTAACTATAAGTAACTATTAAAAAACTTAAAAAATGTTTGCGGTTTGCGATTCTAGAGTATTTTCGAAAAAGTTGTTCAAAGAATAACTATAATATGTTTTATCATTGTAGAATTAATCAATCCGGGCCCAGATTTTTATACCCTTACGATACAAGGGATCATCCATAAATTACGTGACGCTGATTTTTGTCAAAATAGATTTGTCAAATCTTCAGCATTTCGGGAAATAAAAAAATTTAATACAGTCGAGGCGGTGCCCGACAGTAAAATACCCTGTCTCGAAAAAATTTTTCCTGCATATTCCTTTTAAGAACTTTCCAACTGGAATTAATTTTTTTTTGGTGAAACTCGATATTTATACCTATAAGTTCCCTAAATTTTTAGCGATTTTGATGAAACTCGAATGTTACGTCAAAGAAGTTATTTAAAGTATATGGGGTAAGTTTCAAGTTGGTATGTTGAGAGGTGTGAGAGAAAACCCGGTAAATCGATTGGATTTGTTCATTAGAGCCACATGAATCAGATTACCAAAAATTGTGATTCTGGGTCACTTGTAACCATAATTACGAGGAGTCAAATATTGACCGTTCATACGGACGGACGGACGGACGGACGGACATGGCTCAATCGCTACCCGAGGTTATGATAAGCATTTTGGTATAAAGGACTTGGGGGTTACATACATTGCACAAATCTAGTATACCCTTTGTACCTATAGGTACAGGGTATAAAAAGATTTCGATTCAAGCCGCCATAAATGTCAGAGATAATCGCAATAGACTATTTTGGAGGTGAAAGTTGGCAAGAATGGCATCAAAAAAAAGGTAGATGAATTGGTAGAGTGTTAGCCTCAAAACTTGATGTTGCGACGTCTAGAGATCAAGGTTCCATTTCCAGTCGAGGCAGATTTTTTTAGTCCGACTATGGCGAAGTGAACAGGAGAGTTATGTGTTTGACCTATGTATATATATTCTCTTATATACATATATAATATATATGTATATATTTTTTTTTTTTCTGTTTTTGAGCAATAGTTATGCATATGTGTGTTTTACTTGTGACTACTATTTAATTGTTTACCACATTTTATATGAAACGTGTAACCTAGTTCATAGTACCAGCGAATGTTACAACCCACACTTTTATTATAAGTTACGCATAATTGATTCATTGACTTCATTCATTCTTATGGTACGCAAAAACCCAACTGATCAATAAATACTAGAATATTCAGTGAGTTACCTGATCCAACCATGTAGAAATGTGCTTAAGGAAAGCTAATATACAATTAAAATTTATATTTAAGAATAGGTGCATATGCCTCGGCATTCTCTTATTTTAGTTTCTAATCCTTTATTGCTACAAATAACCGGCTCATGTGTGTATTTATGCTTTTTTATTTTTTCTTTCAAGAATATTATTATTGGTGTGACTGTAAGTTTGTAAGCTTAAGTTTGATGCACAGTTCCGCCCTACACTGCCTCTAACCACAATCAACGACCGCAACCACCTAACCCCAGGACTATGAATTATCGCTGGCAGCTGCTGCTGTTGCAAGGAAAAATGCCAGCACGAAAAAGTTGCGAAAAAGAAAAAAAAAAAATTCTATAATTCGCCGCAGGATGTCTGTTTAACTTCAACCAAACTTAGCAGCGTGCGCGCCTTCGGGTGCCTGGACGTCGGACCCAAGGGATAAAGGTATGCTGGTCGACAAAGGGCAAGGAGCGCAAGGGCATAGTCCGTAGACCGAGCATGACAACATGCAGCATGTGTATTAGTATGTGTATGTGTGAGTTGCCGCCACGGTTCACTTGACGCATTTGGAGCTACACTTGGTTGGTTGGGCTTGTGACTTGACTTATGCCACGGAGTGTGCTGTGTGGGAAAAGTCAGCATAGAGCATGGCAGCCTGTTCTGTCGCCTTGTTTCTAATGTGTGTAAGCTTACACGAGCCGGCATCCACATACATCCACACCGACACTATTACAGTCAGACCTCGCATAGTTAAAATCCTTAAGCTTATTAAAAAAATCAAATAAAATGGTGGGCGTTAAAGTCAAGCGCGGACGACTTTGCGAGCGATCGGTCCTATGTGGGCTATATTATATAGTCAACCGATTTTGTTAAATTTTGTGACATTGCGTGGGATCTCTAAAAAACTACCAAACACCAAATTTGGCTACGATATCTTCATAAACAAACGAATCACAACGAATTTTGCACAAAACACCGATCGATCCTTTATGATGTCAAAAAATAAAGTAAACTTGTCTCCGGTAAGATAATAATGGATCTAATCTGAAAGTTTGGTTGTTGTAGCTCTTACCATTTCTGAGATCTAGGCGTTCCTACAGACAGTCAGACGGACATACGTATATCGATTTCTTTCACCTGATCATACTTTAGGTAAATTTGTCCTCCGCAACAGTTTTTCGCTAATTATCTCACTTAGAAAGCTGCATTTCTTAGCGAACAAAATAGCATAAATTTGAATGCAAGTGAAGAACTAAACCATAAGACGCAACATGCTGACCGTATTAAAAAATGTGCAAAAACTCTAAAAGGCAAAAGTTGTACAATTCTAAAACTTACACTCAGGGACGGTGGTGACTGTCGTTGGGCCATGCTTCTTCCCTAAGTATTCGAATGTTTAACCGGAAATACATCATGGGTTAAATAATACAAAAATATAATATCTGCTACTGCTACTAACGAGGTTTCACTGTACATGCAAACATTTTCGCACGACACGAAAACCGGCACGATGTTAAGCTTGTCGTTGTTGTTGTTGCTTCTGCTCCTGCTGCACGCTTGACTTGTATAACTAACCCACACAGCTACATAGAACCAAGCAGTCCCACGCGAACTGACATCGTCGTAAGGCATGACAACCACACACACACACACACACACACACACACACACAAACACACAAGACAACGCCGTTGGCAAGGAACATGCGGGCACGTAAATAGCGTTGAATTACAGCCTGACAAACGGGGCGTTGAAGTCTCGAACTCAAAAGTTATGTCTGCCGTGTACACACACGTATGTGTGTATTGTGTGTACGTGTGGACGCGCTTGATGCCTGGCCTGGCTTGCGTGTGTGTGTGCATCATTTATAAGCCGCGCCAGGCCACAGATTGTCTCGACGGCTTGGCTGACAGCAGTAGTAGCAGCAGCAGCAAAAACGTTGGACCCCAACGCAGTGACGCTGATGATGAGCGCGCCAGCAAAAACTTTATGACTGTGTGTCTGGGGCGGGAGAAATCGGGGTGTCACGTGCGCGTCCAGGCTGGCTCTCCTTGCCGATGTTGTTGCGTGTATAATTCATGTACCGCAGTTGAAGTGCAGAGCAATTTATTCAATAATTCGCCGTATAAGGTTAATAGCGAAAGCCGAAGGCAGGAGGGCTGCATAGGGCGATCAAGCGTTATTGGTTGGGGGGAAACTGACAATATACCATTTATGAATGAGAAATTTGTATTTCACTTTGGCGACACCACGAAAATCTGTGTCTATTCGAACAGCAAGGATTCTAGTTATAAAAAAATATAGGAATTCTATTAAATAAGAGCTCTAAATGGACCTTTAAGCGGAGTAAAAAAGAAGCTCGTTCATAATAATTAAGAGAAGCTGAGGTCAATACAATTTAGTTGACCATGTGCTTTTCGGCTTATATATTATTTTTAGTGTTGATGGGTGTACATATTAAAAAATGTATAACTTCGGGAAAGTCTAATGCAGTATATTTCTGTTGACTACAATAAGTATGCTACACTTTTTAACAACTAAATTTGATGCTTTTAATGTTGATTCTCAAATTATAATATCCACATGTTGATCCTGCAACTTTACATTGTGCTTATAAAATGATCCGAATCAATGCTGGAATAAATGTGTCCCTCTGCAATCATAAACTCCAAAATTGTGCTAAAAAAAACAACATAAATAAGCTAATTTAAAAAAACTGTCAGACATTGGCAGAGTTTTTACTCACTTCAACTCAGAATCACCTATGTGCGAAAATTTCATTTTTAATTCTCGTCGACTGATGCCCTCGTTAGAAACATTACTCTTGATGGCTTGATATACTGCTAATTGCTTGCCTTCCAAGCCCGCCTCGGCCGAGCTGCTCTGCGCGCCAAATCCACCACCATCAACTTCCATTTTGCCAGAGCCCATACCGCTGTCGCCCTTGGCTTGATACTCCTCGGCTTTGAAGCGCATGTTTAGTGCTTCTAGCAAATGTGTGTTAACCTCATTGGGATCCAAGATAGGCAGCAACTTAAATACCATCAGTGATTTTTGGCCCGCCTGCGAGCGCACTGTGCCATATATTTTTACATAGCTGCTCAGCATGACATCGGGAGCCTTATTAACATCACCCTCTTCCAGCCAGAAGTGTGCATCAATGCGTCCAGAGTGATCTTCGATCAAATATGTGATTTTTGTCGATGATGTTTCAATATTGCGCAAAATGCCAATGGCGCAAACCATTCCAAAATTCATGCCAAACAATTGAAAATTGCCCTCGGGCGATTCCAGCACCTGCTTTATAAAAACTGATGCAATGCCCTGTGTGTATTTTCAAAATACATTAGTTAAAATAAAGTCTGACGATTTAAAGAAAACAAATCTGTCTTATGTATGTACCTCGGCTCTCTGTTCTGTGGCGGCGCCGCCGGTAGCCGTCTGAGTGGCATTAAAATCACCAACTATATTATAAGAAAATCACTGGTAACAGAATATTATAACTTCTAACAATAGTCAACTTACAAGAATCGTTCATTTTGCTGTAATTACTTTGTATACTTAAAAAATTGGCAATTTCACAATTCACAAGCACGTAAACAACAATTCCCGCCCAAATGAGACGCAAAAAACACTAAGTATGGCGCTACCAACACGATTTAATAATCAGCTGTCATACTAACACAGCAAGCAACTTTTTGTTATGCACATCAGATTATCGATACTTTTGAGCTGACTGTTAAGATATTTTTTAAACTCGTTTTATATGAAAATGCGCTTACAAATTAATTTTTAAATTAAAATATTTCGTGTAGTTTACTTAGCCACACTTTTATCGGCTGACGGACAAATAGACTTATTCAAACACTTTCCGCAATTGGGCTTGACCGGTTTGCAAACAGTCTGTCCAAAACCTACAAACAAATGATTGACTTCTGCCCATAAGTCACGTGGCAACCAACTTTCAAGACCCACACGCGTCTGCTCTGGTTCCTTGGTGGGCTTTTTTAACCAACCCAAACGGTTCGAAATTCGATGAACATGAACATCAACGCCAATGCCAGTAATACGACCCCACGCAGTGGACATGCAAATGTGGGCCATTTTTGGTCCTACCCCAGGCAGCGCAATAAGCTCCTTGACATCATTTGGAATATCTCCATTATATTTATCTATGAGTATTTGTGCAGTTTTCTTCAAATAATTAGCCTTATTCTGTAAGTGCGGAAAAACTAAAGTAAGTTTAAAGTCGCATTTTAAAATGTGAATATTTACTTTATAAAAGGAAACTGGATACAGTAGCTGCTGTAGCTCTTCATTGGATATTTGCAGTATACGACAGGGTGTTAGAGTGTCTGCTTTCAAACGATTCATCGCTTGGTATGTAGTTTCATCCTTGGTTTGGCTGGACAACATTAATGCCATAAGTTTGTGAAATCTTTGTGTCTGTAAATTAATGACTGTAGAAATCGCAATATAATAATGTTTTATTATGATCCGTCACCTTTTCATCAGCATTATTATCGGCACACTGATGGCAGCCCATAGTATCAACAGGTGCAGGGCTTTTCGAACGCATAATACGTATATTCTCCAGCTGTTGCTGCCACATCACATTTGGAGTCGATTCCTGAACAGGTACATGGGTACCAATTTTCTGAGGTGAAGCAGCTTCTACCTTAACCTCGCATATATTTTGTTCCGTCTCCTCCTGTTTGATAGTTGTTGGTAATGGATCAGACTCTGCACTTTGTTTGCATTCAGTTACAGTTGAAGTGCCCACAATGATTTTCTTTGCTTTTTGTACTCTATTGTACTCCTGTTTAATTTTTTTTTGTGGAATCAATTCCTGTTTAATATTTTGTTGGATTATCGAAGTTGCGGCATTTTGTAAACGACGTCTACGTGTTTGTAACGGTGAAAGAAAACGTGGTGATGCTATGTTCGGACCTGGAGAGTCCTTATTGGACACCAACTCTTCGATATCCTATACAAATTTATTCATACATACGTTTCGGTATGTTTATTATGCTTTTTTTATACTGGTGTTAGCCTTACCTGCACATTGGATTCCTCTTTGATAAGTTTTATATTTTGCTTTATTACTTTACTTTGCTCAGCCAATTTATTGGCTAATGTTTGTTTTATTAATTTCCTTTGACGACTCATTGCGCGTATTTGTCTAACCATTCAAAAATATATGACAATAAAAATAAAAAAACAAAAATGCACATTCACAATAAACGGTTTAGCCGCAAAGCACAGCTGATTTTTAAACAGTGTTGAAAAATGTATTTGGCAATGTTTTCGTTTGTATACAAAATACAAAATAACCAAAGAGAACGAAATTTCTTTCTCTTTGAAAATAACATATGTTAAATGCTTAAGTACTAGGTAGGTTTACACCTGTTGATCTAGAACAGATTTAAGTAACTATACATATTTTTTTGGATTATAAAAAATTATTGTACTAGTTTTGAATCATCTTTTTCCATCGGTATATGGACTGCAAAAGGCACTACTCGGACTTCATTTGTTGTTGATTGTCTTCGTAAGCCTGAAAAATATGAATACGTAAGATAATGTATTCACCTACATATATTGTGCATTAATAACACTAACGTACCTTTTGTGCAACTTTCAATAGATGATCAAACGTAGATTTACCCGTTTCCATGACCATGCCATAAAAAACTTTACTCCCTGAGGTCGTCAAGAGCTCATAAGGCGATCCAAACTCCACCACTTGACCAGCATCCATTACCATTACCTTATCTGAATCCATAATTGTATGGAGCCTATGCGCAATAGTCAAGACAGTGCACTCACTAAACTTCTTACGTATTGTTGCTTGTATGAGGGCATCAGTTTGAGGATCCACATTAGCTGTAGCCTCATCCATGACTAAAATGCGATTGTCGCGTAGAATGGCACGTGCCAGACATACCAATTGTCGTTGTCCAACGCTGAAATTAGTGCCGCCTTCCGAAATGCTGCTTTGTAGACCTGTTGCAAGCTCCGAAATTACTTCCTTGAGATGAACCTGAACGTCGGAATCGTTAGTAAGGCGGTTAATTAAATTGCTTAAAAATATAAATTTTGGGATGCCTACCTCTTCCAGCGCCTCCCAAAGCTTTGCATCAGAATACTCCTCAAATGGATCCAAATTGTAACGCATTGTGCCCGAAAAAAGTACCGGCTCTTGTGGAATGATTGAAATCTTGCTACGTAAATCATGCAATCCCATCATTTCAGTATCCAGTTTATCAATCAATATAGCGCCATCATTATAGGACAATCGAAATAATGCATTAATCAATGAAGACTTGCCCGCACCGGTGCGTCCTACTATTCCCACTTTCTCGCACGGTTTGATTTTAAAAGTCAATGACTTCAGAACATATTCCGTCTTGGGGTCGGGTGAATAACGCATGCTTAAATCGTCGGCTACAATTTGTCCTTTATCGGGCCAGCTTGTTGGAGGTTTTTTACCAGGTGCTGATTCAAACTCTCCCTCTTGTTCTAAGTTTTTATACTCCACAACTCGCTCCACAGATGTCATCGAATTTTCCAGCTCAGCCGACTGACGCATGCCCCATTGCACCATGCCGGTCATGGACATAGCTTGTGTAATAACCAGACCAATTTGACCAGGATTACTAGGCGGATTTACAAAATTATTTAGTATAATGATTACTACGTAGATGACACAAAAACAGTCCAAATAATAACCAAAAGCACGGCTTGTGGATAAAAAAGTATAGTAGCCAGAACTGTGCACATCCTGATAGTTATCATAGTCCGAAATTAGCATTTTCTGTGCGCCCAAAGCGCGTATAGTGGACAATCCATTAAGTGTAGCTCCTAAATGCGAATACATGGGCGAACGCGCTACAGCCTCAAGCCGCTTGACATCTCGCGATGTGTTGAGGTAGAATTCCCGAATGTAGTAAAAAGACATTAGCATAACTAGTGTATTTATCAGATACCAGGGATTGCTAATGCATAGTACCATCAATATGCCACTCAGTGTCAAGAAGATTTGTATGCAATCAATCATAACCAGCGGGAGCACCTCATCTACTTGACCTAAGTCCATGGAGAATCGATTCAGTATACGTCCCGACGGGTTCGAATTAAAAAAGTAAAGCGCTGCACGTGAAATGCCTTGGAACATAGAGTTATGAAGATTCGTGGAGGAATGCATGGCCATATTAAAGAATAGAAAAGTACGTAGCAATGCAAAAATTATCACAGCAACATTAATGGCGGTAAAGTAGTATATATCCGTTTCTTGATCGTTCATATTGTTGTTTTTGACCCTGAAAGAAAACCGATTCATCTTTTACATAAATCAAAAATATACTTCGTTTACAAAAGGACTTACCAATATGAAACGAAGTAGTCGCCACCAGATGCTACGACTTGGGTGCCAATGCAAAGAAACAAAATTACAGAAAATGTAACACAACCGCTGCCTGCTCCAAAATATTTTTGATACATTCCCAAGCCAATTTTACCAACTACACGAGACTCTTGCACTTGTGTTGGCGCGTCAACATTTGTTTTTTCCATCAAGGATTCGTCATTTGATTCCATAGAGGAAACGCTATTTTGTCGGAAATTGCTTGGGCTACTGGTTTGACGTGAAATGGATCGCTTTTCTTTGCTAACGACCTCCGCTTCTTCTGCAGTATCAGCGGCTTCGACCTCTTCTTCAGCGGGTTCATTACTTTGCGCTAGCAGCTGCGCAAAGTCTTGGTCACTCTTTAACATTTCCTCGTAGCTTCCAATACCTATTATCTTGCCTTTATCCATAATAACTATAAGATCCGCATGTTCCAGAAATTGTAGCTGATGTGTTACCAGTATAACCAACTTTTTACTTAGATAATCTCTCATACACTGTTCAAACAGATGCCGACCCACATGTGTATCTACAGCGCTAAGCGGATCATCCAAAAGGTAGATGTCCGCTTTGCGATACACAGCTCGCGCCAAGCTTATGCGCGCCTTTTGACCGCCTGAGAGTGAGGAACCACGTTCGCCCACAATGGTCTTATCACCGTGAGGCAGTAACTCAAAGTCACGCTCCAGCGCACACTTCTTGACCACAGTACGATAACGCTTTCTGTCCATAGCAAGCCCAAAGAGTATATTTTCACGTACAGTTCCTGTGAACAGCCAGGGTTCTTGTGAGGCATAGGAATATGAACCATGGAGCTGAATTGTGCCCTGTTCGGTAGGCAACTCGCCGAGAATGGCCTGGATAAGACTGGATTTCCCGGAACCAACAGTCCCAATTACAGCAACCAGCTGCTGGCATTTAAGCGTCATATTTACATTGTCGAGAACTGGCTCTGAAAGTGTCGCGCTCCATCTGGCCTTCAAGTTTTTTATTTCAACTCTGGTGTCGCTTACGTTGAGATTCTTTTCGTTTGCGCTGGGCGAGGAATTATTTTCCAACAAGGCGCCCGATTCCTTTAGTTTCTCCAAAGAATTCTCTCCGTTCTGCTCGTATTCTTCTAGCGTTTTTTCATGCACATTAGTCTCATCTCTCATTAAGAACACCTTTATACGACGCAGTGAAACTAACAGCTCTGCTAACTGTGACATGCCCTGAGGAAAGAATTTTGTCACCGTACGCCGTAGTATGTTATAGAAGGCGGTCACAAAGAAAGCCTTCTCTGCCGTCAACTGCTCACCCATTAGCACAAAACCCACGAGGCTGGCAAAGATTGCAATGCGTGTTAGTGTTACTTCAAAGGATAGCAGCACTCCTCTCAAATAGTTCACTTTGCGAATGACGCCCATTTCGCTGCGCCTCACTTGCTCGATTAGTTTTCCAAATGGCTTCTCCCAGGCATACATCTTGATCACCTGCATGCCCATAATTATCTCATTCATCATGCGCACACGTTTATCCGTTCTTGTGGCAGTGCGCAGTCGCAACACTGAGGTAAGCTTACCAAGATAGGTTTGAAGTGGCAAAAACAACAGTAAAATTGATAAACCAAAGAAAGCTGAGACGCCAACTTGCTGATACATAAAATACGAGGCAAGTAGAAGCTCCACCGGTGCTAACCACAGAAAGTGCAAATGAATAAGAGCACGATCGAAGCGTCCCAAATCGTTGGAAATCAGATTCACAACTTGTCCAGTGGTTGTCTCGCCCAGTGCAGTTTTGCTTAGACGCAATGCCTTGCGATAGATGGCGCTGCTCATAGCAACGCGCATTTTCATGGCCAGATGCATCATGCCCATCATAAAGGGATGTGTAAGCAGAACGCATGCTACAGTGCAAGTGACCAAACCAGCGGCATAGAGTTGAGCCGCCAGACTATTACCATTTCCATTCTTGGTAAATTCGGATATAAGACCCGCCAGCAGCAGTGGCGTTGTAGCTCTGTTACGATTAAAAAATGAATTATTTAAGGTAATTAAAGAGCACAAAATTTCCTGCACTTACCTTGTTCCCAGTTCGAGTGCTGCTAGCATAGCTCCTGATACGAAAAGCTGCCAGCCAAACACACGCATAAAAACCTTGTGTATACTAGGTTCCTTATCTCTTCGACGGCTCGCTGCTACCTCAGCTTCCCATGTTGTAAATAGTTTTTCTCCCAAATTATTTGCTGTATGCTCTGGCAGTGTCCTGTATAGATCCGTCGGTTCCAATGTTTTTTTACGACCCTTAAAAAGTATGGGTAACGCAAAACTGAAATAGAAAAGCATATAAATCTAACGTGGCTCCATGAAAGCTTCAATCATCCACATATCTATATGTATGTATCATACATGTATGTATTGCTTAATGTATGTATGTAACTTTATCTTTTTATGAATTACAATCTTTACTTTCTATAATATACATACCACATTTCTCTACAAACAAAATTGTATTTTCCATCTGCTGTTATTTTGCATTCCGTTGTTTATCTTCTTATCATACTTTAAAATGTTTCGTTCGATACCAAGCAAACTTATTTGTAAGTTTGAAAACGATATGATAGCAACGAACATGAATTGAATACGTCTAAAATATGATATTAATAATTTAGTAGTTTAGTTTCTTCTATAAAAAGCAGAAGCACTTGGTACTATCTTTTCGAATAAGCAGAGTTACTTTTGATTTCAATTGTTATTCGAAATGTAAAAGGAATATTTTTCAAAATCCAAAAGGAGTTATTTGTCATGAGAGCCTTATTATAAAATGTGGCTTTTTTCTAAAATAGAGCAAAAATCCTATAAGCTTCGAAACAGAACTTGGCATGGGCTTGGATGAAAACTACACCCACAGTGACCCACTATCGGACACGACCCCAAAAGTTTTAAGTTTATCGAGCTAATAATTCAAATAATCTTCCAAAACTATCCATTACATCGTAAAATATTTTCCTAAACTTATATCCTGATGCCATCAAACCAATTCGTATACATACAAGAAATAAGCCATGTCCTTAACGTAGAAAATGTTAAGTGGAAATGGAAGATCCGCATTTCTAAAGTACCTTGGGGAGAGAAAAAAAGCGAGAAAAAAGCTATTTTTACGGCTAGCCATAATCTTTTACAAATTGTGTTTACTAAATGCTCAGAAGTATTGTCTTGAAAATACCACGCTTGGTCAAAATGGTCAAATTTTTACACTACGGTTGGTCACGCTGGGGGGGGGGGGGGGTCATAAAGTACAAAATTAGGTCACGTAATTTGGGTACGGCCCCTAATGTACTCCACAAAACTTTTGATTCCCGAATTTGTTTATGATATTTAAAACATTTTGGGGGCTATATGATATAGTCAACCGATTTTCATAAAATTGGATACATTGCTGGAGAACTCTAAAAAACTTGTGAATGCAAAATTTGGTTACGATATCGATATAAACAAACGAATTATCCATCTAAAACTTTTTGTTTTTTTTTCGAGGTCCTCTGGAACACCCCAATGGGAGCTATATAATGTAACTTTTATCAAAAAAATAAAATAAACTTGTCTCCTATGGAATAATAAGGGAACTAATCTGAAAGTTGGGTTGCTCTAGCTTTTACCATCTCTGAGATCTAGGCGTTCATACGGACAGAAAAGGTTTCAGACAGACAGACGAACATGGGTATATCGACTTCTCTAGTCACCATGATTATACTTTAGGTATTTTTGGAGGATCTCCGACGTCTCCTTCTGTATGTTACATACATTTTCGGCTAGCACAAACTTAATATACTCTTTGTACCATATGGTACCGGTTATAAAAATGGCGAACGCGGACGACTTTGAGATACATTGTAGCATGACAACAAACAAATAACTAAATGAACCGATTTCGATACAATAAGGTACTGCGCATGGAGTATAATACGTTTGATTGCAGACTATGGACGGACTATGCCGTGAAAAAAATTTTATTTTGAGGATCGGTTTTATGGGAGCTATATAATATAGTCAACCGATTTTGATAAAATTTGTTTCAGTACTTGGGTACTGGTGCTCTTTAATATCTCTTTGGGAGCTGTATAATACAACCCAGATATCGAAAATATAACAAATATTTATTCCGTAAAGTAATAAGGGCTATAAGTCCAAAGTTTGGTTATTCTAGCTCTTATCATCTGTGAGATTTAGGCTTTTATACGGATATAATCATTAATCTCCATAATCATACTTTTGGTAACGTTAGGGCGTATCCGACACCTTCGTCTCTATGTTACATTTTCGACTAGCACACAATAAATTTGGAACATACCCAATTATATTAAAACTATAGCATGTGTAACAATACTAAACTTAAGTTAAATTTGTATGCAGTTTTTAGGTAAAGTGGGGGTGAATGTACATCTTTGATGACATTTGACATTTAGACAGACAGTTGCGTGAAACCATAACGCATAGCTCCTCTGCCAAGTTTTAAATCAAAATATCAAAATATTTAATAGCATGGCAGTAGATATTGAGCTATAGCTCAACAGCTACCCACCCTAGGTATGAAATTCATACTTTTTACTATACAAAAAAAAAAAAAAAAAAAAACTTTAGACACTCTCTAGCTCGTTTCTAACAATATTGGCATACTTAATATTTGCCTATTGAAGCATTTGTAGAAGTTTCATTCGTAAAAAAAAATTAAAATATATTTCATAACTTTGTCTTGTGGGACTGAAAATAGTTTGGGAAACAATAAAATTATTATCTTAAGCCAACAGCTTTAAAGCTAATCCCTGTTAAAAAGAATTTGAAAAGTTATTATGTTTCGCTGTTTGAAACCCGAACTATCTAAAATTAAGAGAACAACCTAAAGATATTACCATTTTTCAATTTTTTTTTTACAACGATTTTATTAGGAGCAATATACAAATTAATAATAAATAAATCGTTAATAAAAATTGGCGAAAAAAAAATAAAAAACGAAACCCTGTACTCTCACATTATAAGGCCGGCATATAAAAACGTATATATGTGATATAACCGACAGTCGAACATTTGGACAAACTTAATATAGTCTTTACCTTTGGTACAGATTATTTAAATGTTCGGACCTGTCAGTGATTTCGGGAGGAGTAGGATTTTCGGGATGAATTATAAAAATTTAACAAAAACCTTTTTCCAGAAAAATTGCACAAGATTTGCAATTTCTAAGTATTATGAAAAACTGTTGGCCACTAATAGAAAAACTGACGCAGGTTATGCTACACGCTCCGCAAGGATGATGAAGAGTATGCAAAAATGGCAATAGAACGGAACCCTCTAGGTACTGGTCGAACTGACCGTCCTCAAAAAACATGAATGAAAACCATACATGCAGAACACAGATCATTTTCTTCATGGCCCGAAATTGGAAACATGACGTAAAAGAGACTAAGATGGAGCGATCGCGATAGAGTGACTAAATATTTTGATTTAAACAATAATTTTTGTAATAATTTGTATGTAATTGAGTAATTGTCATAAAAATAAAACTAACAATAAATAATGCTTAAAAAGAGCAACACATTGTTCATTTCAAATTACGGAATAAAAGCTGTAATTATAGTGAATTGAAAATAAATTGGTTTTGCAGAACCAAAATACATTTCCAGAATTTAATTAATTTCACAAATCGCGTCAACAATTTATATGATATTACTATCTACGTTACTATGAAGATTTTGTCTACCATATTTTCGGACTTTGGAACATGTCTGCATCAAAAAATGATTTTCGTAAAAATTATTACAGTCGATCCTTTCACGCATCATCGTCAACATTTTTTTATGTAATTACAAATATGATTATCTTATCTTTTTGGCATTCATGAAACATATTATCAGTAAGTTTTCAGTTGCAATTTAAAAGATCAACTTTGCAATAAAACCTTCTGAGAATTACGTCACAAACACTTTAGATAAGTCCTTACATAAATCAAAAAGTTACGTAAATAAAAATGAATTCGTATGATGAGTGATCCTAGGTTATTACTAAAAGCTTACCAGAACATCAAAGCCGATAAAAGATTGGCACGTTCGCGGGGATTTTGTGCCAACTTATCAGCTTTGACCGACTGCATCTCGAATGTGTTTCGCTTTTATTTTCTGTAATTTGATCAGTAAATGTACTATTATTATTTATTTATTGTATTCTTTTATTACAGTCAAGAAATATCTTCGCGCTTTGCGATTATGAAACATTTGTCCAACTGAACAGCTTGTCACAACTTATTTTCAAGTTCACTTGTAAGCACCCGGCATTTGCAATTGGCGCGTGTTAGTTTTTGTGGGTGTATGTGTATATGTGTGTAAATATGTATGTGTATGTATCAAAACGTTTACAAACAATTGGGACGTTTTCTGTACGATTTTATAATTTCACAATGGGCAAATTTAACCAGAAGTGATGCACAGAACTCGACTATAAGACGGCGCGTTGTCATATAATTATAATAATGTAAATACGTTTAAATGCGGATTAATAAAATTAAAAAAAAACTTTCCATTCAGTAAACAAATCACAGCGTTGCGCCGAAGAACATCCAAACGCTAGAATAGCTCCAACAACACTGAGGGGAACATGGATCAGCTGTTTGTATTTATGCTTGGCGTAAACGTTACTACACGTTATCAGATGGTAAATATTTGACACAGTGGCCTCCTGTGATTAAGTGCATACTTGTATAAAATCAGAGAAATTGTAAACATTATTAGTAGAGACAAGAATAAAGAATAAAAAGCTTTTATGATATTTTATTAACAGCATTAATTGCCATTGTATGCCACATCGATATATTTATTTTTGTATTGATATCGATATTTTCGATAGTTACAGCTTAAGCCGGGTATTCGCATACACCGTTTTCGGTGTACATTAGCAACGAAACGGCACCGTTTTTCTGTTTTCGTTTTCGTTGCCGAAAACTACTTGTGGGTTGTTTTCGTTGATTGTGATTAACTAAAAATAATAAATGCTAAGTTTTTTTCTATTATATTGTTAAAAACCTAATAATTAACAACATTGCATACTTTATTTTATGAAAAAATCGCCACAACGTATCAAAAGTGAGATTTCGTCGCTGCAGCAAAGAAAAAAACCTACTTGAGGGTTAACTTAGCATTTATTTTATATAGTGAATCACATTAAACGCATTTTTTTCCTATTTCCTATAATTTTATAATTAACAACATTGCATACTTTGTTCTTTAACAAAAATGATCAAAAAATAAAATAATTTGCAACCAAACATGAAAACCCTTTCTTTGCTAATTGTATAATGTTTGTCAACATGTTTGCAAAATGCAAACACAAGACGAAAAGCGAACAAGGCGTAAAGAGAATAAAAACACTCTTTACTACGCATAGCCTAAAAAAGGCGGCAGTGAAACTGTTGTTTATATTATATTATATTACAAAATGGCCGGCAATAATAAATTTTCTCCAAATGATGAGGAAAACATTTGTAATAAATTTTTCTGTTGCATGAGGCTTTGCCAGCAACGAAAACGTACAACGAAACGGCACCGTACAACGTTTTTCGGTTTTCGTTTTCGTCAACGAAAACGGTGTATGCGATACCCGGCTGAAACAACTGAAACAAGAGCTTCTATCTAAGTCTGCTGAACGGACAGTCTACCGTTGATAAAAAAATAAATATTTAACAACAAAAAACAGATGCAAAATAAAAACACTTAATTTCCTTTTTAATTGTCCAGTGAACTACTTTTTTGTGTCATTCTTAGTTTTTAATGCATTTGGCCAAAGTCCATAGTCCACAAAACATCGACATCATGGTAATCATGTTTTGGATGTCCGGGTAGAAGTCCATTTGTTTCAACCTCCCCTGTCAACAGGCCTGCACCAACCGTTTGGCGTTGTTTTGTGTAGTTCCAATCATTGTTTGTTTATTAGGCACACAAGCCAAATTTAGAGATTAGCTTAGATATTAAAATACAAAAAAAAGGGGAATTTTTTTAACATAATATTTGTCAATAATATTGATTATATATATATATATATATAGATATACCCTGTTCTATCACATTGCTATCAAATTCTATATATTGCTTAATTACTCCAAAAAACTTTTGATTTCCAAATTTGGTTACGATATATATCTTCATAAACAAGCGAAAAACAACAAAATTATGCTACTATTATGGGATATTGGCTGATTTTGTTGAATCTCAGTCAATCCTGTTATGTAAACTATTTATGTCAAATCATTTATTTGTCCATAGAGAGATTCTAAATTAAATAAACCAAAAAAAAAAAAAAACTATTATGGGAGCTATCTGATATCTGAACCAAATTTGGTTACATTACTTTCGCTAAAAAAAAAATTATATAATAGAAATACACTTGTCTCCCGTCATATAATAGGGGATCTGATCTTTTTATAAACCTGCTGGCAACTCTGCAATAACTTCCTTAAGATGATATTTTTGATCGGGTGATCAAAGCAAACTTAGATCATCTCCTTTATCGGAGATAAAGCTTTTTGGAGGATTTTGGTGCAGCAGGCTGTTTTAAATTCTCCCTCTAGCGACCCGTATTTCTCGGCGAATTTACAAAATTGTTTAAGTTAATTATTTGAGGTATTCACGCTTTTTGTGGAGTTGAGGACTTTTACAAAAACAAAATATACGGTGAAATACAACCCTGTGTTTGTTTCAACTCTCAAAAAACAATGTTATGTATACATTATATTGTCTGTGCTATTACTCTGTGAACAGTGAATTAATTTTCAGTTTGTGTTATCATAGAATAAAAACATTACTGAAAGAAGTAAGTTTACCTTACCGTACATAGCAATGGATACTTTTGATTTCTTAGCGATGGTAAAAATGAAAACGGTGTAGTCGTCCTATTGACTTATCGATAAAGTCGATGGTGCATCAATTATCCATGTCTATTAGTCCAAAAAACCAAACACTTTTGGCGCAATACGCAAATAAATAACAATATTTGTCAAAGAAGCAAAGATATTATAGCTACAAGATGGAGGTAATAAACAAAAATGAACAAGCGCAAGCCAAATTAATTGAGTTGCGAAAAATTATGATTGCAGAAGGAGTAGATTCCGGTAAGGCGTTCTGTCTATTTTCATTTTTAAACCTATAACAAATTATTTTTTCTTTAGAAGATAATGTGCAAGAATTACTTAAATTGGGCGAGCAACTCTGCTATTTTAAGGAAATGCAAAAACGGCGTATGGCGATTTTGTCTGAGGCCAAATCCGAGACCACAGTTTCTAATTTCATTGCGGCTTATACAAAAAACATAGAAAAGGCAAAAAATCAACGCTTACACATAAAAAATTTGAAAGAATACAAAGCGTTTAAAAACCAGATTGAAGAAGTGGATGACACGAATGATAATGTCGACAATAGTATTGTGGACATCGCTGAAACAGGCGGCAACATTTTTGACTATTATGATCCTTGGTTAAGAAAAGCTATGTTAAATCCCATGCGTAACATTAAATGCGGCCATTATTACGATCGTGATAGCGTCATGAGCATGATTAAAGACAACGCAAGTGTTTCGTGTCCTTGGTCAGGGTGCACCAATAAAGAGTTGATACAACCTAATCACCTTAAGGCGGATATGGAGCGACGTGCTAAAATAAGGGAAAGGGAAGCCAACCTTAATCCATCGTCTTCCGACGATGAAGATATTTAAATGAAATGTTTGGTGCTTTAATGGAACATATCTTCTTAAAAAAATTGCCTGTAACATGCATTACTTGGTTATATTGACTGACGGTCACGGTGTAAAGTAAACACCTTTGTATTATACATATATTAAAACAAAAATACAACATTTAATATAAAACATGTTTTATATTGTTTTTAATTTATTGGAGTATAAAATACTAATCCAAAAACTCAAAACGAAGCACTTTTACAAACATTTAGGCAACAAGAGCCGATGCTGTGCTGGATTCATATTTCCAGTTTGGTGGCAAGACCGTCTTAGTTTTGTAGTAACGAGCCAGGCGGTGAATACGCGACTCGACCAGAATTAAGCGGAACTTTCCATCCTTATCCTTGCGGTTGCGCTCCAAATGCTTACGAATGGCAACGGCTTTCTTAATCATGTGATACAGATCTTCGGGAATGTCAGGCTTCAGACCTACCGACTTCATAATACGAAGTATTTTGTTCCCATTTACAAAACGTACCTGAGCAACACCATGGGAGTCCCGCAGGATGATGCCTGAAAGCATTTCGCATTAAACAAAAGTACATGAATAACAAATCGTACTAACCGATTTTTGAGGGAGTCAATCCCTTTTTGCCCAATTTCTGTATTTGCTCTTTAACGTCCGCTGCATTAAGTTTTAGCCATGATGGGACAGTACGTCTGTATGGGAGTGCTGACTGGGATATACCCTTGCTAAAAAAAAAAAAACAATTTTATTAGTTTTCAAGTCGGTGGGTGACAACAACAACTTCTTGCGATTTTATGTGCAACACGTGCATGTTTTCATATGCAAATTATGACTTAAAAGTCAACTTTACGTTCGGTTTTGAACAAGTTGTATTGTAACTTTTAATAAAACCACTTCGTGCACATTTTCTCGTACGGATTTCACGTATAATCAAAAGAAAATTTGGTTTTTACCCTGGAGCGTGCATACGACCCATCTTGATAGTCTGTATTCTACACCGAAAAAGAACTGTAGACTTGTCAATCCATGAAATGACAGCTCAACTCTCCACTGTAGGGCTGCATTGACGATTGCTCGATATGATGGCGTAAGAATATCGGCCATCGATACTATAGTTCACTTTGTTTTTGTCTGAAATTTTAACATTTGATAAAAATGCAGCGTAATAAATATAACGATTTGATGGCTAAGCTGGAAAACGATGAATTGGAGGTAAGTGTGCAATAATATTTATATTACTTCAATGCTTAAACCATTGAGTTAATTCAACAGCAAAATAACATGGCAGCAGAAGTCTACTCTCAATTGGTAGCTATTTACTTGTACCAAAACAAACTGTGCGTACTTAATTTAATTGTGTATAAATTAAAAATCATCTAACTAACATTATTCTTAGGCCTAGCGCAAAATTACTTTGGATGCGCATATCTGACACCTTAAAAGATGAGAACAAGGAGCTGGCTCAGATGAATCTGTTAAATTATGCCCTGCAAAATAATAACTATGCGGAGTTTTTTAAACACATTAAGTATGACTGGTCAGAGTGTGTAAAACCTATTGTCGAAGACCTTTTGGGTAAGTATCTTATTGTTTTAAATTGACGATAATCTTACTCAAAGTATTTTTTAGTAAAGCAACGTGAAGAGCTCTTTGCGCTAACTGGCAATGCTTACGCCTCAATTTATGAACAGAATTTGCTTGACATGACACAAATGTCAGCGGAAGAGCTTAAAAGTACATGTGCTTCTCTTGATTGGACTCATGAGCAGGATGGTGATAAGCTTATTTATTTGCCCAAACCCAAGGAAGTTGTACTCAGCGTAGCAAGCGAAGATCAATTACTTAAGTTAACCGAGTTTGTGTCATTTTTAGAAAACTAAAACCAATTCAAGACTATACAAATAATTTGATGTAAGCGATAATTTTAAAGCAGCTTGGCATTTGTTTTGTAAGTTGTATTAATAAAATAATAAAAAAAACTAACGTGTTTTGCTTTTAGTGTCAAAGTAATCAAAAATAATTTTTTGGTTTTCAATTTATATTAAAGCATGGTATTTTTTAATACCAAGTGCGGTAGCATATAATAAAAATCGCAAATATTTAAATATCGATAGATTACGATTAGCAACCCTGCTGAAGAACTATTTGCACGGACGTCGCATTTTTTCTGAAAAATCAATCAAAAGCGAGGAATATTTATAATCAATTGTGAAATTATACAGAAACTCGAGCGACTGCATTTAACATTGTGTAAAACCATTGAGAACGGTGTAAAGTGCGCGACAAGTTTTCCTTATCGTGCAATATAGAAAAACCGATTTACTGTGTGTGCGTGTGAGGAAAGAAAAAATGGCAGCAAGCGACAAATCAGTCGATGATTCCCTTTATCCCATTGCGGTATTGATTGATGAGCTAAAAAATGAGGATGTACAGGTTAGTAGTACTTTCAAAAACGTCATTAAATGTATGATTACGTTCAATAAGTATTAATGGCATCGGCATTTCAAGGTGAGAAGCGTGCCGAGCCTGCTGGTTAACTAGATTGGTTTGGTGGTGTCTGTATTTGTGCAAAAAATGCGTCACTGTGTGCGTAAAGTGTGTAGTGTATGTGACTATGCATGTATGTGGGGGTTCGCTTGTTGCTTTGAGTAGCTTTTAATTAACTCTAATAAAAAATGCAATAAATATATACTTACTCAACTTTCATCAATAATTTTTTGACAGCTGCGTTTAAACTCCATCAAAAAGCTGTCAACAATTGCTTTGGCTCTAGGTGAGGAACGCACACGCTCCGAATTAATACCCTTTCTGACGGAAACTATTTACGATGAGGACGAAGTTCTTTTGGCGTTGGCCGATCAGTTGGGCAACTTCACAAGTAATTATATCACTTGAAAGTTTGGTAGCTCCCGAGCCGGGTTTAATAAATAATTTTTAAGGTCTCGTTGGTGGTCCTGAGTACGCCATGTATTTGATTCCTCCGTTGGAGAGTCTGGCCACTGTTGAGGAGACCGTTGTTCGTGACAAGGCGGTTGAATCTCTGCGTACTGTAGCTGCCGAGCACAGCGCACAAGATCTCGAGATTCATGTGGTGCCAACTCTACAGCGACTGGTGTCTGGTGATTGGTTTACCTCACGCACATCAGCTTGCGGTCTTTTTTCCGTTTGCTATCCACGTGTAACTCAAGCAGTTAAGTCAGAGCTGCGCGCCAATTTCCGCAAGCTGTGCCAAGATGAAACACCCATGGTACGACGCGCAGCGGCTAACAAATTGGGCGAATTCGCCAAAGTCGTGGAAACAGAATATTTAAAATCTGATTTGATTCCAAACTTTGTGCAGTTGGCGCAAGATGATCAGGTGGGTTTGAATTGAAATTAAAATGTAACCCAAAACTTAACACTTTTCGCAATTATTGGCAGGATTCCGTACGTTTGTTGGCAGTAGAGGCTTGTGTAAGCATTGCACAGCTGTTGCCTCAGGACGATGTGGAGCATGTAAGTAAATGGCTAATGAAATCGAAATCAAAATCAATTAATTTTAAATTTACGCTTCCAGCTGGTTTTGCCCACGTTGCGCCAATGCGCCAGTGACTCATCATGGCGTGTTCGCTATATGGTAGCCGAGAAATTCGTTGATTTGCAAAAGGCCGTGGGTCCTGAAATTACACGTGTCGACCTTGTACCAGCTTTTCAGTACTTGCTTAAGGACGCCGAGGCCGAGGTACGCGCAGCTGTAGCAACCAAAGTCAAAGATTTTTGCGCCAATCTGGACAAAGCCAATCAAGTGCAAATCATTTTGAGCTCAATTTTGCCGTATGTGCGCGACTTGGTGTCAGATCCTAATCCCCATGTCAAATCGGCTTTGGCCTCGGTTATAATGGGTCTAAGTCCCATGTTGGGCGCCTATCAAACTGTCGAACAGTTGCTACCACTTTTTCTTATACAGCTGAAAGACGAGTGCCCTGAGGTGCGGCTCAACATTATTTCCAACTTAGATTGCGTCAACGATGTTATTGGCATTCAGCAGCTTTCACAAGTAAGCTATATAAATATAGAATAACGACTTCAGTCGGCTAATTTTTTTTTAATAAACTTGCAGTCATTGCTTCCCGCCATTGTGGAGCTGGCTGAGGATTCCAAGTGGCGCGTACGTTTAGCCATTATCGAGTACATGCCAGCTTTAGCTGGACAGCTAGGACAAGAGTTCTTTGATCAGAAATTACGTGGTCTATGCATGGGCTGGCTCAACGATCATGTATATGCCATACGTGAGGCAGCCACATTAAACATGAAGAAGCTAGTGGAGCAGTTTGGAGCACCTTGGGCTGAACAAGCCATCATACCTATGATTTTGGTCATGTCGCGTAACAAAAACTATTTACACAGTAAGTTGTACATTTATATATTTAATGTAGAATAACTTTAATTAAAATTTTATAAATCCAGGAATGACTTGCCTCTTCTGTCTTAACGTGCTGGCTGAAGTGTGCGGTACGGATATTACCACAAAACTGTTACTGCCAACAGTATTGTTGCTGGCAGCTGACCCAGTCGCCAATGTCCGCTTCAATGTAGCCAAAACACTTCAAAAAATATCACCGTTTTTGGAGGCTAGTGTAATTGATGCACAAGTTAAACCTACACTGGACAAACTCAACGCAGATGCGGATGTGGATGTCAAACACTTTGCTGCACAAGCCATAGCAGGCATAGCGGCAGGTAAATACGAATCAAATTTCTTGGTCGAGTTTGTTTTCTCAATGAAAAGTTCAATTTTAATCGGAATTAAAGAATTCAGCAGAATCTCTTCTTTTTGTATCAATTGATTAATTGATATTATTTCTGAGTACTAAGATAATCTGCATATTGAGAAAACGGCTCTTATTATTTGAATAGTTACATTTTATATTTTGTCGTCCGTTTCTGGCATACACATATAATTACATTACTATGACTTCTCCATCATAGAGATGGAGCTCAATGTATTTAGAACATCAGTGCCGCCTTGTATGGGCCTGAAATTAGAAGCCGCAATGGATTCAAAATTAATTGTAGAACCGCCGCCAATGTCTGAAGCAGCGGACAACGGTGTAATGCTTCAGTTGGGCAATGAAGTTGGAAAAGCTCCGCAGTTTCAAAATGAAACAGAATGTTAGAGGATGAGTACTACCCAACAAATAAATGCAGTGTTCAATACCCTTTGTTTATCAATCAATCTCTGTGTGGCTAATCTCTCAGTTATTATTAAATTCACAAATTTACTATTTATTTCATTTATTCAAAAATTGTTTACGTTACATAAATGCATCATATTTAACCATTTAAGTCAAATACTACTAATACATATAAAATTTTTCTCTTTCCCGGTGTCATCCATTGTTACAACTGTTTTGTGTACAATTACAGCGTAATCAACTTACTTGCATATTTTGTGCTGTTTTTTATTCTATTTTTAAAATGTATTTCACGCCGGTATTGTGTAGCAACACTTAAGAACGGAAACTTGTAGGAAACCCAGGGGCTTTCAACACTGAAGCTTAAGCCAACTACATGAAGGAATATGGAACAATTTACGAGCTAATAACATCTTTAAAACGTACATAAAGCAAGGACGAGCCACAAAATACTACATACAAGAAACATTATTACTTACATACAATAATATATATTAAATTAAGGCATAAAATCATTATTGAAACCAATTTGTAGAGTTGAATAATTCAATTGAGAATAGCATCTGAATGCAAAAATAAAAATATTTAAAATCCAAGCTCTTAAGTATATTTTTACTGTGAGTTTTTGTTTTTCAAATTCCAAAAATATTCGCAATATACTCAATATATTACTATACTCATTGGAAGCAAATCCGCCGCGTGCTATGGTTTATTTATTTGTGAGATAATTCTTTTTTGTTGTTCAAGATTGAACTTCATAAATAGAAGCTGTATAGTTGTTCTTTCCGGCAACCTCGAAAGCTAATTTTCTTTTCAGTTGCAGTTGAATTTTGGTAAACACTGGTATAACGTATGTCTCTTTAATCTGTCGTTATCCCCAGAGAATTGCTAGAAAACTTCTAAAGAAGCAAAAATTTGTCTGACCAAATGACCAAACAAATTGTACAGAACCAAATAAAGTTCGCCCAAAACAATAATGAAGTTGTAGTTTTTTTTTTTTTAAAGCTTAAAAAAAGAATAGGTGATCACGAGATAATGTAAATATATTTGCAAAAAAACTTTAAATGGCTTCAAAATTTAGTTACGTACTACCTTGATATGTATGTGCCTCTGTTCAAAGTGAGTTCCAGATATACATATAAACTTAGCAGGCAGCTCCAGAAATTTAGCGTAGATTACCGTGGAAAGTTGCTGAGCATTGAGTTTTACGTTTCACCTCTCATCCCAGGCTGCAAGAGATTTAACATATGTCTGCACTATGTCGGCGGGCACCCAAAGCGATTTTGATTTGATTACATCTATCCGGTTGTAATGATTCATTGTAAAAATAAATTATGTTCATGTTGAACAATTTGTATGCCTTGTAAATTAGATGCAAATGGTATACTAGATTTGTGCAATGTATGTAACAGACAAAAGAAGGTGTGGCAAACCCCAAGTGCTTTGTACCAAAATGCTTATCATAACCTCCGGTATCTATTTTCCCATGTCCGTCTTATCTTCCGTCTGTACGAACACCTATATTTCGGAGACTGTAAGACCTAGAGACCCGAAACTTTACCAGATGGTGCGCAAAGTCTCGAAGAAAATTAAGTTTATTGAATACCTTACAACAAAAGTCAAAAAAGTTACGAATTTCATCCCCCCTTTTCACTTATACAACTAACGGTGCGCAAACACTGAGGCTCGTTTTCAATTTCTAGAAATAAATTCATTTATAAGAATGTAAGGGATGAAGAAGTCGATCGTAAGCAATTATTCACCATACGCATAACAGAGAATTTCTCCCGTTGGAGCAAGTCGACCCCGCAATAGTTATGAGCAACTGTATGTAACTTAAATACTCAGGAACAAGTCCTCTCTACACCAATCATTTTCCTCCATGAACTGCATACGGTTATTACAGATTTTATTTGGAATGTAAATCAGAAAGAAGATATTTTTGAAAAACAAGAACTTAAAACCTTGTTAAGTTGGGGATGTGATTACGAATTTTACCTTGTTGGGTAGTACGCTACAAGAGCAGGAACTACTTCTTCACCACCTTGTGCTTCAGCCAATAGTTCCTGGAATTTTGAAAGTGGTTTCGGCGAATCTCTCAAAAAATTTATCAACTCCTTCCTTTCCCGACGAATTTTCTTGCAGTGAGAACTTATTCAATCGCATCTTGAACTACAAGATTTAGACTGACAGATGTGGAAATTTTAGAAAAAAAAGAGACATCAAATCGGGTGACTGAGAGCGCCACACGCTGATGTTCCCGGTCAATTTTTGATTAGGTTAGTATTATAAAGCGATTTCGCTCACCTCTTACGCCGGCTCTGGCACAGTGCTTGATATCTAAGTTAGTTATGCTAATATGTTTCAAGCCACTGTACAATAAGCGCGTTCAGCACGAGCTCTCTTGAATTGTCAGTATTGAGTAGATCAGTCGGCCGGCCACATCTAAAAAAATAACGCGCACGTTTCACGCTTATCTATTTCGGGCAAATATTTATTAAAAAACTACGTTTGTTAATTAAACAGCAATCATATGCTCAAATGCAGCTGGTGCCAAGTGCTACCGATATTGAATCAATATTAATGTTAAATTAAACCTATGCAACTAGCATACTAATAATAAAAAGAAAAAAAGGCATGTGTGGTAACCATAATTAAGGCCAAGCCGTAATAAGCTTAAAATAAAAAAGAAATATACAAACATATGTACATATTACATTGTTAACGATAAATCTGGCCCATTACCATGACCCCCCGACGCACTTTAGCCGTTTACTTTGACACAGTGCAACAAGTGTCAAAAGCATTGAGAGCGCCGAACATTAATTACGTCAAAAAAAAATACACAAATATATACAGTTACATGTGTATGCACAAATATATATATTTTTATACATATATGTATGTACATACATAAGTACATATGTATGTAGTTTGTTTGGTCTTTCGAAGTTCGTTTTGCTGTCATTCTGTCGGCTGTCGGTCTGACGGACTTTGCGCTTGAGTGGCGCGGCGTTTACACACTCTGCGCGCTTCCCTCGGCGTTCCTTGCTTAACATTGGAACGGTATCAATTAGTTTGCTGATTTCCGAATAAAAAGTATTCCAAGTGCTTTTCAAGCTCACTTACAGTCTGAGATTTACCTTTACAAGAAGTGTTTGTACGGTCTACAGCCGCCTCTATTTGGTAATTTAGTATGTAATTATAATTTTGTACATAGTATACTGTTACAAATTTAATACTGACATTTTTTTTTTTGAAAACTTGAATTACATTTCAGCCGGTTTTTGTTATTTAAAAATGAGCGCACATAGACATGGTTATTGGGGGTCGTTTAGGTTTTTTTTTGTGCTTTTTTTTTACCAAGTTCCGGTTTTTAAAGCATTTGCATGTTGATTTTTATTTACAATAAAAAAAATACGGCGAACGTTTAAATTGGACGCGGCCGAATTCGAGATACCCTGTACAACAGATAAATGAAAATGATTTTGATCAAAGTGAGCATAGTGCTTAGGAATTCAAAATTAATTTTTTTTTGCCAGAAACGCCCTATTGGCTAAAATGGCGCTGGGGACGGGAAACGTTTTATATCCTTTACCTTTTGTCAAAAAGGATATATTAAGTTTGTGCAAGCCAAAAATGTATGTAACATACAGATGGAGACGTCGGAGACCTCCCAAAGTTACCTTAAGTATGATCAGTCGACGCCTACATCTCATAGATGGTAAGAGCTAGAGCAACGAAACCGTCAGATTAGATACCTTATTATGTCACGGGAGACAAGTTTATTTTATTTTTTGATATCGGCTCTACATAACATAGCTCTCATTGAGGTGTTTCAGATGCATAATTCGTGTGTTGAAGATATGGTAACCAAATTTTGCGTTGGGGAGTTTTTTTTAGAGCTCCTAAGCACTGTACCAAATTTTATCAAAATCGGTTGCCCATATCATATAGCCCCCATAGAACCGATCGGTCAAACAAATGTTTTTGGTGCAAAATTGGTTGTGTTTCGATTGTTTATAAAGATATCGTAAGCGATTTTGTCGTTTGGAAATTTGAAGGAGTCCATAAGCAATAAACCATATTTGATTGGAATGTAATTGTGCAGGGTAACTCAAAGTAGCACGCGCCCGACTTTAGCGTACGTCATCTTTTACTTTGCCACATTTTATATAATTTTTTTAATTCAAAAGTTAGTTATAATATAACCATTTATATTCAAGTAATTATTAATGCTGCAACTCATGGCTGCCTCTTTTATCACAACAACAAAAACTACACTTTCAAACGGAGAGGAACTGCTGTTTTGGAGAGCAATTTTTAAATAGATGTGTGAGCAGGATGCCCTGTTTACTACTTTTTGCAGACGACACGATTTCGAATTTTTTTTTATTTTAAGAATTATTATACTTTTATTATTATATTTTTATTTTAATCAAGATTTAAAAAAATTATTCCTTTTTTAATGTGGCATTTAATTGCACATGCAACCTCTTTTTTTACAATTCCTAAACAAAAACTATGGATAAGAACTAAGGGCTATTTTAGTGCGGGCAAAAATTTTTTTTATTGCGATCTGTGATGGTACAGGGTATTTTAAAGTCGGACTGGACCGACTATAGCATTTATGCAAGAACATTAGAAAGGTACGAGGGATGTTATAATCTGGATGATTTGAATTGAATAAAGAAGACCATACGGGGGCTGGCGTGTAAAGCACGCAGGGGGCTGAGCTCCCTTTTTTTTAGTTTTCAGTGCAATTTTAGTTTAACTCGTGTATATCAAAATCATTGTAATCAGTACCATAAATTTCACCGAAACAGTCGCCAAGAAGGGATTTCATTCGATTGATAACTGCTGCTAGATAGATGTTTTGCTTCTGGTTTATCGATCGCCGTCTTCCAATGTTGATGCTTGATATTAGCGGATCTGAAAGGTCCAGGGCTCTACAAAATAACTTCACTCATATTATTCGACCAGCTTATATGAATAGTCACTAATTTCATATTGGCAAGAAATCGTCATAAAAAATATTTTAAAAAAGATGGCGTACGTTAAAGTCGGGCGCGGACGACTTTGGGATACCCTGTACCACTGCTTGCAATAAAATCCGGTAAATTGCTTAAGAACACCAAAAGACATTTGATTGCCAAATTAGATTACGATACCTTCATAAACAACCAAATATAGACGAATTTTTAACCAAAAACGTTTTTTTTGATAGATTGGGAGCTATATGATATAGACAACCGATTTTGATCAAATTTTGTACAGTGCTTGGGAACTCTAAAAAACTATTGAGTGCCAAAATTTGGTTACGATATCTTCATAAACAAACGAATTATCCATCTAAAACTTTTTGTTTTTTTCGAGGCCCTCTGAAACAGCCCTATGGCGTGTCTCCCTTGAGATAATAGCGCATCTAATCTGAAAATTTGGTTGCTCTAGCTCTTACTATCTCTGAGATCTAGGCGTTCATACAGACAGATCTCCAATTTTGTTAAGAATATTCAAGTGGCCCTAATAAATAAATCCACATCGAATTTTTATTGATGCGACTTCCCTACCACTCGCCATCGATATACCGTGTTTTGAAACTTACCCCATATACTTTAAACAACTTCTTTGAAGTAACTTTCGATTATCATCAAAATCGGTAGAAATTTACAGGACTTATAGATATAAATATAGTTGTACACCAAAAAAAAATCCGATTGGAGTGTTCTTAGAAGGAATATTCAGGAATACATTTTTGCGAGAAAAATGTAAAGGGTATTACACTGCCGGCTGCCGGGCACCGCCTCAACTGTATTTTTTATTTTCTTTTATATAAATTAATTTTTCTTTTCACTAACAGTGCAGTGCTTTGGTACTTAAAAAAAAACTTGTAAAAGTCAAATTTGATTTCGTTATCTGCCAAAAATGCGAAATGCATAAACTTAATATACCCTCCCTAAGGGTACAGAGTATAATTGCGAGACTTATTTTGTGTACATAAAAAGCTTATCGCTTGGTTGGTTTATATTTGGCTTGCGAAAGGCAGCCACTTACATAAAGTATAATAATCAAGTGGGCCGCTTAAAGTCGAAACATACCGATTTTAATATACGCTACACCCGCTTTTATGGTAATCCAACAATAACCGTAGTTCTCGAAGGGCCCGTTGATTTGAAAAGAAAAAACGGTTACCTTCCTAAAGATATTTCCGAAAGTTCAAAAAACTCAGAAGGGGTAGTCAGGCCAGTTTCAATCATAGCGCCCTTTGCTTATATGTATGTACTTATACAAATTTTGAATTGTCAAAAGTTTTTCCCACAAACAATTTTTGAATTTTTATTTTATTATAATTACACATTTCGGGCAAATAGTATAAAAATTTTCAAATTTAAATAACTTGGCAATAATGTTGTTAAACGCGGCCGGAGCTAATTTTTTACTTATTTCAGCCAGCTTTTATGGATTATATTCGTTAAGTCCTTCGGAGAATGCCTATGCCTATACGGCAGCAGCTTTTAGCCTTGTACACGGTTTGCTCGGCTTTGTTCGTTCGTATATGGAGGATCAGGATGTATGCAAGCGCTCTTTCATGATATCGGCAGGAATTAATGAGGCCATTCCTTTACCCCTTGCCAACATGGAGTTTTATCTAAAGTCGGATAAGTCTGAAATTGCAATTATTCACGCACTTTCGCTAATACCACTGATATATGATATAATGATCAAGTTGGGCGACGAGTGGGATGACAGCATTGATGTCTTAAAAGATATTGCCTTATTTTGCAACATAGGATCGTGCGCTTACTTGGGTTTACATTCTGCAAATGGCATATATGATGCTGTGGCAGTAATAGCCTTAATTTCACGCTTTGGTGGCTCCATAATAAATAGATTTGTTTGCGTTGGAGGGCATGTGGAAACACTGGGCACTGCTGGAATCATTACGATGATGACATATGCCCTAACCCAAGGTAGTAAATAAGCAGTAACATACTTACAAAATTAGATTGGCTCTTGTAGTGCAAAGCACAAAAGTATTTCAGTAGAAAACAATAAAACATAGTGTAAACGTTCATTATAGAGTGTACTATTTTTGGTCAAATTTCTGGAGGCCCTTAGAGGCTGCAACTAGAGTCAGACAATTGACCTAGAATCTAAACAACAATATTTTGAACATCCGAAAAGTTTTTTTAGGTTGCTATTTATTAAAAAAAAGAGATCTGGGAACTCTACTGAATGATCAGGGTGGGGCAGGCAAATGTCGGCAGTGCCGGAGCAGATCACCGAGGCTTGCTATTGAGTTGTAATTAACCGACTACGGCTAACCAAAAAGGAGGGTTTTGTGTATGAATTTATGTATGTAATAGATGTTCATCAGTTCCCTCCTAACTTCTTAACCGTTTATAGAAGCTATTTTTATACCCTGTACCTATAGGTACAAAGGATATACTAGATTTGTGCAATGTTTGTAACGGACAGAAGGAGGCGTGGCAGACCCCCAAGTCCTTTATACCGAAATGCTTATCATAAGCTCGGGTAGCGATTGAGCCATGTCCATCTGTCCGTCCGTCCATCCGTATGAACGCATAGATCTCGGGCACCGCCTCGACTGTACCACATTTTTATAAATATATTTCTGGCACGCACCTGTCTTCATGTATTGGTAAACAAACATAATGGTACTGGACTGTTTACTTTATTTACTATATTTATAGAAATGATTAAAAATTACTTTACAGTAAGTGGGCCGCTGTCGGTACATACCGACTATAGCATAGTGAAGTATGCTTCTACTTTTCTTAATTTTCACAAGGTCCATCTGATTTTGATACGGTTTAAAGTTATCTAATTGTTCGCATTAAATTTCAACTTTTCACGAGGAAAGCTCTGGAACTGGAGGGCCGTTACTTCAACCACAAATATCGATTTTGGTGGCTGTAAGTTTTTCTTGTAAAGATTTTCTTATAGGTTATTTTAACTGGAGCTTCTATGGAAAAGCTTTTTTTTTTATCCAGCATGTTCGATTTCACTCTTATCGATAGCCCTGAAAACGATAGCTCATAAAATTCAACTTGACGTTATTTTACTTATTGCTTTAAATTTCCATTACTTATATTCCTTACATATATAGTTGTGTTTCGTCGTCGTGATTACTTAAGTGTTTCAGTTTGTAGAGTCTATATTTTTAAAACTACAATCTTGTAACTCGGTATTTCTTTTATTTTAATTGGAGCAACTTATATTAGAATTGGTTGAGTACGTCAGGAGTTAGCTTCAAAAATAGAAAATATTTGAAGCCCTTTCCTTAGAAACTCTTGTGCATTAAAAAATTTACAAAAAAAAGGGGTTGCAGGCTACATTACAGGCTGGCCTGTCGACAGGGAGTGGGGATTCCCGGTGTTTGCTACAGCGCATTTAAATTCTTGGGAAAAGAGGAGGGATCCGACTATAATTATCACCAGGCCCGTACTTTTCTCCCGATGGCGATGATTATAGCCGACTGTGAATAGACATAAATACAGGCCGGACGAGGGAAGGGAGGGGGATTCCCCCCGGGCCCGGAGTTATCTCAGGGGCCCGGTGTCATTACTGTCGTACTTACAGAACACACTGATTCAAGTTAAAGGTGTAATCAGAGGGGCCGGTACTTTTACCCTCCCGTGACCGGATTTTCTCTCTACGGCCCTGCATACATATATGGTTGGACAAGCATAAGACTGAGACAAATTTGAATGGAACTATTCCAGTTTTTGCTGACTGAATTTAAGATACAAAAATTTTCAATTATTTTAAAAATCCTTGGTTACCAATTGAATGAACCTCGTATATATTTGCTTAATCATTGATTACTAATCATGCCTACCTTAGCCTAATCGTAATCTTTAAGAGAACCATAGTGTCAGTTGGCAATCCGTATGCTATCTTATCGCTAGCGCCGTAATAAATTTAATTAAATGTTTCAATGTACTTTACGAAAAGTGTTTCCATAAATTTTGGGAACCATCGCCACTTTAGTTTTCACTAATCAATGCAGGGGAGTGGACTAATTCTTAAGTGTGGAAATAAAACGTTGGGTGAGATTCATTGAAGTGGGCCATAAAATTGCTGTATTAGATTGCAATTAATTATTGTAATATTATTTGAGGCACTAATAAAAATTAGTCAAGCAATAATAAATATGGATTGATTACCTTATTTGCAGCTAAAATATGCACAAGGCCGTCAAAAATAAATCAAGTGAGTAAGGCATCCATTCAATTAAATATAATGATCCTACTTATCGTTGCCATCTTTTGTAGGGTTATTGTGTGGCCTGAAAAAGTCAAGAGTGGATTTAACGACAGCCAAATTTATACTTTATTATGGGTACGTATTATTTTAATCCAATTGCTTTTATCAGTAGCCGAGTTATAATATTACATCATACTCCACAGACCAACTGTTGCAGATAGTGACATTTACGATATTCATGACTACCAGAGCTTGCTCGAGGATGAACATTTAGATTTAAAACATAAAAATACAGTCCTATATTTGCACGGATATTTGGAAGATCCCGACGTGGAAAGCATAAATGTTATTGCCGAAGCTTATTTAGAGCGCAATGATACCAATCTAATTGTGCTTGACTGGGGTGAGCTCGCAGATGGAAACTATGTCTTTGACGCTGTGGTAAATGCTAAACAGCTGGGACCAGAATTGGCTAAGATACTGCTCGAAATGTTTGATCATGGCTTAAATATTGAAAAGTTTCATATTGTGGGCCATTCGCTGGGCGGTCAAATGGCTGGTATCATTGGACGCGAAATAATCAAGCTCAGCGAGGGCTCCAAAAAGATAAAAAGGTTCAGCACAAAAGTACACAATGCCAAGCAACGTTTAATCGATTTTTGTATGTTTAGAATTTCGGCATTGGATCCCGCATTTCCGCTGTTTTATCTCACATGCGGTCTGGCCGCACATCTTAACGAAAAAGATGCCGATTTTGTAGACGTCATTCACACAGATGCCTGGTTATATGGCGCACCTAGCAGTACAGGCACTGTCGATTTCTGGCCAAACAACGGAAAAACTTTGCAACCGGGCTGTCCTAAGCGCAACTATAAAATGCTCACCGATAATGATCTATGCAGTCATCGACGTAGCTGGTGGTTTTGGGCCGAAAGTGTTTCAAATCGCTTCCCAATCAAATTCGATGCAGTTCGGTGCAAAAATTGGTCGGATTTTAAAGAAGGCAAGATCATACCATCCTGTCCGAATGTTGTCATGGGTCATTATTGTACTACGAAGTAAGTTAACTAGACTATACAGTTCTCATGAGCCTCATACACTCAGTTATTGTTGAATATTAATTAGTGTTCCGTTCAGCGAAGTTTGAGCAACGCCTTTGGTGCACTCTTTCAAGAGTGCATTTTGCCTGAGCTTTTTAAATGGCCAAGCATCTCGCGGATTCTCTCTGAAAAAAAAAAATTAGATGTTCCCCCTGTGTATTTTACTAAATTAACGATATTTTCGTCTAATCGTCCATGTTTAATTATTTAACAGGCCATGTCAGGCACTTGAAGAGATTGAAAACTTGCTTAAATACTGTCAAAATTTTATATCCAAAAAAAACCACAGTATATCGGATTATTTCCTTTATTTATTCACCTCCTCTTTAATATAGATCTCTACGGTTTTACGGATTCTGTATGGGTGTACTTGTTACTCTCTCTCTCTCTCTCTGTATACTGGCAAATATAACGTACAACTTTTAATAATTTATTTTTATTCAATTTACAGTGCTCATGGCGATTTTTACTTACAAACAAATGGAGTAACGCCATTTGCTAGAGGCAAGGAGGGCGTAACCTATGTGGATCCCAAAGAGTTAAGGGGCAATTGTGTTAATATTTAGATAATACATGTGCCACTGTAAAAGAAGTCAGTGAAAATGTAAAAGTATTTTTTAATAGAAAACAAATTGAGAAAAAGAAATAAATTTACATTTTCAAAATGTATGCATAAAATATTACTTACTTGAAATGTTAAAGTATTTTTTTAATAGAAAACAAATTGCTGAAAAAAATGAAATTTACATTTTTAATATGTATTCCAAATGTATACCAAATAAAATGTAAATTAATAATTTTGGAACACATCCTTCAAAAATTTAAATCATCTTAAAAAAATGGTATTTAGAAATGCAAAGATTTTTGTTTTTGATTCGGTCACAAGAGCGCAAGCGTTCATAAAAAGATCAATGCTGGGACATTTGCATTCGTCATTAACATTCAAAATTTGAATTGTAACGACATTGCTTCAAAATCTTCTCGAGCGAGACAAATATATGTACATTGGTCGACAGCCGATAGCGCGTAGTTCACCTCTAGCTAATAAAAAATATCGATTAATTTGCATGCAATGTTTCCAAATGTTTTGCACATCTTAAGTTGACGACAGAACCAACAAAAATAATTATTTACACGAGCAAAGAACTTTTTTCTACGAGTTTACACTAAAATGAAGGTTAAATTAATAGACTCGGTGGTGCGCAGCTTTAAGGTAGCGAAAATATTTCGCGAGAACACGGATAAAATCAACGCAATTGATTTTGCACCCAATGGCGAGCACCTAATTTCCTGTAGCGAGGATGATCAAATTGTAATTTACGATTGTGAAAAGGGCACACAGTCGCGTACAGTGAATTCAAAAAAATATGGCGTAGATTTAATTCACTTCACACATGCAAACAACACGGCTATTCATAGTTCGACAAAGGTGGACGACACTATAAGGTACCTAAGCCTACACGACAACAAGTACTTGCGTTACTTTCCCGGGCACACAAAGAAGGTTATATCCCTATGTATTTCGCCGGTGGAGGACACATTCCTGTCGGGCTCACTGGACAAGACACTACGATTGTGGGACTTGCGTTCGCCAAATTGCCAAGGTTTAATGCATCTATCTGGACGTCCAATTGCAGCTTACGATCCAGAAGGTTTGATATTTGCTGCCGGTGTTAACTCGGAGAGTATCAAGTTATATGATTTGCGCTCTTTTGATAAGGGGCCTTTTGTCACATTCAAGTTGAATCAGGAAAAAGAATGTGACTGGACTGGGTTAAAGTTTTCACGTGATGGCAAAACTATTTTAATCAGCACAAATGGCTCTGTAATACGTTTGGTGGATGCATTTCATGGTACACCCCTGCAAACATTTACTGGATATCCTAACAATAAAGGCATACCGATTGAAGCAAGCTTCAGTCCTGATTCTCAGTTTATTTTTTCGGGAAGCACTGATGGACGTGTGCATATTTGGAACGCCGATACGGGAAATAAAGTTTGCGTGCTGAATGGCGATCATCCTGGCCCAGTGCAATGTGTGCAGTTCAATCCAAAGTACATGATGCTGGCCTCTGCATGCACAAACATGGCATTTTGGCTACCAACCTCTGAAGAGGGATTATAATAGAAAATTTTTAATATTTTTTAGCTAAGCCGTAAATATGTAATAAAAGTAAGCAATAATTAAGTTTAATTATCTAGAATCTGTTTGTTTTTTATAGCGTTCATAGCTAGAGCGTATGCTGCTCAAAAGCTGTGCAAGATTATGACCCATTTTAGCACTTATGCCTAAAACTGGCTGCTGCAAACGATCTTTTAGCTCCTCAAAATTGGCTGCACTGGCTGGATTATCCATTTTATTTGCAACTATAAGACGTGGTCGATGGGCCAATTGTCCACCAAACTGTTGCAGTTCGTGCATTAGCTGTTCATAATGATTCCAAGGCTGATCAACTGTGACATCAAGCACAAAAAGCAGCAACGCACAGCGCTCAGCATGTTTAAGAAACTGTACCCCGAGGCCCTTATTGCGATGTGCATCGGGAACTAGGCCCGGTAAATCTGCTATGGTGAGCTGCACATGATCTTCGTATTGCACAGTACCTAGATGTGGGCGAACTGTGGTAAAAGCATAAGGAGCTACCTTTGGCTTAGCGCGTGTTAAGGCGTTCAGTAGCGTGCTTTTACCAGCATTTGGGTAGCCAATCAAACCAACGTCGGCCATGCTTCGTAACTCTAAACTGTAGGTATTATCCTCGCCTTGTGGTCCATGTTCGCAGACCTTGGGACTGTTTTGTGTATCAGTTGCGAAGAATCTGTTGCCTTTGCCACCAGCGCCACCGCGAGCGGCCACGAACATTAAATCCTCATGCGCTAAGTCCCCAACTATCAGACCTTGAGCATTACGTATCACAGTGCCAATAGGAACTTTAATAATTAAGTGCTTTGCATTTTTGCCATGACAGTCCTTAGCGGTTCCACTAATGCCTTCGCTGGCTTTCAAAACGCTGCTCACGTGGTTAAAATTACGAACATCGTTTGAGGCTTGAAAAACGACATGACCACCGCTGCCGCCGTCTCCACCATCAGGACCCGCGCGCTCGTTGCACCACAACTGCAGAAAGGATATGCAGCCATCACCTCCTTTTCCGCCTACGGTGCGTACTCTCTTGGCATCAGAGAAGTATTGTGGCTGTGTAAACATATGAAATTGTATAGGTATTGTTTGTAATAAGACATACATGTTATCCAACAAATAAGGCTTACTTCTTTGCGCATTGACTTTGCTTTTGTTGGTCGCAAGGCCATTTTGCAATAATTAGCTTTTGTGTTTTCTTGCAATATTTTCCATTTCTGCACTGTTTGCCGCAGCAGCCCCGATTTACTGCAAAACGTAAACATAATTTAGTAATAAGACTTGGCCGTTGGAACAACACCGCGAGTGTATATCGTGTTATCGAAATCGGTATCGGTAAAAACAGCTGCTTCTACAAGAAAAAAACGAATGAATTATAAAAAAAAAACAACGGCCGGCAAGTTGGAGGCATCTCTTAATAGAAAAATTGTCGACATTTTAGCGTAAGTACCTACGTCCACGTTAACAATTTAAATATTTCCGTTGATAATCTAACAGACATGAAGCAACTCTTACTTAGCTTAGGCTTTGTAAAAAGTATATGCAGCCAAAGAAACATGTCTATTAATATTAAAGCTGCTTTAATTGATCTAAGCGGCACACTACATGTCGAAGATGAGCCAACTCCCAATGCAGTCGTCGCACTACAAAAGTTAGTTCAATGAATTTAAAGAAAATATACTATTTTATACCGCTCCTAATTATAGATTACGCGATTCTGGTGTTGTGGTTAAATTTGTGACCAATACCACTAAAGAATCGAGGAACACTTTGTATAATGTACTTTGTAAAATAGGATTTAATTTGCAATGCTCGGAAATATTCAGTTCGCTAAGTGCAACTGCTGAATTCGTTAAAAAAGAAAAATTAAATCCATTCTATCTTTTGACGGAAGATGCACGCCAAGATTTTCCTCAAGAGAATTCAAGCCGGGATCACGATTCCGTTGTTGTTGGTTTAGCGCCTAAAGCCTTTAACTATGATCATTTGAACAAGGCATTTGGGTAAGCTACAATGACAACTAATATTTAATGTATACTTAGATAAATATACTCAACCACAGCATTTTGTTGCAACAAAAAACGCACAAACTGATCGCTATACATCAGGGTAAATACTATAAACGCAGTGATGGTCTTGCGCTAGGGCCCGGCTGCTTTATTAAGGGTCTAGAGTATGCCACAGGCACATCGGCTGAGGTTATAGGCAAACCAAATCGCTATTTCTTTCAAAAAGCATTGCCGGAAGGCCTAATGCCGAATCAATGTGTCATGATTGGTGATGTATGAATTTCGCTATTGCAATCAACTTAATTGTTGATATTTAACTGCCTGTAGGATGCCAATGATGATATTATGGGTGCTATGAAAGTTGGCCTGCATGGTATTTTGGTTAAAACTGGCAAATACCTACCCGGTGTTGATTGTAGTCCGCCACCCACAGCGCTGGTGGAAAATTTTTCAGAAGCCGTAAATTGGATACTTGATCAAAATGCAAAGTCTATGTAATTTGTCGTATAAAATGTTTAATTGTATAAATAAGCAAAAAATTCTTCAATAAAGTCGGATCCAACAAATGCCATATAGTTTAAGTATGTTTATTGCGTATGCTGCAGTTTTTATGCCAACTTTGCCTGCGCAAACTTTGTGGCCAGCTGCACAATCTCTTCAACTTGTTCGAAATTATTGCCAGACGCCTGAGCAGACTCTGGCTTACCACCGCCCTTACCGCCCAAGATTGGGGAGATATGTTGCACCCATTCATTGGCTTTCAGTCCCTTCTCTACGGCACTCTTAGGCACGGAGCTCAAGCAAAAGATTTTTTTAGAGTCCACGTCAACGGAGACAAACATGGCTGCAGCATCGGGCAGTTGAGTACGCACCTGCTTCAACGCTGCATCAAGGGCCTTGGTGTTATTATAAGCCTCCAGCTGATGCACCAGCACAGTAGCCTTCGGGTTAGCCTCGCATAGAGCCTTGGTGCGCTCTACAACGGTTACACTTACTGCAGCTCTCAAAGCGCGCTCCTTATCATCCAGCGTTTTCTTCAGCGATTTGAGCAGATTGCGCATTTCGTCTTTTTTAACATGAGGTATGGTTGCATGAGAAATTTGCTCTGTTAAATCGACAATTAGCTTTACGTATAGTTTGGAATCTTTGCCGGAGTTGTCGGCATCGATAGTGGCTTTCAACTTGGCAATTTCCTGTTCAAAAGCCTCAGATTTTTTTATGGCTTTGATGGCCTCCGGACCTGTCAGTGCCACAATGCGACGAATTCCCTTAGCAATGGCTTCTTCGCTGCTAATTACAAAGTCCATAATATGGCCAGATCGACGCAAATGAGTGCCTCCACAGAACTCCACAGAAGTTTCCTCGCCAGCACCTGAATCTGGTTGCTGTTCAAGCTGTTCGACGGGCACACCGAACGATATGACACGTACGGGATCGGGATAAACTTCATCAAAAACTGACCGCAGGCCCTTAATGCGTTTAGCTAAAGCCAGCTGTGCTTCCTTTGCGTAGATAGGCACATTCTTGTACACCATATCACGCGTTAGTTGTTCTGTTTTGGCCACCTGTTCAATCGTCATTGCCGCCTTGTTGTTAAAATCGAAACGCAGCTTTTCAGGCACCACCAAAGAACCCTTTTGTTCCGTGTCCTTGCCAAGCACTTGCAGCAAGCAATGATTCAATGCATGAGTGGCAGAGTGGTTCTTCATGGTTAACCAACGACGCTTAACATCAATGTGCAGCTGCACCTCATCACCCACAGCCAATGTGCCCTCAACCACGCCTATGTGAAGAATATAACCGCCACGATTATAGACACGATCAACCAGAAATTCGTTAGCTTCATCAACAAGTTTAACCAGCACACCTTGATCATAGATCTGTCCACCGCTCTCCGCATAAAAGTTTGTCTTATCTAGCACAATTCCCGCTTTCTGTCCACTACGGATCTCCTTAACAAATTTATTGTCGAAACGTAATGCAACGATTTTACTGTTGCAGCTATCATAGTTATACGCAGCATCGCGCTCATCCGAAACCGCTTCGTATTTGTATTTGTATGAGTCATCAGTTGGAGGCAGGCCCTGCTCTTGCAATTCCGATATAGCATGCACATCTAGATTGATTTCCTCTATCTTGCTGGCACCTTTTCCTTGTGATAATATATAAGAGTTTTGCTTTGCAGTCTCATAGCCGGCCATATCGATTTCCAAGGACTTTTCCTCAGCCATTAACTGGGTGAGATCTACCGGGAAACCATAGGTATCATACAGACGCCAGGCTACATCACCGGGTATGGTCTTTAGTGTACCCAACTTTTCAATTGTGCGGTTAAGTAAATTTCGACCACGTGTAAGCGTTTTTAAGAACTGCTGTTCCTCTTCATTGATAATGTCAATAATGTGCTGTGGATCTTTTTTAACCTCAGGGAAAGCATCACCCAGCAGATCGACCACGGTGTGCACAAGCGAACCAAAAAAGCCGGGCTTGGCATTCAGCTTTTCAGTAGCGTATCTATAAAAAACAATTATTATAATGGCTTAAATGAGGACTTTGGGCAATATAAACTCCATATATCTCGCGTTAATTTATAAATTAAGCATTAGTTTTCAAGTTAATTTTAATCTTAAGGTTCAAATTAAAAAATGTGTTTGTCGAGCTTGTCAATGATGTTTCAAAATGTTCAATATCCACTATGTTCGGTTAGGTTTATAAAAAATAAAATCAGATCCCTAAAAACGATAACAATGAGATTGGGATAACTTACCGCACGGCACGTCTTAAGATGCGACGCAGCACATAACCGCGACCAGTGTTATCGGGAGTACCTCCATCCGCAAGAGCAATTGATATGGTGCGAGCATGATCAGCTAGTACACGATAAGCCATGTCGATGCCGTCCACATCGTCGGCGCCAACACGTCCTTGGTAGGCCGGTGCTCCCGTGCCACTCTGGATGGCTTCAAATAGTGGGACAAACAAATCTGTATCATAGTTGGAGCGCTTGTTTTGGATGACTGATACTAGACGCTCGAAGCCCATGCCGCAATCAATATGCTTTTTAGGGAGTTGCTTAAGACTGCCATCCGACTCACGATTATATTGTATAAACACCAGATTCCAAATTTCTAAGACATCTGGATCGTCTTGATTGACCAGCTCTGGAACGCTGCGTCCACCAATTCGATCGAAGTGTAGCTCAGAGCAAGGTCCACAGGGTCCAGTTTCACCCATTTCCCAAAAGTTATCCTTCATACTGCCAGGCAGAATATGCTCAGGTTTTAATCCTAAATCCAGCCACATTTGTTTACATTCCAAATCCGGTTCAAGTCCACTGGCCGCATCACCACCAAAATAGGTAACATACAAACGCTCCTTGGGCAAATTAAGACGCTCCGTTAGAAACTCCCAAGCCCAAGTGCAAATTTCCGTCTTGAAATAATCACCGAAGGACCAGTTGCCCAACATTTCAAAAAATGTGTGGTGATAAACATCCTTGCCTACATCGTCAAGATCGTTGTGCTTGCCACCGGCGCGTATGCATTTTTGAGTGTTTGCAACGCGAACCCACTTGGCCATCTCGCTATTGGGATCGGCAACACCCAAGAAAATGGGCTTGAATTGATTCATACCAGCGTTTGCAAAAAGCAGTGTAGGATCATCCATTGGTATGGTGTTGGATGAATGAACATAAATGTGCTTCTTCTCCTTGAAGAAGTTCAAGTAGGTGTCACGGACTTCCTTTGCCGTCAAGAACTTCATTTTGCTTTTTTTTGCTGTTGACAAAATAGGAACACTGTTATTATGGTCCGCTGCAGGTGCCACGCGACAATAGGCTTGTGTGTGTTTGCACCCCCTCTACTTATAGGTCAGTTGGTTATTGGTTAGTGAAAGTGCACAAGTTGGTTGCTTTTGAAAGGATTATACAATTTTTGGCACGTATTTATTTGTTGTAAAACAAGCAAATAAACTTAATTTGATTGAGTGAACTTTTCAAAAGTTATGATTTTGTTAAGCTATTACTCACATTTTTATTAAATGCAGCTAGAAATCAATTTCGTCAGCCGTCGATACAACGTGTAAGCGGCTGTAGACTACTCGATACCATTTGCCGCATAATGAGTCTTTTAGCTGTAGTGCACTTATTTTTGTATCGATACTTTCCCTTTTAGGACGTTAAAATTTAAAAACGATTCTACAGCTCTGAATATGAAAAGATTTCTAATAAGTTCTACCAACCAACAATAAAATGATTGCATTATGAGTTACAACAAACATTTTTTCAGCAATTAATCTCATAGCTAAAGCCTATGATGCATTTAATTTGTAGCGCCGAAAATACATTTGAAACACATTTTTTTATTGTAAATCTTTATTTAACGTACTAAAAATCTATTCTCTGCGGAAGGTGCTGCTCTTCGAGTTCATGTTCGATTTCCTTCATGCGAAGTATTAAACTAAAATTTTGTTGCTCCTCCTTACCGGTCAAATACATGGTAAGTAGAGCTTGTAAAGCTATAATTGTGCCTAAAGTAGGTACTAAAGGGCGAGTGAATTTCCGCCATATTTGAAAAATTTCCTTAGGGTTTTCCGTTATTGATGGCAGCCTGTAGGTAAAACAGCGGGTTGCAAACATAAATGCAGCAAATGGCGCTAGTATTAAAGGATACACAACGCCGAAACTAGTTTGGAAGGCAGCAGCACGTACTTGCACACAAACTGGACACTCACCCATTGGGTTTATAAGTATGGGACGCTGTATAAAGAACTTATGAGTAAGCATTGTAAATATAGCAGGCACAACAACAATTGGTAAATAACTAGAAAAACGTCCATGGGCGCCAAGTCTTAGTTTTGTCCTGTAGTGGTTGTTTATGTAGGCACCTGTGCCTGCAGCAAATGCACTGATGATACCAGGCGTGTAACGAAGTGACCAACTGCAGAAAATTAGATGGTTAGGTAAGCAATTGCGATCAATGCTATGCAAAAGAGTACGTACACTTCTCCAAGTTTATCCCAAGCTGTTATAATCTTCCACTGGTAGCGCAAAGCTTGGTCCTCTGATATAATGACTGCATCTTTCGGTAAATCGTTTGTATGGGCGCGCGACAGTGCCATTTTTTATAAATAATAAAAACAAAATTGTACTGCACGAGTCGGTGCGCTCAGCTGTTTTCGGCGAATGATTCAGTGCTGCAAAATATCATATTTTTGATGTGTAAAACTACAAAGTACCTATGGAATTATACAACACTTCACATCAGAGTAGACATTTGATTTTATTTCTTCAAAAATGCCGCACAAACGCAAAACTCGTCAATTGCTAACCAAAAAGAATGGCATTCCAAGTCGTGTGCAGTTAACAAAATCAGCACCTGTACCTGAAGTATCCGTTGTACCTCACAATGGATCGCTTACCGAACAGGAACCACCATCGATCACAAATGGGAATAATAAAAACAGCTTGGCGGCCAAACCTACAACGCAGCCAAGAGTCGGCAACAAGCTTGCAACAGCACAATTTAACACAGTAATCGGCCGAAAAGATGAAATTGATACACTTAATCAGCTGCGTCCTCGCATCTCCAAAACTTTTAATGATCTTACACCCCGTTCGAAGGCAGCCATTGCACCGAATGTAAGTATATACAAATAACTCAATTAAAACGTGAAAGAACTAATCCAATTATATTCGTTTATCAGTTTACAGTGAAACTTAATTTTGAGCCAAACCGTCCTGTATTCAAGAATTTGTTGCCCTTGAATGTAAATGATTCGGTGTTGGAACGAAAGCAACGCTCGCCGGCCGCGAAACGTGCCTCGAAAGATGCGATAAAACAAAACTTGCTAGAACCTCAACTAATGGACTACGTAGAGCCAATTCAACCAATTGATTTCATTGTTCCAGAGCCAGAGCTGATGTTTGACTTTCCCCAAGATAAGTTCAACTTTTTCGCAGCATATAAGAGAAATTACAAAAACTGTTATTAGTACATAATACAAAGTATGTTTAATTAAATCGTTTTATATTGTAGTAAACTGAATTAGCATGTAGTTTTTCTACCCAATAAAGTTCATTACAACCAGGTGAAGTATTACATGGGCAAATATAAAATCAGCAAAACCACGTTCCGGGGAGATACCAGCAAAGACAGTCTTGTTTTGTGGATTCGCTTGTAGCCGAAGGCACACACCCAACACAAAGCAGCTCACGGTGCTAATAAAGCCCGACAAAAATGAATTGAACGGAAATGTGCCCACCATGCAGCAGTAAACAAACTGAATAATACCGGTCAGCAAAATGTAGCCCAAGTAGATGTCTACCAGTTTGAGTTTCTTGCTTGTGTGCTGCACGTAATCATTGTAAAACTTGGAAACGACGCCGGTAATTTCTACCATGTTGTAAATTTATTTAAATCAATCTTGTACTAATAAATTTTTACAATTCAACAAATATTCGCAGACACGTCAGAAAAACTAGTGCAAGCAGTAGTGCGATAGCAAAACCAAACACTTATTTATCGATGACTCGTGTTGAACTATTTAGTATGCAGCACGTAGTGGTTCACTTTGCTCCAGGTGCTCACTCCGTTATTTTTTGCAAGTGGCGCCAGCCAGACGTACAAAATCACAAAAACAAAATAGACGCAGTGTGCGCGTTTTGCTGAACTCGAGGATAGTTTGTTCGAACAAACGGGACTTTTTTGTAGTGCTCGCGGACGAATATTTCGTGTAACTACGCTGAGCACAAGAAAATAGTTGGTTTTGCAACTATAGACCCAGTGATTTTTTTTGCTGAATTCAAATTGTCATATTAACTTATATGATTTTTCAGAAAATTTTGTTCAGTGTACAAGCACAAGCAGATTGACTACAACGCAGCCGAACTTTCAAAAACAAAATACACGCAGTGTGTGTCATTACTCGACACGCGATAACTTACAAAAACAAAATACACACAATGTGCGAGTTTTATTGATCGACTCGGGGATAGCTTGTGCGACCGTAACAGCACTTTTTGTTGTAAATGTTGTTGTAGTGCTCCGGTACGAAAATTTCATGCCTACCGCTGATTATTTGAATTTAGAGTATCCAAGTTAGACTCCACAGCGAATTAATTTTCCAAATGTAAAAGTGAAATCGAAAATATTTTCAAATTATAAGTATTCATCAATCATTTACTTTTAATTATAAACGTTTGAGTTATTAGTTCCCAACTTCAACCATTAATACGTTATTCTTATTCAAAGCTTTTAAAACCAGCAAATTATTTGGAAACACCTGTTGCTCATTGTTTTTTTTTTTTAATAGTTTTGTTTGAAAATATAGTTTCTTAGCATTGCATAGTTCTTTTTTCGTTGTATATTGAGCGAATTACAGTAAAATTGAAATAAAATTTTTTGTATAATTTGAAGACGAACTGTATGTCTAACTACTTCAAAATTTTGCGAAGTGTAAAGTTGTAAATTGATAGACGCCGATAACTATGAAATATTATAAATCAACAGAAACAATCGGTTTTAAGCCAAAAGAAATTGAGTTTCTCACATCACTGACTTGTTATTATTTTCTTGCACCAGCGTCAACGTTTGTGTGTGCAGAATGTGAAATTTTTCCATTCACTTTGAAATCCGTTTATAACGTAATTGTAAGTTAAACTTCAAGAAAACTATTTAATAAAGTTAATTGTGTTGGTGGTTGAAAATTTCAAATAAGTTAAGCATAACTGAATGACAACTTGGTGTTGTAGTTTTATTGCGCTTTGTTATTTTGTATTTTCATACACAGTCATCATTGTATGAGGGGTGTAACTCATACGTTACGAAGTTACTGCGATTTTCCTTATTATGGATCTTCATGTTTGATCTGCAAATGATACAAGTGTAACTTTTTAAATTACAGACGCAGCACAATTTTTTCATATCGCAGGATAAAAATATTGCAACTACACATAATTTGCGCATCTCGGCATTGACCTTCGCAGGCTGTGTAATAACAAAGAAAGTAAGACCAGCAAAAAAAAATCGATGGAGGACCTTACGCCTTTGACAAATCTTCAACAGGTATTTTATTTGCTATTGTTCGTAGGAATTTCAATTTTATTTCAATTGGTTTTCTTACAGTTTTAGTTCAAACATTTTTGTTATTCCAACTGCCAACCGAAACAACCATTTCCATTCCAAACTTCAATTACAATAATTACAGCTGTTTTCTTTTCGTAAGTAAACAATTCTAATATAAGCACCTCCTAACAAATATTTTGATTTTCGCAAACAACATGTATGCAACAACAACAGCTAAGCTTTTATACGTACATATTTGTTTAGCTTAAACATGTTTAACTTTGCATTGTTATATAGCACATTTAAACAGACTTAGTTTAACAACCATATCGCACCATGTAACCGCCCTACTTCCATATCGAATTTCAATTTCAATGCAAAGTTCAATTATCACGCTCATTGTCATTAAAAAATTCAATATTTAGCATTCAAATAAATATCAAATAAACAGTTTTCTACTTTAAACGAAGAGTCTCGGTGTTTAATATCTTGAGTGTAGAATTTTTCACATGCGGGTCTTCAATGGAATTTTTTTTTCATAAATTAAGATTACTACTTGTATATCAATCGTAAGTTTGACGTGCGTTATCATATAAATCAATTAATAAATTGCTGCAAGCATGTATTGTCATACAGGGAGTGATTAGAGTTTTTGTATTGGGGACATTAATGTTTAAGAACGTCGGTTTATAACATTTATTTATTTGTGCTTTTTTAACTTGCTGACTCTAGCAATTTTGCAACTTGGTATGCGCTTCGTATATCTTCTTCCGCAAATTGATTATTTCTTATTTTCAAGCGTAGTAAATATTTAACAAAAGCTTACCTAGCCAAGTTCATAGTTTTTCCGTCAGCCATGATTTTTGGTATTATACAAAAATTATACACTGTCCAAGGCTAAAAATTCAATAAATAGTAGGAACACTTTTCAAACACTTTTTTTTCATAAAATTTTTTAGTTAGATACCGTTTCGCTATTATAAAACCAGCCATTTACACGTAGACATAGGCTAAACTTGAATCCTATTTAACAAAAATATCCAAGATACAAAAAAAACTTTTGCACCCGTTGGTATGGTTTAAGAATAATTAATGGATGTAAGTTGTAACAATATATTTTTTTAATGCATATAACATACAGCCAACAATTTGTTCGCAGATATATTGAGGTAATAAAGATGATCCAAATCGCAAGAGCCCAAAGAATTAACGCAAAAAAATAATGTTTCCATCAAGAATAAGAAAAACAATGGTCATTCTTTTTTTGGTTATATTAAGTTCTACGTTTCAGAAAAACCCGTGTAAAAAACACGAAGTAAATCCATAATAATAATAATTCCCTAACTGGAAATTAGGTTAATAAAAATATTTTCTTTACAATTTCAATCAAATAGCTTTTTTTAACCGTGCAAAATCGAATAAAATTGTGTAAGAAATGTTTTTTTCTAGACCGTGTTATTTAAAAACCGTGCAAAAACAGAAGTGGGTGTATATAAAAGTGGGCGTACTTTTAAGAATTAATGAAATCACAGTGCGGAAATATCAGCATGGGGGGCAATCCTCCTGTTATCAGGTATTGTGGGCATCGCTAATCGTTTGAATAAGAAAAAAATTAAAAAGCCAACCTAACCATTTAAGCTTTATATATTTATAATGATTTATAATGCCGTTCGGCACGATCATCAACTTAAGTCTTATCGTCTTGGTGGCCTTTTTGCTATGAGTTCTGAATGGCGACTCATCAATATGATATCGTCTATGAGTCATGCTCATTTTAAATACATATTAAGATTTTCCAAATCAAGTGCAAGGCTTATATACTATCGCCACATTTTCCCACTTAAAAGTCTGGCACGCGTCTGCGGCGCTACAAGTTCTTATCTTTAGCCCATATCCCGATGCACGATGCACGACTTCACAGTAGTCGAGTCAGCGGAAAATTTTTTTTTTTCACCCACCCCATTGCTTGAGCATCCGAATCTGCAGCGGTTGCATTTTCAGTATGATTACAGCTGCCAATGATAGAGCTTGTTATATAAAATAAGTGCTCGGAGCAACGACAAGTCATTAACATTGGACATTAACCGCTCTGTGTCGTCTTCTTTTATAGATTGTCCAGCCCGCAAACGCCACGCGCAAAACAAAAATGACGGAACGTCAACCGTTGCTGTTACAAAGCGATGCCTCAGACTATGAGGGTAGCCGTGCAGCTGCATCTGTAGCACGTCCTGTGCGCAGCTCTCCGCCGGACAGCTCGCTTGTAAATGTACACAGCGAGGATAGCATAGCGGGTAAGTTTTGCTGCACGCTCTGGTTCACCAGTAGGCGGGCTAAGCTAATTCCAATACTAATTGACTACAGTGCATGCCGCAGCAGCAGATGATGAGCAGAGCAGTCAGACGGGTGATGAGGTAGTAGGTAACGACAAATCCAACTATAATCCCGCAAATCATCGCACTTTGGAACATCCCACCTCGAACTTCGATACGCTAGTGCATCTGCTAAAGGGAAACATTGGCACTGGCATATTGGCAATGCCTGATGCTTTCAAGAATGCCGGACTTTATGTGGGACTCTTCGGCACGCTTATTATGGGTGCCATTTGCACTCATTGTATGCATATGCTAGTTGCCTGCTCCCATGAACTTTGCCGACGTTTGCAGCAGCCCGCATTGGATTTTCAATCTGTTGCTTTTTGCAGTTTTGAAACCGGACCGTTGGGACTTAGGCGTTACTCCCACTTGGCCAGGTAAGATCTTCTGAATTGTGTAGCTCATTATTCTTTTTCTTTAATTTCTATTCTTTGCAGGCGTATTGTAACAACATTCCTTTTCATTACACAAATCGGTTTTTGTTGTGTCTATTTCTTATTTGTTGCTCTTAACATTAAGGCTGTTATGGATCACTATATTAGCCTTGATGTGCGCATTTATTTGCTGCTAATGCTGTTGCCCATGGTGCTACTAAATTTGGTTCGCAATCTCAAGTACCTGACGCCCGTCTCATTGGTAGCCGCCATGCTTACCGTTGCTGGTCTGGCAATAAGCTTTTCCTATATGCTACACGATTTGCCTGATGTTAATACTGTCAAACCAGTGGCTTCTTGGGCCACGCTACCATTGTACTTTGGCACGGCAATTTACGCTTTTGAAGGCATTGGTGTAGTTTTGCCACTGGAAAATAATATGCGTACACCCGGAGATTTTGGTGGCACCACGGGTGTACTGAACACAGGCATGGTAGTCGTGGCCTGTTTGTATACCTCTGTTGGATTCTTTGGCTACCTAAAGTATGGCGAGGATGTAAAGGGCAGTATTACATTGAATTTGCCGCAGGGCGATCTGTAAGTATAAAAAGTAAATTTAGTTTATAGTTTAACTTGTCGTTTAAAAACTGGAAATCAGCCCAATAGCGTAACTATTATCTCTTACAGTTACAGTTCATTGCAAAAACATAACAGCATAGATGCAATGTTAAGAAAACCTTTGAGAACGTACAACAAATTGCATTTTATATATTTTCAAGTGGGTCGGCAGCAGTCCGGTTATGCCGACTATAATATACGCTACACCACATATCACTCTTAATTTAATTCCCTCACGATTTTGAAGCTCTTGATGAGACTCGAGTTTTTTCACTGACTGAACATTTTTATTTATTTGTTTTTATAATTATAGAGAAAAAGAGCAACATAGGTAAAAATTTGTTTTTATTCATATATCAGATATTAAAAAACTAAGTAGATACATAGCAAAAAGTACAGCATAATAAGACCCTTCTGAAAGAATTGTTAGGATAGATGGATATGGCTAAATCGATATAATTTGTCTTGCTGAATTTTGAAAGTCAAAAATTTTTGCATTTGGATGCAATATACGAAATAAAGATGATGTTGAAAAAATACAAGGCAACAAATTAGCAACTTTCCAATTTATATCAATAACTGTGATTTGCCATAATTTTTTTTATCAAATACATTTTACTGACTCAAATATCTTTTCTTACAGACTCTCACAAGTGGTGCGCATTAGTATGGCCGTTGCTATTTTCCTATCCTATACACTACAATTTTACGTGCCCGTCAATATTGTTGAGCCTTTTGTACGTAGTCATTTTGATACTCAAGAAGCCAAGGACGTAGCAGCAACAGTATTGCGCACCGTGCTAGTTACATTTACATGTGAGAAAAAAATTTTCCATTACTTTATATGATTAATAATGCTTGTATATATTGCCTCACAGTCATACTAGCCGCCTGCATACCAAATCTGGGCTCTATTATCTCACTAGTTGGTGCTGTAAGCAGCTCGGCCTTGGCATTAATTGCGCCGCCCATCATGGAAATAATAACATTCTACAATGTAGGCTATGGTCGTTATAATTGGATGCTATGGAAGGATATTGCTATATTGATATTTGGACTATGTGGCTTTGTTTTTGGTACTTGGGCAAGCATGGCTCAGATTTTAAATCCCAGCATTGATTAAGCGCAATTGTTAATTGAGAAATCTGCGAATTTATGTTGAAAGGCTTTAGGTAGCCTGTGCTACTCTCTACGACTAGTTAATCAGTTAATCATTAAGCTCAATGTCGTTTTAGTTTTTGTTTTTAAATAGTTTTTATTTGTTCTTTATGTCTGTCTAAAGAAGGTGCTTGCTTCTTAAATCCAAAGATTATTGAATTTGCATCGGAGCAACGCGGTGGTTTGTTTTATATTGTCTTCGAATTTTTATTTAAACTTGTTCTTAAATTAATTAGTTGCAAATTAACTAAATATTAACTTTGGACTCCTTTGCATAAGTATTCGTACAAGACAATAATTAGAATTTTAGGCAATACATTTATTGTATATGTATGTAAAAAAGTGTAAATCATAGAAAAATCATCTTTTTAGTATGTTGTGAGAATAATTTAACTTATTATTCATTTGCCAAACTCATTTATCGCACAAATTCAAAAGTGATTTTGGGTAGTATTCCTTTAAATAATAATTGTTAGTTGTGTCCAAGTTAGTCAGCTCATTCTAATGCAATGACAGAACTTTGCGCGCTGGCAATAATTTTATAAACATGACATTATTATTATTAACCCTTTATAAATAGATCACATATAATCTATATTAAAATTATTATGTCTAATAAATTATATATTAATGATGTTAAAAACGTATGCCAGAGTTAGCCAAGTTTGGGAAAACTTTTTGTTTTCTACACTTGGCATACAAACCTTTTAAACTATGGCGTTTCCAATTTCCCAACTTAAAGAAAACGCCTGTAATGATCTTAAAATTTTGAGAAATTGACAAAAGACAATAAATAAAGTTTAATGTTTTCAAAATATTTAGCTTATAATTTGAAGTTAACAAAAAGTTTTTTTTTTCAGACTGTACCTAAGGTTTGGTACGAAGTTTTCACTTTTACGAGTGTATTTGCTCTAAACCAAATTGTGGCTATTTCATTGGATCAAGAGTATTTTACGTATTTGACATTGCAGGATTTTGTTAAAATTGAATTTTTGGTTTATCATAAGGATTGAATTGACTAGGTAAGTGAATTTAATAAGAAATTATAATATTATACTTCGCTTCGTTTTCGTTCTTTAGCCTTGATTTTAGAGACAAAACCAATTTTAAATTCAAGTTAAATGTTTTAGCCGTTGGTCAACTTGGGAAGAAACTCAGTCACATCTGCAGTACGGGTATCAAATGACTCCTAATTTCACTTGAATCTTTAGCACCATTAGCAATTAAGAATGTTTCCATTTACAGACGGATTTTATTTTTATTATTTTACGTTAGCCTAGACAAGAATTACCTGAAAATAGAAACTGGTTCGTATTAAATTAAGGCATTAACCATAGGTCAACAGAACAAAGACTAGCATATTAATTTAGAAATCAAATTTAAACCTCTTGTAACGAACTTGCGGATATGTCTATCTTCAGAGCAATTTGGTGGAGCTGGAAGACAATATCTTAACCATGAAGATCCCAAATGTGGCGGCATTTTCAAAGGCCAGGAACGTAATCACACATACACTTACAGGGAACTCTAAGTTTAAAGGAACAATTTCATAATCCCAAGCAAGAAAGTGGTTTAGCGATTTACCCGGACCTCTTGGTATAGAAAATACACGTTGCAGCGTGCATGCAGCCCAGAAATCTAGGGCATCACAGACCTGTTATTGCTCAATCTCATTATTGCTTGATTATTGCAATTTATCTATAAAAACCATGACAAACCAACAAGTACGATTGCACACATCAAAGACAATAAATATTTTATTGCCACATTTGTGCAACTCAGACTTGGCTTCGTCGCGGAACGTCACATGGTAGATTGTAGTACCGGATTTCTGCATCAAAATATACATAAGACTACCTGGATGTTCCCTAATTAATTTGAACGCAACTAGATGGACTATCTATCCAAACGGCTACCATTTTCTAGAGATGCAGAAGGAAATCATATAATGGATGAATGGTGCAAGCCTAGAAATTACTTTGTCTAGGCTTTCTATGAAGCAGCTCAAGAGCAACAAAGTTCCAATGGGTTCGCTGCAGAGTCGTTTAAGAAAGGCCCAATGATTTAGTTGAAAGCATGCATTAACTATTTTGCAGAATATGGTTAAAAGAGGGCATGCTCATTGAGGCGATGTTTTTTCCTGGAAGCTGAATTTAAATGGGACCATTTTGTCAACTTACGACTCAACAGAACGGTCTCGGAGTCAACTTTCAGAAAACTCAACTCAAACTGGAATCAAAGTAATTGGGTGTCGTTCTGGACTCCAAACTCTCTTGAAGTTGATACTCCGAGGAAAAAATTAATAGAACTACACCTGCAAAAAGACCTTTGGTATGAATCTTTGAATACCTCTCGAAGGTTCTGACAGCGATACTCTCTCTTGCAAGTTCTTTAATTTTGTGATGGAAAGGGCATTCTAAAAGGGTGGAGTCCATTTAAGAGGAACCATGTATTCGGATGATATACATTATAGGCCGTACCAAGCAAGATGTAGATTTTCTCAAGTAGAGGAACGCGAAGATTGTGAAGCAGAGACCGCTGTACAAGACGCTAATTTTACCTGTAATACGTTATGGCGCTGAAGCATGAATGATGGATGACAGCCCTCTAATTCAAATATGCATGAGGTGGACGACGTAATTGACCTAGTCAAGCGCATACATATGCAGCTCCGAAGAGACGCCTGGAAGTACGTTTTACTTCAAGCCGTAACATCAAGAAGATATTGAAATCGGATAATAATCTCAGAATATCAGTTATGAATTTCATTTTAGTTAAAGTGATTATATATTTATTATGTTTTTAGTTTATTCGTTTTGAAGCAATGTCTCTATTAGTATCTACCAGGACTGCAACTGCGGCATCTGCTGGGCATTAAGCAAACGCAATGGTCGCACATAGGCTATAGCAGCTGCAGGAGGAGCTCGAAACGCTTGTTGATTCAGTAATATCAGATTCTGTGGACGCGCCAAGTTCAGTCTTCCGCGTCGAGCAATGAGAGGTGCGGCAGGTGCCTGATCAGCTGGTTGAATTTCCTCCGCATCTGGATCTGGTGTAAAATCTTGAGGATCCACTGCACTGGGTAGCTGCGCAATTGTGGTTTCGGGTGGTCCATATACTTCATCGGGTGGACCATAAATCAAATCGGGCGGCCCGTATGTTGCATCGGGTGCCGCACTGACGCCCTCTTCAAAAGGAACATCTGGTTTTAGCTCCTCAGCTGATGGATACGGTGCCGGTGCGGCAGCTACAGCAGTTTGCTGTCGCTGACTGCGTGCTGCTTCTGCATCAGTCAACCACAAAGCAATAAGAAGAAATAGACAGGAACAGGAATACTTGCTGAGCTTGTACATGGTGCGGATCTATGGTAATATCAATATTTACTGATAGTAATTTTGCCGTTTCGTTAGTTATTTATAGGGCGCCAAGTAATATTTTGTGAAGTAAGTTCTTCGGTATTTTGGTTCAGTTTACGTGCTTTGCATTTCAAAGCGAAGCTAAATCGTGGTCATATGGCTTTATGAGTGTTAAATGGTCTCCACTTGTTGAACACGTCGCAGTTTGCCCTCGCTTGACCACAAATGGGAAGTCAACCAAATAATAAAAATTTCATTATCAAGTAATTAAAAATTGCAGTTGTATGAATGATCTTAGACCAACCAAAACACTTGTAACAGTTGGAAGAAACTAATATAAATAATTTTTAAAGTTAAATTTAATGTTGCACAATTTTATAAGTAGCTTAATTCAAGGAAGAATCAAGCACTACGGTAGGTTAGGAACAATTTTTTTTTTTTCAACCAACTTACAAATTGCCAAGTTTTCAAGGTTTTGGATAACTTGGACACTAAAACTGGGAAGTGGAGCGATGCACACATGCTTCACTAGGAGGCTCCGCCTTCTGTGTGCTTCGTACGCTAACCCCCGTAATGCTTTCGGCGGGAGGTTGAGGTTGGGGCCGAATTATCAATAATGATAAAAAATCAGTCGATTTGAATTTTGATTTTTCCCCCTGATTCCCCCTTTGATTCCCCATTTCCTTTATTTGTTTGCGGAATTTTCCAAAATCCTTTTTACTACTTTTTTGTCCCAAATCGACCAAAACACACAATCAGAAGGGGTTTCTATATGGAATCGTGATCGGCGACGAAAAATGGGTTCACTACGAATAATCCCAAGCGCAAAAAACCATGGCGAATGCCTGGATATACCTCCACGTCGACGATCAGTCCTAATATTCACGACGCTAAGGTTATGCTCTGTATTTAGTTCGACCAGCTCGGTGTAGCTTCCGAAACCAGGTGAAACCATCCCAGAAGATCGGTATCGAAAGCAATTGATGCGTTTGAGCCGATCATTGAAAAAACAGCCACAGTACCCGACAAAGTCATCCTCCAGCATGACAATGATCGGACACATGTCGCCAGACCAGTCAAGACATACCTGGATACGCTTAAATGGGATGTCCTACCTCACCCGCTGTACTCTCCAGATATTGCTGCTTCGGATTACCATGCGTTTCGATCCTTGGGATACAGTCTAGCAAACCAGAAATTCCAATCTTATGAAGAAGTCAAAAAATGGAGCGATTCGTGGATCGCCTCAAAAGATTTATTGTTTTTTTTTAAATTTGTAAAGTTTACGGAGACGATGCAGTAACTAGAAAAACAACAGCGAAGTGGTTGGCTCTCTTTCGATCTGATAATTTTTATGTCACTGATTTTTTTTGTAATTTTTTTTTTTTTGTTAAAAAATGTGTATATTTTATTAAACAATAATATCAAATTTGTGTGCTACTACCTAAAAATGGCAGCCTAATCAAATTATAAGTTATATAAAAAACAAAAGATAATTAATGACTAAAAAGAAGCATTAATATATATACAACAAAACTTAACATTACAATATTCTCTAATTACTATAGATTAAACATTATTATTATTGAAGATTTTATATACATTTACTTAAGGATTCTCCTTGGGAGATTCTGTGGGTGGCACCGTTTTAATCTTCTCATTCGTGCTCTGGAAGACGGTCTTTCTGAATTTAGCAGTCGTGCTAGTAAATTCGGATGTGATCCAAGACGCTCTAAATACTTTTTGGCCTGCAATTGGATAACGTCCGCAATTTTAGGCACCCTCAAATCTTTTTCTATATCCCTAGTACGCATGTACCAGGGAGCGCCGCACAAATTTCTTAATATTTTGCTCTGCACAACTCTGATTTTATTTAAGTTCGATTTCGCGGCGATTCCGTAAAGAAGCGTTTACTACCATATTGGGCTTAAAATAGATTTGTAGATCGAAACTTTATTAAATAAGGAAAGCTTAGTTCTGGGAGCCAGCAACCATGACATTTTCCTCGCTTTGGATTGCACAGTTTTTTGCACCATTGTAATGTGCCTCGAGAAGGTTAGCCTCCATATTTTGATCACTGAAAAAGTCGATGAAATCATTGAAAAAATTGAGCAAGACCGGCACATAAGCAGCGTGTACGTTGCCAGGGAACTAGATATTCATCACCAATTCATTTTGACGAAAATCAGCGTCACGCAGTTTATGGATGATCCCATGGTCGAAGCAAGGTAAAGCTACGCAAACGGTAGCAAAACCAGGATTGACACCAAGAAAAGTAATGCTGTGTGTCTGGTGGGATTGGAAGAGAATGGTTCATTATGAACTTCGTCAACCTGGTCAAACGATTGATTCTGTTCTCTACTGTCAACAATTAACGAGATTGAAGCAAGCAATTCAATTAAAACTGCCAGAATTGATCAACAGAAAAGGTGTTGTGTTCCATCATGACAACACCAGACCACACACATCTTTGACGACCCGGCAGAAGCTGAGAGAGCTTGGCTGGGAAGTTTTGATGCATCCACCATATAGCCCGGACCTTGCACCTTCAGATTATCAGTTGTTTCGATCTCTGCAGAACTCTCTTAATGGTGTAAAGTTAAATTCCGTGGAGGTCTGTAAAACGCACTTGTATCAGTTTTTCGCTCAAAAAATCCAGAAGTTCTACACAGATGGTATAATGGCTGTAGCCCAAAAATGGCAAAAGGTTATCCCGCAAAACGGCATATATTTGGTTTAATAAAGTTTGTCCGAAATATAAGAAAAATGAGTTTAATTTTTGGTCATGTTTGTAACCGAACTTTTTCGTATACCCATTATTTGAATTTGGGATGCTTTTCTTAAATTAGGACGCAAAAAGCAAAAACCTCTTGGCCAAATGATTCACTTATTTTTTTGGTTTCAAACACTACATCATCTATATTAATAATTCACATTTTTGAGTTACATAATATTTAAAAAATGTTTAAATAAACTAAAGCTTGAATGCAAAACATTTCTGGCTCACTTTGAAAATAAAACAAAAGTGTGTTCATAGCCAAGTGCAATATAAGTGCACCAAGTTAATTTTAAAACTACACAATCAATAGTTATATGTTTATTGATTAGATTTAAGAGTATAGCATATATTTCTGATAGTAGTACACCACATTCTTTAGTTAAGTGGACTTGAATTTCCAGGAAAATTAATCGAATTTGTTGTAGTCGAAGAAAGTAAAAATGACATATTCACAATAGAAGAAGAGGTTCTTGTTGTATTTTAATAAGATAAACAAGAGAACATTTGGAATTATGTTTATAACTTAATACGTTGAAATTTTTAACACTAAAATTCGTATTAGGAGTCACCGCCTATATTGCATGCTTAGCGCCTTGTGCTGGTCTCACAGTCACTAACTATGTGTTCCAGCCCATGGAGCTAAACAAACTATACGCGAATTACAACTCTATAGATTTAGTAACACTAAAAAAAGTAACATATGCATATAAGGTCAATTGATAACAACGGATATTTGTGGTCTAACTAGGGTTTAGCACTCCAGACACCAAAAGTGGGTTGCATGTCCAATACGCGATTCGGCGCATAGCAATAGAAAGCATCTCGCATTGTATTACTATAGTCAAGATGATGATGTTGCTCGTGCGAAAAGATACGGTAGCGTTCCAATACTTTGTCCTGTATGTTTCTTTTGTATTCGTTACAAGTTTCTTGGGCCTGTAAAACATACATATACGAGTATAGAATTTCGTTGCCGAAACAGATTTTTTATTGGGAGAGGTTTTCAGCTTCGGAACCAGACCTGTCGCTGTGTCGTCCAAGAAACCAAAGCACGTCAGGGTTATGACATAACTTAAAAAAAAAAACCCATATTTTGGGGGCTAACTCAGAACCTGACATGCTCGGGTTTTTTGGACTAGCTTTTGTGTGACGAGATATTTATATATATTAAACGCCGTTGTTGGTGAAGGATCAAGCAAATATTCAATTTAAGCTCTATATCGTATATAGCTGTGCAACTCACCAATTTGGTAAAATGCTCAATCTTTGCATAGCTCTGAATCGTATCATGACCATCGAACTTGGGCATAGTCTTTGGCAGCGAAAGTGTATTGATCATTCGTTGTAATCTAGCCATTGTTTGTTTGGTTTGACTTAATGGCTCCGTCTTATATTGTTTGCCATAACGTCTCTTGATCCATTCACGCAGCACAGGTAGCTGATGGCCTTGTGGGAAAGTGGCCAGCACAAATTTATGATCCTTGCGCAGAAGTTTGAATGCGTTTTCTAGCATTTCGTCCATTAGCTCATCGTCATTGGGATTTAGCGGTTTGTTCATGTCATATATATAACTATAGTCCGTTGAAATTTCCTTTTTTTCGGAATTCCTCAAACTCATTTTCATTATATTGTTAGCACACTTTGACACAGCATCGCTTAGGATATGACTCTGTTGGAACTGCAAGCCGCCAGGAAAGTCTCTGGGTTCGAACTCATAGACATCTGGGCCTAAATGAGCTGAGCGCTGTGGTATGCATGTATCAACCGTGGACTCATTGCGTTCTCCCAGTGCATGTACAGCAGCTATTCTGATGGTCTCTTCGGTACTTAAGGGAGTAATTCGTACATTGAAAACTTGTTGATAGTCCAGCGCAAATGGCTTGTCAGTGCTACATGATTTAAAAAATGTATCATTTGTGTGTCCAAGTGTTCTTGTCAATTTGTCAAGCTGACTAGGCTTAGCTGCAGACTGATTGGTATTGTTATTGCGCTCACACAGGGGGCTTGGCAGCCTTTTATTTAGCTTTGGCAAAGCCACATTACTTGGAGTGATCATGCAGTTGTCCTGCGTATCCCTGGCCCCATCCAAACAAAGCACTGCTAGTTGATCGCTCTGGTCACTTTGTAAGCATGGGAATTCATCCCGTTTTATCGTTGCTTCTACAGGAGTCGTGATTGCTGTGGGCCTGCAAAGGACCTGACCAGCACCCTCCAATAAAAGCACATTGGTTGGCGTACGTATCGACTTGCTCATCAATTGGCTACACACTCGGCATTCTTCTAGTGGCTGTGTCGGCAGCAAACTCCAGTGGCAGCTCCATTTCTCACCAAACTCCTGTAAATAACGCTCAACGAGTTCGTTCAACTGCTTGGTAATGCGTTGGCGGGTAAGCTGGAAGAATAATAAGGATTACGACTGGGATCTATTGCGCCCTTAACTGAAATTAACTTAAAATGGGGTTGAACTTTAAGTTATTGGGGTTACTGCTCTATTGGTGCCATCAATTGAACTTTCAAAATGTTGAAGGAGTACTGACTGCGATTTTTTGCGGCGTCAACTGAATTTGAAGCTCGGTTACTTCTTTTTCAGAAATAAGCTTTAGTTTCTGGTACTGATTTCCATCTTTCCCAGTTTACCAGTCAGATTTTTAAAACCTGTTTGAAAAACTTAAAACTTAAAACCAAGGAGCTGCTTGGTTCGGCTCGGCTCGTTTAAGGCAAAGTCTATAATCGCGAAGTGGAGACTTTTTTCCAGATGCCCCAAGTAATTTTTTTAAACTAACTATAAATATTTCTTGTTGTACAGTGATAGAAAAAAGTTTAAAATTTAAGAATCCCTTTGCCTTAATTACGTTCCGAAAAAGTATGGAAAATTTTTCTCTACATACTGAGTTAGTTGACTTTAGCTTTACAATAACATATCCACAGCATTTCTGCATTAGCATTTATTGTATCTGTAAAATTCCTTCAATACTAGTATATTAAAATTTAGCTCTCTAAAGTCCATATTGTTATAGACATCGATGACTTTTTTTGTCACACACCCATTTTTGTACCAAACGGTGGTAAGCCTCAACATTGAAGCCATGTAAACTCTGGTTTCAAATTGTGTTCTTATAGCCTTACTTACCTTCTTATGTTTCTCCGTCACATCAATGAATTTTAGACAACGCTTGCGAGATTCCACGATGTAGTTGTCTCGCTCAAGATCACGGGATGCGCGATGATAGCTGCAAAGCACTTCCTTGCAACTTAGTTTTTGAAATTCATTTATTTTATCGAAGAACGCATCAATTTCCTCTGAGATAAGAAGATCAACTAAACGCCTATTAGGCTGCAGATTATAGTCGGCGAACCAACGATTCGCCTCACTTGCTATATCGCCTTGCTGTTCATCCTCTTCAAAATGCACCGTATATGGTGGTGGAGCACTTATGAACTTTCCTGGAGCGCTTTGCCATTTGGGTTTTGGTTGCTTTTGAAAATACGGATTCTTGTTTAAGCTAGCCGAATGGGGCTTGAGTGTAATGGGTGGCTTAACTTTTTTCGTTGGCTTGTTTGTGCTTACGCCCGGCGGCAAAATACGATCCAAACTTTCAAGGGTAAGCGCCATATCCAGCTTGGCAATGCTGGACATGATCTGCTGTTCATTAATGCTGTACAACCTTTCGCCTTCGCTGTGCGGCGTTTTGTAGTAGGCAGCCATTAGAAAATACAAAAATGCCATATCATTGCCGCGACTGAGTTTCATTATCCTTTTAAGCTGCTTGCAGCCAACAATGGGACTTACGCCAATCTGTTGCAGACAGTGGCGCACTGATCGTGTTGAGCCCAATTCTATATCATAGGCGAGTGCCGCCTGCAAGCCCCTGGCGCCATTTATTTGATAGTTGGAAAGATCTCTGTACCAGCTGGCAACCGGTAGTTGAAGCTTTTGCTTCATTTACTATTTAAAGCTTGGAATTTTGATAGGTTCCTAAAAGAGAGCGAGGAATAAGCCAAAGTAAAAAAAATATATAAATAGAAACGAATGATTTTGACAAATGTAGCGTGAAACTTTTTTTTTTTTTTTAAATAATAGTTGATATCAAAGCAAGCCGGAAGTTTGTCATCCATAAAAAAGAAAAAACTACAGGCGCACATATCTGTATATATCAGGAACCTTGCAATTCATTAAGTTACTACTCTTCATGTTAAGAGACAGATAAGAAAGCTCCTAACCAATTTGTTGAACAACGTACTGTGTGTATCTGTTTCACAAGCATGTTTGTCCAATTTGTGCATCCAGTTGCTTAAAATTGAAATTTCTGTACGAAATGCAGCCTCATAACTTGCATACCAAGTACTTAAAAAATCCCAAATCCAAATTTTTTGGCTGACATTCCAGAAATGGAATGGTATCGCGTTGTGCTCCTGTTTATACCATCCAAAATTCGAACCACTGATTCGCAGGCATCAAACTGGGTTCCATCCGAATAGGTCATGCATTGACCAAATAAACACTCTCCGCGTTATCGTCGAGCAGCTCAACGAATGGCAATCATCCCTACTCTTGACATTCATAGACTACAAAAAAGCCTTCGACAGTATTGCCCGTGACTGCAACGCTGGTTGGGACATCGGCCTTATCAAAGCACAGTACGAGAATTTCAGATGCAGGGTTCTATATAACGGCAACTTTTCGGAAAGCTTCATTACATCATCCGGCAATAGACAGGGCTGTCTTCTGTCTCCAATATTGTTCCTGATTGTCCTAGATGATGTATTGTCTCAAGCTCTGGACAAAGACAAACGATGCATACAGTGGAACCTCAGAGAACATCTTGATGACCTCGACTACGCTGACGACCTATGCCTGATTTCGTCCCGACATGCAAAGTAGGCCTAACTATCAACCGAAGTAAAACAAAAAGCAGTCCGTGCCTACGTCCAGGTCGAAAACGCAATCATATAGAATGTGGACGTCTTTTGTTATCTGGGCAGTGTCATAATACCCGATGGTGGAGCAACCGCATAAATTAGGCAAAAGCAGTTTATGGATAATTATACAGAATATGGAAATCCGCTGAAACCAAGCTAAGAATCTACACGTACGTAAACTCGGTCTTACTCTACGGCTGCGAAACCTGACTGATGACTGAAGGTCTCGCAGGTAAGCTCCAAGCTCAACAGCTATCTCAGAAGAATTCCAGGTATATGGTAGCACGGAAGAACCAATATTCATCCAAATCCGACGGCGAAAGTGGAAATAAAGCGGGCATACGCTTCGCAAACATACGAGCGAAATCCCCAGACAAGCTCTGAACTGGAACCAGCAAGGAGCCAGAAGACGCGGGCGACCTAGAGCATCATGACGAGAGTAGAGCTTTGGATAATTCTGGAGGGAAATTAAAGCGCTGTCGAACAATAGAAATAGCTGGAAAAATTTTGTTTAGGTCCTTTGCTCCAAAAGAATCACACAGGACACTAACCAGAAATTTTTCTAATTGTAATAAGAACATTTGTGAAGATCGACCAGATTGCACCATTGTCATTTAGCAGCATTAGGAACTATGGTCATTCCTAAATCAGATATTTTAGCACGTTATGTTTGGGCAACTATTCTTCTCTCTGTGACAAATAGCAAGTTCTGGAAAAATACTATTATATTATATTATATTTCTTTTTCCTATTGATACAATCTTGAGTAGGATAATCTTTTTCGCTTGTTCGTCGAATCGACGCGTATTCTTCGATAGCTCAGTTTTTATACCCTGTACCGTATGGTACAAAGGGTATATTAAGTTTGGCACTCGGAAGTTTTTTTATAGGTCCCAAGTACTGTACCAAATTTGATCAAAATCGGTTGACTATATCATATAGCTCCCATAGGACAAAGTGGCCAAAAATATGTTTTTTGTACAAAATTCGTTGTATTTCGTTTGTTTATGAAGATATCGTAGTCAAACCTCACATTCGAAAGTTTTTTCATAGTTCCCAAGCACTTTACCAAATTTGATCAAAATCGGTTGACTTTATCATATAGCCCCAATAGGACCGATCGGTCAAAAAAATGTGTTTAGAGCAAAATTCGTTTTGTTTCGTGTGTTTATGAAGATATCGTATCCAAATTTGGCAAATAAATTTTTTTTAGAGTCCTGAAGCAATATACCGGATTTGATTGCAATGTGATGGTACAGGGTATCCGCGCCCGACTTTAACGTACGCCATCTTTTTTAATTTGTTTTGAGTATTTACTTAAAAAAAAATGTGATACAGTTGAGGCGGTGCCCGACAGTTTAATAAATACCCTGTATTATTGAATTTTTTTTTTTGGTGCAGAACGATATCTTTACCTACGAGTTCCGTAAATTTTTCCGATTTGGATGAACATCGAAACTTACTTTATTTAAGGTATTTAAAGTACATATATGGGGTAAGTTTTAACTCGGTAAATCGATTGCGGAGGGTGGGGGTTTCGTATCGGATGTGGGTTTATTCATTAGAGCCACATGAATCAGCTTAGAAAAAATGGTGATTCTAGGTCACTTATTACTAAAATTACGCAGAGTCAGATATTGATGTAGTTTACGGACAAGGGGAGATGAAGTTTGTATATTTTTGACTATAACTTTTGTTTTTTTGGCTCATTTTTGACACACTGGTGTTCATACAGACGGACAGAAGAACGCACGGACAGACGGACGGACATGGCTCAATCGCTACCCGAGTTTATGATATGCATTATGGTATAAAGTCCGTTACATACATTGCACAAATCTAGTATAGCCTTTGTACCTATAGGTAGGTACAGCGTATAAAATGGAAAAACAAATCAATGATTGCAAAGATGCTTGCCTATCTATAAGTTAACATACCCTTTGTACCATAAGGTACGGTGGTATAAAAATCGGGAAAAAATGTGTGTTAAGGCAAGTCGCACAACCGTGCGTTATGTTGTTCCTAATGCCAAGTTTCTAAAAGACTAAGAAAAAGCAAACAATTTTGGACCTCTGCCGTGGATTAAATCACGTGTTAAAATGTTTAAATATGAAGCCAGGTTGTTACAAAATATGTATATAGAAACCGAAAGTTTAAAGATATTAAGCTGGCCGCGCATTTGGATTAGAATCACAATATTTAAGTAAATTTGATGCAATCCATCGAATTACCTTGGAGCTCAATTTCGGTAAATTTGGTTTTTCTAATCTCAAGTACCTTGAATTTAAATAAAGTTTATGTCAGGCAAGTTTAAACAGAATTCTTTAAGTTATTTTTGGTCGTTAAAGTGTCTTACTCAAGTGGCGCAAAATTAGGATCCCCCAACGTTTTCAGTTAATAATGTTTTGTATATCATCTTAAGCTATATCTCTAAATATTCCTTTTGGTCCTTTAAAATTGACTTTTATTAAAAAAAGATTTAGGTCTCTTGCTAGCATACTCTGGGAGCAGTGGGCAACATACTTAAGGAGTGCCATAAAAACCAAAAACATTAATGTACACCGTAGATAACTTAACGACACAGCCTAAGAACACAATGCTTTCCAAACACTGACCCCAGCCCAGCACTACCTTATCTCTCCCCAATCGTGACAAAATTACCAAAATCATTAACTTTTTGCAAAAAGCAAACCTTATTCACTTACTTTAATAATCATAATATTATCTTAATTTATAATAATTTGCTAATTCTTTGTATATAACAATACAAAAATATATTTTATAGAATACTTGTTAAAAGTTAAAACATGTCAAACCTAGTTTATATGTAAGCTTAAGGCCTATAGCTATAGCTTTAAATAAGCTTTAATCCTATTTTTAATAATATATAAGCTGTTTATAAATAATTAAATAAATAACTTAATAGTAGCTGGACCGATTTTTATGATCTTTGTTTATTAGAATAAGCCCCGAAAAGCAAAATAACTATTAAAAGATCTAAACATTCAGTCATTTTAAAAGCCTTCCTTTTATTTTGTTTTGCCCAAGTCATAGTGCTTAGATATTTCTAAAAACTTTTGATTGCCGAATTTGATTCCGATATCTTTATGAACAAACGAATTATGCCCTGAAAATGTACTTTTGACTGATCGGTCCTATGATATAGTCAAGCGATTTTGATAAAAGTAAGCGGATATTTCCACATTCCCCTTTCTAGTCATCCTGATAACATTCACAAATTTATTACAAACTAGTGGGCTTCGCCCCCTGCGTTTTTCACACACCAACCCACGTAATTTCCCCTGCATATTTCTTTATTTCCATAATGTTCATTCAATCCATGCTACAGTCAGTCCTGCCCGACTTTAAAACACCCTGTACCAACGCAACTGGAATACGAACGGCTATTAATATACAACAACAATATTACAACGGCTTCTTTGATGCTATTCTGTCTTTCATATCTAATCATAAACGGTAGCCGAGGTGACACTAATCTTTCCTATAATGATGTAACATTTTTTAAAATTCTGGTAAGGCTTTTCAATATAAGCCATTCGAAATGGAATTTTTGCGCTTCCTACTTGCCTTAGGGACCGTACCCATACTGTGTGATCCAATTTGTACAATTTTTAACACCCTCCACCCCCCTGGTGACCAAGCGTAGTATGTGCCAAGACCCCCACACTGTTTATCTCGAAGTTTAAAAAAAAAAAAAAGATTTTCCTAGAGAATATTGACTACGTGACAAAAACATAAAGCGACCCCCTCCACCTCACGGTCCAGTGACCAAACGTGGTATTTTCAAGATCCACCCCAAACTGATCTGCCAGAAGAAGGATATATATATACATATATATATATTAGGGCGGGTCAATTTGTATGGGGCCGAAAAAACCTTATGAGGCTCACTCGGATTTTGATTCTTTGGATAATTCTAAGCAAATTTGTTCAAGAAACTATGGGTCTAAAATGAATTTCGAGTCGCCCACTTTTTCAAAATAGGTTTTTTTCGACATATTCAAAAATCGACTTAGAAATTCATTGAAAAGGCCTAAAATCGATATTTTTTCTCTAGCCAAATGTGAATTTGGGGGTTTTTGGGGTCGAGGAATTCATTATTGACATCTATTTTTAATTTTGGGTGCCGCCAGAGGGCGCTTTAGTGTTGGTTTTTGATTTTTTTCGGTTTTTTTTCTTGAAAATTTTGAAAAAGTGGGCGACTCGAAATTCATTTTAGATCCATAGTTTCTTGGGCAATTTTAGAATTACCCAAAGAATCAAAATCCGAGTGAGCCCTTATACCGAAAAAAATTGACCCACCCTAATATATATATATTCCCTACTTATTCTTTCTATTTAATGAGGGAACAACAAGCCTTCACAGCAAATGCAAACCTTATCTGGTTCCTGGTCCCACTATTCTGTTATAGTTCTCAAAAAGCGAATCTGTATTGAGCTGTCCCACTTGTCTATCTATTTGTCTACCGGTTTTCCATTCGTGCGCATTGTGTTAACGATTTCGTCGGTTCCTGCTAAACGATTTTCCTTATTGCTCCTATATTGAGCTCCTAAACGCGTGTCTGTCTTCTGGCACTTCTCCTATTAGTTGTATCTCGTGCCTGTTCAACTAAATTACGTATTGGTTCAGCCCTAGCCTGTAACTATATATTTCTCTTTCTAATCTTCTAGTTTCAAGATTAATTTTTCCTGTATATTTTTTTTTTTAATTTAAATTTTTCTGATATTTTAATAGTTATTCGGGGCGAAGGCGAATTCAACAAATCATAGATCATCAAAATATGTCCAGCCGTTCTGGAGTTATAAATGGTGTAATTAATCCTTTATTTATTTAGATAAGTATAAGATAAAAAACTTCTTACCAAAATGTTCGTAGGTTTTAACTTTTTGTTGGAGAAAAGGGGGACAGTATCCCATTATGAGGCATCGTCCTACCGATGAAAATTTTTAAGCACGGATTTAATTTTAATACCATGTACCTTATGGTACAAAGGGTATATTAAGTTTGTTCAAGCCGAAAATGTACGTAACTCACAGAAAGAGACGGCGGAGACCCCCATGTCCGTCCATCTGTTTGTAAAAACAATTATATCAAAAATTTCAGATTAGATCCCTTATTATGTCACGGGAGACAACACCTGAGAAAAAAACAAAAGTTTTTGATGGATAATTCGGTTGTTTATAAAAATATCGTAACCAAATCTGACGTCAAATTTGGTTACAATATTTTTGTATATAACTAATAATTTAATATATAAATAGCCCCAAAGGAACTATCGGACAAGTAAAAGGTTTTTTTGTGGAAAGCTCCTTGTGTTTCGATTGTTTATAAAGGAATCGTAACCAAAGGCAATCAAAAGTTTTAAGAAGACAATATACCGAATTTGATTGCAATGTGATGGTAAAGAGTATCTCAAAGTCGTCCGCTCCAGACTTTACGCCATCTTTTGTATTAATTTTAACAGTTGAAGTCCTTCTCTCTTACTACAGTTCAACTTATCTCTAATTAAGCATCTACAAAACAATGATATCAGCTAATTTTGATTTTCGTTATGTTCCATTCATTATTTCATGCAACCTGTAGGCCGTTACTAATCACTGCCAGGTAGTCTGCCCACTTTTTAGACTAGTAAAATAAAATAATTTGGAAAATATATAGTACCTACCCCAACTTATAGACTGGCTCGTGCGTCTTATCTTATCTTTAATGGTCAAGTTCAGAGCTCATTTATGCCATAATGAAAATTATAATCGGTAAGATTATATATTATATATAATATAGATTTTAGGCTATTACGCCTCTTGACCTACGGCAGAAAAATTTGCAAGTCTTTTAATTACGGCCACAAATCGCTTGCACTTGAACATGTCAAGATACGAGGAAAAGTTCGTTCGCAATTTTTAGCGATACCCTTCCGAATCTTATAACAATTTGTAGTTATTTTTAAGTGATTTCGTGTTTTAGCAGTTATCAATAATAACTTTAGGAAAGCAAAAAGAAATTTTTGGTTCAACACGTCTAGATAAGTGTTATGACATATTAAACAAACTTACCCTTGCGTAAGGGGTACAGCGGGAGCGGAAGTTTATCAACCCAAGACTTTGTATATAAGCCAAAGTGAAGAGCCTTCTCAATACATTCGGTGACAATCAGTTGAAGGAACCAGTTAACTAAAATGAAAGCTGGTGAGCACATTTATACAAATATTACAAGAGTATAACCTGTACCAATTCATGTACCCTTACCTTTCTGTAGTACTCGTTTTTGTTTGCCTAGCTCTGTGCTTGGCTACTATCTATGCCCAGGATTGTGATCCTAATGGCAATAATAAGCCGATTTGCACTCGTACTTCAAGCACCAAAATTCGCAACGGTTGGGATCCCACACATTATTGGACCTGTGCGGACAGTACCGCTGTGTCGAGTCCATGCGCTGTTGGAGAGGGCTTCGATGGAAAAGTTGGAGACTGCGTTCCATGGAAAGATTGGGATTGGTATCCAGTATGCCCAGAGAGCAAATAAATTAATATTTTATTAGAAGATAAAAAATCTAATAAAATAAAATCAATGATGTAAAATCTGTGTTTAAAAATTTGAGGCGGTGGGACGGTGCCCTACAATGGAATACTCTGCCTTTACTTTCCCCAATAACAAATTAATATATTCGAAAAGTTTGGTAACTCTAAGTTCAGCCATCAACTGATCTCGGTATTTGCTGTGCACCCTATCTAATCAGGCTCTTGATCCCGACGAAATTAAATGATTAATATGTTTTTAAATCCAAGGGCTCCTTTGGAGAGCTTTGGAGCCGCAAGGTAACATTCTCTACACCGTTCCCTCCCCCTGTCGACAACTCTTTGCCTGATCTAAGCTAACATAACTCATACAGTCGAGGGTGCTATAATCGATCATCGATCGAGTTAGCTCCTAGAACTAGAAACATCAATTTGTATACAAAAAAAGTTCAGGTGAAGTTGGTCAATTATCTTGGAATCGTAAGCGGCTTACATCCAAAGATTTATCCTTTGGCAGAATCGCTCAACTCCGTCGCTATACCTTGGATACACTTGTATTATTGCCTGGACATACCTGTCAATTTGAACTTAGTTTTTTCCTAGTCATGTTTATTATATATTTCATGTGATACCGTTGGAGGATAGATCATGGCAAATTACAGCTATGTGATACCCATTGATCCAAGCAAGTTACCAGACGGAAATGATAATACGCTTGCTGGTGAGGGTCCGGGCAACATAGTCATACAATTGATGCCAACAAGTATTCCCAATGGCTGTGCGTATCCCTGCCCCCCAACACCATTTCCGCCCATAACAGGAATGACTCCATTTCCGTGCATGCCAGCTATGACAACGTCATATCCGTCTATGTCAGCTATGTCAATGCCTTTACCATCTATGGGCTGTTATTCTTGCTCGATACCAATTCCACAACATTCACAATGCTCGATGCAGTATAAGCCGGATACAAATCAGCCGCCATCGGTTAGCTATCAAGTGCAGTACGTTTTCAATCGCGACGGAGAAGCGGCTGAGTTAAGTTCACGAGCAGCTACTGCAAAAAAATCATTTAGCGATGTGCGTGTTAGAAGTAGCTCAGGCAAGAGTACTGAATTTCCTGAACCCGATTCATTTAAACGAGATACGTTGGCGTCAAATCCCAGTCAGGACTATGTTAACCAACTCTGTGACTATGTAAGACATGCGGTTGAAACCGCGGCAACTGAAGCTTCAAAGGCCGCTGTAAAGCAAATAGAGTACAAATTTAGAAGCGTCGGTTCGAACCACACAAATAACTCCTTATTGTCGATGGAACCAGCTAAAACTCCAGCACAACATTCAAAAGAGCAATCGAGGCATAATCCTTCAGTGATGCCATATACCATAGTGCTTACAAAATCGTTATCAGGTTACCGTGTTGCAAAGCCAAAGACAAATTTACGCGCAAAAATACGCACGCAATCCATTCAAACGGATCGCATTGACCATTCCAAGCAAATTCAGTTTATTTATTTACCGGAAAGCCAAAGCCCCAGCAAGACAAAATATCCAACTAGTCGATCAACTCAAGCCAATTATCAACCCACGCCGAAAAAAGATCCTTTAATCAACGTGGATAGTATAACAACACCATTAGCACACATATTTGTTTCAGCTACAGATCTTTCAGAATCATCGACAACGACTGAAAAAGTTCCATGTGTGGAAAATTATTGCAAGCAGGAAACCCGATGCAACCAAGACAAAAAAGATTGCGCTCATCGGAGCGCTTCCAACAGTAGATGCACCTGGTGCAACAGGCACAACTGTACCTGCTACTTTGCTGGCGATCCATATCCGAATATTAAGAATGCTAAATGCTGTCCTTGACGCCCGTCTTGTTATCGCTCATAAGACAAAGTGCAAAAAAGTTACAAAAGTTTAAGTTTTACTGCAATATTTAGATTTGAAAATATCCAAATTCGTACTAGGGAAATTTATAAAGGCGAAATAAAAAATAAAATTATTTGAAAAATCCAAATTAAAAAAGCTTGGAGAACCATTTGTTCCGTGGTATGGCGGCTAAGATCAATGCGTTATCTTTTTTCTGAATTATCTTCCCTTTGTCATTTTTAGTGGTATGTGTATCTGGAATGACATAGATCCTTGCAAGAATACGGTAAATAAGCTCGGAAAGCAAAATGGAAGATGAATCCAGTGTCCTATTGGTACTGCTATAATTTTCCTCATTCTATTCTTGTAGAAGCTCAGTAATTGTTTGTTTAGTATGTACGAGTATCTCAGTCAGTCAACTCTGGAGATTTGAGAACCTGACGCAGTGTCTCATTGTCGTTTTATGGGTATATGTGCCGAAATGAAAGATGTGTTAACAACTCACTCCAGAAGATGTCAGCTCCTTTGCTTCTCCATATTCGGTAAATCCATGTAGATAAGATAGGTAGGTGTTCGGTTTTTGCTGGTTACCACAAAGGTAAAACTTGACGTGAACAATAAAATAACGAGATCCAGCCTATGAATGTTTTCGAGAATTTTAAAATCGCAACAAAACTACCTTCACTTTGTAGCTGTCGCTTGTGACGTCACGACGCGTCGAGCCTGTTGCTGTGCACACAAGTGCATGAGACACATACGTGTACTGTACGAGTGTAGATGTCACTGCCGCCCAAATCTACAAACTGATTTCAATGTGTAGTAGTATAAGTAGTTAGCCAGTATGGATGTTCTCAAATATTAGAAAATGCAGTAAAACTATTATTTATAAACCACTTAATATTTCCAGGAAATTTGATAAAAGTATTATTGATAAGATCTAAAGATTAATAATTTTCCTTAAAGTGTAAACAAGTTATATATTTTTTTATCATTTGCAGTATTACACACACACACTGATCTGATACGAAATGCTTTTTAATTTTAAAATCATAAGAACCAAATAAATAGTAAATCATGTGCTTAAATTGGGCATATTATAAAATTTAATTATGTATAAATATTATAAAAATATTTCCCGATAGGGAAATCCTTGAAGAGAATAGAATTTAGAAGGGGTAACCAGATTCCTGCTAAGACCAAAGCAATGTCGACTGGTAAGAGTAATCGTTTTAAAGCTCCTGCTGACAAAACTGATAAAATGCACTAGACGCTTAAGGAAAATAGTGCAGGTTTCTATACCCTGTACCCAGGGCCGTAGAGAGAAAATCCGGCCCGGGGGCAAAATGTACCGGCCCCTCTATTGCACCTATAGCTTGAACCACAACAGTACGACAGTAATTACACCGAGCCCCTGAGAAAACATCCCCCTTCCCCCCACCACCCTTTCCACCACCTCCCTTTCGCTGGTCCTGCCTGTACCTGTATATAAGGATTAGCATAAACGTATTGACCGACGAGCGCTTTTTGTATTTTTTTTAAGTGAGGTGTTGAAAAGTTGCGTAAAATGCGTGAACGCCCATTTTGTTTGTTTATGTCTGTCTTCTTCCCAGATTTTATTTACATTTGCTAATACTTAATTTGGCACGTTAGCACCAAACCGTATTGGTATTAACTCAGCATAAATTAGTAAATATAGTAAAAAAAAAAAATTTACGAGACTCACTTACTTAATCCAGTTAAATTTAATTAAAGTCTTTGTTTACTTTTTTGCTGTTTTTTTGTTTATATCACAAACAGAGTGTCCGGAGCAGCAGCCAATTCCCAATTAATTATTTAATAACATAAATATACAATACATTTACTGTAAATGATGTGCCCTGCGTGGCCAGCCCGTAATTTCTACATTCATCTTTCACTCAATGTAAATCCTCTCTTTGCACTATTTCTTAATCATCTACTCTTCGCCGCAAGGCATAAGCTTATGTTTCTGTCGTCACTTAAGTTAGTTGCAAAAGATCGATAGCTGAGTGCAGCTGTGTATTGCCAAGTTCTTAAAACTAAATTACATTTATGCACACATGTTACATCCAACATTAAACTACAATACAAACAATCACCTAAAAACATATAAACAAATTAAACTAAGATCACGGGCATAATAATAAATAATTTAAATCAAAAATCTTTTAGTGCGTTTAAGTTGCTGAAAAAGCTCAGCAGCTCCCAACACAGAGTATTTTTCAACACTTTCTCCTCAACTCAACAACTAAAGAAAAACTGTGATACAGTCGAGTTGGTGCGACAGGGTGATACCAAAGAATATAGAACTTGCCGCTACCTCCTTATTATACCTTACAAAAGTGCGTATTTTACCATGAAATGAAATGCTTAGAACGCGTACTGTACCTGCGAGGATAGCAAAATACGAAAATGAAACATAAATTTTCTTATGACAATAAAAAAAAATATATTTAATAGAAAAATAACAGAAATTATGGAAAATTAATAAAAAAAAAAATAGTTGAATCTAACACATCCCATCCTCTGAGAATCGAACCCCGACACATTAGACTATGAGTCGAACACGCATTCCATTAGGCCATTGCCACTGCGCGTGTCACAGTTGCAAAGTGTCATTTTCAAGCAAATGTAAAAATTCAAGCAATAGTTTCTGTGGGGTACTAATATCAGTACCCCACATAGTAAAATTTTGTTGTATGAGATGCGCATTCTATGTAGTTCTATATTCTTTGGTGATACCCTATTACTGGATATTCCCTCTAAGAACTTTCCAATTGGAAAATGTATGTTTTGTTGGTGTACCGTATGATGGTACGGCCTACCATCACATATGCAGCCCTTTTTTGGTGGCCCAAGCCGCAGCAAAGTGTGGCCATCAAGAAGTGCAGCAAGCTTCAAAGTCTGGTATGCCTATCCCTCTCGGGAGCTATGCCTAACTGTCCAACAGTTGTCATGCAGTCAGTCCTTGGACTAACACCACTGCACATTTTTATCAAAAAGTCAGCCATGCAGAGTCTACTACGAATCCAGATCACATCTGGACTCTTAGCAAGTGATACAGGACATGCCGCACTTATAAACTCTCTTCCTGACGTATCGATGTGCGCTAGATCAGATCTTATGATCACGGAATTAATACACAACAAGAAATTTTTATCTCTTTTCCCAAGTCAGGAGCCATGGGCTGAAGGCAGCCCCTGTGGAAATATCCTGAACAGGGTGTAGGAGTTGGAGTCGTTGGACCCAACACCAGGATCTCTATTGCAATGGGTATGGATCTGCGCCCACAGTATCCTTTACAAGGGAACTAGGGGCAAACATTTTCATTTATTCAGATAGCCAAGCCGCTGTCAGTGCGCTATCATCCTGGAGCATCTCCTCTAGGATGGTCAAAGAATGCCATAATTACCTCCAACTCCTGTCCTCCCTTAACAAAGTCGTGCTATGTTGGGTACCTGGACTCTCAGGAGAGAATGGAAACGCGATCGCTGATGATCTAGCACGACAGGGTGCCTCAACCCCCTCTACATCTCCAGCGCCCTTCTGTGGTATTGGTTCGTCCAAACGGGCTGCAAGGGAACATAGGAGATACGGGTTCTCTTTACCGGGGCTGCGACAAGCAAAAGAACTTGTCAAACCTCTGGATGTGATCAAGACAAAAGGTCTTGGGTGAGCGGACCTAAAACTCCTGTTAGTATACCTATTTGGGCACCACAATGTAAGATACAACCTACAGAAAAATGGCGTATAGAGTCTACACTCTGTCTCGAAGACGGCGAAACCACCCGACATATTCGCTATGACTGCTCAGCGCTGGTGTGGGACAGAGCCTGTCACATGGGAAAGGAACGGATTAATCGTTTCCAGCTTAGAGCAATAACAACGAAAGCCCTACAGCTATTCATGCGAAAAGCGGAAAGTCTTGTGCGTTAACATATGGGTACGGTACAAAAGATCTTTGGTCGCAGTGCCCCACCACTTTGTAAGGAACCTATGAAGGAGAAAAAAAAATGTTTGGTTGGTGCAGTACGATATTTATACCTGTAAGTTTTCTAAATTTCTTCCGATTTTGATGAGAATCGAAAGCTATGTCAAACACGTTATTAAAAGTATATAGTTTAGTTTAAAATGAATACGATGAGAGTCGTGTTGGTTTGTTTATAAGGGCTACATGAATATTCTTGTTGATTCTAGGTAATTTTTTACCAAAATTACGAATTCCTCAGATATTAATACACATTATATACAAAGGGGTGTGAAAATAGTATATTTTGACTAGTATTTGTCCGATTTTGTATATTTTTGACACACAGACGCAAAGCTCTGCTGTTGAGCTATGAGGTCTGCCACGTCAGGGTTCAGGAAGTGTTGAGTTAAGAGTTGAATCTCCGCCATGTACTTTTTGTTGTTGCAACTCCTTAACAGCAAGCGTGGCTACCTACCTAAAGTCGGCTCGAGATCCAGTTTGGATTCCTAGTTGCACATACGGTGTAGTTCAACATATTTTATAATAATAGTCATCCAATATGACATCGATCCTGATGCAATTTTTTTCTTTCTTTATTTTTGGTTTTACTGTTAAGATAATCTTTTAGTTATACATTCTTGTTCACGCTTTCCGTCATATCATTTTAATTGGATCTATTGATATCTCGCAAAACCAAACCAATCATCATATTTATTTTTAAAGTCGGAAAGTCTTAATTAATTTAGTATATGTTATGTTACCTTAGGTAACAATTTGGCAGCAAATTTTTGATCTTATTTACCAAGAGAGCTACACAAAGACAGTTAGGTCCGATTTAAGAAGCTTCAGTAGAAGTCTGTAGAATAGATATATTTTTTTTCAATTATAGGAAATTGGGATTGATCAATATAAGAGACAATACAACAATTTGCTTGCGAAAGCAAAGTGCCTCTCTAGACAGAACAGCTAAAATCGAACTTAAGGAGAGTTAAATTGGCCACTTAATTAGTCATGATGAGGGTTATAGAGTTTTAAAAGGCAAACGCTCTTCTCCTGCGCATTGGGAATTTGAGTAGAAGAAAGTTATGGCTATGATAAGGCATACATTCGATAGTACAGGGTATTTTAAAGTCGGGCCGGACCGACTAAAGCATTCATGTATGCAATGGAATGAACGTTATAGAAATAAACAAATGTACAGGGCATATTATGGTCTGGATGATCTAAATTGAATAAAGAAGACCGTACGTGGGTTGGCGTGCAAAGCACCCAGTTTTTTTTTCATTCCTTTTTCACCCTTCCAGCAACAGTTTTTCACTATTTATCCTTAACCTTTTCCAATAAAATTAAAAACTCGAACCCAAGAAAATCGATTCAGAACTTCGCTAGCTATAACTATAAAATATAGTCATTCAACGTATGACGAACTGTAGGATTCAAATTGCGGGGTATAGTACCGTCGGGATGTCCCGACTGTTGTGTGTTTTTATTTCAACCTTTTCTTTTTTTAGTTCCACTCCTAGACTATATCTTGATCTAAGTCGGTGCATATTGTAAAAAAGTTTATCAAATGGTTAAGTGACTCAGATTGGTTTTACTTATTTTTGTTCTCTTTTCTCAAGCAGGGCTGGGATCATGGCTGGGACGATTCTTATGATCTCTAATCTCTAATATGTTGGATTTGTCTTCGAAGGAGTCCAATTTGTTTCTTTCATTCACAAAAGTGAAGGTGAGCAACAAGGTACTTTGGAAATTGGGTGTTCAAATTTATATATGGGGAAACATGTCTTTTTAAAAAAAAATCGATATAAAACTTTGCACATGTTTTCTTTTGGGTATTAAACAGTTATCACTGTTTTGATAATTTCGACCCCTAAGATAGGAATTGGCCCGCTATAACTATATAAAAATCTAATCGCTGTTCGGCTTCCTTTGTGTTGAAGAATCGATCTAAGCCCTTAAAGTGGAGAGCTTAAATATTGGAGTAAAAAGTTGTCACGAGGATCACGTTCTAAGTATGGCTTAACACAGTACTTTTCTATATTTATCGCTATCGCTTAATGTTGTTACCAATTTTTAAAGATAATATTTATAATCTTCATTCAACCCAGTAACCTAGAAAGTCGATCATCAATGAAATCTTTACACTTTCAAGGTCACATGTTCTACAAAAAAAAAAATGATTCAATGCAGCTCATTACGTCACTTTGCAAAATATTTTTTTCTGCAAAAAGTTTAAACTTTGTGTTTTAGGTATTGTCACAATTCGTAAAAGTTAATTTAAAATCGAAAAAGTGGTTCGTCGATAAGAGCAAACAATATATGTTTGGAGCAAACATGTCTCATTTCCCAAACTCTTAAAATAGTGCCAATAGTGCTACATATTTTTGCCAATATCGTGAGATACTTTCCTGTCAATTTCTAACAAATTGAAAAAGTTGACGCTACCAAGGTTGATATCATCAGCTACGTTCAAAGCGATTTACAACCAACAGCCAGCTACAGATACTACACGGGCGCAACCAAGCCAAACGGTGATAATTTCTTAACTATCTTTAATAAAGATGCGTTTTGTGGAGGTTGCCGCTTATCATGTCTGCCGGAACGTACTGTTGTTGTAGGCATAGTCATGGTAATTGCGGGAATGTCGTTGTTGAGGCCTTAGCATTGTTGGGTGTAGATGGTTTCAGCAATAATAGGTCTTAAAAAAGAAAAAGCGATGTAGTTTGAAAGTGCCGACTTTGAGTTACTCTATAAATGAGTCGAATGTTAATGTGCACTTTTTGGGAAACAAAAAAGTGATCGTTGATAAATTTATTCCCCTAACAACATTTCCAACATTGTTTTAACGGCCTGATTTGGCCTTAAGGCAGTTCATGCCCAATGATGGCTCCAGCTGCATCCTGGATTGGCGACAATAAAACATATGATAAATGCAATATATAAAAATACATGAATTTTTGAGTTTTTGCAATAAATAAATAAATAAATAAAAAAAAAAAAAAAAAAAAAAAAAAAGTTTAAAACACAGGCGGTATTTTTAAGTTTATTTTTAATCTTACTTATTGAAGTGTTTGGGGGCTTGTATCGACGAAGAGTCAATATGGTACGTTTAGTGAACTCCTCGTGGAACTGACGTCTTTTGGAACCACATTTTTCCTACAAAAACCGCAAAAAACAAAAAAGCTCGACGATTTTTAAAAACAAATTATGCAGATCGAATTTCTGTTTGGCTTATTAATTTTATAATTTTTTAATATCAACGCATTTCTTTAAAAAAAAAAATTAAATTTTTTTATATTTATCGATTTAGCATTTTTTAATTATTTATTATTATAATTACTTTTATTTCAATAAAAAAGATGGCGCACGTTAAAATCGGGCGCGGTCGACTTTGGGATACCCTTTACCACCACATTGCAATCAAATCCGATATATTGCTTACGAACTCCAAAAGAGACTTCTTCGCCAAATTTGGTTATGCTATTTTTATAAACAAACAAAAAAAAAGTCAAATTTTGCACCAAACACGTTTTTTTTTTTTTTTTGTCCTATGAGGGCTAAATGATATAGTCAACCGATCAAATTTTGTATAGTGTTGGGAAACTCTAAAAGACTTTCGAATGCCAAATTTGGTTTCGATATCTTTATAAACAACCGAGTTATTTTTAGTTTTTGTCATCAATCTGTCCTACGGGAGCGATCAACCAATTTTAATAAAAATTGATACGGTGCTGGGGATGTCTAAAAAACTTCCAAGTACCAAATTTGATTACGATATCTTTGTAAACAAACGAAACAGAATGAAGTTTGCACCAAACACGTTTTTTTGACCGATCGGTCGTTAGGAGCTATGTGATATAGTCAACCGGGATCTCTAAAAAATTTGGTTACGATATCTTCATAAACAAACGAATTATATATCTAAAACTTTTGGTTTTTTTTCGAGGTACTCTCAAACACCCCTATGGTAGCTATAAAATGTAACCCCGATAACAACAAAATAAAATAAACTTGTCTCCAATGGAATATTAAGGAATCTAATCTGAAAGTTTGGTTGCTCTAGCTCTTACCATCTCGTGGATCTTGACGTTCATACGGACGGACAGACAGACAAACAGACAAACAGACAAACAGACAAACAGACAAACAGACAAACAGACAAACAGACAAACAGACAAACAGACAAACAGACAAACAGACAAACAGACAAACAGACAAACAGACAAACAGACAAACAGACAAACAGACAGACAGACTGACATCAATTTCTTTAGTCACTCTGATCATACTTTCGGTAACTTTCGGGGGTCTCCGACGTTTCCTTCTGTATGTTACATACATTTTCGGCTTGCACAAACTTAATATACACTTTGTACCATACGGTACAGCCTGCACAACACAAAAAACAAAAACAAAGTTAATAATTTGCAATGAAGAAACTTTAAATTTTTTCATTCCTAAGTGCGGACTTCTTACTGAAGAATTGTAATGCTTTTTCAAGCTCCGACTTGAAGAATAGTTCAACAAAAAAACTTTCGTTCTAAATTTTTCAAAAACTTCTTCACGAAATTTTGGAAATTAGTTATGAAAAAATCGAATAGAGCAGCTTCAACAAATAAAAAAATACTTGAAAATAGTCTTTTTTGGGAGAATAAATGTAGGAAATTTGTTTTAGTCTCGCAACTTCTGGCAACACTGTTACATATTTAAAAGTTCGCATCCAACAGCGACAAAAGAAAACGGGTTTACAGTAGCTGAACATTGAAATATAATAATAATTTTGTATACGTTTCATTTTTTTATCTTTTGTGTCTTAGAGCTCCCAATGAACCCTTTCTTTTACGTTGTTCAGAACTTACTTGCTTCCATATACCTTATATACCCTATAAACCATTTAATTGGCTTAGTGTATTAAAAGACTTGTAGATCACTCTAACTTAACTATACATATTTTTTATTAACCAACAAAAAACGACGAATCAGTGAAATTGCCAACTACACGCCCTTCTGGGCACGTTGATGAAACGTTTGAAGGAAAGTGAAATCCCAGACGCCCCTCATCGCATTGGTCTGGCCTGGCGAAAGAACTCTCATCTAGCGTTACTAATTGCTGGCAAAGTTGCAGACGTCGCCATGCGACAATGGAATAGTGTAGTATGGCTTAACGCCAACGATGCGCGCCCACCGAGTGGCTTTGACAATTTCAGGCTTAAATTGCCAAAGCGCAATTTGTCGCCAGTGATTCGTCCAGTGGCGTAATATTCGCTTTATGTGCAGTAAATGTTTTATAAAGTCGATGACATCGCAGCGGGCGAGTTTAGTTGCAATGTTTAAAACCAAATGGAATGTACTTGGATTTTTGTGCGTAGCTGTTTTGGCAAACGCGCAGGCACAAAATGCCACCACGACGGCTGGACGCGTAGAGCAGTTGAAGCTAAACTCGGTGAGTGGTTATACGAACCACAAACGTGAAAGCAATGCGCAGGATTTGGCTGGCTCGGCAACTGCCAAAAGCTATGAGCCACCGCCAGAATTTTATAGAGGTCCCGGATCGACAGCCGCCGACAATGCGGCAGCAGGTTTTATATCTAAGCCAATAGGTAGTGTGCTGGCAACAGGTCTAGGAGCAGCGCAAGCTGGTAACGTCGGCGATGCACTCAGCGATTCTTACAGTAAGTGGCGTAATGGCGCGGGCATACACGAGCGCATCAGTGTGGGTAAGCTTAAACATTGGCAATAGCGCAGTCAGTTCCAAAGTCTTAAAGCCTGAAACACATAGGTCACTATGGCGGTGGTGCGCAGGCGCAAAGCAATCATGCAGGCGCTGGCTATGCCTATGAAGGACATCCTTATGAATACGCACATGGTGGTGCCGGCGGCGGTGGTTCACATTACGCTAACGCAGGTGGATACTATGGTGGTTCCAGCGCCGAGTCCCTACCTTTTGATGTTTACGGTACGCGACCAGGCTTGGGACCGGCCCATGGGCAGTATGGTGGCGGAGAGTATTCCTATTCTTATCCACTTGAGGGTCACGATATGCCCACACATAAAGGACCTCCAGAGCTGTCACAAAAAGCTTTGCTAGCTAAAAGTTTTCTTATACCCTTGGCCAGCGCAGCGGTCTTGGGCATAGCGGCTGCCTTGGTTAGCAATCCCTTGCTACTGCAGCTGGGCACTGTATCTGGCTTGGGACCAACTGTGGTGGGCAAACGCAAACGCCGCTCATTGGGCAGATTCAAATACCAAGGACCTTATGCAGCATATGATAAAAAGGCTCATTAAATTAAAAAAAGTTTTTTTTTAATATATGCCCAAAACCGAAGGGACGTTTTTCTTTTAAATTAACTACTCTGTTAATATTTATTTAGAACTTTAAAAAATCTCTTAATGGGTTGCGAGATTCTTTACTTAAATTACAATGCATCGGCTGCACCAAGCTTTAGTTCTAGTAAGCTTTTATTCCTGCCTTCTATTGAATGTACATGCACATTTTATTATTAGGAATTGTTTCAATGGTATGTAAGAATAGATTGAGACAATGTCTACGACAATTCATTTGTGAGATTGCTTACTTAAACTACTATAAATTACACATTAATATTGCATTTGGGATTCTTAAACTAATGAACTGTTTCAGTCTTATGCATGGAATGGTTTAAAACTACCAGCACACTGATTTGTCTTGTAGAAGGCTGCCATGAATGCGTTGCGAAAGAAATCTGAAAAAAAAATAGAGTTCTGTATGCTTAGAATAAGTCAAAAGAAAACCAACGTGATACATACCTCATGGTGTGTATGGGCACGGCTGAAACAAACAACAAAAAGAGAACATTATGTTGCTCGTCCGCCTGCGCATAACATTTGTGATAGTCTGAGCACCAATATTGATCAGATAGCGAAGTCTGATTGGGTGCATCGCCAACAGTTTCCAATTGTTGGATGGCTTCCATAGTTTGATCATAGAATTTTTTTAGCATATTCAGACGCTGCAAGTCCCCAACAATAATACGCTTGGCATTTGCCGACTGATGCAGATTTCGTGTGAAAATACACTTGCGGGTTTGCGTATTAATTAATATAAGTGCCAATACATGGGCATCAATATCCACAGACTCGGGTAAACTGCGTGGTACGCAGCGTTCAACAACGGCCAGCAAATTGCTTTCACTGCGATAAGCGCTAAGAGCCTGAGCGTGAAGGTCACGGAACTGAGGCTCTGTACCACAGAGCACACATAAAACGCTGTTGGCAGCCACGGGAATACTAACAAAACGGTAAGCAATATTTGGACTTTTTGAGGGTAAGTAAACAGGCACATCATGCTGAAGTTTGCTTGAACAGTTTAGCAGCAGCATGAGTAGCTCTCGATCGACAGTATCCAAATCCCACCAGCCTTCGGTGGCCACTGCAATACGCTGTCCATTGCCCACTACCAGGCAACAGAAAAGCGAACCACACTGTGAGCTAAATTCATTCAAGCGTTGCAAAAGCTGAGCATTCTCTGAAGCCAACACGCAATCCGTATATCCAAGCAATTTGGTGCCAGCACTGGCTGCTTCCAGTGCTGCATCCACAATGGGCATATAATTTTTGGCATCCTTTTTAAGGCGTTCCAGAAGCGCTCTATGCGCCAGCTCATCGCGACTTATAAAAAGTGCAATGGCACGAAAGACAAGTTCCGCTAACGTTTGCAGCGCATTCTCACCTAAACCACGACCGCAAACAATCAATGTAATGGCATTATGAAAATCGCGCCAAATATAAGTCCATTCTTCTGCGTAAGTGACTTGTAGTTGCATGCCAAGAGATTTAAAAAACATATGCACCCCATTGAGTGAGGCTACTGTTGAAAAAGGCAGCTGAAAAAGCAACAGTTTAAAATGAAACAATACAAAATTATTTTTAAATTTTTAGAAATACTTACATTATCGCATTCGCCTTTTTTGCGCGTAAATATTGGCAAACCGCCGTTAGTTGTAAGGGCAAGCAAATAAACAGACATTTTTAATAAGAAACTAGAATGATCACTGATCAAAAAAATAGAAGAAATTATGGAGTATTTAATGTTGTTCCTACACCTGCGTACAAGTTTAATGGCAGCATCATAATTTTGAAGTCTGGCAGCATTATATTGTGCGTTGTTTTTGTTTCGATAAAACAACAAGCAAACACACAAAACACTTTTCCAAAAGAAAACACTACATTAATAAGATTTATAAAATATGAAATATAAGCAACCAGATCTTAAAAACGTGTTTTTTTGTGAGCTTTTTTAAAAAGAAAAAGAGTTATGCGATACATCGATATAATATTTTTAATCGAAACTAACATCCCTCGGCTTTTGCATTATCAAGAACTCACATCACTGCAGCAGCGGGTAAGGAAAAAGTAATGCGAAAAAGTTTGTTTAAATACAAATTGAGCCTAAGGTTAATAACCAATTGCATATAAATGTGCGCAACGTGTATTGTAATGTGCAAGTAAAAATTGTTAAACATTTCTATATTGGATGCGTGTAACAAGAAAGTTATAGTCAATTTTCCACTGCCCGTTTTGCGCTTTTCATTTTACACGCTGCTTCGCTAGTTGCAACGCTTTTTAGCAAACGCTGGAATTGGTAAGTGTAAATGCAAGAAAAAAACATAACTATACATAAAAACGCAGTTTTTAAACGAACCGAGCACATGCTTTAATAATATTTTATACAACAACGCTAAGCAATCGTCGTGCATGTATTGGCTTATTTGTGAAATGCCGCCGCAGTCTTAGCAGCGGCAGCGCTGCGACAACGATGATGGCGTATGTGAATGGTTTAGTTTGTTGTGTGTGTGTGTGTTTCGGTGCGAAAAAGTGTAAGCAGCAGAAGCGCGCGCCACAGCAAGCAGCTTGCGATTGCCTACTGTGTATAAGTATGGATGTGTGTGTGTGTGTGTTTGTAAGTCTGTGATGTGCCAAAAAAAAAAGAAAATAAGAAAATATAAAAAATATGGTTGCCTATTATTGCAAAAAAAACGCAATAATTTTCTAATAATGCATTTTCAATTTTTTGCAGCTTCCACAGTAGCTTCAGCAGCCGTCAACAAATAAAATATATATAAGAAGCGCGCGCCCTATTTGCCTGGAGGTGTGCCACCTTAACTCTATCAAAATTAACGCCGAAACAGCCGCTGAACGACGCCGACGAGAACGCTGCTTTTATTATAAGGCAATGGCGATGTTGACGACAGAGGAGGCGAGCAAATTGCTCGACTTTTCACAAAAATTGGACATCAATTTGCTCGACAAGATTGTCGAGGCTTTGTATTCATCGCAAGGTGAGCAATTGCGCTTGGCGCAAGACATACTCACCACATTAAAGGAGCATCCAGAGGCATGGACTCGAGTGGATAGCATACTTGAATATTCACAAAATCAACAAACTAAATTTTATGCATTACAAATTTTGGAAGAAGTTATAAAAACGCGCTGGAAGGTGCTGCCGCGCAATCAATGCGAAGGCATTAAGAAGTATGTTGTTAGTCTAATAATAAAAACATCCTCGGATCCAGCCGTTATGGAGTTAAACAAAGTCTACTTAAATAAGCTAAACATGATATTGGTGCAGATTCTAAAGCGTGAGTGGCCTAGAAACTGGGAAACCTTTATAAGCGATATTGTAGGCGCCTCCAAGACCAACGAGAGTCTATGCATGAACAACATGGTTATACTAAAGAACCTTAGCGAAGAGGTTTTTGACTTTTCGCTTGGTCAGATTACACAAACCAAGGCAAAACATTTGAAGGACACCATGTGCTCGGAATTTTCACAGATATTTACTCTGTGCTCCTATGTATTAGATAATTCAATGAACGCTGCCCTAATACATGTCACATTGGAAACATTGTTGCGTTTCCTCAATTGGATACCACTGGGTTACATATTCGAAACCACGCAAATAGAGACGCTTATATTTAAATTCCTTAGCGTTCCCATGTTTCGCAACGTAACCCTAAAGTGCCTGTCGGAAATTGCCGGTCTGAGCGTCTCGAATTATAATGAGAACTTTGCAGCACTTTTTAAAGATACAATGGTGCAGTTGGACCAGATCATAGGCCAAAACATGAATATGAATCATATATTCCTGAGCGGCAATGACACGGAACAGGAGTTTGTCCAGAATCTGGCTATGTTTCTGTGTACGTTTTTAAAGGAGCACGGCAAATTGGTCGAGGATGCCAAATATGTCGATCATTTGAACCAGGCGCTTATGTATCTGGTCATGATTAGCGAAGTTGAAGATGTGGAGGTCTTCAAAATATGCTTAGAATATTGGAATAGTTTAGTAGATGATCTCTACAATACTGAGTTCTTTAATCACTTGGAATCCTCTAAACGCCAGCAAGTGTATCCTCGTCGTCGCTTCTATGCGCCTATCTTGTCCAAGGTTCGATTCATAATGATTTCACGCATGGCCAAGCCAGAAGAGGTCCTGGTTGTTGAAAACGAAAACGGCGAGGTAGTACGCGAATTCATGAAGGATACCAATTCAATTAATCTATACAAAAATATGCGAGAGACTTTAGTCTTTTTAACGCATTTAGATTGCGTCGACACAGACAGAATTATGACACTCAAACTAATGAATCAAGTGAATGGTTCGGAGTTCTCCTGGAAGAATTTGAACACACTGTGCTGGGCTATTGGCTCCATATCAGGTGAGTTTTTGAAAAGTTGGAGGCAACAGCCTATTAATTTACTTATGGGATCGTATTACTTTTAAAGGTGCTTTTTGTGAGGAGGATGAGAAGCGGTTTTTGGTCACTGTCATAAAGGACTTGCTTGGCCTGTGCGAGCAGAAAAAGGGAAAGGACAACAAAGCTATTATAGCATCAAATATTATGTATGTGGTCGGCCAATATCCGCGCTTTTTGCGTGCCCATTGGAAATTTCTCAAGACCGTGGTGAATAAGCTATTCGAATTTATGCACGAAACCCACGATGGTGTGCAGGATATGGCTTGCGACACGTTTATAAAGATTGCCATTAAATGTCGTCGCTACTTTGTTACCATACAACCAAACGAGGCGTGCACTTTTATTGATGAGATACTGAGCACAATGAGCTCTATAATATGTGATTTACAGCCACAACAGGCAAGTTATTAAACGCATCTAAAAGCCTTTATATTAATGATGTACGTTTCACTTTTTTTTAGGTGCATACCTTCTATGAAGCTGTCGGTTACATGATCTCCGCACAGGTCGATCAGGTGCAGCAGGATGCGTTAATTGAACGGTATATGCTTTTGCCGAATCAAGTCTGGGATGACATCATTTCGCATGCATCGAAAGATGTGGACTTCCTGCAGAACATGACAGCCGTCAAGCAATTGGGTAGCATTCTAAAGACGAATGTAGCTGCATGTAAGGCATTAGGTCATGCCTATGTCATACAATTGGGCCGTATCTATTTGGACATGCTGAATGTGTACAAAATTACGTCGCAGAACATTATACAGGCAATTGAGCTAAATGGTGTTAATGTGAACAATCAGCCTTTGATCAAATCAATGCATGTGGTCAAAAAAGAGACGCTCAATTTGATTTCCGAATGGGTTTCACGATCCAATGACAATCAGTTGGTGATGGAGAATTTTATACCGCCCTTATTGGAAGCTATACTCAAGGATTATCAGGTAAGCTAAGCATATTACTTTGACATTTGGTTTTAAATGATGAAGATGCGCTATACTTAAGGAAGGTGTTAAGAAGTATTTAAATCAAATCAAAAAGATGGCGTACGTTAAAGTCGGGCGCGGACGACTTTGGGATACCCTGTACGACTGCTTGCAATAAAATCCGGTATATTGCTTAAGAACACCAAAAGATTAGAAAAGAAAAAAGAAATTATATTACGAAACCTTTATAAACAACCAAAAACAGACGAATTTTCAACCAAAAATGTTTGTTTGACCGATCGTTGCTATGGGAGCTATATGATATAGCCAACCGATTTTGATCAAATTTGGTACAGTTCTAAAAAACTTCCGAGTGCCAAATTTGGCACGAAACACAACGAATTTTGTACAAAAAACAATTTTTTGACCGATCGGTCCTATGGGAGCTATATGATATAGTCAACCGATTTTGATCAAATTCGGCTTGGGAACTAAAAAATTATTGGGGGAAAAATTTTGTTACGATATCTTCATAAACAAACGAATTCTCCATCTAAAACTTTTTGTTTTTTTCGAGGTCCTCTGAAACACCCCTATGGGAGCAATATAATGTAACCCCGATATCAAAAAATAAAATAAACTTGTCTCCCCTGACATAATAGCGCATCTAATCTGAAAATTTGGTTGCTCTAGCTCTTACCATCTCTGAGATCTAGGCGTTCATACAAAACAATATTACTTAATCTACTCCTTATGAATTATTATTACCTTACTAAATTTGCTTTAATTATCTTAATCGCTCAACACAGTTTATTTATTTTTATATAGAGCAAAGCTGCTCGAAATAATTTTTGTTAATAACTGCTTTTTCAATCTTATCAACTCAATTTATTCATTTTTATGTGCACTTCCCCTATTGTTTTAAAATTTCGGGACTATCTTGAAGTTCATCGAAACCGAATAATAAAACACTATTAAAATTAAAGGTAATACGAGTTTGAATGAAACTTATTATTTTTTAATCTTTTTTATTAGCTTTGCAAAGTGCCATCGGCACGCGAACCAAAAGTATTGAGCGCCATGGCCACTATTGTGCACAAGCTACGCCAGCATATCACAAATGAAGTACCAAAAATCTTTGATGCCGTCTTCGAGTGCACTCTGGACATGATTAATAAAAACTTCGAGGATTACCCACAGCATCGTTTAAGTTTCTACGAATTATTGCAGGCAGTTAACGCGCATTGTTTCAAGGCGTTCCTATCTATACCCCCGGCGCAGTTTAAGCTTGTATTTGACTCGGTCGTGTGGGCTTTTAAGCATACCATGCGCAATGTGGCAGATATGGGTTTGAATATTCTTTACAAGGTGCGTATGATTTGAAACATAATATACTTTGTGTTCTGTTGTAAATATTCAATTATTTTACAGATGCTACAAAACCTTGAACAACATCCGCATGCGGCGCAAAGCTTCTACCAGACATTTTTTACAGATATCCTCATGCAAATCTTTTCCGTAGTCACAGATACTTCTCATACGGCTGGTTTACCAAACCACGCTATCATATTGGCTTACATGTTTTCCTTAGTGGAGAACCGTAAAATCACGGTGGATCTGGGACCCATACCAGACAATATGATATTCATACAAGAATATGTTGCGTCGCTTTTGAAGTCGGCATTTAATCACTTGTCTGATAATCAGATCAAAGTCTTTGTGACAGGCCTTTTTAACTTGGACGAAAATGTGCAAGCATTTAAGGAGCATTTGAGAGATTTTCTCATACAGATACGCGTAAGTTATTGCCACAAAAAATGTTTTTTTTTCAGTTAATTGAAATATATACCTTGCAGGAAGCCACCGGAGAGGATGACTCTGATTTGTACTTGGAAGAACGCGAAGCGGCACTGGCTGAAGAACAATCAAATAAGCTTCAAATGCAAAGGCAAATTCCAGGCATGTTAAATCCGCATGAGTTACCGGAAGATATGCAGGATGAATAAATATAGTTTTGCATAATAGTTTGAAGCTGAGAGGAGTGAGTGTTTCTCCGACATGAGAAAGAGTATGTTTTGTTTGATTGAATGCATATAATTATAAAAGTTATATATATATATACACACACACACACACACACACACATTTACACTTATACAAAAATAAAACACACAGACAAAAATTTGAACGCTTTCGAGTGCGTTGAATGATCCCGGAACCAGAAATCACAACGACAAACGCGGTTACACTGCGCAATAACATAAATTAATTTGATTAACATATTTTTGTGCATTAGCCGTGATCAATACACACACACACACACCCAAACATGTCACATATACACTACACCTGCACGAACGAATGCGTCGTCTATATATTAAATGCAAGCGAAAGATATAACAAAAACTTTATACTAATATTAAAACTAATAATAATGATGTTTGTTTGAAATTTTTAAATGAGTATAATTGTAGAAATCGTGTATGAATGAAAACCGACCGAAAATCACAAGTAAAAACAGACAGACACACATAGCACATTTACAAAAACAGACATAATTAACAAACACAGACACACAGCAAAAACATTAAATATTAAAGTAAATTAAATGTAGCAGTTTGCCAGAAAACATACAAAAATTTTATGTAAACATTTGCATAATAAAAATTAGCCGTAATCCAGTAAAAATGAGAAGATAAAGTTAAAATAAATCATGTGTGTAATGTGTGCGCAGAAATTAAATAATTGGTTCACACAAAAACATACATTCACACAACCATAGACATGCGTATGATTGATTGATGAAATGATGTTTAAATTTTTACATTTAAATTAGTTTGTACATTACATTTAAAATAAAAATCAATATAAAATGAAATACAAAAAGCAAAACTACCTATACTGATTAACATCTGTCTGTTGTCTTCAGTTTTGTGTTTAAAAACAGTTCCAAATTGCATTTTATATTTTTATAATATAGCTTTAAGTTTAACCAAGAACAAAAATGCAACGGCTACAAATAAATTTTTTTAAGCACTTTGACTCTGCGCAAATTATCGATAACTACGCTCAGGCACGGATTACAGCAGGAACTTCAAATATGAGAACAAATGTATTTTCTATTATTTTTTTACTATCACTTAGGTGTAGTTTCCTTGTTTTGGTTATTATCCAAATCCAAATCTAAGTACTGAAAACAATAAAATGGCGAGCCACAAGTTTTTTATTGTGTTGCCGCCATAACTTTTCTATACTCTTAAGTTAAGTCTTAACCAAACATTCAAAAGTATGCTGGATTTGTGGAATGCAAGTAGAAGGGTAAGGAAGCGTAAAAGACAACATGTATGTATATTGTTAATATCTGTCCCTGATCACTGATCAATACTGGTTCAATTCAACACCCTAGTGGTCATCAAGGTCGGATGCAAATTGTAAAACTAATCTTTTTCGAAAAGCTTGAATGAAATTTCACTTCTTCGAAATAAACTAGATGCACTTTTGACTTGTTTTGTTGTGTTAACAAAAGAGGGAAATACTACTGCGTCAATTCAATAATTGATCAATCACACAATTCTCAACTGTATGTATAATGGTAATATAATATAATATTGTGATTTTGTGAAGAAAACGCTCTTTTTTATAAAAAGCTTTAAAAGCTACACTTATAAGGTTTTTTACAGATGATTGTTATTGGCCTTTCATAGTTATCTTATTTTTTTTTCGTTTATGTCGGCTTTTTAAGTCAATCCTTATATTAAAGTTGGTTCATTCACTTATAGTTATGGTGACATGCACTTAGTCCGCCGTGTATATAGGTACAACGGTGTACGATCAGAACCGCCTTTAATTGCATCAAACCCTGCTGGGATATTGAAATTAAAAAACTTAAATAGTGGACACATTTTTATGCCACGTGAGCTCAGGGCCGAGGATATTATGGAAAGCGCCTTCTCAAAAAATTATGAGTATCAAATCGCATATTGCCTTACCAGTTTTGTCTATATATGTTTATACTGTCTTTGATCGAATCATTCAAATATGACCGTGTATTTACCGTGTACCCATAGGGCCAAGGGTATACTTATAGAACTTGTAAAGATCGGATGCAACCTTCCAAGGATAAAAGCAAAGATGTACAGATTTATGAGAACCTCCCTCATGCAATGAAAATATAGTCGCCTATTTTTAATTAGTAAACAAGCCAGTGCCTTAAAATTTGGTGTTGTCGTATGGGAGCCTAATAAAAGCAGAACTGTCGACTTTTTTTAAGACTTTCTCACGCCGGTTGGAAAGGTTCTCTCAATAAGGTCGGCTAAAACTTAAAATTAAATAAATGCTGCTGTGAATTAAATTATTAAATATTTTTGTTTAAAAGGCCCGAGAGCTCCATATAAATGCTGCTGTGAATTAATTTATTAAATATTTTTGTTTAAAAGGCACGAGAGCTCCAAAAAGTGTACGGATATGCTGCTTTAAGCGAAACAACGTGCCGTGATTGGTTCTGTCGCTTCAAAGACGGTGATTTCGATGTTGACGACCGTCCAAGTGAAGGACGGCCCAAAACCTTCGAAGACGCTAAATTGGAGGCATTGCTTGATGAGGAGCTTGCTTCAGCATTAGGAGTTACCAGCCAAGCCATTTCCAAGCGATTACATGCGTTGGGTATGATTTTAAAGCAAGGAACTTGGGTTCCTTATGATTTGAAGACGGTTTTCTTCGGCCACAATACGAGCAGAGGCACGAAAAAATAATTATACTGCATGACAACGCTCGGCCTAACATTGCCAAGCCTGTTAAAACCTACTTAGGAAAGCTCAAATGGGAAATCCTATCCCACCCGCCATATTCTCCAGATATTGCGCCCTCCGATTATTACTTGTTCCGTTCGATAGCACATGGTCTGCCTGATCAGCAGTTCCACTCATATGAAGATATCACAAAATAGCTTGATTTGTGGATAACCACAAAAGACGAACAGTCCTACCGTCAAGGTATTGGAGCTCTGCCAGAAAGATGGGAAAAAGTTGTAGCTAACGATGGGCAATACTTTGAATGATTCATTGGTAACCATTTTTTTACAATAAAGTTACATTTACATCAAAAGAACACCGAGAAGTTAGTTGCGCACCTAATAATATTGCATATACATATTTTAGTATTAAAAAGAACCTTTAATTTGTGACAATAAAAAAATCTTTTTTTTAAATTTTAATGTACAAAAAATGTATTTAAAAACAAAAAGTTTAAAAATTTTGTATTTTCATATAAAAAAATGTATACAGCCAAGCTTTTTGCGGCGCTAGGAACTTCTGTCCGGTCGTTCTGACTATCTGCGTTATTTCCAAAATTATATCTTGAAGACTTACTTTTTTATCCGTAAACGCAAGAGCCGCAGATAGTGCTAATCTGTACCTGGCGCACTCGTCCGACCCCTCGTTAACGGTTCTCTCAGAATGACAAGGTATCTGGCAGCTGGTGAGCGACACTGAATACGGATTAACGCCCCTTCCGTGCTAGGAATAAGCTGACTCTTCGTGGAAATACGCTTCGCCCATCGAGAAGACGAAATGCGAGCTCTTTCCTATAATCGCAACAATGTGTACAAACATGCAAAAACTTAACCTCTCTCATAGAGTAGGAGCGAATAACGGGTAAAGTTATCGTTATATGTACATATGGGCATTTCCTAGAAAATGGTTACCAAGTTGTCAAAAGTACATATATTTGTTAATGGAAAAATTAGCTATATATTAAATTTTAAAAATATATAAAGGGTAAAGATTTTCGGTGATCTATTTATGAATGGGAAGGTCATCACCCACAGAAACCTCGAAATCTTATTTTTGTTCCGAAAATAGAATTTTTTAGATAATCATAATATATATAAAACAAAATATGTGTTCCATTTTGTTTGGAACATAAAATTTATTTAATTTTTTATTAATAAATGTAAAAAAGCTTTAAATGATCATTCTAAAAATATAAATAATTTAAAGTAAAGTTAGATACACGGTATGTAACGTCCGCAACGGAAAACAAGGTTTTTTTATCTTTTGATCGAGATTGAACTAGCTTCCTAAAGTAATATTGTTGTGTATTTTAAGAAAATAAAAAAAAATAAAAATTGTTTCTATAGCAGTTTAAAAAAAATATGTATCGTAAAGTATTAACGACCGCAACGGCATGAAATTCCTCCAAAAAAAGGCATACTTTAAAGTTGGGCAGAGACGACTTTGAGCTACCCTGTACCATCATATTTCAATCAAATTTGGTTTATTGTTTAAGTACTCATAAAAAAAACTTTTGATTGCCAAATTTGGTTGCGATATCTTCATAAACAAGCAAAAAAAAAACTAGTTTTGCTCCAAAACCGTTTTTTTGACCAATCGGTCCTATGGGGTCTGGCCAAAAGTCCCCCAGAAAAAAATTTGGCCAAAATGACAAATTAATATGATTTTACACATATTAAGGTATCCTGTGCAAAAAAATTATTAAATTATAACTATTGGTAGCTACGAAAACTTCATTCACTTTATTATTTATAAATAATTTAAAAAAAAAAAAAAAAATAATACTTAAAAAAAAAATAAAATTGAGCTTTTTGGTTTTCAATACATTCGAGTCGTTATAAAGATTTGGTTTTTTTTATCATTTGGCTAATTTACTTTAAGGGTACCTCTGACTACCACTCGATATTTGATCGAAAATAATGTTATAAACTTCTTCACATGTTTTACAACAAAATGTAATTCTTCACGATTTTCGGAAATTAAATTTTGTATCTAAAAGTTGAATTTTAAAAATTGACCCCCAGGAAATTTTACTATTTTTTTAACTTCTTAGCTGCCTAAAAGTATGCTTTAATAACCATTTTTTCCAAAGCTGTACTAAAATGTAAAAAAAATATACAATTGAGAATATATTTTGACGAAAAATCGTAAAAATTGAAATATCGATTTTACAAACTTTTTTTTCGAAAATTAAAAGAGCATGCCAAAAAAATTATAGCTTTTAAAAACCAGATTGATTGGTGGTGTCTTTTTTTTATAATTGGCTTGGAAAGCTGAAACTGTTTGGGGCTATAACTCCAAAGCCATTCAATATTTTGGGTATAGGCTATTTTTTCTATGTATGGGGAGCTCATATCTACCTCTGTATGAAATATGATCCAATTCCAATTAACAGTTTTTTTTTAATTAAGTTAAAAAAATTTATTTTTGGTATTTTTTTTAAATTTTTTCTAATTTTAATCTAGATTATCTTTATCTTAAAAAAATCTGAAAAAGCTCAAACTTCCCAGAAAAATAGTTCAATCCTTTACGAACACGTGTGTAAAATTTCATCACTCTAAAAAAATTATTATGGAAATGCCAGATTTTTGGCCAAAATATGACAATCTGAGCCCACAGTGCAGTGTTTGGAAAATAAAAAAAAACTTGCGAATGCCAAATTTGGATATGATATCTTTATACAAAACAAATAATCCGTAAAAAATGTTTAGTTTTTTTCGATGTGCTCTGAAACACCCCTATGGGAGCTGTATGTCTGTCTTTCTTCATGAACGATTTCAGGGATGGTATGAACTAGAGCAACCAAACTTTCAGATTAAATTCCTTATTATGTCACAAGTGAAAAATTTATTTTATTTTTTTGATATCGTGTTTATTTTATATAACTCCCAAAGCGGTGTTTCTGAGGATCTCGAAAAAACTACATTTTTAGACGGATTTTTCGTTTGTTTATGCCGATATCACAGCCAAATTTGGCTTTTAGTAAAGCTCGTAAGCACTGTACTAAATTTTTATCAAAATCGGCTATCTACATTTGGGCCGGACGAGAGGGGGAACGCAGATTCCCCCCCGACCCGGAGTTTTCTCAGGGGCCCGGTGTAATTACTGTCGTAATAAAATGATTCAAGCTAAAGGTGTAATAGAGGGGCCCGAACATTCCCCCCGGGCCCGGTTTTTCTCTAAACGGCCCTGACTATATTATATACCGCCATAGTGACGATCGGACAAAAAATAATTTTTGGTGCAAAAATCATTGTATGTATTTCATTTGTCTATGAAGATATCGTAACCAAATTTGTCTGGTAGTTTTAAAATTATACCAAAATCAGTTGATTATATCATATAGTCGCCATAGGACTGATCGGTAAAAAAAAACGTTTTTGGTGTAAATTTAATTTTTTTGCTTTTGCTTATAAAGATATCGTAACCAAGTTGGGAATCAACATTTTTTTTGAGTACTTAAGCAATGAACCGTTTTTGATTGCAATGTGATGGTACATGTTATCTTAAAGTCGTCCCTGCCCGATTTTAACTCCATCTGTTTTATAATATATGATAATTTCCCTGACTGACCAATTTGTCAGTCGCCCCTGGGCGGAGCTCAGATCCCCTGGGGATCTCTATTAATAACTGTTCGAAGAGAACAGGGACCTACAGTTTATAGCCGAATCCGAACGGCGGTGTCTTGAATTGATAGAGATTTTCTTGGGCCAATAGTCTTTGAGATAACGATGCCAGTGCTAGGCAAATGCACCAGTGCTTCTGCGGGGAATCGAGCCACTGACGATCGGGTTGCAAACCGATGGCAACAATCATCCATCTTTGTTTTATAACAGTCCAAAATGTAACGATCACCATTTTCGATTTTTTATTTTTTTGATGAACCTGAACACTTATAGTCTTCAAAAAACGCAATTTTAAATTCTTAATTATTCTTCTTTCTTTTACGTATTTGGAGTTTTTTTTAAGTTATTACGCAAAATTCGCTGAAAATTACGCGATTACACGTTAGCCTCCATAATGGTACTTTCGTCACGAATAACTTTTTTCCAAAAAATATTTACAAAATAGTACAAATTTAAACGTCATTTGAAAGAACTCTGAAAGAAATTTTCTTTGCTAAAAGTTCCATGGATCTCATTCAGAACGCCAATGGTATTAAAAAATATGCGCACGAATGTAACATACGCAACGCGGGATATGCCCACATGTATATCAATAATCTTCACCTGGGTATGGCTAATGAGCATCTTTTAGTAGGTATCATTTATTTCTAGCTCCTACGTTTTTGTTTTGGAAATCTAGGTTTTCAGTCGGATAGACGGACATGGCTTAATCGGTAAACGAGTTTATAAGCATCTTGGTAAATGGAACTCACGGTCGCTACTCCTGGGTCTACCTGTTACATAGATTGCTCAATTCTAGTATTCCCTTGACCCTATTTGTGCAACGTGTACAAATGTAGGTACTTCATGTACCTACCTACATAGATTCGTACCGAAGCCCGATTTACAGAAAAATGTATATTTTGGTATACATATCAATACAACAGATCATTATATGATACTTAAAATTTGGTTTTATGATATATTTAAACTTCTGAACTAAATAAAATATTTTTGCAAGCAAATTATGCAGGGTTCATGATAATCCTCAAAATGTTTAAAAACTACATTTTGAAATCTATACAACTTTTTTTGTGAGTTTTATTGCACACATTTTGCCTTACATGCTAATATTTTCAATATATGTTTTGGTTTTGAATTACATACGTCAAACATTTTGGCCTTTGTTTATAGTACATTTCATAATTATAATAATATATCTTGCTACATACAATACAAATAATCCCCTTCAATTTGAATAACAATTAAAGCAAAAGCAATGCAAAAATTTAATATGAAGCGGCCAAGCCGCTCAAAACAAATTATAAAGCTTGGCACAACATTTGGCATCCAAATCCAAATTATTGGATTAGTTCATCAAATACATTCTACAACATATCTTGTAAGTACTTAAAACTTCATAAAAGCCTTTCATGTTGCTCTCTTAAATTATTTTGCACAAAATTACAAATGACTAGAGCACTAAACAGCCGCGGTCCTTTCTTCTACATCGAGACCAACCAATACAAATGAGTCTCCTTGAAACTAATGTTATATAATATATAAGTACATTGAAACAACCTGCTTACACTTTTGTGTTTGTTTTTATCTTAAACTAAATATGATGACGCATTTAATAAGTCAGTGACTTTTGGGAATTCGAAACGATGTAACTTGCGTTCATATATGTGACATTTGGAAACTGATGTCTCTCAGTTCGTGCTGTGCATCAAGTTCAATGTCCAAAAATCACTGTCTTATAATCCGCTTTTAAAACACCTTTGATAAATTCGTTGTGCTTTCGTGTCGTTTCTCATTATTCTATTCGCTGATGGAGTAAGCCTTTACGCACTTGCTGTGTCTCGTTATGCGCAGTTCCTCGGCATCATGAGTATGCTGATGGTGCTGTCCTGACAAGGGCAGCTCGCTACCATGCGGCGTGGTTGACTTGTTTAGCGCATAGGTACGTATAAAATCTATTGTGGAGTAGCCCTGTGTGGTTTCCGTACTAGGCTTGCTGGCTGTATTACAGTCAGGCGCTGCAACTGTATTTGCTAAGCTATTTAAGCTCTGTGCTTGGTTATTCAATGGAGACTCAAAGCCAAGTCCAGTTTCCGGTGTCACAGGCGCAGTCACAAAGGGCGCACTGTGCGCCGTAGCAGTTGCCAGAGATAAGCCGCTACCAAAGCCATTGCTGAGCGTTTTGGGTGAGCATTGAGCCGGGCTTCGCGGCTGATCCAGATCTAGCACAATGTAGTTGACACCACTGGCAGCGCATAAGCTGGTAGGCGTAGGCGGCTGTTGCGTGTGTATTGTGGAGGCCACCGACTGCTGTGAGGAGTCGCGCTGTGGCATCGTTTGCAACAACAGTGGCAAGTCCAAGCGATTAACGTTCTCATAGCAACGTTCACTGATAGGCATATCGAAGAGCAGACGATCGCGCAGACTGCAGGAACTCGGCGTATCCACATTGGCATACATGTGCAGTCCATCAGTAAGTATGGGTGCTGACTCCTGTGGCGGCATATCTAGAGAGCAGCCCTTGAGCAGCGTACGCCGGCGCATGGTGCTAAAGGCGCTGCAAGTGCCGCTTGTTGGTAGTGGCAAAGTTGTTGGTACAATTGGTGGTTGAGTTGCGTTGTTTGCGGCATCTACTACGCTGCCTATTGGTTCTTGCGCCAGTGCACGCAAAGGCTGATCAAAGTATACATTGGTGTTTATATAGGCGCCTGGCGTAATGGGGGATTGTAATGTTCCAGAATCTCCATTAAATAACTGCAAATTGGGCAGCGAGTCGGGTGAATCTACAGGTGCAGCATTGTCGTCGTCCTCCTGATTGGTTTCAGACGGCACGTTGTTGACATTAGTACGTGCTAACAAAGGTGCTGGTTCTAAATAGTTGTTGCTGTGCGAGTTGCCATCGGTGCGTCCCAGCAGCACAGAGTGCGTAGAATCCACCCTTTCGCGTTCCACCTGCGCAAAAGCATCCGTATTCACTGCATTGATGTAACGCTGAAACATTGGATATAAACTCTCAGCATTGTGCACGCGAAAGGAGTAGATGCCAGGACCGGACATGCAACGACGCCCGGCTTCAAACGAAAAAAGATCGCCGTTGAGTCCATAGCGTCGCAGATGTTGCAAGGCCCAAACAATAGGCTCACAGTTCGGCGTTAAAAAGATGAGCTCACGTGGCGTCAACTCTAAGTAGCCGCTGCGAACAATGGGTGTGCCTGGACCGCTTGGCTGAAGATGGGCCACGCGAACTCGAAAGACATTGTCGTGGCACAACTCATGCAGTTTGTTGGTGCTGGTGATGCAACCCATGGTAATTGTGGTTGCCTGGTAGTTGTGGCAGCTGAGCTGTTGGGATGCACAAAAAAAGTGTTAACAAAGCATTATAAGCTACTTTTATAATTGAATACCTGAATAAAAGTTGCTTCTGTTGGCACAGCATGTAGCTGAGGCTTCAGAACTCAGCTTAGCTGGGCTTTGGTCCTTGCAGGGCGAGTCGCCAATGTTTGTTTTAAAACTATTGTGTTGTTGTTTCGGCTGCTGAAAAAAGCGTGCCGCGTGTCGTTGGATCATACCAGGGCGTTGTTTTTTGGTTATTACTTTGATAAGAATTACAAAAGCAATAAGAACATCCACAACTGTAACGCAGTTTATTCTTATTATTATGATGATGCCAAACGCCCACTGCTATTTGCCCTGCTGATTTACCTTAGGGACTATTTATTAAGCAGCATTGTATCTTTCATCGGGGTGTTATTCATTTACTCGTTTATTTCATCTGCCAGCTGCAAAGTTTTGCTTTTATGACATTTTTGCAACAAAAATATATTTTCAGCTGCTATTGCGCTTGCAAACTATTGTTAGAGATGCTCAAAAACAGTGAGACTTCATCGATAATTTTATTATCGATGAATTGCTGGATGGCAGCACCATATTTAAAACATTGCACAAGATATCGAAATTTAGATTTTTTCCGTTATGTTTTAATAATGAGTTATCCAGTTGAGTGATTTGTATGTGTCTTATTAATAAAAATTCGCTAGCACGATAAGGCATGGTTTTATCAGGTTGAGGTTTTATATATGCCTAATCGTTTTTCAGACATTTTAGACTCACATCTTAGATCTCTAAAATAAATGTTTGTGTATCCCCTCTTTGTTATATTCATGCGCCTCAAATTAATAGAGGAAAATTCATTTGTGCGTTGAAATCGTTTCGGAACTTGTCGTGTTGGTGCAAACATTTGACTTTTAACCTAAAAAATATGCATACAATCAATTATACGACAACTCGAATTCGTTTTAATTGCTGCATTAATGAGACTTACTACATAACAAATGTTATAAGCGGATAAATAATTTAATAAAAGATAAAAAATCCCAATTAATCAAATACTAAATCCTGTCAGGTGTATTTTCTTGGTATTACTTCTAAAATAAAAGTGCTAATTTTTTTGAATGGAGTTTCAGTATGTTTGCGTTGCTAAGTTTTGGTCACACTGCAGATTGGTTCTTTGGCAAGAAAGCGGACATTTTTTATTTGTGAAGCGCGCAACAAGAAACAAAAGAAAATTGTAATTAAAAGCGAAAAGTAAAAAACTTCGGTGAATAAAAAAAGAGCTTAACTAAAACAAGTGTGTGCATTTAAATCTTCTAAATATATCAGGTAAATGCAATTTCAGTAACTTATTCAAAAAAAATTAAAAAGAAATTAAACAACGCTAAGCGGCACTGTAAAATGGCAAGCACGAAATTTCAAAAACCAAGCCAAGCAGTCTGTGTGTCTGTGTATGTGTGTGTGTGCTAGTGCGTTTGCTATTGAAATTCTGTATAACGCTTTGTAAATTTTGTGTTTGTGTGCGTGAATAGGATAAGACTTGGTAATAAATTAAAAACTTTTAACTACTGCAACAAAGTGAAATAATAAATTGTTTTGAAGTACATAAAGCCAAGGCAATTCGGCACAAGTGCAGCAGGACAGACAGCGCTAAACAAACGTATTGAGATGAAACAACAAAAAAGGACGCCATGCTCAAGCCAACTGCATGTGTGTGTGTTTTGTGTGTGTGTTTGAGTTCCTCGACAGGAAATTGCTTACAATAATTGCAACTAGTTTTTTACTTATAAAAAAAATGCATATTGCCAAAATGTTACAGACAAAGCCGGCTTTTTTTTTTCTAAGTTGTTTGAACTTTGAAACGTCGCGTTCCCCGCCCTGGCGAATTTCAACAGTTATGGTCTTTTTCACAATTTTGGGTGTGCCGCCTGCGCTGCCTGCAGTTGCGTTGGCGTTGCCACTCTTATTTCGCTTTTGTATCCGTTTGACTCTGTCACTCTCCCTGGCTGACTCTCTTTTTTACGCACACGCTCGCTCATTGGCCAACTCTCTCTTTGTCTGTTTTACGCTCTATGCCGCCTATCACTTTTCTTCCTTTGCGCGCCTCATTTATCCTTTTTTATGCTTTACGCTTCCACTCATGTGCGGCCTTGTTCCCACACTCGCTTTGCCCAATGTCTTTGCGGTTGCGTTGCCTCCTGTCATTCCTGTTCGCTCGCAACGTTCTTGTCTTTGCTTGCGCTGCTTCTTTTGTGCGTGTTCTATGCATCTGTGTGTGTGTCGGTGCGCCGTTCGCTTGCCTGACTGCTTTGACTTGACTTCGTTTTTATTGTCGTCTTGTCTTCAAGTTGTGTTCTTTGTTTGCATTCTACGCTTGATTACACTCGCCAACATGTTTTTTGCACTGTGCAGCTTCCTCTGCAATATTGCAAACCTATCCTTGTGCTGTAAGGTGCATAGAATTTAGTTTGGCATAGCAACTAGAGCTCTGTTGGACTGTTACGCTTTCATTCTCAGTTTAGATTATCAATGAATACTATCGCAATCGTCTCGATTGAATTTACATATTTATTTATTTTGGCATAACAGTGTTCCTGAGATGCTTTATTTATAAATTGCATTTTTTTTTTTACAAAAAATTGCGTCGCATTTTTGCAGTCAGCCAGCCACCGCCCTAACTGGCGACGACTTCGTCGCCTACGTTTCTGTGTATGGGTATGCCAGAAAGTATGCGTGTGTCAATCCTTCACACAAACACTGCGAACCATATCAGAACGCTCGTTCGTCGCTACTTGTTTGTCTGTGTTTTGTCTGGGCGTTTATTATGCTGCAGTTATATGGAGAGAGAACGGTCAATTCGTTTCCAATTTTCAAATGCACCGTGAAAAAAAGTGGGGTATATGTATATCTTCTAGATGCATGAAATATGTATTGCTAAATATCTATTGTTTTGCTTAGATTGGCTTTGACGCACTGCACTATTGCTTTTTTTCTAATGCTTTCGCTTCCCTTGAAGTCGCTTCATATTACCTGCTCAGGTAAAAAAAAAAAAATAACTGCTTTGACGTTGTTGTTTTTGTTTTTATGAAGGAATTGTCACCATCGTTGCGGTTGTTTTCTTAAACGCAACATTGGGGCTGCTGTTTCTACTATATACCGTTACATACACAAAAAAATATATATATGTACATACATACATATATGATTATCATACACATCTGCCATCAAGTGCAAATTGCGGTAAGTGTGGGTTGTTTTAAAATACTCGGCATTTTATAAGTACATGTGTACAAGCGACTTTATGCTAAGTTTAGACTGCTGATGGCAAGTAAAAAGTCACAAGAAGTTACCAAAATTAAGTTAAAATTTTATAAAACTAGTGCTGTATCAAAAGTTTTGCAGACTAAATGTTATAATATAATAATAATAATTTATTCATTATTCAGAAAATGTCGAGTTAATACATCTAATCTTGTGTACTTGAAAAAAATCGTAACAGGCAAAAGTTGTTTGAAGAATATTTCATTATGGGAAAATTAGACTTTGTGACCATTGCGTTGAAACCACGCAGGATAAATTCAAATTGTTTCTATTTTTTAAAAATTGTTTTAATGTCGACTTTAATTTGTCTGTTTGTTTTCGAATTGCAGGCATATTTTTTTTCACCGAAAAATAAAAAAACAAAAATATTTTCAAACTTGTATTATGAAAGAAAAATATTCATTATTGTTATTAAACTCAAAAGTTCAGAGCTCTCCTTAAAACTAAAGTTGTAAGATCGCGATAAATCTGAGATCAAAACGATTTTCGATTAAATAACTTGCAAAACTAACTAACCTTTTTTTTAGAAAAGACTCCTAATTCGCAAAAAATTGTCATTATGTAATCTAAGCGAAACCCCACTTTTTTTTTGTTATACATAACGCCAAGCGTATTTAAATCTTTGTTTTTTTTTTCATTTCTTTTGGAATGTTTTGTAGTAACGTCACTCAAAATGGGAAATGCCTATATGAATAAATTTGGCGGAAGCACTACTTAAGTCATTGTGCCCAGGGGGCATTGTGAGTTGTTTGCTATTACTTTGCACTATAAGGTCTACTCACCGATTTTGGTCAGTTGTTTTTTGTATGGGATAAAAAAGGGGACCAATAAAATAAAAAATCACTAAGTGCAGTAAGGAACTTGGACATAGATTTTTTGACAAAATTGCATGATCCTAACTGTTTGATAAAATATATAGTCCAGTTGGACTTCGAATCGGGTCGACTCAACTCAACTCTATTGCATCTCACAAAAAATACTGAATTCATTCATTCATTGTGGGACGTTTTGGCGCCACTTTGTGACATAGTGTAAACCTAGCATTATGTGCTTGTTTTTGCAGCTACTATACTATCTCATATGCAACTGGCAAAGACAAACAAACACATACACAGAGAGCTGATCAAACATGGAGACAAAGAGATTCATGCGTTTACACTACAGCACAGCATTGATAAGCAGCAGTAGGAGAAGGCATTGGCAAAGTGTACTGAGAACAAAAAAAAAAAGATGAACAAGATAATAAACCACAAAGACGAAATCCAATGCCAAAAGCTTAAATTTAAAATTAAGTCAGAAGCAGCTACAATACAATAACAATAACACTACCAACAACAACATTAGAAGGGGGTAGCGGGAATGGGGACGTCACAACTGCCAAGTTGACGTTTTGACGCATTTCTCTGGGCCCCATTTATAACAACGCAATTCGTGCCGTTTGCCTTTTTGCCGATCATCGGACACCATATGCATCATAGAAACGAAGACGGACGTCGGGGGATTGGCCGTGCTTATCTTTTGGGTTGTTGCTGTTGCTTAGCCGCGCTTTGTTTGTTATTACAATTGATTTTTGTTTGGATTTGGAATATTTTCATATGTATCTCAAGTCTTTTGGTGGTGCTGTTTTTTTTTTGTTGAATTAGCATTAATAACAATATGATCGTCTCTGGTTAAATTTATAAACAACAAAAAAAACTAATACTTAAGTTTTTTCAAGTGGCCGCGCTCAAATATCAATTTTCAGTTTTAGATTTTGGCGTAGGCAATGGAAAATTTGCTGCCTCAATGTAAAATTCCTTGTGATTCAAAGGCGCGGTTCAAGAAACATCTTTACCACACATGTTTGCATTTGTGTGCATGACATGTCAACACTTAATGCACACACAACTTTATTATAAACGAGGTGTGTTCATGGAGTTACTGGGAATTTTTTAATTTTGTGTATTTTGTTATGCTTAGTTTACACCAGTGGTGGGCAAAACTCATACAAACAAACATTTCTTTGTGCGAGTAAACAGCAAAGTAAGCAAAGGCGTACGAGAGAGCAAGAATCGCAATCAAGCAAAAACGTGAGAGAGATTCCACATACTTGGACCGTGCGTGAGCTGACTGCACTGCTGCAGAATTTTGTGCCCTATCCTCGCGAGTTATGTAAATTCAATTTACTAAATTGAGAAACTGCTCACCACTGGTTTACACTAAAGCGTTATCCATTATTTGGTTGGTTCCAATCGTGTTTTTACAAAAATTTTGTGATATGAAACTCGTTTGCAAAACGCCGATAATTTTTACAAAATATTATTAAAATTGAGAATAAAACCTTTATGTTTCACTTTGCTGTTCGGTTCCAATCCTGTTTTTCGTAAAAATTTTGTGAAACGAAACTCGTTAACAGAACGAGGTTATTCATTACAGTTTTGTATTTTTAACATCGTTGAAAATGAAGCAAATGTATGAATTTTGTGTGAAAGAAGGTTTATATTGTGGCAGCACAATATGCTTAAAGAAAATTGCAACAAATGTTATCAATCAAGTTCATGTTTAGGAAAAATTGAAGTTTTCTAATTGTAATTTAAATTTGAAAATAATAAATATTTCTAGTCGTCATATTGTGGATTAGAAAGAAACAAAAAGAATTAAGACAACTAAGGAAGCACTTAACTTTTGACATATTTGCGTTTGAATGTAAATAGTTGCCAAATATGTCGGAAAGATAATCAAACATTGTAATATTTACATTTCAAAGTATACTTTCTCGCAATTCATGTCGACACCAAATGTTGTTTTATTATAAAATTTAATGGTTTCTGGAAGAAGTTTATTATTATTTTCCACTATCATCGACTTATGACTTAAAGTGAGTAAGTGTTTTTTTATTGGGTTTGCTTTTATAGCTAAACATAAAACTAATTTGTGTAGTGTTCCTTTCCATCCTTGTGAATTTTATAAATGGTAGTATTACCGCAAACCAGTAACTGGATCAACCAGCCTCAAAACGACAGACCCAGCCAATGATACCAGTCTCATTCATCTTTCGGGGTTATTTATCATATATTGCGTGAACCTATAATACATCTAGGTTTCGTTGGCGAAGCTCTTGCACTATAATATTTGTTGCTGGCTTTAAAAAGTTTTGGCAGTTTTTAATGAATCCGTCCCATACTTGATTCTAAGGCAAAATTATGCTTCCCCGAATCTTGACTCCGATAGTTTTTAATAGTAAATAAATATATTTGTTCATAGGCACCGCGTAAATTTCGCGTAAATTTTCAATTAATGCTTCTAATTTATATCGATGTAAACTCAATTTTCTTCGTAGAACCCTTTTTGAATCCATTTTCACACATTTTACATTTAGCATTTACTTTGCTCATCGTTATGTTTCCTTTGAAAATGGTATGCTGTTTTTTTTAACTTATTTGTTTATTGCAATAACTCCTTTCTTTAAATTTCTCACGAACGAAAACAAAATCACGAATACAAAATGCACTACCAGGTTTGAGAAAAAGCACGTTATTCCATTTTTTGACTTATCGGATTAGTAATCTCTGAGATTACAATTGACACGAGGTCCAAAGTATCAAAAGACACTTAACCTTATCGTAAAAGGTTGAATTTTTTGAGTACATATTTTTAAGAACACTATTGTTGCAGTGTTGGTAATGTTACTCTCAAAAATTTGCCTTACTTCTCAAACACACCTTGTACTCATTCGCATGGCGTAAGATATGGCTTAACTCAATGAGCAATAAGAAGCTGGCAAATTTGCAATTTGTGTGTAGCCCATTTATTTAAATCAGTAGCCATATGCCGCCGCCGTTACTTATTATTTATCAATTTAGGAGAATAAATTGAATTACAATCAGTTTTGAAAATCAGTTTAATGTTGTAAATTACAATTACATACACACAAATTAACAACGCTTCACATAATAAGAGACGAAAAGAATTCACCGCTATGTTGCCACCACATATATCACACACACTCGCACGCCCAAATATAACTTATTGTTTGGTTTTGCAGCCCGCTTGATTGCATGTGGGGTCATTGTGTGTAAATTGTATATAAACATGCTTACGCACATTATGTACATGTTGTACACATACATACATACATACATGTATACATATTGACAAGCACAATAACAAAATAAAGTAATAAAGCATAGACTTCGGCGCCGCCAAGGCTCATTAGTTTACTTTGCTGCGTTGCCTCCTAGCTCTCACACTTACACACTAACGCCTTTATCGATAACCGATGGTCAATGTCTTTGGACGCCCGCATTGTAAATGCAGCTCTGCTGCGTCGTTGCTGCCGCTCTTCTGTCACCACTTCCGGCATGCGGCGTCACTCATTCACTCCCTCGGCGTTGTTGTTGTTGCTGTTGCTGTAAGAAGTTTCATTTCGCTTGCGATCAGTCTTGGCAGTCTTCGTTATACGTTTGACTTTAACGGTTCGGTTCGTTGCGCGTGCCGCATTTCTTCGTACGTTATATACTATCTCTCATTTTACTGTTCTTTGTGCGAGGTTCTGTTTTAAAGAAAGTGGTTTTTGTGCAGCAAGATAAAATACTATACAGTTAGAGAGTGTCTTAATTTGATCTTTAAAAAAAAAGCAACTACACAAATAATTGGCAATAAAACAAAGTTTTGTTGTTGCTCTGTGACCGACCACCCGCACGTTTGCCCAAAGTAAGTACCGGAAATAGAAACAACAGCAAACAGCAACAATTGACAGACAACGATGGATGTTCTTCCCTCTTTCTTTTTAAATGCGAAAAAAAATATTTGCCAATTGTAACCATGTACTACGTCTCGTCTTATGAATTATTAAAAAGCAGTTTACAATACCAAAGTGGCAACAGCTGTGCGGTCTTCGTCTTCGTCGTCATAGTCTTTGCGTCTTCGTCTGGGCAGCGTTTTGAATTTCTAATCAGAAAATAGCGCACGCTGTGAGCCGTTCGTGGCAATAACTCAATTTCAAATCAAATCCTCGTGCTTGCTGACTAATTGTCTGCCACTGTATAATAATAAAACATTTATTCCCAGAACTATTAAAATTAACACAAATATGTATTCTTAGATGCTACTTTCTGTTTATGCACCTGTCAATTACTGTATTTGCTATTTTAATAGTAGTCTTTAAAGAGTTTTCGACTGGCGCAGACTTTTAAAAACGTTAAGCAGAGTGTCTTTTAAACGGATAATTGTCTTGTAACGAGGTTCCAGGGCTGGTGCTAGCGAAGTAAGCTTATATTAATTATCGTAACACTTTTTGGCGCCCAAATGTTCATGCAATATGTAATATACGCTGGTGGAGCTAATAATGGTGGATGCCTGAATCTCACAATCTTCTTTAACATTTCGTGCACGGAATCGATGCTTTTTGCGATTACGGTTCTGCGATACTTCGCTTAATGAGTTTTTTGAGGTTATGTCAGAAACCTAGGGTGCTGTATTTTTTTGGACGTCAAATTCGGATTTAGCGGCTCAAAATTCCTGTCACACCTTGTTTTGTGGGAATTCGCTATATGAACCGAAAAGCTGCTTGACCTGCCTTAGGAGCACTGTGATGATCCAGCTCCAGTTTGTGTTTCGATTCTCTTCTTGTACTGAGTAAAAATCTGAACACTATCTATATCTAAGAATTATAAGTAAATTGAGTGAATTGAGATTTAATCACTGCAGATGATTTCCCACATAGTCAAAATTTTATAACTTTAACGTTCTTGCTTGTTTTACGTCTTTATTTTATCATCTCTTGCTACTGTCGCATGACTGTTTTCAGTTTTAATTAGCCGCAGATGAAAGAGGTTGCAAACACACAGATACACACAACTACTTGCAAAAAAAAAATGGGAACAAGTTTGGTCCCAAGAATGCCCCGTTGTAGCAACTGGTATAACTGCAACTGCTATATTTTTTTTACTAAGTGTACTTTAATCAATCCTTCTGAGCGTCGTTGTCGTCTGAATGGTGGTCCTAGGCGACGGCGCCATCCCCATTGCCAATAATTTGCGCTGTATGCTTTGAGTTGTTGTAAGCGACAAATTTATTGGCACTCATTTTAGACGAGAGTGGGGGGACACATTAGAAGAGACGAGGAAATCGTATTGGTTCGATGGGTCGGTCGGTCGGTGCCTCAGTTGCGTATTTTATATGGATACGTACATATTTAAATTTTCTTTGTAATGGCGATATTTTTGCTCTGGGTCTATTATTGGTAAGCGCGCACTTTAAAATTCATAAAACGTATATACGCTATATTGATTTGTTGTTAATTATAAATTCTTGAAATATTTAAAATATTTCTAACGCCATTTTTAGTATACAAAATTTTTTATGGCGTTGTTGATTTTAATGCGTTTCTATTGTAGAGTAGAGAGATTTTTACACTTCGTTTAGTTTTTATGTATTATATTTTTTTTTTTTGGCGCTTGAATGGTATGGAAATGATATTTCAAGTATCTCTATAACATTTTATGCTGTTTTTATATTCAAGTGCACGCATACCACTTGAATTATGTTTAAAAATACCAAAGGCAACCAAAGGGTGATTTTTTTTGGAGGCGTTCGAACTTTAGTTTGAAACAAAACGATTTTTCGATTTTTCGATTTTTTTATACCCTGTACTACCTGTAGGCACTACTAGATTTGTGCAATGTATGTAACGGACAGAAGGAGGCGTGGCAGATCCCAAGTCCTTTATATCAAAATGCTTATCATAACCTCGGGTAGCGATTGATCTATGTCCGTCCGTATGAACGCCTACATCTCGGAGACTATAATTTCGACTGTACCAAATTTTTTTTTGACTACTGTTTTTAAAAACTAATGGCGCAATTTATGTTGAGCTCAAATTGCCAAAGCGTTGCGGCCAAAGAAATGCATCAAGATACGTTGAATTGGCAGATCTTTGTGGCCAACAAACAGCCTTGATTTTTGGAAACATAAATTCATTGAGCATAGCAGTTTCTTACTTATTTCGAAAGAATTATGAACTGATGATGCTATAGCAAACAGTCAATTTTTCTGGATGGTGGGTGTTGTTACATGAAATTCTCACGGACTGTTTTCACTTCATGTTCGGCAACATAGTTTGTTGAAGTGTCCATAGAATGAATAGTAAAGGCAGCTTAGAGTATGACATATATGATCAGACACCCTTTTGATTGACGTATCTTGAAGATAAATGTAGAGCTCAATGAAATATCTTTTGTGGCATTTTTTTTTTCTTTTTTTTTTTTTTTTGACCAAAAAAGCACGTAGCGTTTGTTGCTGTTATCAAGATTTCCCAGACGCACTGCTCTGGATTTGCGTTTTAGGAAATTATCAGCTATTCATGCTTAAGATGCAATTTTGTAAAACAGCAAAGCCGGATTCATTGGAATTTAAAATTATTGGAAAATGATTTTTAGCGTCTTATCAATAGGAAGTTTGATTAATAAGTGATTCATTGTATTCGTCATTTAATTTCTTATCAATAAAATATTTGCTGCATTTTAATGTAGTGAGAATAAGTTATTTCTGGCGTTGCCCATTCAGCATTTCCTTCTTTCTCCTCTAGGTATGGTTGAATTGGTTTGTTGTGAGAGTACCGTTAACTAGAATATAATATAATAGTAATTATTTATGGGTGTATACGACGAGTATGTGATTGTTGTATGTCATATCATATCAAAAATTGTAGAAACATAGAGAACCATGGACAAAGAGAAGTAGGCAGAACAACGTCAGTGTTCAGTCAAATTGACCGGAAATGATAATTGAAAACAATATTTTCTCCTTTCTTTAGGGTTCCTCAGCTTTGTAGTCGACGTCGTCGTTATATGTATGTGTGTGTGCTAGTGATATGTATACACTTGCTTTTCTACTTGTTACTAATTATGGAATGCATTCATTTTACATATCGTTTTAAGTCCAAAAAAAAAAAAAAAAAAAAAAAAGTACGCTCAACCGCACAACGCAATAACTACAAGTACAACAACAATTATATCCGGTGGTTACTTGAGACATCGTACGACATAAACTCCTCGTTGTGTGCCTCCCGCTGCTTCCTTTACTCTTTGTTGTTGTCTGTTTTTCGCACGCATTTCACAGCACTTAAGCTTGCAACGAGCGTGGGTTGCAACAAATTTTCTTCAACAATTAAAATTGGCTGCAACTGCAGAGTGTGCGCATTGTGCAATGGACGATGATTATGTTTTATGATTCACAATTAACGCAATAATAATGATGCACTCAGAAGTTGATGGAATGTTTGTATTTATAGCAAAAAAAAAAAATGCAATAATATTTAAGGCTAGGCTTATCAGCTGCCGTAGCAGCAACAACAACAACAATGACAAATGCTGTATGCAGCTGCTGCTGCTTAGCACTCATTCGTTAAGTTGGCAGCGCTGACATTGCAGCTTCTTTTCTTCTGTAGGTTCTTTGTCTGTCAGTCTTCGCTGATTGAACAAAAATTTCCACTCAATTTTCGGAATGCGAGTGCGCTTTATTGTTGTTGGTTGTTGTTATTGCTGCTACTACTACTGGAGAGAAAAGCCAATGCATTTTCTTATTATGCCCTTTAGTTGCAGGGCAAAAGGGTATATTAGGTTTTTCAAAATATATGTAACTTGGCAGCAAGTAGCATTGCCGCGTTGATAACAACATCTCCATCTTTCTCTACGATTCTTCAGATCTTAAACACCACTAGACTTTGAAAAACAAAACTATGTTTGTCAAAATAAAAAGTATATCTGTTACTCTAGCTAAATATCAGTGGTTTTAAAAATATAATTTGAAAGCATAAAAGATTGAGCTTTGTAAAAATACATAATTTTTGATCTTTCACTGCAAATAAATAAAAACTTCAACTGTTAGGAAAAAAACTGGGTCTACATAGTCAACAAACAGCTGTTTTTAAATACTACCTTATATAAATAATTATATGTAAATATATACATATATGTATAATATTTAATATATCTCAATTATGAGTAAGGGAACCTTAAATCTGAGCATTCCGATTTTTGAAAACAGGTTGTTGTTTTTAAGAAAACATAATTTTTTTTCTTGCTAATTTCGGTAAAATCTTAAAGATTTGCTAATAAATTCGAAAACAATAATTGCAAAATATTTCCTAAATCCGGTTGAGAATATCTTATTGGGGATCCGAATTGACTTCGCCATACAATACAATTTTTTTTGTTGGACGCGTCAGCTTTTCTGCCTCTGTAACACCCCAATAATTATAAATGTGCGAAAGCTGTCAAGTTTGGCATGTAAGCCTAATAAACAAAACAAAAGCGTCTCTCCTCATCTTTGCGATGACATTACTGTAAAGATGATTATAAACTCTATATTTACACAAATCTATACACCCATAAGAAAAAAATTGAGACCGAACCGCGCCCATCCCATCTCTAGTACAAGGTATCCCATAGTTGGCCACCACTAAAGCGACTGACGAGTATAACAAAGTCGGTCACGCCCGACTTTAACGTACGCTATTTGTTTTCTTTCCTGTTACTGACAAACAGAGGAGTTGCTATTGCTGCATGTTTAAAAAATAAATTAAAAGAATGCCAGACACAGGGGCAGGGCAGGGGCCTAGAGCTGATGCGAATGAGTGAAAAAGACATTAAATGGCCATTTGATTAGTTTATAAAAGTTCAATTGCAAAAGAGATGCAGTCCGGGGGCCGGGGGAATAGTGTCTTTGTGTGTACTAGTTGAGTGCATGTGTACTTTAACAGTTGTTAGGAGGAGGGCTATGATAATATGCTTTTAGCAGCTGTCCAAGTGATCCATACATAATTTTAATTGTACAACAATTGCGCGTGCGCATATGCCACTGATCTTGCAGCAGGCGACCAACCGAGCGACCGACCAATCAACTGACAAAGCTAAAATTAATGTTTGACTGAGTCTCCATGGACTAAACGTCAGACGGACGGTCGACTGGCCGGCCGGTACATTCCAGCGCAATCAATTTAATTTATGTATGTCTCAGACCCTTGCTTTGGAGTAGTAGAGAGGCGTGAGCAGCGCGGTCGCATCATGGGAGTAAAGTCAAATTGAAAGCGCAACCGCACACACATCTGTAGCATGTTCACATTCATAACAAATAACAACAGCTTGAAGTGTCAAAATTGATAGCCAGCAGACAATTGAAAGCGTTGCCCAGATCTCACTTATGTACTCTGTACACCATCTACATACTCGTATGGAGATGGATGCCGATTGCACATTAGTTGCTTTGTGCAGCTGCTATTGTTGCACTTTTAACACGCTCCTCCATTGTTGATAAATGCGATTTTATTTATAGACGACTCTGCCCTGCCTGCCACTGTGTGTACTTACTTTTTCTTGTCTACTTGATTATAATATTCGTTTACTTAACAACAAAAAAAAAGAATCCCAGTCCTATAACACAATGTGCATCCAACGTAGTTTTGTGTGTCAAACGTCAAGTCTAAATTGAATTTAGCTAATAAAAAGACCCAAGACATCACAGTGAGATGCGTGCTTTTGACAGTGCCGCCAACTCTATTAAGGCAACTACCCATCGGCCGAACTTTCTTTGGACAGACACGCCCGAAATTCCAGCCAAAGTGGTCATATTTCCTAAAAGAGAGAAATATAAGTTTTGAGAAAATAATTCCTTATCAAATTATTTTGCATAACAAAAAAAAGAAGTAAAATATATGTTGGGGGAATGCGCCATTGTTTTGTGATTAGTAGTGAAAATGTCGCAGAGAAGTAGTTTTTCTTTCAAAACAAAAATTGCAAAAGGATAAGTAAAATATAAATATATTGCTAAGCAGTTTGGCATACCCTGCAAAATCAAATGTAGACTGCGAGAAATTGAGCAGTAGACACAAAAGATTTCGGAAGCAAATCTTTCTTTATCTGAGCCAAATACTTTGCTAATGAAGGAGTTTAAAACGAGCGCAGTATGGTTGAACAAACTTAAAATAAGGCAAGGTGTATTGTTCCGAACACCTATTGAATATTTTCAACATTATTGATTTCCGTAAAAACTTAAACGATCATATATCTGTTTAACGAATTTTATATAAGGAACCAATTTTCCGTTCTGTTCGCTATAAGATATAAGTTGAGCACTTAATAAGATTATTCTTATTTTTCCGTTGGTGGAATTACACAGCTTTGTAAAAAGTTGCTTAGGCAGCGAGTATCATTTCTAGAGCATCTCTTAAAACCATGGGTTCCAGGTTAAAGCTTGTCGAGGAATAGGAGACGCCCTATGCAAACAAAACTTTGCCACGCACAAAACAGTATGACACATCAAAAAAGCTAAAAGTGTCATACTAGGGGTGTGGAATGAACCCTTGGCCACCTTAAAGAACTTAGTTGACTCAATATGGCCCTACAGGCTAAAACTAGTCTATGCACAATGTCAGACATTATCCTATTAACATTAATTTTATTTGTACAAATTAGTGGTATTCAGTCATTTTTTTTTTTAGCAATTTGGATTTAAATTGTATTTTTTTTTTTGAAGCGCTTTTTATGCCCATAATCCCATTTGGGACTTTTTTTTTATATGAAGTTTTGTCATTCCGTGCGAAATATTTCGAACTGCGTATACCCCTTTACGCGAAAAATTTCTATAAAATCGGGCCACATTTTATATCCCTTTTTACTAAGAATATGCTGCCAAAATTTTGTAAATTAAAATGGTCGGTAAGTCTCTAAATGTATATAAAACAGCTTAAGGTGTTTCTCTGAGCCCCCTAGTTTTATGTGGATCCGCTAAAAAGTCAAAGTTTTCGGATTTTACTTAAATTTCAACATCTTCAACTATTATGCGTTTCGTGGTTTGTGATTTCGTATGGCAACAGTCTGGCAACGCTTATGCGCAGCTTTTGCATTTTTGTTTTATTTTCGGTTGCATTCGCGCTCTGCCGAACTCTCGTTCTTCGCGAGTATTTTCACACGACAATGACGTTAGCGTCAACGGCAGCGTCGCTGCGTTGCCATGGCAACGTACAATGACCAGAGTAGCGCTGCTCTGCTGCTGCTGCTGCTATAAATGATTTTGTTGTTGTAGGTTGTACGTATCGTAGTAGTATCGTAGAAATGCCGGCAAGCTTTTGACGTCACAATGTGGCAACCTTGATTTGCCTTCGTAGTCGTCGTCATTGTGTTGTCCTTTTGCCTTGATGCGTCATTCAGCCGCAAATTTACTTGCGCTTTTTAGTATATAACTTGGTCTTGTACTTACCACAGGCGCGTACACCGTGGCGTCGTCTCTCTGTAAGGGTTGCGTTCTTTATATAGTATATGCTACATTTATATATATTACGTATATACTATGTGTGTTTGTGTACATTTTTTGGCGATTACTCATCGACAATTTGCATAGTCGTCAGTCTGTCGGCCTAGAAATAAAATTAATTTCAAACAAAGTGATCAAATTAATTGCTTTGCAACGCAACAAGCGTCAAATTTGCCTTAGTTATGTGGTAAAGTGTACATAGTTTATACATATTTGTACGACAAGTACATACTATATGTCTATGTTCATTCGTGTGTGTGTGCTAAATAACTGAAACGTTGTAAAAATAAATAAAAGTAGTAAGCTGCCATTTGTGTGAATTGTTTAACAGCAGGTTCATTGTACTTTGTGACATCGCCTGTGACGGACGAACCATCGGGTGTCTTGTGGCAGCAACATAACCTCAATACAATTGCCGGTTTTTTGTTCTCTTTTGATTTATGTATAATATACATATGTGTGTAAATTATTTATACATTTGTATAAATTTATTTGACCAAAAACACTTTTCATACTTTATGAGCACTTGTCAAGTGTTGTTTGCATTGTACAATTCTAAATTGTTCACGATTTGCTTTAAATCTCATCTCATTATCAAGTACATACGCTCGTTTACACATTTATATATGTATGTATGCATATTTGTTTGTAAGTTTGTTTATTATAGACCACCTTTAAAGCATTTAAACAATTCAAACCGTCAAAATGACTCAATGCCAAAAGCCATAAAACTTTTTGCATATGTTTCGGCCGAGCACGTGCAGCATTTAATGAATGGGCTGTGGCTATGACTATGGGTATAACCGGTGGCTTATTCTGGTCTTCTAGTAGTATTCTCAGTACTCTCTAGCTTGCTGATTCATGCAAAAATCTAAAGAACCCATCAGAGAAACAGCTGCGCGCTGCTGCTGCTTCCTGTTGAAGAGTTATTGGCAGTTACATGCTCAATAGGCTGCTGTTTGCTTGCTTGCACGGTTGCAATGAGTAAGGAGGGGTTCCATTCGCAGGAGTCACCTAAAAAGTAGCTTTGTTGTTATAGTCGTTCTTGTCGCCATATTTGACTGGCACTACCCTCAATTGCATTTTTTCGATGCTCTAGCAATGGGCATATAAGCTTTGGTCCGATATTTGTAAAGCGAAAAAACGTTACGAAAATAAGTAGTGTGTATAAAATATGAGCGACTAAAAACAAGCACATAAACACGTCTCCTTTTGTAGCATTGTAAAACTTAATTATGGTTATTGGTAATGGTTGATGGTGTTTCCACCTAACGTTTTCAATTAAGTCTTCTTGTTCATCATCTAAATGAGAATCTTCATCACTAAGATCGCTATCCATGCCATTTGAAGCTATTGTTACTCCATAACGAAATAAAGCTATACAGCATTAAAATGTACTCAAAAAATTCCAATTTGATAGCACAAGAATACTTTTATGTTACTCGAATAACTAAAATTCACACAAAGTACTTACCTCGTCATTTTGACTACGTCTATTTTTTCAGTTCGTTGCACACTTTTAAGCACTATGATGATATGCACAGACTCATTAAAAATGGTAAAGAAAATCAGGCGTCGTCGTTTTGACGAGTTAAAAGAAAAATTTGTTAATAGATTTAAAACTTAGAGTTTTTTGTTTTGATGTAAACTGTTAAGCCTTGGTCCTTTGATCCTGAGCCCATCATGCAAGAGGTTCGAGCGCTTCACGAGCTTTTTACTGCACTTATTAATGTAAATGTGTTTAGCAAAGTTGAATCAAATTGCATTTTAATCAAATGTATAGATAAATTTGTAGAATTCTATTTTGAAACCGACTTGTTGAAATAAATAAATATGAATTTTATTGAGACCAATCAAAATCGAGATCAGGAACAAATTTGTTGAGCTTTAATGGCATGAGTAAAATTGGCAAAAGAAGACTTTTGAGAGTACTCAACAAGTGATGGACCAGAAATCGTATTTAACAGAATTCCAATCCCAACACCATCCGCACATGTCCACATATTTTTTTAAGCTTCATTTTAGCTTAAAAATTATTTTTCAAGGTGTTGGAAATATAGATAATGCATTTTTCAAGAAATTTAAAGTAAAAATTGAGACAAACCCCTCTAGAACACATAAAATATATTAAAATCTCGTTGCCAAAAGAAGGGTATATATCCTTCGACGTTCAGACTTTTAAACTATGATTTTGGTTCTGTTCTTTATTCGTTCACGTGCAACCCCTAAGCAGGACATCGAGAACAGTCCAATTTTTTTTGTTCCTTTTTATTTTTTTTGCAAACTTTTCAAGTTTTTTTCAAATTCTTTTTTACTGATGCTCAGCTGTCCCTTTCGTACTTTTACTCTCTCTCGTTTCTTCTTACTGACTTCATTAAAATTCTTTGCTACGGTTTCTGTTTCATTTACTCGTAATTCGATTTTCCAAGAGTGACGCATTTGCACGTCAACAGCAACAGAACACGCTAAGACAAAAGAAAAAAAAATCCGAGAACCAAATCCAACACCATGACGCCCCCCACTTAAATTACATACGACCAAGTATCGAGTAAGTTAAGTTTTTTTTTTGCTGATGTTTCATCAAAATTTGAAAGTGGAAAGAAATGATTCACTTGGTGTTAGTAAGTTAGGCAGCGAGGTATCAGTCGAACTGTTTGCAATTTCTGCACTGTCTACTTTTATCAATATTTTATATACATATATATTTTGTGTGTTTACACATATGTGTGTACTCTTTGTTTATTGTTTAAAATTAAATGGTCTGTTTTTGTTGTGCCAAGTGATAAGGTAGAAGTACAGACATATTAAATGATTCACATGACTTCAACTTGTGCGGCATAGTTAGAAAAATAAATATCTTATGTATTAAACAAATAATATGCATAGAAAAATAAATATCTTATGTATTAAACAAATAATATGCATATATAAGTCGCTGTCCTGAACGCTAGATGGCGTTAAACAACAGTAATCAAATTACAAGCGTCTGCAGAAAGTGCCCAAGTCGACTTTTTCCAGGTAAACCATCCATATCTAGACTACTGTCAAAGTTTCTTTGACGACTGCGGCGGCGACTCATAGCCGGCACTTTTTGAAATCAAATGTACTTCAAACGTTCCTTGAGTAACCACGATTGAGGAGTTCTCCCTGCGCTTTAAATATACTACTACATACTACGTCATTCTTCTCTCCTAGTGGTGCATAGGGCCTCAACAATCCTACGAAATCTGACTCTGTTTGACGCTTCTGTATTAATTTCACTCCAGGAGTATCCGGCATCTTGTAGTTCACGGCCGATGGTTCGGCGCCCCCGGGCGGAGACTTCCTTGCGGGTTCCATCACGTTTTAAATATGATATAAGTGAAAAACACAAAGCCATAAAGATTATCTAAAGCATTCTTTAAAGATATTTTAAGCTTTCTATTGATTACTCATTGAAGAATGCAATGGAGTACAAGAAGTAAAGCATTATGCCGTTTATAGTTTAATAGAACTATTGAGCCATTGGTTGGGACTCACAAATGCGTTATGATAATTATTTTTCTTTTTATCAAAAATGGGTCACTCTTGAAACCGCATTGATAAAACGGCGACAAATTTTCAAAGAATTGCAATACTAAAGCTTATCTACGCATTTTTTGCAGTGCGTTCGAAGCGAAACAAAGTTGCTGGCGCTGCTTTGACGGATGGGACTGTGTTCCGCTTTGTAAATGTCAAATGTATAAAAATAACAGATAAACTTTATTTTAAAGTATGCTTTGCCATTTAAGAGAGCACCCAATTTAGAAACACAGAAAAAACATATACATGTGTATAAATTAAAGTTTATAAAATTTTTAAATCATATTTTTGTTTAACACAGACCAAACTTACAAAAAAAGAGGACCAGAAAAATGGGAAAAACTCAAAGCAAGCGTTCAATTGACATAACCACCGATCCCAAAAAGGTTGGCGAGGGTGATGAAGTGGCCGGAAAGGTAGAGAAAATTGAGGATGCTGATCAAAAGTTGTCCGATGCGGCAGCAGCACTGACACTAAACGGTGAGGCAGCCACTGCACAGGAAAAGAGCAGCAGCAGCGGCGAGGCGGCGGGCGAGGTAAGTCAAAGCTTAAAAACAGAAAGAACATTTATTCATCACAACTGTATGTCTAGAAAAAGGACACTGAGGACAGCTCGGAAAATGACAAGGATCTTACCACCGAAAAAAGCGCAGCCGAAGCTAAAAGCGATGGTGCCGCTAGTGATGGTGCAACCGCCGAAACGCCCAAGGACGAATCTGGCTCACCAAAAGAATCGGGCGCTGAGGAAATTTCACCACTGGCCGATGACAGCATCAAGTCCAAGTCGAAAAAGGATAAGGTCAAAAAGAAATGGTCATTCCGAAATATTTCGTTTGGCAAGAAGGACAAACAAAAGCCCGCTAAAACGGAAGAACCAGCTGTGGCGCCAACAACCACCGAAGCGACGCCGGCAGCAAACGGTGAGGCAGACAAGCCAACAGATGCTGTCGAGGTAAGTTTCTTTTTTTAAACCGACTTTCCACTAGTAGCTATAACAGCCAAAAATGTGCAAGAGGATACATTTACTATGTACACTAATAATGCTTTATAGATAGCTACCAGTGTAATTTATTTGTTGAAGCTTTAGCTAATTTTTTTTTTTGTAATCTTACAGCCAACCGGAGAAGCAGCAGCTACTGTTGAAACATCAAGTGAAACGAAACCCACTGAAAATGGAGCAACTAGCGAGCAGGAGAAACATCTAAATGGTGATGACAAGACGCCCCCAACACCAACCACCGAGGAGGTTTCTAAGACCTGTGCCGCTGCTGAAACTACTACCACTGAGACGACTAACGAGACCAAGACAAATGCTGGACCAGCTGAAGCTGCCCCCAAGGAGACTGTTGTTGAGCCGCCTGTTGCTGTTGCCGCCGCTGTTGTAACTAATGGCAATGGTGCTACCGATGTGGTAGTAGCTAATGGTGGCGGCGACAAGAACGGCTTGGCCGAATCACCCGTGGCCGTTGAACCGGAGACAGCAGTCAACATTCCAAGCAACAACGACAAGGCCGCCGATGATGAGCAGCCGCATCAGAATGGCACGAATGGTGTTGGCGACTGTACTACACCACCACCAACACCCGTTGCCGTTGAGTCGTCGTCGGAGGCCGAGCAATTAAAGAACAAGTCGCAAATTGAGGTAAAACAAACAGACACTTCAAATGCACACAACACCACTGTAAATACCACAACAACAGCCACAACAACAAGAACCACAGAAAACACCATCACTGATACCGAGACCGTTGCAGCCGCAGAGTTAGTTCAGACCCAAACAATCACCACAATCCAAAATAACACAAACGACACAACACCACCACCTAACACGACCACTTTCACAACCACCGAAAATTCCGTTAATATTCCTACTTCCAAAGAGCAGGATGAATTGAAATGCGCCGAGGAAGATCAAGTGATTGCGGCTATTATTGCGGCGGTTAAAAGTGAGGCAGATGCTGAAGGTTTTGTTGTTGTTGGTGCCCCCGAAAGTGAAACTCTTTTTTCTGAGTCAGAGCCGGAGCCCAGCGTTGTTGCTGCTGCTCCCGCTTCTGCTGCTTCCGCTGATGCTTTAGTAGTTGTTGGTGATGGTGAAGTTGCTGTTGTCGATGTTGACGCTCAGACTAAGGTTAAAGTTGAAGCTGAAGCTTCTGATGGTGTCGGCGACATCGATGTAGTTGTAGTTGAGCCTAGCCAACCACCACCATTACCCAAATCCCCACCACCCTCGCGTGTATCGGCATTTGCATTAACAGATGAAGACGAGACGGAGGAGACTGAAGAAACTCCAGAAGCCCCAGTAACAGATACAGTAATAACTACGGCAACAGCAATTGAAACAACTGACAAAATTATCGATGACTTGCATACGGGGTTGGAAGAAGTAATACGCGCTGAAATTGAAGAGAAGGCACATGTCATTGTTGATGAGATAACCGATAAGGCACTCGATTTTATTGAGGAACAAACAGATAAAGCTTGCAGACAGCTTGACCGATTGGTCGAGGAACAGGAGACAGAAAAAGAACATGCTGCCAGCGTTGGTGAGCATCTAAAAACTGTTGCTGTGATCGAGGATAAAGTTACTGTTGTAAAGGATGAGGTCGTTGATGAAGTCAACATCCAGGATGCAAATACTATTGAAGTTAATCATATGCAAGCAAATTGTGAGAAATCTAATGACATCACTGTAAATTTAGTCGATGTTGACAGACCGGAAGCTATCGATAATGTCAATGAGGACAATGAGCCAGAGCTGCAGGAAACTCCCGATGATATTGTTAGCGATGGCATAAACATTTGCAGCGAGAGCGTTAAGCTAAGTGCAAAACAACTAGACCTTGGTGATTTGGCAAATGTTGAAATTTCCAACGAAATTGATACAGAGCGTAACGACAAGGTGAATAATAAGAACTGTCAACTCCTCCACTCCACATAAACTACACACATTTAAACACACACACATGCATATACCACCGAACTTAACACACCAAAACAAACCCACCATATCCGTCGATCGCTCTTCCAGCAAAGAAACCAACAAAAAAAAACCAGTTCAATCAATATGAAATCCTCCTGCGTTCTTAACTCTTACTCTTTATCTCTCTGTGTCTCTGCTTCTTCTGTATTACGTGCTGGCAGCATTTTCGTTTTTGGCGCTCTCTTTTGCTGTTAGTTGTTGGCCGTTGGTGCTTCTTGTAGTCAGTCGTAAATATAAACAAAAAAAAAAAAAAGGCCAGCTCTGTTGACTAAAAGATTTGCATGTACTATGTTGGCTTGCCCTGCCTCCGTCCGCGTCTCCTGTGTCTACAAATGTCTACTAAAAGTTTTAACCAAAATTGTGGTAAATTGTATTGTTATTTACTAATTGCAAACTAACAACCAACCAACCAATATTGACTACCTCAAGCTCCCCACCCCTAAATATCTTCCGTAAACTCTGTCTGGTTGCAATAAAACAAATTACACTGTTTCAAGATTTTTGTTAAAATAACTTAATTTTTTCTTTTTTAATTTGGTTTTTCTTTGTCTAATACACTAAATAAAGAATATTTGACTTGACGTTTGTTTCGGCCGTATGTTTTTTTTTTGCTTTTTTGAAAACAATGTTGTTGTTGTGCTTTAATTTAAGTTGCTTTTCCCAAACGCTTTTTGTAAACACAAACAAAACAAAAACTCTCATTTGAAGTGAATCAGAAACTAATAAATTTTCTTTTTAACATTTTTCTAGGATATCGCTAAGGATCTAAAGGAAAAGAACGCTGCGGCTGAAGTTACAACACAGGAACTGCCAGTTACATGCGAATAATCCTACTCATAATTATTATATATAATATTACATATTATTAAAAGAAAAAAAAAACAAAACAAGAAAAAACGAAAAAAACAAACAACGCAACGTAAAACCAACAATTAAAATATAAAGAGAGCAAAACGATAAAAAAAAACACTAAATAAGCAAAAAGAAAAATACATTTTTTAACATTTACATATTTTAATCATTTTTGTACGAATTTCATATCCCTAATCCAAGATTACAACATACTATATATGCAAACAAATGGCAGAGTACGCGACGACTACAACAACAAAAACACACCCACCCACGCATGCACACACACACATTCACACGCATTTACGCAATGTTTTTACGGGGGTAGGCTTGAAAGTCAGGACTATTCCCGTGCAAAACGTTTTTCCAAGTGTTGGTCCAATTGAAAATTTCATGCGGAAATTTTTGTAAATTTACAAACTTGCACATACTACATACACACGTATACTCCACATACACCCAGACTCACGCATTACATATATACATACCATTCTCATATTGATGATAATGATATACAAATCGAAGAAGCAGAAGAAAAAAAATGAAACGATGAAAGTATGAGGAATTTTTTGAATAATTTCTACTATACATTTAACTGTAAGTTCTAAGAAATTTGTAAAGAATTTTTGGACGAAATATTGGATAAAATATATATATAAAATACAGAAACCGTTGTTTGTTGTTTCCAGCAAAATTAAAATCACTTTAAAAAAAACAGTTTTCAGCTCAGTTTTAAAAAGTTTTTAAGTCCTTTTTTGTTTAATGCATTAAGTTTACACAGTTACAATTAAATATTTTTTGTTTCAATTCAGCGTAACTAAGTGTTACAAAAAGTAAATATATATATAAATATATATGGTCTATGCTTAAACATTTAATTCTTATGATTTTTATTAAAGTTAATTTAACGTAACAAAATGTTACTACACAAAACTAGTAAAGCTTTAGCAAAAGCTTTTAAAGCAAAATAGCGCGCGCCTTTTCATGTATTTAAAGCTAAACACAAAATTCTCCAAGTACAATTATAATTTTAAATATTAATTAAATTAACGTTGCGCAACGTAAAGATATTAAATAGTAAAGCATCGAAATGATGCAAGTGTAAATTCGAAACCAAAAATCGTTTCCAAAGCAAAAAATTTTAGAAAATTAAGCAGCGTTGCCAAAACACCAAAATGTAAATGTGCCTAAATAGCTGGCAACGCTTTGTTGTTAGCAGCTCTCACAGAGCCGTTGTTTGTAAGAGCGCAGGCGCGTCTCCTGTTGCTGCTGTTCGCGCCTTTGTTCCGAAACGTTTCGAAATATAAAAACAGCACCAAAAATCACATAAATCACTGAGAGCAGTATAAGCATGGGAAAGCAGATGACGACGCGTGCCATTAAGATCTTTGGTTGGGCAGCAAGTGTTGTATGTACATAAACACCTGAGTAGGAGAAAGCGTGTGTTAAAGTGTAGTCTATTTATATAATCAGATGTACTCGCCATTTATGTTCTTGGATTCGCAGCGTTCGCCGATATAACCATCTGCACACCAGCACGACGGCCACTTCCAATTGTGTGATGTATATTGAAAGCATCGACCACCGTTTTCACAGAAGCTCGTCTTATATATTTCGCTACAATCTATCGTGTTTTCAGAAATCGAGATATCAAGCTCTATTGACTTATTACTGCTAGCTGTGTACTGTGTGGAAGAGGTTACGTCATATGCAGTCGAAGATTCGGTGGTGGTGCTGCTTTCAAAGGTCAAGGATTGCGTGCTGCTATCAGCTATCAGTGGTTCGTCTGTAGCCTTTGCTGTGCTTGCACTGACTGTCCAATTTTCTATGCTGTCCACCTTGTTGTTAAATTCTGTGGTCGTGGCAACGGCCACATCCATATCCTGCAAGTTCAACGGTGTCTGACTTGTATCTGCTGCAATCGTTTGTCCATCTGCTGTCTGCTGCACATTCAGCTGCTTATGCAATTCCATTTGATTTACCAGTTGCACCACATGCTGTTCAATTTGTTGCTGCAGCTGATGGGCATGCTCGTGTAGGTGATTGTGAAAATTGTGCTGATGCTGCACAATTTTCAGCGTGTGCTCGCGCAAGAGTAGAATTCGGCTGGAACAACAATCTGAAAACAAGAGTTCAAATAATTAAAGCTTTGGCTGTGCAATTTGAATAAGCAAAATTGTAACGTTTAAGCGTGCTGCCATACTACAGCATTTTGGTCAAACGATTACTGCCAACTTGTGCGTTACATCCCTGGTTTTTTAACTGCACACAGTGGCAACGCCACAACTTAACTGTTGACTGTTGTTGTTTTACGCGCTTTGTTTCTTACCTGTGACGGCGACAATTGTTGACAGCACGAAAATTACTTTGAGTAAGGCTATAAATTGAATTTGCATCATTTAAAAAGGCGCGATTTAGTTAGCTTCCTGCACTCTGTTATAATTTAGTTTTAATGTTGAAACAAGTTAATTATCTATGTGTTCAGTTTGGCCCAAATGTGGCCCTAAGGATCAAGCGGTGTATCGGCCGCAAATGCAATTTGGCGACGCAATAGCAACAGAAACATATTACACATTTGCATTTCAAAGAGATTGACTTTTTCTGCGCTTGTTGTTGTAGACGCTTTCGATGATATTTAACTGCAAAATATAAATAGAATCATTTTATTGCGTTAGGAATTTGGCAGAGCCGCGCGACACCAGCAGCGACGTTTCTTTCATATGGCGCCACGCAATTTCTGTCACACACATACACACACGCACAATAAACAATAAGAGAAATTAGCTAATAAATTTATTATTTATATACCATTAGCGTGAAGTCGCTTTTATATCTATGCAAAAAAAATATGCCAAAGCATTATTTACAATTAATTCAATTTTTAAAGTTTTAATAAAGGCGCGACGCGCAGTGCGAACTGGCTCGATACTCCCAAAAAAATTAGCGATGTTGTTGCGCGAACAAATGAAAAACGAATGAACGCAAAGAGATTGAAGAAAAACAGATGATGCACCGCAACATGCGCACACACACAAACATGATTATCATGAATGAAATAGTAGAGAGCGGAGAATAAGAGAAAAGGGTTGCCCATTTTTCAGTTTGTGCAGTCCGGGTCCTATTGTAATTGAAGGAATCTCAAGACATTCAAAAATGATAAACTTATGGCAATTATGCTATGTTCACACTGCCTCACATTTTGGCGTCCACAGTATTGTGAAGAAGTAAAACAAATAAAATGAATAAATATAGCAAATGACGTGATAAACTGTATTCAATAATGATGAACTAAATGTGAAAACACATAAATTAAGCAAAATTATTAAAAAGTAGGGCGATGAATTTAGAATGGCTCGAACGCTGCATGATTTAAAAGTAGCGTAAGATGAACGCCTATAATTCTTGGCCACAATAAACATTTTTACCAATTTCAAACAAAAATTGCGCATTAAGTTTTATTTGCAATTTATAAAGAAAAAATTGCAAATACATTTCATTTTCAATTTGTTAAATAGAAATTGACCAATCAATATTATTTTAGTTTTTATTATGAAAATTGAAAAATAAGTGTCGTTTCGAGATTTTTATTTTAAAAACTGTAATGTATCCGTTCTTTGTATAGTCCTTTCAACAAATGAGAGTATTTTCGCTGTATTTTTCCTGTTCCTGTTCTTTTTGTCAAAAAAACATTATTTATTCATCAATATTCATGTTGTCTCCTTCAAAGTAATTCCCCTAAAATATAATACACTTAAGTCAACGCCTTTTCCAATCCTCGAAGCACTTCTGTTTAGCATTTTGTATAGCCTTGAGCTCTGATCAATCGTAGCAAATCTCCGACCTTTAAAAGGTCGCTCCGGTTTGAGAACAGGAAAAAGTCACATGGCGGCTGCCAAATGATTGTGGTATTTTTGTTTTTGATCATGAAATCAGACACAAGCAACGATGAGTGAGCAGGTGCATTTCCGTAAGGCAAATGCCATGAATTGTTTTTTCACAATATCGTCTTTTTCGTATATGTAGCTTTTTGTAATACTTCTTAAAGATCGTAACCCCTTGTGGCGAGAACTTCTGATGCACTACGCCACGCTAATTGAAGAAAAAAGTGAGAAACTGGAGTGGTTTTTTAGGTCTTCTTGGAACTTCCATAAGGACGATTGGATTGTGTTTTCGAGGTCATAACCGTAGACTCATGATGGCATGAGCCAACTGAAAATCCGCTGTCACCAGCACTTTCTCTAAAGATCAGGTGACGATTTTCCAACACCACTTTCTTAATTTCTTCAACGTTTTTATCAGTTGTTTGTGATTGGTATCGTTCATTGCACATAGGGGCCATATCCAAATTACGTGACCCTATTTTTGCAATTTTTGTACAAAATGGCGCTAGCTATTGCCAAGGTAGATATCTAAATATGGATGATACATAGAATCGTCCAAAGATTTCTAATACCGTAGCAGTAGAAATTTGGTGGTTCTTGTTTTTCATTGAAAGAGAACGGACGATTTGCTGTGCCAGTGGTTGGTGGTTTTTATAATGTCACATTAGGCGTCGTGACATTAAACTTCCCCGCTGCGGCTCTAAATTGTGCCGTTCTTGTCCACATAACCAGCGGTGGGCACGCCTTGGCTCTTTTTGCTCCGAGTGCTCTTTCCGTTATGTCAGACGCACACTAGAACTTAAAAAAAAACACGCTTTGGCGACCGTAACGGGGCTTTTTATTAGTGCTCGCTGACTAAAATTTCGCACAAGTACACTGAGCACAGAAATATAGTTACTTTGGCAACTGTAAGACCGAGTAATTTTTTTGGTAATTTAAAATTGTCATATAAACTCATATGACTTCGCTGTGTCTTTGAATGTGTTGCAAAATTTCGTTCAGTGAACATGCACAAGCAGCCCGACTCGCAGCTACTTACAAAAAAAAAACCCACACAATGTGCGAGTTTTATGACCCTACTCGAGGATGCTTAGGCGACCGTAACGGGGCTTTTTATTAGTGCTCGCAAGAGTTTACAATAACAAATTACGCACAGTCGACTCGCAGCGACTTGGTTTTATGGCCCTACTCGGGAATTGCTTGTGGGACCGTAACAGGACTTTTTTTCTAGATGTTGTTGTAGGGCTCTTTCCGTTATTTTTCGCGCCCACCGCTGCACATAACTGCCGCAATTCGGCATGTTATGTATTTATTCTTTTTTATTATTTTAAATGTATTTGGCACCCAAAATAAATATGTACTTGAAAGCTCTTTTTTTTTTAACAATTTTTTTTCATTTATTCTTACTTGTCAAATAGTAATTTATATTTCGTATTACCCATTTGTTTGTGTTATCTTATTAAATTTATATTATATTAAATTTAATAATTTTTTGTCATTTACGTAGTTTTACGTAGTTGATTTTTAACTGTTTTCCTATGACATTACTATTTGTTTTAATATTTTTTTGGTTTTTCTTTAGATATAAATACGACATCACTTTTTCGTAATTGATATTTCTCCTATGCAATTTTCTTGTATTTCTACATAAAGCAATAAATAACTTGTTTGGGGAACAACGGTCTTCACAAGTGCTGCCTTTGTTCACCCCATTTGTTTGACGCTATACAGACTTAAATTAATTTAAAATTTAGCTTTGGATTTTTCTTCTTTTTTTATCACTATACACAAATATACAATATTTACATTAAATTAGCAGAATAAGTTGGGGAAATAAAAAATTATAACAATTAAAGTTTTAGCCGATTTTTTTTGTTTTTTGTTAAATATCAAACTAGTGTCCTCTTTTTAATTTTTTCACTTTCGTGACTTGTAAATTATGCGTAGTTCAAAGATTTCTGAGCAAATTGTGTTGCATGTTCGAAAACAAATGTAATAAAAAGTGAGTGTAAACAAAAATGTAGCATAAAACTTTATACGGCGTTGCCAGACTTCAGTGAGGCAAACTGTTAAGCTTTTTTGCAGTTAGCTAGCGCTGTTATGTGTAAGTGCGTTCCTCTGAAGCTTTTAAGCTTTCAAAATGGCGTTTGTGCTGACGTTGTTGCTGTTGTGCAGCTGCTAACAGCAAATTGCGCGATTGCATTTCAAAATAACGTAAAAGTATATTTGAGTATCAGTAATGCACGCCGGGCGTCGTGGGATTTGGCGGTGCGGACGCTGTGGGTGCGCTGCTGCTGCCTCCGCTGTTGTTGTTATTGTTTGTATTGTTGTTGTTATTGGTGCTGGTGTTGTTTGTGCTACCCGAATCGCCTAGCCAGGAGTCCGGACTGGGCGGAAAATCAGGATAGCCCTGGTCGGGACTAGAATCGTTGCTAAGATCCGATGCATTATTGCTGCTGTGCAGGCGATGTTGCGATTTGTGTGTGCTATGCAGACTTGAACCCACCGCGTGATCTGCAAATAAAATTAAAGCAAAAGCTACAGCGGTGCCTGAAGTGTCATTGGATTTTTCATTTATACCTATATTTGTGTAAACGATATTATCGGGATATGAACCGAACGTGTGACTTTGACCCACAGGCGGCGGCGAGCGACTACTCGGCGGATACTGTGAAGGACTCGAGCTACCATGCATATAGGAACCGCGTATGCTATGCGGTGAAGCGCCCTCATCTAGGCCCAAATTGACGGTGCTGTAGCTGTCATTGCTCAGATCTGTCAGAGTAATCAAATAAAGCATTAACACCACGTGCTCTATAAATAGTTTGCACATCGCCATCAACGAAGCTTTTAAGCTCGTCACATATCACACAGGCTTACCATGATGACTGAAGCTGTCGTAGTCCACCTTCAGCTCATCCTTGTCCAGGAATTTGTCAGTGCGCGGCGAGCAGTTGCCCTTCATGGAGCGGAAATATTGACTCCAGCGTGTGCGACCCGCATCTTTTTTCAGTCGTTTCTCTTTAGCGCGTCTGTAAAAAGATGATAGCAGTTATTACTAAGATATATGAAGAAGGTTTTTTCTAAGGTTTTGTAGACGAACACTAAAAACATATTGTCTTCCATTGGATCAAATGTGATCAATATCTTTTAGAATTTGTACGAAAAGCCATTTTACTTCGCTTACCTGTTTTGAAACCACACCTGCACTACGCGCATGTCTAGACCCGTATCTTGACTCAGTTGCTCACGTACGTGTCGCGCGGGTTTCGGACTATTGTTATATGCGGTTTTTAGCGTCTCTAGCTGTTTGGCGGTTATTGTTGTACGGGGTCGTTTGTTCGGTTGATCACCGTCCAAAGAGCCATCCAAATAGAGTCCTGTACAAAGTAAACAAAGTTATTCGAGCTTCTTTTGAAAAGATTCGTACAAATTTTAACACCCACCTTTCGCCTTTGCCTCCTCGTAATCCCGCTTGCATATAAGCTTGCGATCCTCCATCAGATAGAACTCATCGCCTGTGTTGAGAGTGCGCGAACACATGGCACACAGAAAGCACTGCAGGTGATAAACATTATCCTGTGCGCGGCGCACCACCTGGGTTGGCGGTATGCCCATATCACAAGCGGAACACTTCGTACCATAGCGTCTGTTCGACCCAAACATTGGTAATTTGCAATAGAGAGTTTTTCATTAAACCAACGACCATACAATAGCGTCCGCTAAACGGTGCTGCCATTCGAGAAATTTACTTACTTGAAAAAGTCCTCCTTGCAGAAGAGCTGACCATTGCGGGCAAAGCACTTGTCATTCAACTGTGCATGGCACTCGCTACACTGCAGGCACTTGGCATGCCACGTCCGCTCCAGCACCTTTAGTATAAAGCGATCCAAAATCAGTTCGTGGCAGCCACCGCACTTTGGTATCGTCGCTGTAATTGAAAAGAAAGCTAATTTTAGCGAAGAATTGTTAACACTTTAATAACATAAAAGGTCTTCTAATAAAAGATATAGGTGTTGCATGTTTACAGCTTAAACTACCTGCAATATTTTGCATATTAGTAAAGTTGCAGTTATGGAATATAACTTTGGAAAAATTGATTTTGTCAAATACACAATTTTCTTGACTAATTGAAAGTTTTTTCGATTGAAAACTAATTTAGTATATTAAAAATTGTTTGCAATTAAAAAACTGACAGCTCATAATTTTTAAATTATTAAGCAGAGTGTGTATCACTGCGTTTAATTTTTTCTGCGCTTTAAAGTTTTAAAAAATTTTTTGATTCTGCAATACCTTTAGCTTTATTGATAGTACTTTAAGTTAATCGGCAATAATTCGTAAATTTTTAGTTCTGCTATGATATTTTAATCGCTTTGAAATAAAATTAAAGGAGTAATGAAGAGTCGCCTGGGGAATTCTCTTTATCAGAGCGTAACTAGTTAACCTTTTGTTATGGCAATATAAGAAGAGAAGAAAAAAATTTGTGTCCACTGGAGTAGGTGTGAAAGACCATAAGTTCATTTTGCAACATTGGTAATGTAGGAGATTTTTACACGCTGTACCTTAAGCTTAGTTTGTGCAAATGTATGCAGCGTAGAGAAGAAGACAACCGTAAGTTATCTCCATTATGGTCAGACTTGCCGGCACGCCTGTCTTTTCTTCTTATAAACTACAAGATCTTGGAGATAATAACTAACTTATAACTAGGGCAAGGCCCTTCCACTTTACAGATTTAGTTTGTATAGGTACAATAAGGGATATAAAAAATGTGGTACAGTCGCGGCGATGCCCGAATACCCTGTACCTTTTGTCTCGAAAAAATTTTTCCTGCATATTCCTTCTAAGAACTTTCCGATTGGACTTTTTTTTTTTTTTTTGCTGTAATTCGATATTTATACCCAGCGGTGGGCACGAAAAATAACGGCAAGAGCCCTACAACAACATCAAGAAAAAAAAGTCCTGTTACGGTCCCACAAGCAATTCTCGAGTAGGGCCATAAAGTTGCTGCGAGTCGAGCTATGGCCCACATTGTGTGTAATTTGTTATTGTAAACTATTCGCGTCGTCATCAAGATGCTTGTGCATGTCCACTGAACGAAATTTTGCAACACATTCAAAGAAACAGAAAAGTCGTATGAATTTATATGACAATTTTAATTTACCAAAAAAATTACTCGGTCTGACTGTTGCCAAAGTAACTATATTTCTGTGCTCAGTGTACTTTTGCGAAATTTTCGTCCGCGAGCACTAATAAAAAGCCCCGTTACGGTCGCGCAGCATCCTCGAGTAGGGCCATAAAACTCGCACATTGTGTGTTTTTATACCCTTTACCGTATGGTACAAAGGGTATATTAAGTTTGTGCAAGCCGAAAATGTATGTAACATACAGAAGGAGACGTCGGAGACCCTCCAAAGTTACTTAAAGTATGATCAGGGTGACTAGAGAAGTCGATATACCCATGTCCGTCTGTCCGTCTGTCTGTATGAACGCCTAGATCTCAGAGATGGTAAGAGATAGAGCAACCAAATTTTCAGATTAGATGCGCTATTATGTCAGTGGAGACAAGTTTATTTTTTTTTTTTTGATATCGGGGTTATATTATATAGCTCACATAGTGGTGTTTCAGAGGACCTCGAAAAAAATAAAAAGTTTGAGATGGATAATTCGGTTGTTTATGAAGATATCGTAAAATTTGGCACTTAATAGTTTTTTAGAGTTCCCAAGCACTGTACCAAATTTGATCAAAATCGGTTGACTATATCATATAGCTCCCATAGGGCAGATCGGTCAAAAAAACGATTTTTGTACAAAATTTTGTTTTGTTTCGTTTGTTTGTGAAGATATTGTAACCAAATTTGACATTCAAATGTTTTTTAGAGATCTTTAACACTGTTCCAAATTTGATCAAAATCGGTTGATTATATCACATAGCTCCCATAGGGCTAGGTCACTTGTAACCATAATTACGTAGAGTCAAATATTGACGCTGTTTATTGGCAAGGGGTAGTGAAATTTGTACATTTTTGACTATATCTTTTGCTGTATTTGTCCGATTTTGGTAATTTTTTCCACACAGATGCATGTAACCACAACGTTAAATTTCAGATGAAAATATTAAACGGTGTGGCTAAAACCCGCGAAAATCTTATGCAGGGGAACGGGGAAAGATATTGACATAATTCAACAAACTTCATCTTCTGAGGAAATATGCGCACCAGCTGGTAACGTTTCGTGTCTCCAGCTCTTATAGTCTCCGAGATATAGGCGCTCATACGGACGGACAGACGGACATGGCTCAATCGCTACCCGAGGTTATGATAAGCATTTTGGTACAAAGGACTTGGGGTCTGCCACGTCTCCTTCTGACCGTTACATACATTGCACAAATCTAGTATACCCCTTGTACCTATAGGTACAGGGTACAAAAATCATTCCAAATATCATTACAATCGGACGCATTTAAAATTGCCTTTGTGGCTAATTAATAAAAAAGGTTGGCTAAGTTGGTAGAGTGTTGGCCTCAAAGCTTAAAGTCTTCTAAAAACAAAGATTCGAATTCTAGTCGAGACAAATTTTCTTTTAATTTCAAGTGTTGTTGGTAGAGGTTTTATTTTCTTTTAATTTCAAGTGTTGTTTTTATGCACAAATAAAATTCAGGGCACATTTCCTTACATTCTACTGGCACAGGTTACCTCAAAGTCGCCTGCGTTATAAATATCTGGCACAGTGGCGTACCCACAAAGAATTTTTAAAGGGCTTCAAATTTAAAATGTTAAAGTTACCCATTCAATTTTTGACATTCAAAAAACTCAAATATTTGGAATGAAGTTCCAGATGCCGCGGTATTGTTTCAAGCATTACCCATTGATCAGACCTCTTTTCCTCCTATGAATAGGAACAAAATGTCACCGTATGTGCATAGCTAGGTTAATATAAATGCAAGTTTTATTAAACCATGCCGAACTGTTGTCAAAACAACTTCCAACCAAATATACTAGGCATAGATATTGAATTCATTCTTATTAGCACGACCAACTCAGATAACCACAGCCCAAAACATTACAAAAGATGACGTACGTTAAAGTCGGGCGCGGACGACTTTGGGATACCCTGTACCACCACATTGCAAAAAGATACATATTTATTTGTCAAATTTGGTTACGATATTTTCATAAACAAGCGAAAAATAGACGAATTTTGCACCAAAAACTTTTTTGTCCGATCCGCCCTATGGAGGCTATATGATACAGTCAACCGAGTTTGATCAAATTTGGTACAGCGCTTGGGTACTCTAAAAAACTGCTGAATACAAACTTTGGCTATGATACCTTCAAAAGCAAACTAAATACAACGAATTTTGTACAAAAAACATTGTATGGTCCGATTGGTTCTATTGGAGCTATATGATATAGTCAACCGATTTCGATATTTGGTACAGTGCTTGGGAACTCTAAAAAATTTCCGAGTGCCAAATTTGGTTACGATACCTTCATAAACAAACGAAACATACAGAATTTTGTATGGGAGCTATATGATATAGTCAACCGATCGGTTGACTATATCATATAGCCCCCATAGGACCAAACGGTCAAACCAATGTGTTTGGTGCAAAATTCGACATTTTTTGTGTTTGTTTATAAAAATATTGTAACCGAATTTGGCAAAGATATATCTTTCGGAGTTCGTAAGCAATATATCGGATTTGATTGCAATTCGGTGGTACAGGGTATCCCAAAGGCATAAAACTTTTGAAATTTTCCATACAATCAATATAAGCTATTTCGAGTTTCAAGATAATTCAATTTAAATTAAATTTCTCTGTTGAATTGCGCAAATTTCCTTAAATTATTCTTAATTTCCCAAACAATAAGTCATTTTCCCGTTATTACCTACTAAGGTGACGACAATTTGGTTAAAGCGAGTTTTTTTTGTTTACGCCTTTAAACATTATGAATTATTTATAAATTACAAATAAAAAAAAAAAACATCTTGTAAGGTTTTTGCTGTTTTTAGTACTTTACTTTTTAGTAGCTTAACAAATTTATAGTGCCTAAAACGCCCGGGCTCGGGGGAATAATTTAAATAAAAGTCATGCCAAAAATGAGACCCGGAACAACTACCGTGTGAACTTTGCCGTGCAGATATACAGAGGTGACTAAGCAAATGCCGCATTTCTGTTCCATCCAGCCTCTTTCTTAATTGCCAAAAAACAGTGTTGTTAAAAGTGCCAATATCTGTACTGTAGGGTTCAAAGGGTCTACTAAGTTTGTGCAAAACAAAAATGTATGCAACATAGAGAAGAGGACGTCAGTGTTGCTCAAAGTCAGATAAAGAAGTCGAAATTGGCATGTCTCTCTGTCTGTCTGTAAAAGCTGGAATTTTTGATTAGATCGTTTATTTTGTCACAGGAAACAACTTTATTTATTCCTGTCTCTGCCCCACTCTAAGCCGGGTATTCTACCGATTGACCTAGTTACAGATCTCCACGACAGAAAACTAAAAATTGTTGATGCCTAAGTCGTTTGTTTATGTAGATATCGTTCCAAATTTGGCGTTTAAAAGTAATTTAGAGTTTATTCATAGTCGGTTGACTATATAGTATAGCCCTCATAGAACCGATCCGTAAGAAAAACGATTTTGGGGCATAGTTCTTTATTTTGTATTAAAATATTTTTTTTTTTTGCTTAACTTCAACCTTTGCCGTTTGTTAGATATCACATTGCCAGTGTGACCCTATGCTCCTACTAGGAGTGACAGGATTAAATATATAATATTGCCAGTGTGGGTGAAAACCAAAGCTTAACAAATTACAAGTGCTTGAAACGACCAACTGATTTAGGGGCTGCCAACTTTCTTAAAAATGTGTGCAATGTTTTTTTTGTTAAAGTTTATAAAGAATCCAGTCTGTATGTTAAATACAAAATCAATAATGGATTAGAAGAATTTCGTTATTTTAAACAAATGAGAATCTATACGAAAAAATCATGCCAAAATGACACAAGAAGCAATTAAGGTGTTCACTTTGTCGGGCAGAAAAAATTCTGCTCAACCCAGACACTTGACTACGAGAAGTAGGATAAATCTAAAAAAACGTCGATATCTAATTGTTTTCAAATTGGCTTTTGGCATTATTCCTCGCATGTAGTGTGGTAGATAATTTAACAGCTGATTGTCAACAATCGCCAAAAGTAAGTAAAGCCATTTTTTTTTTTTTTTAATTTATTCCAATTGTAATTTTTTTGCAGTAAAAGATCAATGAATATATATTGTACTAATGGATATCCAAAAGTTTATGTTTTATAATTAAAAATGTCAATTTTCTCACAACACACTTGGAAACAGCTGATTGTTGTTGCTCACGTTGCTAGTCAGGCACTTCTGCATTTCTGCCCGAAAAAGTTAACACCATAGACATGAGCTCGTAACTTCTAAAATTTGACAAATGAGGTGTCGTTGAAAGTTATATATAGTTATAGGCTATGTGACGTCACATTAAATTGAACATGTCGCCTTCAACAGAACGTTAAGTCACGAATACAAATTGTTTTTTAATATGCAGTGAGGCGTATCCACAGAAAGAGCTTAGTTAACACTTTTCGACGATATATAGTATATATATTGTTGGCAGATACTTGGGGCCGTGCACTTTTAAGTTCAATCATATTAATTTAGTACGAAACCATTAAATTTTTTTTTTTTTTCGAATACGTTCGATGTAAAACAATAAAACATTAAAAAAATGCAAAGCGATTCCTTACATGCTTTATCACGACATTATAATCCAATAATAATTTTAACACCCCGTGGAGACCATTGTACTTTCATTTGGCTGATGTTTTAGAAAGATATATTGTTTTTTGATCTATTAATTTATTATTATGTATTGAATCAAATGAAAGATTAAATAGTTTACATTGATTTATTCCATCATGTAATGATTGTTAAACTGAAAAGTGAATGAAATCCTGGATCCAAAATTCTTAAAATAAAGAAACAATAAATTTAAGGTCACGTTGACACAACATACCACGGAGCTATAAAATGTTGTAAGATGTTGGAGGCAAGGATTTCCCTTATTTAAAAGGTAAAACCAAATAGAAGGGTATTTTCGTAGTAATATCTTGTACCAATAGGTTCAAGGGTGTCAAAGTTGTTTTTGTATCCTGTACCCGTAGAGTCAAGTGCATTTACATGCCTGTTTTGGATTTCGATTCGGACTTGTCGATTTATGTCCGTCTGTAAAGTTTATCGATTTATGGCGATATGTATGTATGTAATTGCTTCTTTGTGTCGTAGAGGAATTTCGCGGTCAAAACTGTTATACACCTTGCAAATAAGAAAAGAATGTAAATTTCAAAAGATATATCAACAAATATGTCATTTTGAGATCTCTGCTCCTATGAAGTATAGTACACTAGTTTTCCACAATATTTCAATCATAGGCTTGTATGTACATACGTAAGTACATATATAAACTACAGTTACCAAAATTGATATTTAGAATAATGTGAGTCAAATAAAAAATGAAAGGTTGACTTTTCCCCAAAACACCACCTTAAAACCCGCTGCCACAGGAATCCTCAATAATTTTTATGAAAATAGATTGCACATTTTTGTTTTGATTATATTAACACTGGGTGGCTACATTTAGTTAGATGAGGTTGTTTTTGTTTTGGGAACACTTACACAATAGAAACTCTGGCAATTGACTTAAATTAATCGGCGGAACGCGATCATCACATTTGCCATTGGACAGAAAGTCACTTTTGAACATCATTAGCTTCAAAAGTTCCATGCCTGGACCTGAGCACTCAGCACTGGGATTAGGGCTATGGCTGTGGCTATTTGAACCTAACGTCGTTGTTGTTGTTATTGCTTTGCTTAGAGATGCTTTATACATATATGTACATATATGTATGTATGTATTTATGTACTATATATTTTTGTACACTTTCACTATTTATTGATGAGCAGTCACATTTTAGCTTTTTTAAATTTCACATTTTGCTCATGTGCTTGGGACAACACGACGGGATGAGACGGCGCATGGCTATTGGCCGACGGCGGCCAAGACACGAACGTGCATGCAACGGGCAATGCTTTTTACCGTTATCACAGTTAATAGTTTGCAGTACAACGCAGAAATGACGGTAAAGTTTTACAAGGCGCAACGTCACAAGAGAGAGCGTGCAAATGCGGCGACGTCGACGCTTGGAAAGCGACTGACGATGCGAATGCGAATGGGGTTGCACAGTCATCGTTGTCATCGTCGTCGTCGTCGTTGTTGGTTTGGCTGACATAATCACAGCCCAACCCTTAACAAAACATAAACCAACACAAAAAAAAAAAAAGAAATCAAATTGCACTTCCAATTGGATTGGAAAATTGTACGACGTTGCACACCCTGTGTTTAGTATTTTGGCTGTGCCAGTTTTCCAGCTTTGGCTGCTTTTCTTTTTTTGCCCGAAAACAATTGAGTTTGGGCTGGTCGCGAAGCAACAACAAAAGCAACACACAACAACAATGGCGGGGAAATTGCATTGTAACACTTTGCTGTGTCTTTTCTATGTTTGCGTGCGTGTGTGCGTGTGTGTGTGTGCGTGTTTCAGTTTTTCTTTTTGTGTATTTGTGTCTGGGATTGGTTGTTTTGTGTGCGTTGGCTGCGACGTCGCGTCGCTGCCTGCAGTTTTCGGGGAGTGGTCTCAAAGCTTCTTTTCTCAGCAATGCTTTTTGTCTGCTCTCTTTCACATGTTTGTTTGCCCGCTCTCACGCTTATGTTTATGCGCTCTCCTTTGCTACCATCTCTTTTGCACTATCGCGCGACAATGTTGCAAATTTGCTCTGTGTACTAAAAATATACTTTTGTTTTTGTTGTTGTTAATGTTATATTTTTGTTGCACTTTGTTGTGTTTTTGTTGTTGGCTAGCCACTGCTCTTGCCACATACATACATATATGTTTGTATATATGCATGTGTGTGTTTGTGTATGCCACTTGGCTGCTGTTGCTTGTTGCTGTTGTAGAGTGTCATTGTTTTGCAACTGTAAAATGTCCCTTAAAGCTGTTAAATTTTCATTTCGACTGATCGAGACAGAGAGAGAGAAAGAGAGCGAACGAACGATAGCAAGAGCGTGCGTAAAAAGCACAGAAATTTATTTAAATTGCTTTTGCCACACAGTTGCTGACCTCTCTCTTTCTCTTACTTTTCCCTCTACCCTACCGTCTCCTGTCTGACGCTTATGGGCCGCAAAGTGCTCATTCGTTCGGTCGGTCTGCCATCATTTTCAACTTCAACACCATAGTCAAAATGTGCGTATCCGGGCATCCCTAGCCCTCCAAGCTCTCTTTTAACTACCTAACCCTTAACCGCATATGCCACACACAGATACACACACACTCTGCACATAAACAACGCAGTGTCCCAAAGCGTTTCGCCATTTGCATGGCATTTTAAAGGCTTTTTCATGTTGTAGCATGGCTTGGTTTGGTCTGGTCTCTTCTGGGCAGGCTAAGCTGGGCTGGGTGGAAGTTGTTTTGAAGTTGTTGCATGTTGCCTTTAAAATTTAATGTTCGCACATTAAAAGCGACAAGCTTCACTTGCCTGTATGTGTATGAGTGTGTGGCCCATAAAGACCATTAATTGTTGGTATTTTCCGCCATTTTATACATTTTTTCATGGAATTTTATTGTGAATTTATTGATGCATGCTTTTAGGCGCGCGTTGATAAGCTTTTCGTGTACATATGTGTGAGAAATGGTATGAGAGCGAGCTTACGTTTTGGTTTTTGTGTAAAAGAACTTTCAAACACTGATTTAAGTTGTTGTTATTAGGTTATCATTTTGTAAAAATAACTTCTTCATTTATGATTTTTATAAAAAAATTACAACAAAAAAAAAAATAAAAAAATCAGCTCAAATAGAGGTTTGTTTGTTTTATGTTTGTTTTATGTTTGTTTATGAAACATTTTTTTGATGTACTTAAGCATATAATGGTACAGGGTATCTCAAAGTAATTATCTTGTATTTAACGCAATTTTTAAACAACAAAGATTCACAAACAAAAAAACTAGGTTGAGGTCATGCGATCCTCTTCAGGAATGTAGTTCCCTTCGTTTATACTTTTTTAAGACAAATAGTTGTTTAAAAAAAATTATATACAAATTGGGAACAAAAAAATAACTATGTAGTACTAGTTAAAAAATAAAAAAAAAATATTTCTCGACTGTGAATCAAACCTGGTACTCGAGTCGACTTTTATAAGTTTTGCAGTCTTTACTTGAAGACTATCCTCATTTTGCAAAAATGATTTGTTGAACCAACTGCCCTATCTGTCTTAACGCAACTTTTTCGTAGTTCCTCATTCTTGAGGAATAGTACCACTCGATACAGAAAGCTATGGAATATAGGCTATAGTAGATTCCTTTGCAGATTGGCCATCTTTGATTTTGGTACAAATAATGCGAACAACAAACCTTTTTCTTATTTATTTATTTAAAAGCTCAAACTATAGCATATGGGCATTTTCAGGATCGCGTACGCGACCTTCGTACGCCTTTAAAGTGCAAAAAAGTAAAAAAAACATAAAATTATTTTTTTTTAATGATTTTATTTTTTGATAGTCTTTTTGTAGCTGTATATGTAGTGCAAAAGGTAGGATCTGTTAATTTATCGTTTCCAATATATTGGCAATAAAGCTGCTATTTAGTACGCGACAAAAATAGATGTCGTTTTGCGACTGCATTTACAAAAATGTAAAAATCTTCGAAATAATACAAAATATTTAAAAGCAATTAATTTTTAACTAATGTAAAATATTGTAACTTTCTTTTACACTTTATTTTTTTTAAAATGTATATATGTACTAGTTTTTTTTTTATAAGCTTAATTCTGATTAAGTACGTCACCATTCTTCAAGTAATTTTTAAAAATTCTTGTATTTACATTAATAATAAGAAAATATAAATGTTTATGTGTACAAAAAGTGATAATTCAAGAGAAGTGTGAAACGAAAAAAGTAAATGAAAAACCTTAACAAATTAGACTGAAAATCACTCAAAAAGTAGTAAAAACTAGAAAACCCTAAATATCTTCAGATTTCAGGCCAATTAATTATGCAAATAAATAAGAAAAGCAGTAAAATCAATGTTTTATCAAATTTAACCCATTTTTGACTTACAATGTTGAAAAAAATCCCTCTTTTCTTAACATTGTATTTTTTGACCCTGGTTGACATTTCTGTGGTCCGTATTGTATGACTATATTTTAGAATATTTTGAATAACAATTGCCGACTTAAATTAATATGTTTTCATTATAAGGCGTAAAATATATAGTAACCTTCGCATTTCATATTGCTTAATTGTGATACTAAAGGTGCATCACCTTAGTATGCGCAACTTTTTTAGTTAATCTAAAGTTCGTCGTTTATTGCTGTTTCTGAAAAATTAAATTACATACTAAATCATGCTGTAGTCAAACTTTGAATGAAATTTACGCCATTGCATTAGTATTGAATTCGCATAGACATTATTAAACTAAATAAAAAACCATATAAATATGTATGATATTTATGTTTTGTCATAAAATAAACAAGCTGAGTTCTGTTAAACTCACTCAATGATTCACCAAGTTAAAAGAAAACTACGCTTAAGTCAGCAAACACAAAAAGATTACTTGACTTTGCAACATCTAAAATTGTCAGAGTTTAGATTTTCCTTGAAAGTTTTTGCCAAAATCGCCATTTTGTGTAAGCAAAATAACCGCAAATGCAAATGCTTTGCTTAACCAACGAAAAACGCAACAAAATGGCGGCAACAATGGCGGCGCAGTGTTGGAGTTGGTGGAGGCTTTGTCATTAGCAGAACTTAGTGTTGCGTAGCGTCAATAATAATGGCAACAACAACAATTTCGGAAAACAGAGCACAGGGAAAGAGAGAGTGAGGCAGAGCGGGGTAAAGCAAAAGAAAGACAGCTGAGTTTATATTGTAATTGCGAGATACGAATAAAAAACAGATACAGTCTCACACAATGCGTGTGTATATGTGAGTGTTAGCATCAGCTTGGGGCCAGTCGGGTGTGCTTGGGGGTGCGTGAGCTTAAAAATGGCAGCTACCAGGCAACCGACAAACAGACGGACCGAACAACCGACCGACAAACCAAGCAACCCGGAAGAAGAAGCTGTAACAGGAGCAGCAGCAACCAGAAATGTGCTCCAAAGCAGGGATTATGTTTTTGTACACGGCAAAGCTGCTTTTGCTGCCTTGTGTATTAGTGTGCGTGTGATTGTATCTCTCTTCATGTGTGTGTGTGAGTGTGACTGGAGCTTAGCAAGTTTGTACGTTATATTCCATTGCATTGCCAAAAGGAAATATTAAGCAGACGGAAAATCTACTTTTCAAAAATGTATACGTACTATATGAACATGCTCAAAAAAGGGAATCAACAATTTGAGCAACTAGCTGCTGACTTATATAATGGCGAAAGAAATCGCAATAAAAAAAAAGACGGGACTGCTATTGACTATAATATAAACAAAACTCAACAAGCTTTAACACTTTTTGTATTTATAGTTGTCATCCTATCTTAAAAAGCCTTAAATCATAGCTTCAAAATTGAAATGAAATACTTCACGATTTCAAGTTTTAACAAAAGAATCTGTGATATAGCTTAAATCTAGGCTGGTACTTCTAATGTCTAAAGTTCGATGTCTTCTTTGGTACTAAGAAATATTTAAAAATAAAAACTATACGATTTTGAATCTTAAAAATTACATTCTAAAAAATTTTTAAATGCAGCTAGAGTTTACAAAACTATCGTTGACTATTTGAATGCAATCATTTAATTTTTGGCATTATTTACTTTATAATATTAAACTTATAAACTGAAAATTGATTCAAAGCACGGTAAATACTGTTTATTTTTTGAGTGAAATTGATTAATTTTAAGCTCAATTGGTGTTCTTCGATTTATTACTCATTCCTTTAATTTTTATTCGCCCCGAAAGTACATTTAAAGTGACGCTTATTTTTTACTTCAATGATGGATGGAATTAAAATAGAAATTTAAAAATTTGACAGTTCTAAATATAAGAAAATATAAGATTTCTTCATACTTTAATTAAACAAAAAATTCATGGGATATTTGGCCTAAAACATAAAGCTAGCTTGCAAAAAATTAACAAGATGAGAAACATTTCGTATACCAAACGTTAAGCTTTATTTAAGGGTTCTGGTTGAGGCCCTGCTTTAATGCCCTGGTCAACAATGAGAGCTATGCAACGACAAATGCTTAAGGCGTTTGGTTTGGGCTAGAGGGCAAATACGAAGTACTCAGAAAGAAAACCACCCAAACACTTTGCCAGGACTCGAAAGAACCCCAAACGGACAATAACAAAGATACAGTTCTAGCCATTTTTATTTTAGAAGTGCGTTTGGCAAACAAGGCGTGGCACGCCCAACAAAATGGCTTTACGCTTGCCATATGTACCGTTACGTTGTTGTTGCTTTTCCCATTTCTACTATTGTTGCTTTTTATACCCTGTACTTTGGGCACAAGGGCATATTAAGTTGGGGCAAAAGATGTAATGGTGAAGCGCTAGACGCAAACGTGGAACACCTTACAAGCGTTTTATCCCTTCCCGTCCGTTTTTATTTTTTGCATTGACTGATTCTCAATAGCCAAAAGTGCTGCATAAATAAATGTACCACAAAGTGCGTCTTATGGACTAGCGTTTCACTGAAAGTATTGAGAACAATTTTTTACTTACAATATTTAAACTCGATACCGTTTTCTTTTTATTAATTATCGCTCCATGGGTTGAGAACATCGATAGCTATAGTTAAAAATTTCGAAATGTAAGGCCCTTTTTGGCGTGAATTCAAAAAATGCAGCTAGAGTTTTGAAACTTGCATTTGTCAATTATGCTTTTAATAACAAAATTATAAAAAACTTAAAAGAAGTAAAACAAGACCTTCGACACCCACCCCTCGAATTTTTAATAAAAAAACAAATTTGAAAATGATTCTAAAGGAAAAATTAATATCCAAACTTTAAACTTTCAATAAATTAAGTAAGTTTCCATCGATTGTCAAATAATGGCCCCACCAGAAAGTTGTCAAATTTTAAACGCAATATCGTCATATAATATAATACTATATAGCATTACATAGCATTAAGGTAAATATGTCAAGATTTGTGCCGAATAAACGTCATTTGCGTGAGCTTTTAAAGAAATCTGCAGTTGTGGCGCATTGGATTAGTTGCTTGGAGATGCTGATGATTTCAAATCTTACAAAACGGTCGGTTTGATATGGAATACAAAGAATACATTTGGAGGCCGAAAGTATACCAAGACACGGAATTGAAAACGTTATTAGAAAAAGATTAGTTCCAAATGCAAATGAATTTGTATTTGTATTAAAAGTGACTTAACAACAAATTTCATATTGTAAAAAAACTAGGAAATTGGGTTCCATATGAACTGGTGACGAACAAAAAAATCCAATGCAAAGCACCACTCGTTATTGGATTTTTGCTTAACCATACATCAAATAAAACAAAAAAACTTTGCTTTGTAAATATATCAAATTGTCGGCAAAATATCTTATTTTTAATCTTAAATATTTCAAATCGATAAACACTGTGCAAGCACTACAGGGTATAAAATAGTCGGTGGTGGTTCACTTATTTTTGCCAGCTTTACTTCACGGTTGTCGTGTTGAATTCGCTTGCGCTTTAAGTTGTCTTGTTGCCGTTGTTAAAACTTAAAAGTGTTGGCATTGTTGTTGTTGTGTTTGCTTTTAAGCTTTTCCAGCTGCCACTACAATTCTTCCATCTTCAGAGTTTTATGCTGTCATTTCGAGTGCACCATTGCACATTGTTCACTCACCCAGCCCCACTCATTCCAAACCCACTCACTCATGGATCCCCCACATGAAAACAGACTCTCACAAATGCTAAGAGCAAAATAAGCTCAAAATGCATGTCGCATCACAAATGAAAAGCCATGTCATTTGATGGTTTATAGTTTTATGTGTCGCATTGTGTTAAAGATTTGATCTGAATATGTGCTAGCTCCCATAAGTAGGCAACACATTTCTTAATCGCAAATCGCTTCGTTGACATGGAAAGACAAAGATTAACCTAAGAATAATTAAAAAACTCATGCGATCGTAAACTGCAAAATAACTAAGAGTTTTATACTTATTTTGTGTGTTTCCGAAATTTCTCTTTTTTGGCTAGTTTGTATAGAAATTAAAACACATTTTCAGGATAATAAACTTGCTTGTTAATGCACTTAGCAAACATTTCTTAAAGGCACCTGTGTTGGGCCATCTGTAAATGTGCCAAGTTGTAAGTCGGTTAGATGAAAACAAAGTTTTTTCCATACAAACTTTGAACAGCCATTTTTGCACTTGGGAACTGAGCCGAATTATCCAAAACTACGAAAAGTTTTTTCTTTAATCCCTAAGTATAACACATGCGCCAAGTTGCACGTTGATTTGTTGAAAAAACAATTCGTTTCATATAAATTTTTAGCCGACATTACTTTCCCTTGAGGGCGGAATTGTCCAACAACGTCTCTTAGTGCCCACCTACACCATAAAACGAAATTCTATGTAAAATTTCAGTTCTGGAGCTATCCTTGCATTCGGGTTTGTCGATTATAAGGAAAATAAGGGGCAATTCCGGCTCTTTGGGCCTTATACAAATTGTGCCTCATTTGGGGGCGGTATTTTCCAAAATCCTTTCCTAGTGCTTACATACGCCATAAAATTAATTTTTATGCAATTTCAGCCCTAGCTCTAGCTGAGCTTTATTCGCCAATCAGTCATGTCAAAGATTGTTGTATATAGGGGAAAGGCTTGTAAGTTGACACACCATAGCTTTTTTTTTAGCTATATCTCGACATTGAATACACATAGGCATCAAGGTTAATATACCGTTGGAAAGAGAAAATAAAGAGCTATAATCCACAATAAGTAAATCATTTGAAATTTATAAAAATAAGCATTTTACAGACAATTTTCAAAAGAGCTTGAAAGCGACCACCAAAAAAAAGGCTTGTAAGTTGTCACACCTGCAAAAATAGCTGAAAATTTGAGAAAACTGAAATAAAAACGCATGATTGCTAAAATTTATGAAAATTTAATGATTTTAAATTTAACTTGAGCATTGAAAAATATTTTACTTTCCAGAGAAGTCAAAATTGTGGTTTTTTTTGATCGGTTTTTCTTGGTCGCCATACTAAAAATGAATTTTTATGGAAAATATTGAAAAAATATATCCGAAAATGGCAGAAAAATGTACTAAAAATTAGTACAAATAACATAGCAATGTAAAAAAATGAAAATAGATGTGTCCCAACTTACAAGCTTAAAAGTGTCCCAACTTACATTTTTGAAGCCATTTTGGAATGCATTGGAAAAAATTTGTCTATTCACTGTATGTCCGAAAACCTTTTTTCAATTTCAATTTTATTAACTAAATCTTAGACATTATGAATACATGTGGAGTTTGATTTTTATAAAACCTTTTTTGATTATGAAAGTTCATTGAACTTCAGTTCCAGCACATATATTTTCCTTGATTTTTTATTTTGATTTGATCACTTTTTGAGCGCAATCAAAAATAAAAATTTTTCATTTTCCGATTTCTTAAAAAACAATTTTTATATTTTGTCACACACACACACACTGCGTTTTTGAGTCTGTTCGCATCAAAAATACATTAAAACTGTTTACGGCGTATTTCCCATCGAAGACAGGTGGGAGTTTGGTGTTTTTATTGCTGGAATATCAAAATCGACCAGGTGTCCCAACTTACAAGCCTTTACCCTATACATTTTTTTAATTTTCAATAACTTTTCGTGCATTTTATGAAAAAACACCGCAAGGTATGTCTTTTAGTTTAAAGGAGAGATTCCGAATTATAGCCAATAACGACATGGGTCTTAGAATGGTCAACATTTTTGAAAAAAACATATAAACCGATAACATAATTGTGTTAGGAATTTCTTTAAAAACATTGAGAAATAAATTAAAAACTAAGTTAAAGAATAATCCTAAAAAATGCATCATATTCTTCCGTTCCAAAACTACAAATTGGCAAAGCCTCAAGCCCATGTTTGATATGTCAAATTTTTAGAAGCAGCTCTCTCAAAGATTTTCGTACTCATTGTAAGGGTGTTTAGTCTTAATGCTCAGATTAAGATTATTTTCTTAAACTTAGGAAAATAGAGAACGAAAAGTTATAATTATTTACAGTGAGGAAATTCGCACTTAAATTAAGAACAGATTTTATCACTTTTTTATGCAAAATTTTATTTTTTCTAAAGACACCATACAGTGGCATCAAATTTTAAAATAATTCCTTTAATTGAGCATCATTTTAGGGCTCAATAATCCCAATGTGAATTTCGACTTTGCTTGCGAACCAGCTTTATTGGATTTCCTTGTCGAAAAATTATATAGCCGGCAGGTTGCGCTTAGATAAAAAACTCTTCGGCTTTGAAGAGTTTCAAATGTTTTTATTTGTTTAACCCTTCTTTTCAACTTTTAACAGGAGCCTCCTTTAAAATTGAGCTTCCATATATATAGATTTTTGTCTCGAATAAATCTTCTTGACTCTCTAAAACTAATATCCCAAAGCTTAGTTGACCATAGATACTAGAAAAGAACTATTGGAAAGACGGAACAGTGAAAAAATATATTTTAACTTATCCGCGTCTCTAGCCCGATGTATGAACTTTTTAACGATATGCACCGACTCACATCATGAATTGGCCAGAAACTAGGATTTACAATAAGAAAGATGAAAAAAGGAAAAGAAATTAAACATTATTTTAGGAAAAGGCCAAAAGAGCACCGTTGATCAATTGGATGTTTGACAATTCAGAATTAGTCAAAGATGCTCGAAAAAGCAACTCAAGATGACTTAAGATAGAAGAAGTAATAGATAAGTAAATAATATAATTTATTTTTATTTTTATTAATATTCATTTTGGACGAACTCCACCCAGTGATGATGCAATATAACTTTCTTTAAAGATAATTGCCTTCAAGTGGAATATTTTTGTATCAGCTACTGTAATAATTGTTTAAATGCTGACATATGTCGCTCCAAATGATAGCTATTAGATTGACAACTTAATTGACTACCCCAACATCAAGTCGTTCCTTCGAATAGTTTTTAGTCCAGCACATAACATCCTACTAGCTTTATCTAGCTGACAGTAACAACTTTATGCTCGCTTCAGCTGAGTCAAAACAAAAGTCATCTATACACATATGTAAGTAGTGTGAGTACTTCGATTCCATTAGCTCTTTCGAGCACGTCCAAAACAAAAGACTCATTAAGATAAAAGTCGACGCTTTGGAGTCGTCACAGCTCAAACTCATAATCATAAGCAAATACATGCCGTCCCTATACTTATTTATAGTTATATATACGAATAGTATATGTGGAACTGTCCAGTCCCGTCTATGGTCAAGTAAAAGCTATTATGCAATGGCCATTGCACTATAATTTTCGTGGTCCGACCATTCCGAAAAGGGGTAAAAAGCGCGACTAAGCGATAGATATCGTTCCGGCATGGCGGGATAGAGCAAAATGCGCGATAAAATATTGAAAGCACTCCAAAAGCATTAATAAAACGAAGCAGCAGAGTTGAGTGGGGGAGGGAAGGAAAGGACGACTGACTGTTAGCTGGTTCGGTAAGTGGACACACGTGAACTTTACACCTACGCCAGCTGTGCCACAGTCAATGACTCTGTGTGTGGCAGGATGAGCATGCCACCCCCCAACCATACCGACCTTGCCAGGGCTGATGCGGCACTGCCTGTGGCCTCATTGCGTGCCTGCCAGTCGTTTGGCCGTGCCGCACACGCATCCATTAGGATTCAAATTGTGTGCGGCAGCGTTTTTCATACTCCTTACTTGAAGTGTAAGTAAGTATATTGAGTTTGTCCGAATGTTTGTAACAGGGTTCAGACATCAAAGTGGAGTTTAGAGCGCGTCTAACTACAAGCAGGGTTGCAAAAATTTCGAAAAATAAAAAATTTGATTTTTTGAAAAACTGTTCAATTTTTAAAAGAATATGCAATAAAATAATAAATTGATTGCACTCGGAATGCCAGATAATGCAAAAGAGGTCTGGTTAAAAGTAAGAGCGTCGGGCAGAAATGCAGAAGTGCTTGACTAACGCGTGAGCAAGAAGTGCCAGACTTACAACGTGAGCTTCAACAAAAAACTTAAAAATGAGGTAATCAATAATTTGAAAATGATTGTTTCAAAATTATTTGAAACCTTGTGATTCTTTCAACTTTTATAAAACTAAGGTTTTTTCAATTCTGCGGGAGTTTTAAAGAATTCCTGGCCATAAGCCCAAATGTAATCGTTTTGATTTTGTATGTAAATAGGAATCAGCCAAATCCCATATCTTTAGCAAGTAAGGGTATAACGAAGTCGTTTACGTCCAACTTGAACCTTAGTTATTTTTTTTTATTCACTTTGGCTTTTTAGCTTTGCCTTTTTTTTTTTTTTGTTTTCTTGTTTTTTATGTGTGTCCCGTTCGTGGGGTCCGGGCCATTGCACGCGTCGTCACTTTGCATAGGAAAATGCGGCGTCATCTGCTTGGTCTAAAACAGAATTCTGGCACGGCATGGCTCGACCTGGCCGCATATTATCTAATTAGAGGCACTTCAAACATTACAAAAAGTTTTGCCATTTGAGGGCAACTAAAAAATACAACAGCAAAATTGGCAGCAATGCTCGATGGTTATTGTGGTTCTGGGTTATAGTCCATAATTTGTTGTCCTCTTTGTACGTAAGTACTGTGCTTCAGTGGTCAATTTTGTTACAAAAGTTGGGGATATCGCCAAAGATAAAAAGTCAAAAGGGAACTTTAACTTTTAGATTTTAATGAATACAATTAAATGGCACTCATTTAAAGGAATGGGTAACCTTAAGTAAGAGTACAAGCAAAGGATACTCGGTACCTTCTTTCCCCCACAAAAGCAAGTATCTGTGTGTTTGGGATTGTAGGAGTTCCACAGTGGGAGAAATGGCCAATCTAGCTCCGATTATTCAAATTTCAAAATAAAAATTGTCTCCAATATTGTTTTGTATTCGATTACTCATATTATATGTCCGATTGGCCTTAAAAACTTTTTGTTTTCTTTTTCTCTCAATATTCGCACTGCTATAAAGCTTCAAACCGCTTTTCCGGCAATTTTGACTAGTTGCGCCAATTTTGTATAGTATTTGTATTTATTATATTGCAATTCTATTTTTTGTTCATAAATAAGTTAAAGGTATGTATTTAATAAACAAAATAAGTTTTTGTGACCGGTGATTGTGTTTCGTCCCAAATTTCTATGATAATTGTAGTGCCAGTAAGGGGTATAATGTTTACTAATAAACTAGTCTTTCGTAGAGCTGAACTGTTGAGGTCCGTCCGGGTTCGGCATCAATCCGCTTTTAAAAATAAGTTCAATATTTTGCGTTGTAAAAATGTCCAAAATAAGCTGCAGCAATTCGTACATTATTCTTAAAAAAAATTTGTTAGCTACAATGTCAGGGTCCAGGAGAGTGCTATATTCAGTATGGGATATGGAAATTACGCTTACAAAAAAATTTTTGAGGTGCAAACATCTATCTATTCGAATATTATTGATGAGAGCAAATATGGAAGTAGTGAATTTAATTTAAATTTTAAATTTAACCGAAAAATTGGCGTTGCAATGAAGAGAGAACTATTGAGTTGGTAAGAAGTTTGAAAAAAAACAACAAGGACTGGAGGGATCCAAACGGTTGCTTTCCATTTTTAATGCGGTTGTCAATATCTGCTGAGGATCAACCGTTCTTGGTTATGACGTACCCTAAGTAACAGAAGTGGTCCACGTCTTCTAGGACCTCGCAGTTTACCATAAACGGGTTAGCATTATTTGCCAGTAAACGTATAACCTTGAATTTACCAACATTGATTGATAGCTGCATGGTGGAGGTTGTCAAATGCCTTTTCAAAGTCGATGAAAATCATATATAGTGGAGAACGCCATTCCACAGACTGGTGCGAAAACCGGCTTGTCCCGTCTAATCTGGGGAGCGAGTACAGCGGAAAGCCTTCTGTTCAGAATATGCGCGATATTCTTGTTAACCATGCTCAAGAGTGTAATGCCTCGCCAGTAATGGCACTTCGTTAAGTCGCCCTTTTTTGCGATCTTGACGATTACGCCTTCTTGTAGATCGTCAGGTAGTGTTCCTGTATTCCAAAATGCTGATATCATAGGGTGAATGAGGCGCGTGCTGGTTTGCGCATCAGCTCGGAGTAACTCCGGAGCGATTTTGTCGGCACCGGGCGATTTGCGGCTTTTCAAACCTTTAATGGCGTCTGTAACCTCGCTCAGATCAGGGCAACCGTGCATCTAAGTTCGTATCTTTATTAAACTCCGATGAAAGTTTGTCCAAAAAATTGAAATCAGCTATTCAACCCGATGGTAACCAACTCATTAAATACACAGCAGAGGAAAACTATATATTGATGGCGGTTACACAAAAAAAGCGGTTACACAAATTCGTGTAAAATCACCATGGAAGACTTGGAACATATACTTTGTATTTCATCGGACCCATTCATTACGATGCTATCAAAAGGATCAGTTCCTTCTTCCAAAAAGGATGAACTGATAAATAAAGACGTTATCGGTCTTAATTTAAATAAAGATTCGGAAGAAGACATCAGATTATTCCCCATAAGATACTGAATAGAGCTAAAACTGCAGAAATTAAAAAAATAAATAAATAACTAAAAAAAAATTAACTAAAAAAATATTATTTTTATATTAGTTTTTATTTGTATAGTATTTATCTATAAAATAAATTTATTCTACCAAGAAAAAGAAACTTTTTCTAAAAATTTATAAATAAATTTCTACTAGGTTGACTATTTCACTAACAAGTACATACTTACTCGGCCAAAATGGATTTCAGGTGTCTATTTGAAATTATACAGTTGTCCGACTTATACCAAATTTTGTAAACATTTAAAAAAAGTGTAATTTATGAAAATTGGTGTTCGGGCGAAAACAGCCAGATATCGAGTAGTGCAGTTTTATACAGAAATTTAAAAAAATCGCATGTTTCGAAGATAACTCAATCAGATTTGAAAAGTGTTTCGAAAATTTGTTCTCTATAGAACATTTTGAGAGCCTATAACCTATAAAGCCGTTTCTCAACTAAAATTACTGTGTTTTCATTATAAGGCATTCCATTAAGATATAAATTTTATACGGATGGTTTTTTGGTGAATCGGAAAACTTCAACTGTGAACTGATAACAATACAATACTACAATACTTTGACCCTGCTAATAAAGGGCATAGACTGAAATGAAAAACAACTAAATAAGCCAAATTTTGTTGCGTCTTTATTAAATTTTGATTCACAGTTTCATAGTCGCTAGCGGCAAGGGTGGCAACTGGCAACACGTGTCTAGGAATCGACTTTGGTGACTGAATCAGCTTTTCAAAAACCAATTCAAACGTAGCCAGCGGAATAAGTAATATTTCAAACGTTTTTGGGTATAACTGCCGATTCAAAGTTAAGTTCTAAATCGATTTATTTTGTCATATCGATCATATATTTGTTTGTGCAAACTAAGTTTCGATTCTTTAAGGTTGCTATACGACCGTGCACGCGGGGAGTTTTGGTGATTTAAATTCTGCATTCCAGCGAAGTGGGCATACTAAGTACCTTGATCAAAAATTTACCGGAATCATCACCGTCTGGCGCTCTCATTCACTCGATTAGATGTCTCTTTTTTTTTTTTCTTAAATTGCCACATCTGTCACTGATATTCTATTCTTATGTCAGCGCTTGATCCAATCCTCGAAACATTTTTAAATTTCATGGCGAAAAATCTTTTGTGCTCCATACTAATTTAAATCCTGAAAATATCTTACTAATTTTAGATGGTGAATTGTGCATCGTGCATCCAGATCCTATGACTGACAAAGAAGGATGCCCTTTTTCTGGAAACAGCGCCACACTCAGTAAGTACCTATGTGTTGGCAGGGTTCCTCCTACCTAGAGGTGTTAGAATCCATGATGCCTGACTAGCTTAACTTTTCCCTATACCTGAAACACCCTAATTAAGTTTTTGTACATTTGGGAGATTTCTTGAACCATTTCAAATCATAAGAACAAACATATTCTTTTGCTTCAAATAGTCTAGTGTGTATGCCCGGAGATTTTGATAGTCGCATTTTGGGCCTTCCTATGTCAAAGACCCGTCTGTATTTATTACAATGTCAAAGTTCCTTTAAATCTTTACTCTGTTTTCATCTTATCTCTGGTCAACAGAAGAAGACAACTATTAACTTTTATTTTTAAATCCAAAGCCCAACAAATTTTGAAGTAAACTGTTAACTACAAACATTGATGCAATATTCACTCGAAAAGTTCTACCCTAAAAAAAAACTTGGAAATAGTGGAAGTACAGTAAACACAACAAGTGCACCCACAACCGAAGTATAGACAGTATTTTTTATTAAATTAAGTGCACTTACTTATAAAAGTCAAAGTCATTGGAACGAGTAAATGAATGTATTAAAAATAGAAGTTTTCAGCTAAAAACGCAAAACCATCAACTCGGGAATCATAAACTAAAATGGACTTTTAAAAGCCCCCAACGAGTGTTAATCCAAATTAATATTATTCAAAATTGAAAATGCATTGTAACAGTTGTGGCATAGTATCAACTAGCAACTCAAATGGATTTACAAATCCCATCAGGTATTACTAAATAGAATCATCATGGGGCCAAACAACGGACATTTAACATGCAAATCCTTGCGACCAACCTCAAAAAGCTGGCCTAAAAGATTTGCCGGGTAATAAATTTGGAAAACACTTTTGCAATATGAAAGGACAAACGATAAAACTGCCTTCCTTGGCTTTACACAGAGCTGGCAAGTAAAACTATTTATCATAAGCGCGGCCTAGATCTTTCTGCATACTAGTAGTATTCGTGGCTCGTGGACAGACCGCGCCCTGTAACGCCCAGTGAGGAGGATTTGAGTGGAGCGGCAATGGCACGCAGCGCATCTGTTTCAAAGCATTTATCAAAATGTCAATGCAGCACTTAACCAAATCCATTAAGTAACTCCATGAGCGCTCATACACTCACTCCGCTCACCCGCTTATCCACTCGAATACCCAGTCAGTCAGCGCTAGTCATTCAGTCAGTCAGCGAGTCAACCAGTCAACCAGTCAACCAGTCAACCAGTCAACCAGTCAACCAGTCAGTCAGTCAGTCAGTCAGTTTGTCAGGCATTCATTCATCTATTCATTGGCCATAAAAAGCGCGCAAGGCAGCTCGTCCATTGTGTTGTATTTTCCACCCACCCCTCATGCCACCACTAACCGTGCGTTTGTATGCGTCGGCGAGTAAATGCGTCCATTTAGCGGCAAACAAGCGACAGATCCTCTTGTAATCCTTTAAGTGTATGCATTGGCAACGGGCAAAAAGAGGGCGGACGCATACTGGTGACAGCAAGTGCAATAATTTGTTTGCAGTTTCCCCGTTAAGTGCTCTATTTTGTACAAATGGAAACATCACAGACACGACGAGCATGGTGACACTCACACACAGACCCGGATCTTAAGGAAGCAAACTACGGAAGGAGCTTGCGCACATTCAAGGGTGTTGCTTCTCGTTTGTCCTCGTCTTCCCTCGTTGCTGTTGTTGTTATTTTAACGAAATCAATTCGAAAAAGTCAAACAAAGGCAAAACTTGGAAATGCTGCTGTTGTTGTTGTTGTTTGACTCAGCAGGAAATTCTTCCCTGCTGCTCTTGTTTGCCTCTTTGGTGGACAAAGTCAAGTTATAGCTTTTGGGTAAAAGTGTGCGGATTGCATTGTGCAGTCAGAAGCGCAGTGAATACAGCACAGTGGTACAAAACTATTAAGCATGTTCTAAAAATTATTCGCATCGATAAAATTTGCAAGTGGATTTGTTTATTAGGGCCACATGAATAAACTTACCAAAACTGGTGATTCTAGATCATTTTTTTTTACCATAACTACGTAGAGTCAAATATTATTGGCAAAGGGGGGTGAAATTAGTGAATTTTTGACTATAACTTTTGTTGTATTTGTCCGATTTTGTTCATTTTTGAGACACAGATGCGAGTAATCATGACGCATCTCTCTCTTAAATTTCAGATCAAAAAATTAAACAGTGTAGCTAACAACCGCGAAACTCTACTACGGGGGAAGACATTGACATAATTCAACAAACTTCATTTGCTCAGAAACTATGGGCACCATCTGGTAAAGTTTTGTTTCTCTAGCTCTTATAGTCTCTAAAATCTAAGTGTTCATACGGACGGACGAACGAACGGACAGACAGACGGACATAGCTCAATCGCTACCCGAGGTTATGATAAGCATTTTGGTATAAAGAACTTGCGGTCTGCCACGTCTCCTTCTGTACGTTACATATATTGCACAAATCTAGTATACCCTTTGTACCTATAGGTACAGGGTATAAATATTGTGGGTAAACCAAATTTAAATCTGTGTGATTTGCAATATTTTTAAAACTTTAGGAACTCTGAGATTTCGCGTGTTTTTGCAACCTTGTCTTTTGCAAAGAACTTAAAACCATAAGAGTTTCTCTTTTTTATTTTTAGTAGACTATAGTGCTGCCCCATATTGTTTAATAAAGTATTAAGTATTATTAAATATAACGTATTAAATTAAATATTATCAGCCGTCATATGCAAATTTTTATAATATTAAGGTCTGAAAAAAAATCAAGTCGTTATTGAAAACATTTCAGCCCAAAATTTTCTCAACAAAAATAGGAAGAATACCACAAACGCAAAAAATTCCAACAAAAGAACTAAAAAAAAATAAAAAATACCACGAAATATAACATTTCGTTAAAGAGCCACACTGTTCGACGTGTTTTTCGCTGCTGTGTACTGACTCTAAGCAAGAAACTTCTAAAAATTAAAATGAATTATGTTTTATAACGAAGTTCACTTTTATACATGCATACACAAAAGAAACTTAAACGATTTCCAGAACAATTTTTAATAGCTAAATTGACTTTGTTTCGGTTCAACAATGAATCAGACATGAAATCATAAAGTGTTCATTACCAGCCATGAATCTGCGCATTCTTTTGAATTCACTGAATTGAACACCCACAAGTCCTAGGCGTTCAGGCCTATAACTCAGCCGTAGCAATCATCTATGAATTCAGTGCTGAATTCATCCATATGTCTTAATAAAAGAAGTTTTTCTGGTAAATGCTCAAATCCATTAAAATGAAAAAAATAGCTCCTGAAAAATAGCTTCCTGTTGTATAATTTATTTTTTGTATGCACAATTTTTTGGCCAATTGTCACACTGTCACCACACCCACAAACTGTCATACAAAAGTATGCAAGCATTTCCTTAACATGTAGTCTTTTCTGGGTACTGTGACGAAATCCCGCTGTTTGTTTTGAAAGACCCGCAATAACACACATTTACACACACACATGCGGATATTTATTACCGCGCTCTATTTAAGGACAACCCCAAGTTTCCTGGGGTGTTAACAAGGCGCACCAAAAGCGGGGTAACTTTTTGAGTTGTCTTGCTCGCGCAGTCACATTGATGACATATTTGTGCGTCCCCCTGTAACTCAGTCTACTAGTTCATGGTTCGCGGTACTCGGTTCTGGGGGTGCTGCTCAATATTTTTATTGTATTACCGCGTTTTCTGGTGTTTTGCTCTACATACCGTTAATGCTTTTAATGTAATAAAAACATTTGCAGCGTTTAAGGGGCGTTCACAGTGCTCAGTTAACTCGGTCCAAAGGAAGGAAAAACACCTTCATTAGACGCAGGCAGGACTGGGGTTTGGGTTTGGTTGCTTTTTACAAGTTTTGTTTAAATTCACTTGTTGCTGTCAGTCGGTCCGGTCGTTTATGTCACTTTACTTGGTTCTTTTGAAGTTGCTTTATAGGGTTACGCTTTGAGTTTGACTAACAGGGGAGTTGGGTGTGGCATTAGCGGGATTTGGACCTAAGTGCAGCTTAGTGCCGGCTGATTTTGTTTGATTGCTTATATTGGTTTCTTGGCTATGGCCAAAGACAACAACTGTGCGAATTTTCGAACTAGGTACAATGTACAAGCCCCCGATACTGCCCCTTGCAGCTGCCCGTTGACCTTACCACACAGCTCATAAATAATGCGCCGCTATGGCACACCCCGAGCATAAATCCAAAAGGCAAACTGGTTCAAGAGAGGCACCAACCAAACCATCCAAACCAACCAAACAAGGAGCTGACACTCCTTGCCAAGTCAAAGTGCAGACAGACAGCCAAGTTTATTGTTAAACAAAAATGGGTAAGTCCATAAAAAGTGAGCCTTAACCGGGTTGCACTTCAATGCCGTTTAACCTTTGCCACACACAAACACACACAGATACACACATACATGCAGGGTGTAAAATTTCAAAATATAAACTGCTACTTTTTTTATGGCAGTGTGAAGAAGTTTTGCTACAATATGTTGCTGATTATGCCGCTGGGATTAAGTGTCAGTCAGTCAGTTGTTCACCAGAGCTGCCTCTGCATAATGACCTTAATCAATTCCAGTGAGCTACAGCTACAGCCAGTCCAACCTCCCCCAAAAATCGTTCGACTTTGAAACTGTTTCCGACAACTGAAGTTTTACAGCAAACTGTTGCATGGCTAGACCAGTGATCCGGTACTGCAAAACCAAGCGGCACCCAGGAGCTTTAATAAAAACACTTAACTTTGTTTGCTGATGAGCGCTATTGGGCTTTGGGTTGGGCCAGTACCATCGATATATTGATATTGTAGCTACGCTATAGCTAATGCCCAAGTTAAAGTAAACTCGGCAATAAAATCTAACGCGTTTAAGGTCCTGAAACTAGAGACCAGACAGACACTGTGCAACTGAGACACCCACCCAACTAGAGGGGGTGAATAGGCGAGCAACCCTCAAGTCTGCGAAACATTCACGTTCCAACAATTTCAACAACTCCATCCATATGAATATCATTTATTGTTTTCACTTTTTTTTTAACGCACACACTCTTCGTAATTTAAGCCGCGTGGAAATTGTGCACCACAAAGTGCCAGGAAAGAATTTTAACCAAATTTAGTAGCTGGTGGGGATTAGCTCATTTTGGCTTATGTACACTGTGAGAAACTTGGTCACCCCGGGGAAGATGCTTCTTGCCATTTACGTTGCCGATGTCTGCGTTTAATACGCGAATTATTGTGCATATAATGTAACAGTCGGAATTCAAAAATATCGCCATGAATTTGAGAATTGGCCCAGACGGTAGAATGCTGGCATTATTAAATGAGGGTTAATACCCCTAAAAATGCATTTTTCTTTTCATGCCCAGACATTTTTAAATGTCGATTTTAGTGACTGTAATTTTTTCACAAACAGATGGTTTGCATTCTGACTTCTCTTCTCTTCTTTCAGTTATCACAACATCTATTTTTTTAAACTAGTTTTAAAAAAGTACAAACTTTTTGGTTTCTAGGTGTTACCCAAAATTTGGTTAGTACTATATCCGGAATAATTGGAATAATTTCAAAGTCTATGATAAGTACAGATAACTTGATAAGTTTAGACATTAACAATGAAAATTCGGCGTACGTTATACCACCACATTGCAATTAAATCCGATATATTGCTTAAGAACTCCAAAATATATTTTATTTGCCAAATTTGGTTACGATTTTTTCGGAAACAAACAAAGAACAGTCGAATTTTGCAACAAACACGTTTTTTTTCACCGATCGTTCCTACGGGAGCTATATGATATAGTCAACCGACAGTACTTGGGAACTCTGCAAAACTTCCGAGTGCCAAATTTGGTTACGATATCTTTATAAACAAACGAATTAACCATCTAAAACTTTTGGTTTTTTTTCGAGGTCTTCTGAAACACTCCTGTGGGAGCTATATAATATATCCCCGATATCAAAAAAATAAAATAAACTGGTCTCCCCTGACATAATAAAGCATCGAATCTGAAAATTTGGTTGCTCTAGCTCTTACCATCTACGTTCATACGGACAGACAGATAGACAGACGGCCATGGGTATATCGACTTCTTTAGTCACCCTGATCATACTGCAGGTAACTTTGGGGTGTCTCCGATGTCTCCTTCCCTACGTTATATACATTTTCCTAACAAAATGCCATATCGATACAAAATTTGGAAAATGGATGCAGTGTACCCGGCTATCCGACTGTATAAAATTTTGTAATCAGTTGTTTATCAAATTCCTTTATTTTTTTTTCAGTGTAGTACATGGCGTAAAGTCACACATGTCTAGTAAAAGTTACTAGTCGGCTTAGTGAACATCTTGCTTAAGTTTCCATGCAATATGCAGCGAACTTTAAAACGAAAGAGGCCCTACAAAAGGTGCGAAGCAGTTGCTTAGTTGGTTACTGACTCGTTTCATCGGCTGATTGAGTAACAGGGATCAGACCATCACCATCGGTTGGTCTGTCTGTCCTGGCTGTCCAGCTACTAAGTGCAGTCGACCGCGCACTTGACTTTTAACCAGACTTACAAAAAGAGGCAACTAAAACGGCTCACTTATGTGGCACACGTGCCTGCAATTAAAGTAATTCAATATGCAAGACCGTAAAGTAACAGAAACCAGGTGAGCCAGTTGGATCAGGTGGGGCAGCAGTTGAAGCAGGCAACAAACGGCAAAGTGCGAGCGCCTCTGAGTATGCTACAATTAGGCCGTGTTAACACGATGAAGGCACGCTCATAACGTTTGTTGTTGTTGTTGTTGTTATGCGTGGTACGGACCCCTCAACTTCTCCAACTACCGTAGTCGTTGTCTTAACCAGATAACTGGCCATTGCCAGGATGAGGTTCATGTTGCCTTTTGCCGTACACGCGTACACTTCCATTAACCGGCAAAAGGCGTTTAAGTTAATAGCTTGGCAGCACTGTCGTTTAACCAAAGCATCGTGTTTCCATTCCATTCCGGCCGACTCTACCAAGTTTTGCTGGCATTTAGCCATTAACCATGGAGTGTGCCCCATCTTGTTGCACTTTGGCTTTGCCACTTTTAGTGTTTCATAATTAAAAATGTTGCTGCTGCTGCTGCCTCTTCATGCAATATTAAGCCCCCAAACCGACAACGACGACGGCCCTCTTAGCCATGTGCAGCTGCGCCATTTTGTCGCCAGTGTGTCCCTTTTGTGTGTGTAAGTGTGCTCACTTTTCCAAGGTGAAAGTCTTTTTGGGCACCTTTTAATGCGTTTGCTTTTAATTCCAGCCATAGCACTTACGGCTATAACTATGGTTATGGTTACGGGCTAAACGGGGAGCAACGGGCTAAGGGCTATGTACTACGACCCGGCCGCAGTAAACATTCAAAGTAAATGGCAACAACAAAGCGCTATGACAAGTCACTTGGATTTTGTCTCCTTTTTATTATGCCTATTATAATTTACTTTATGAATTTGTTCTTCTTTTTGTCCCGGTTCCTGTTCCTGCTGTTGTTGTGGGTTTCGCTTTTGTGCACGGTTAGCTGCGCTTTTCTTTTAGACCGACATTTTTACATTTTGCTTGAATGGTTTGGCGCAATATCTTAATTGTCCGCCATGAAAATAATATGCGAAAGCAAAAAATGTTATGGATAATTCGACCAACATTAGTTCAACAAGGAAGAAAATGGAATATAGAGGTTTTCTATGTTTAGCTGATCAGAAAGTGTTTGTTCTTCCTTTTGTTCGGAAAACCCGCATCTAATCTAGGTAAACAGATTAGAGTCCTCCTTACCATTACAAACCTCGCCGGTATCGAAATCGGGGACAGTCAAATGCGGTAAAGCCCCTAATAAGATCACATCCTTTCAGTGCATTGGAGGACAACTACTTATAGATGAGGAGATATCTAAACGGTTTGCAGAATTAATGAAAGCCAGCAACACCTGACTGTTTCAGGTTAGGTTTGTTAAGCCTCAGGAGGAGATCAGCCGGAAACACTGTTGTCCATTGTGATGCCCACTGAAAGGGAAAGGAAGAGAAAAGATTGGTGGTGAGGCAGAGCGGCATAGCGGGTGAGAGCTGTCATACACAGCTTAATCGCTCATTCGATTCGATAAAAAGAAACAAGCCAGCTGTGATCCGATTTGCCAGAAAGTCCAAGACTTCAAGGAAACGCTTTCTTAGATACTGGGTGAGTTTTATTAAAAATGCAGTGTAGTCACATATTTGGCGTTGGATGCTTTCTATCTTCTGTTCATCTCCGTGATGGGGTACGTGCATCCTCTTGGCCTTTTGGTACAGTGGACCGTTGCAATTCCTGTCACTTTGTAAGCCTGTCTTTATGGAACCACGTAATTTGAATGGTTGCTTGGGATTGTACATATTTCTTATGTTATTTCGGAAATTGAACTGCCTGGGAAGCTTAAAGTCTAGAAGATTGCTAAGGTTGCTAGCAATCTCCTATAACAAACAAATAATAGACAAAGAGATTAAAATCGTTAGATTACAATCTACGTATTAGAGAATTGCCAAAAGCTTGAGTTGTAACCTAGTAAGACACTCAGTACATTGCTGCTGGTCTCCCGGTACACCCGGGTTAGTCAAGCCGATGCAGGGCGGGCTAGATCTGGTGAATCAGCTCTTACACATCCATGCGTGGCCGTAGATGAGTTGATGCATCCTAAGTTCTTCGTGAAAACTGAGTTTTATTGCAATATTAATAATAATAACATATTTTGCACGATCCCTCACATCGACTAATTAGTTTATTGTATACTCCTCTACCTTGGAACGTATCCTCAGTGTTTCAGACCTTGGTATACAGTTTGACCATAAACTTAAATTTAACAATCATATTTGCAATATTGTAAATAAAACAAGAGGGGTTCTTGCTTTTATTAAGCGTTGGTCTAAAGAGTTTAACGACACTTACATAACCAAACTTCTATATATTTCTCATGTCCGTCCAATTTTTGAATATTGTTCCTGCGTTTGGAGCCCTATTCGGACATGATTGAGTTCATAAAAAAGTAATTTCTCCTTTTTGCACTTCGTGGCTTAAACTGGGACCCAAATATCCGACTGCCACCATATTCTGATAGACTTCGCTTTATTAAGTTGCCTTCCTTAAATCATCGCAGAACATACAACGGCGTGTTATTCTTGCATAAGCTGTTACTTGGCCTTATTGACTCCACTGTACTTCTTAACAAAGTTACTTTTGTGGCACTATCCAGAGTAACTCGTAATCTTCGACCCTTAGCCCTACAACTTTGTAGATCTAATTATGCTTTGCGCGATCCTTTCTGTGTCTTATGCTCTAACTAGAATATCCTTCATAAGTTCCTCTCTTTCGAACGGTTTATGCAATCTATGACCTCTTCTATCCTAAGTCATCTCGACTTGCCTCTTCGAGTATCATTCACCAATCCTATATTATGAGTCACCCACTTCGTCAACGGTTCTCATTTGGCCCTTTTCCTGATATAATGTTTATTTTTTATCTGACTTCCTTGTTTTCAACTTTGTTATTGTAAATCCTTGTTTCTGGCCAGTTCTTGATCGTTAAAAATTTCACTATTAGGCTAGAGACGCGGATTAGTTTATGTCTAGTTCCTCGTTTGATCACCAGATCATGACTGTCATGATCGCCAACCCAGATGCAAAGAACAACAGTATCAAGATGCATTCGATAACACAATTAAAAGGTGCATAGCCTAGAATCGGAGCAATGTATGTAACAGGCAGAAGGAGGCGTTCATTATACCAAAATGCTTATCATAAACATTGGCCATGGCCGATTAAGCCATGTTCGTGTGTTTGACCGAAACCAAAAAAGTTGACACATACTGATATCTTGATATCTCGTAGTATCGCATGAAATATGCAAAATACATTGGCAAAACCCAATTGAAGACACTCTTTCCCACAAACTGCACCCATAATCCACGGTCTGGGAACTCTCATGATCCTAAGAAACCAGGAAACGCTGACATTTTCACAAAGCAACAGCCTGCCCTCTACCCCTTTTACCATTTCATTTCATATCATGGCAAATATTTCGCAAATAATTACTTTTATGCGTATCTCACTGTCCGGCATTACCCCGACTAATTCACATTCACATTTTTTTAAATTTTTAAAAATATATTATATATAGTAGGTGTTGCCTTATTTGTCCCATCACCAGTCCAGCACTGAAATTCATAACCAACCGCAATAGAAAATGGCTGAAGCTTAAGCCCAAAAATTAACTGTCAAATATGTTACTTCAACAATTTTTGTGCTTGGAACAAAAAACTAAAAGCTGCTACTGTTGGTTGTCATGCAGTTGAACAGACGGACAGTCCGACAGTGGGACAGCGGAGCGGACAAAGAAAGGCGGTCTGGGCCGAGAGGGGCCACACAATAACTTTTCAATTTCTAGTGCAAATTCCAGCTGACGGCCATTAAACAATGGGCCACACATTTGCTCCCTTTCTTCTGGGCCTTTTTTTTTTTGTTTTTTGTGTGTGTTTTATTTTACGTTAGCTTTTGGGTTACTTTGCAAAAAAACATTTTCCTCACATTTTTTGTTTAGAATTTTTTGATTTTTATTTTCTTTTCTTTTTTTGTGTTTTTTTGTGGAAACACAGACAAAAGGCGCACATCGTTGGCAACCATTGAAGCGTCAAGCGCGCATACAAAAAGCTTGCCGTTGTCCGGCACCCTTGACCGGGGCTATAAAAAATGTGAGAGGAACCAGAATAGAATCGGAAAAGCCAAAGAATAGACCTAGAATAGACACAGACACAGACGACGACAACATGCCAAGCCCATGTAGTATGTGGCATGAAAACCTAACGAGTTGAGCGGTTGGCATTAGACGCTGCACTGGAAAAAAATATGTGTGGCATGCCAAAGTTTCATTGGTTAGGTAGTTTTTTTTTTGTGGTAGTAAAAATGTTAACCTTATAGTAACTTTAATAAGTCGTCTGGGTGATCTTTGTATGTATAGAGCACCCTATTAAACGTTATAAACAGCGGTGGGCACGCCTTGGCTCTTTTTGCTCCGAGTGCTCTTTCCGTTATGTCTTGAAACTGGCGCCAGCCAGACGCACACGAGAATTTAAAAAAAAACACACAATGTGCGAGTTTTATGGCCCTACTCGAGGATGCTAGGCGACCGTAACGGGGCTTTTTATTAGTCCTCGCTGACTAAAATTTCGCACAAGTACACTGAGCACAGAAATATAGTTACTTTGGCAACTGTAAAACCGAGTAATTTTTTGGTAATTTAAAATTGTCATATAAACTCATATGACTTCGCTGTGTCTTTGAATGTGTTGCAAAATTTTGTTCAGTGTACTCGCACAAGCAATCGATGGCGACGCGAATAGTTTACAATAACAAATTACACATAATGTGGGCCATCGCTCGACTTTATGGTTTTATGGCCCTACTCGAGAATTGCTTGTGGAACCGTAACAGGACTTTTTTTTTTGATGTTGTTATAACTTATAAACATTTTTATACCCTCTACCTATAGAGGCTGGAGTATACTAGATTTGTGCAATGTATGCAACAGGCAAAAGAAGGCGTGGCAGATCATAAGTCCTTTGTGCCAAAATGCTTATTATATCCGCGAGCAGCGATTCAGCTATAATGGTATATCACACTCCAAACTCCATCCTGCTGTCAACACGAATGCTACCACCAGGCCTGACGAGAGGGGGGTGGAAAAGAGGGGATTCCCCCCGGGCCGGCAGTTTTTTCAGGGGCCCGGTGTAATTACTGCCGTACTTTCTTGATTCAAGCTGAAGGTGTAATAGATAGATTTGTCCGGTACATTATTCCCCCGGGCCCGGAATTCCTCTCTACGGCCCTGGCTACCATACATATAAGAGGTTATTTTATATAAATAATAATTTAATAGTAAATTTTTAATCACTATACAGAGAAATACCAATACCACTATAGACCAAGTATCTTAAATGTAAATGTGACTCGCCATTAAACTGCATATTATGTACACCAACTTAGTTTTAGTTCGATAGGATAAAAAGGAGGCGTACGTTAAAGTTGGGCGCGGAAGACTTTGGGGATACCCTATACCACCAACCAAATTACCATTAAATCCGGTATATTCCGGTATAATCCGCCTATACACAATACGACCGTCTATACGATTGGCCAAAAAAATCAAAACTTTTTGATTTTTCGTGCGAGCGTCGTACGACTACATACGGCAGCGCCACACACAATGTAATGGAAATACGACGCGCTCGATAAACAGCCTCGCTGTACGACACGTTGTATAGTGTATGCCTTGCTTTAGGAACTATAAAAAACTTCCAAATGCCAAATTTGATTACTATATCTTCTTAAACACACGAAACACAACGAATTTAGCACCATAAACGTTTTTTTGACCTATCGGTCCTATGGGAGCTTTATGATATAAATAATAATTTCCCTGACTGACTATTTAGTCAGTCGCCCCTGGGTGGAGCATTGGGGATCTCTATTAATAACTGTTCGAAGAGAACAGGGAGGTTCTTGTCTTTGAGGTTCTCTGAAACACCCCTATGGGAGCTATATAATATTTCCCAGATATCAAAAATATAAAATAAACTTGTCTCCCTATAATAACGCATCTAATCTCAAAATTTGGTTGCTCTAGCTCTTATCATCTCTGAGATCTATGCGTTCATACAGACAGACAGACGGACATGGGTTTATCGACTTCTCTAGTCACCCTTTAGGTTACTTTGGGTAATACTTTAGGTTACTTTTGGGGGTCTCCGATGTCTCCTTCTGTATGTTACATATATTTTCGGCTTGCACAAACTTAATATTCCCTTTGTACCATTAGGTACAGGGTATACAAATAGGCCCCCATACAAATGGAATGAGGATTATGCCCCGATTCGGTAATCACCAAATAGAGCACATGTGCCAAGTTGGTTTGTTGAAAAAATTCTGCCTACACAAACTTTGATCCTTCATTTCTTCTATTGGCGGCGGAACTATCCAAATGCGCTACGTTAAATTCTTACCATACAATCTTTGACGCGCCATTTCCTCCACTTAGGGGTGGATTTTTGCAAATTTCCGACCTCTAGATCCTAATGTTTGGGATGAATGAGTCAAGTCAGTCTGTTCGACTTATTTTCTGACCCAATAAAAATAAGCTGCACAATTATCTACTGATTATTAGACTGTATCGGATTGGAATCTTGCAGGTGTTGAATATTTACATAGGAAAAGTTTTTTCAGTTTGTGTTGAGAACTACCCAAAAACGCTCACGCCATCGTTGTTTTTTTCAGTGTATCCACAGTGGCCAGTGAGCGAGCATTTTCAATTTTGAGTGCTCTGTCCAAAGCAACGTCGAGCGTCCATCAATCGTTTCAGTTGGTTAGTGTCGTAGAAGGAGCAGTTGCCGGGCCTCCTTTATGATTATGCCGTGAAAAGAAAAATAGTCGGGAAAGCTGTGCATATACACATACATGTGTGTGTGTGTGCGTGTGCGCGGGGAGAGATTTTTCTTGCTAGTGTATTGTGTCTCAACTGGAACTTCATCAAGCATTCAAGCAACCAGCTAGAACCAAGTTTGAGGAACAGCCTTTTTGTATTCATTGAAGCGCTCCACGGCGACGAAGACGACGCAAAAATAGAAAAAAAAAAAAAAAAAAAAAACGAAAAAGGTTTATTGCGGTCTCTATAAAAATACACACTTGGGGTGATTTCCTTTTGAAGCGCACACAAAACTTGGTAGGTGTAGGTGGTCCTTGGGCCTTGGGTATTTGGTTGGTGGTCGGTCTAACGTCTAACGACTCGGCACGTTTGGTTCCCATTTTATTTGCCTGCTGCTGCTCTGCTCTGCTCTGCTGCCATTATCTTGGCTTTGCCTTTATGGCTTTTGTGTGCGTTTGATGAAGCCAAGATGGCGTACAAATGGCTGCCTTTGAATCGGTTGATCTGGATTTCGGAGTGGGTTACTTTGGGGGTGCATGGCGGTCGTTGTTGTTGAATTATGCGCCACAAAAATGGACGCCAACACAAGGGTTGGGCTCAATGCGGCAAGCAACTAATGTGTAATTTCCCTAAAGCTGACGCTAGTAATCAAAGTTTTGGGCTGCCAACTTACTGCGAAATAGCCGAGACCTAGTGACAAAATTGTTGGCGGAGCTTACAATGCTTAGAAGAAATTTGAACGTCGCATAGCTTGGTCTTCTATGTGAAGCAAATTTTTGGTGCACCACAACTTTTATTAATTTTAAATAATTGCTGTTCTGGTTTCCACGAACAATAAAGTAAGCGTTGCTTCAAAACGAGTCAAAATCGGTAGAGAATATGGTAACACGGAGGGTGCTGCTTATATTGCATCACATTTGCCATTGTTTCTAACTCCCAAACCATATAGAAATAATTTTGCAGTTTATTGGTATGTTTTTTTCTTTTAAAGTTTAAACCTATATACTCCAAATACAAAATGCAAACTTTGACCAACGTATTTCCCACTTGAGGCAAAATTTTAAAATCTTTTCTTAGTGCTCACATAAAGAGTTTTCCAACAAGAGGTGTTATTTTGATTCACCCGGTATTTCGGTAGCTGTCACTTTTGAAGCTTTTATTCTTGGACATTTGACAAGTAGAAACTACGCCATTACTAAAAATGGAACGATACACGCTTCAACAACGCATCGAAATTATTAAAATTCACTACAAAAATGGTGAAAATCTTGCAGTCACAGTTCGAAAAACTAAACCATTTTTGGGTCGTCGTGAAGCACCTTGTGGGACCGTAATACAGAAATTGGTGGAAAAATTCGAGCTGTTAGGACAAGTTAGTGATGTGAAGAATAAAACCCGTGCACGTCGCTCATGAACAACTGAGAGTATTGCTACTGTAGCCCAAAGTTTTGAAGAAAACCCAGGTTTGTCCATTCCTCGTCGTTCTTTGGAATTGGGCATTCCACAAACGTCATTACACCGTATTTTGCATAAAGACTTGGGTCTTAAGGCTTATAAAGTTCAGTTAACACAAGAACTCAAGCCGGCCGATCATCAACAACGTCGTGTCTTTGCTGATTGGGTCCTTGAAATGCATGAAAATGATCCGGAATTCCATCGAAAAATCATCTTGATTGATGTGGCCCATTTCCACCTCGGTGGCTACGTCAACAAGCAAAATTGTCGCATCTGGGGCTCGGAAAACCCAATAGTTATTGTTGAGAAGCCTCTCCATCCTCAACGTGTGACTGTTTGGTGCGGTTTATGGTCCGGCGGTGTCATTGGACCTTACTTTTTCGAAAATGAGGTTGGATCGATAGATGATTAATGATTTTTTATGGTCGGAGTTGGATGGTATTGATCTGGACAACGTTTACTTTCAACAAGACGGCGCTACGTGCCACACATGCAAAGAAACCATTGCTCTTTTACGGGAAAAGTTTCCGGACCGTGTTATCTCTCAAAAAGGTGATCACAATTGGCCACCGAGATCTTGTGATTTAACACCTTGCGACTTCTTCCTTTGGGGCCACGTGAAAGATAAGGTCTACGCCAACAGCCCAGCGTCGATTCAAGACCTCAAAGATAGAATTCCTGAGGCTATCGAGGACATAGGGTAATCACTTTGCGATTTGGTTATGGACAATTTCATGAAAAGGATATGGTCCTGTAAGCGTGGTCGTGGTGGCCATTTGGCTGAGGTTGTTTTTCATTATTAACGGCATACCTTCCTCTTTATTATGAAATAAACATCCGATCATTTATCTCAAAAAAGGGCATATTTCTTTGAATACCAAAATAACACCTCTTATTGGAAAACCCTACACATCAAAATCAATATGGCGAATGCACGACAACTCTGAAATTGAATTCGTCAATGGTTCTCGTAATAAGCAATTCCACACAGTTGAACTTTTCTTTCAGGAATATCACGTGAAACGTATTGCCCGGCAGTTTTCTCATTATGATAGTTTGTAAAAGAATATTTTTTTGATTTCATTAATTTTAATTATAAATCCGAAATTAATAGCCCCCTTTTTCGGGCATAACATTTTTCCGTGAATGGAAAGTTAACGAAATTTTTACACGAAGGTAATCTACGAATATTATAAAATTTTGATAATTATAGATTCCGATATTCCAAGTAGGAACACAGGTCCTTAACGAATGAATACATATGTACCAATTATCGATCAAGCGATCTTGCGCCAAAGTCTTCGCTTCGTTCCAGCTCCGATTTACTCCGATTTACTGTCGTCAGCTCAATGTTGACGCCGTTGATGAAATATTCCCCTTCTTCTGCTCAACTGCGGATTCCAGTCGATGGCCGTCAGAGCAATATTTTCATGAGCCTGCGCAGAGTGTGCACGGTTTACAAATACTTTTTTGACGTCTCTCGCAGTTGCGTTGATTGTTGAATTAACGTTGGACTTAAGATTCAGAGCTTTGTCCGCCTCGACATGTTCGGACAGCTCCACAATTTCGACAGCTGACCGAAAGACTGCTTAGCTTTTGCGATACGACATCGTCTTCAGAGAATCCGCCAGACTTTCGAACCTCTCATTTGACACAGTATTTATGGTTTTTGAGCAGTTAATATTGCGAATATTACCTAGCTTTGGTTTCATATAGGAAAATCTATGAGCCAAAAAGCATATACAGTCTCAGTATTCGAGGTCTTCCAAACGGCTGAGAAGACCCCGCCTAGTGCCTTGCTCATCACTTTATAATTACGTCCAGAACAATCTTAAATAGTAATGGTGAGAGGTCACCCCTATATCACTCCTCTTCTGAAGAGGAGAAAACTTTAGTTATTAATTTTTGTCTAAATTAGGCCTAAAATCAATTTTTATATAAGTCGTAAGTTCTTTGGGGGCAGTATTTTGTTTCTTATCCAGATAGACCATAGACTGTTTTGATCCAAACTCTAGTTTTAATTAATCAATTTACGTTCACAAAAACAGCACATTTTTAAGAAATCTTTTTAATCTCTTAAACATATGCGTTCGTTTGTTTGTAGTTTGCATTAAAAGGAGAATTTCATTCGTTGTCGTAGGTCAAGATTATAATATATAAATGCTTTAAAAGTCACAAAATTCTTTTATTCCAAAGGTAGATGTCCATTTCTATTTTTTTTTTTTTTTTGTTTCCTTAATGTTACTCTCATCAGAGCGGTCAGTTCGCATTAGTACAGGGTGTTTCAAGGCAAACATAAAATTGCTCTTGGCTTTTGTTTCATATTCATTATGAGCTGCTGCTTTGTTATTTTTGCTATAATTAGTGGCACTAAACAAAAGTTGGCCAAGAAGAATATGTTCATTTCTTTCCCCCTTGTCTCATTTTGGATGACAGTGCAAAAACTTTTGAGGTCAACGCTGGCAGCACTTTGACTTAATGAGCAGGCAAATGTTAATCACTAAAAGCGCAACTATGTTGACCCCATATGCAGATACATTCATACTTTATACAGATGTAGTTATACGGGTACAGATACAAGCAACGACATAACCAAGAAATTCAATCCCAGCTCGATTGCTGCTGTGTCACGTGTTGGACGATATGCTTCTTCTGGTCATAACTGCTTGGTCACGTGCAAAGCGCCAAGATATATGCTATAAAATTTACTTAGCTGCAAGTTTGCAGTTGAGATTCAGCACAAAATGAGACATCCACTGTGCCACATCAACTATTTATGTGAGTGCATGTGACAGTCAGTTGCATGTGGCAGGTGGCAAATGGCAAATGTAGACTGCTTTTTGGGAGTTGCACGTATGACCATAACTTGTTTGTTGTTCATTCTGTAACTTGTACAGTTTAGTTGTACTCGTTAGTTATGGAGTAAATGGTTATGTTTGGTTCATCCAAATGTTTGTAACAGAAAAAGGCAGAATTTGCGGCTCTTCAAAGTAAATGTTGTAGATACTGATATACATATAAAGACAAGTCCAAAAAGCCACTTAAATTTTGCATGTGATAGCTGAGGTCTATAGTTAAGATCATTAGGAACTAGAGTCACCTAATTTTTAATACAGACTAACTTTTGAGTCGATATATCCATGTCCGTCTGTCTAGATCTCAGATGTGGTAAGAGCTAGAGCAACCAAACTTTCCGATTAGATGCCATATTTTGTCACGGGAGACAAGTTTATTTTATTTTTTGATATCGGGGCTATATTATATAGCTCCCATAGGGGTGTTTCAGAGGACCTCGAAAAAAAAGTTGTAGATGGATAATTCGTTTGTTTATGAAGATATCGCAACCAAATGTGGTATTTTGCAGTTTTTTAGAGTTCCCCAGCACTGTACCAAATTTGATTAAAATCGGTTGAATATTCTATACCCCCATAGGACCGCTCGGTCTAAAAAACGTTTTTGGTGCAAAATTCGTTGAAGATATCGTAACCAAATTTGGTGTTTGTCAGTTTTTTAGAGTTGATCTTTGACCTTTTGACCTTTGATCAATTTGATCGGTCAAAAAACGTGAGAAAGACAACCGATTTTGATCAAATTGGGTACAGTGCTTGGGACCTATACAAAATTTGCGAGTGCCAATTTTGGTTACGATGTCTTCATAAACAAACGAACCATACCGAATTTTGTACAAAAATCGATTTTTTGGCCGATCGGTCCTATGGGGGCTATATGATATAGTCATATAGTCAACTCTAAAAAACTAACAAACACCAAATTTGGTTACGATATCTTCAACGAATTTTGCACCGAAAACGTTTTTCCGAGTGCCAAATTTGGCTATGATATCTTTATAAACAAACGAATTATCTCTCTAAAACTTTTCGTTTTTTTCGAGGTCCTCTGAAACACCTCTATGGGAGCTATATAATATAGCCCCGATATCGAAAAAATAAAACAAACTTGTCACCCGTAGGATAATAAGGGATCCTATCCGAAAGTTTGGTTGCTCTAGTTCTTACCATCTCTGAGATCTAGACGTTCATATAGACGGACATGGGTATATTGACTTCTCTAGTCACCCTGATCATACTTTAGGTAATTTTGGGGGGCCTCCGACGTCTCCTTCAGTATGTTACATACATTTTCAGCTTGCACAAACTTAATATACGCTTTGTTCTATACGGTACAGGGTATAAAAAGCGCAAATTCTCTAGAGGGGAAACGGCGCAAAATATCGAAATAATTCAACAAACTTAATCTGAACGGATGTTCAGACGGATGGATTTATTCACGGATTGCAAATAATCAATGGAAAAAAAATCATTTCTTTGAAACATTTTTTAAAATTATGGAAAAAGTAATAAATGCTACGCATGAAAGCTTAAAACATGGGAGCTAAATTTTTATTCACTTCAAAATGATGCTGTATGTGTTAATATGTCAGGAAGAAGTATAAATGATGTCGTCATATAACACTGGTTTACAGCAAAATGTATCCTCAATATGTTTTACTCGTTTTTTCATGGAACGGATTTCGAAATATTTCGAAAAAGAACACTTTTCGAAATTAAAAAAAAAGTTTGTCTAATTAAAAGCAAATTTTTTAAAATTTTTAAATTTACCTTCAACATAGAATTTTTTTCGAAAATTTGCTAAAAATTACGAAAAATTTCATATGAATGCATAAATAGCGTCCAAGCCGTAAATTTGACAAAAATATGTTCCAAATATAATCAATAGGTAATTCAATTATTTACAGTTTAGTAAAAAATTGTCAAAATCAGCTTGGCAGATCTAGAGATATTTGCTTTTAAGTAAAGACGCTTTTTTTTAATTTCGAAAAATGTTTTTTTCCAAATATCCCGAAATCTGTTATATGAAAAAATTTTTGGACTTCATTTTCGAATTTAGTGTGCCATTTCACAACGGAAATGACTAACCCATATTGAGGATACCAACATTTTTTAAAATTTGTAAACTAGTGTAATTAGCGTCTTAAAAGCATTAGAAGGATAATGTAGACGGAGCTCCAAGTACTCAACAGGTAAGTAAAAATGCTACTCTAAGTGATGAAAGGAAAAGAACAAAATTTAGCTACAGATTTTAATATATCTTGGCAATCTAGGGTTGTGTTTTGTGCTGTTGCAGCGAATTTTGGACAAAGGTGAGCTGTACCTTAGGAAGTGTCGACATGGGCGTTGCGAAGCAAACGGGAAAAACGCTTCAAAAATAGACCTAAAGTAACCCCAGAAACATGTAAAACATATTTTTAAAAAGTATCTACATATAAGTCCTAGATATAAGTCCATCATAATCATGGGTTTTTTTGTAATTTTTTCCCCGCCTCTTACGACTCTAAATCTATTATATATATTCATTATAATTTAATTTCACAGTAAAAAAGGTAACTAATTTAGCCTGAACTCTGTATTTAAAAATTAAACTCCACATGTATTCATAATGTCTAAGATTTAGTAAATAACATTGAATTGAATTGAAAAAGTATCTACATGTATAATAAATCTGTTTGACCTGTCAGCCCCAAGTGGAAGAGTGAAAACCCCTAGAAGCCACGAATACTCTACTTCAATGGTGTAAAGGCTACATATTATTACTTAAGCAAAACAAAACTGGCACAAGAGAAGGTACTTCAAGTGTACAGTAAAGAGGGCTCGAGCCGATACTTAGGTCTACATATTATCTATTTGTGTAAGCTCCTAAATAATGCTCAAACTGATAAATGGGTATATAGAAGTCGGTCACGACCAACTTTAAAGTTAGTAATTTTATTGTGGGTCTTGCAGCAAAATATACTCACTGCCACGTACTGTCAAAAGTCATTTGCGCTATTTCAAGTCTTGCCGTTTTTTAGTGCAATTCCCAAATGTGTTGGCAACTCTGGCATCTCAAAACTCCACTTGTTTCAGCGCTTCCCCCCTTTTGGTCCATTGGGTGCATTTTAAGTGCACTCTGTGCGCCATTTTTATGCTTGCTTACGACTTGAAATATGCTTCGAGGCGCGCGTGTGTGTATGTGTGTGTGTGTGTGTGTTCGTGGGAGCTCTAAGTTATGCAACATATAATATCAAAATTTTTCTAGACTCTTGCAGAGAGAGCAGGAATTCACTTTGAAATCATTTTCGCACTCAATTACTTTGCATTAGGAATGCCAATGACAACAACAATAGGATTTGTGTCGTACCATTAAAGTTTTATTCACGCACTTGTTCTCGGCGGCCGGAGAAGGGGACTTGGATGGTTACCCGCTCAGCAATTTAACTCCTTTTGCGTACAAGTGACATTCAGTACCAGCCCAAACTGTTGCCAATGGACCAGTACAAGAGTATCACCCTAAAGCCGCTTTAAGGGCACACAACGAGCCGATAATAAAAAACAATTTGCCACCCATTGGGCATTAACGACAACAAACGGCAGCATCATACGACTAACTACCCCCCGTACCGGAGTAGTTCCGTATACGCACCCTAGCAGTGAGATCTGTCGTGCTTGCTTGCAGTTTTGCTCAAATGACAACATATGGCCAAGTGGTTTGGTTTTTCCAATGACGACGCTGAAGGCGCAACTAAGCCAGTAATAAAATCATTTTGTTCACTGAACGTTCCGACAAACCGTCCCATAATTTGCGACATACGTCGAAGTCACGGGTTAGGTCGTTTGGTTGGACAACTTGTTAATACATAGTTAATGTCATGGCCATAGATATGCCAGGCGTGGGTGTTATGAATTTTTCAGTTAAGTCCATTCATTTGTTTAGCAGCTCGAGGTTTGGTTGTGATTGTTAGTGTGTGCCAATGAATATATTCATTCTATTAGTGAGGTTTTGAAAGAAATTCTTTACTGCCTGCTTTTATTAGGTAACTTTGTGGAAATTATTTTAATTTATATTTTTTTTAAAGAACTTTTAAAAAGCTTTGCTTACCTATTCTTAAGTTATACTAGGGGCGCCTTTAATATTGAGGGAACAAACAATTAAAGAACCAAATCGCAGCCACGAGGATCAGGTTTACGAACTCTTTTGTGCTGAAACCCAAAAATTATACCGGTCACGACATGCATTTGTCAAATAGACAACGCAAAAATAAACTTATCCACTTTCCCTAAAATTGGATCAAAATCAATAATGCCATTCATAAAATTCCACAAAATTATTTGGGTTTCGGGAAAACTATGGTACAATCGAAAAAGTCTACCATGTTTAGGCAAAATAGAAAATGTTGTTTTATAATATTTGAACATGTTAAGTCTTACTATTTCAAAAGAAATTTTTGCTGTAAGTTGCCATGCGTTTACTTCCGTGGATCAAGCTGTTGAACATGGAATTTCCCAAGGCAACGTCAGGCATTATATGTCCCTTAAAGCAACTAGTTGACGACAGTAGAGAACTGGATAGCAGACTGGCGCAAATAAAAGTGTAAACACATCATCCGAAACTTAAGCACCTGCTCAAACTGAGGAAGTATCTATCTTGCCATACGTCTAGACCAGTGGTGGGCAAAACTCATACAAACAAACATATCTTTGTGTGAGTAAGCAGCGCAGTAAGCAAAAGCGCACGAGAGAGAAAGATCCACAATCAAGCATAAAACGAGAGAGAGATTGTACCGTGCATGAGCCGACTGCGCTGCGGCAGATTTTGGTGCAATAGCCTCGCGAGTTATGTAAAATGAGAGACTGCCCACCACTGGTCTAGACAGAAGACTCACCTTACGCAAACATTTCGAAGAAAAAAGAATGCAGCTTAGAATGAAGGCAAGCACTCTCCACTGACTGTGAATTGTGAGCTCCACTCTCAGTCTGGTGTACAAGGTCCTCTTATAGAAGTCCGTCCGTCCTTTTTGAACACCAAATTAAAGAGCAAAGCAACATCGATAGCACGGATTTGGCCCAGGTCGCAAATGGGATATCCCAAATAAAAAACTTTAAAAAATTACTGAAATTTAAAACTCTGAACATTTTTTGTGGTTACCGGATTATTAAATAAAATCATTAAAATTATTTTGATTTGAACAACCAAATCTATAACATAAATGGGGCAAAAGGTTGAAAAATGTGTTTTTGAAAAACTATATAAATTAGCGGCTTCCTATATATAGTCTTGTGTGAACGTATCAGTATAAAAACTTTAGCCGACTAGAAAATCTCAAAAATATTCGAGCTCTTCCAGCATTGCGCTTTTCTTCAAGTACTTTAGTAGGTCATCACCATGAGTAGAGCAACCAGATGCAATCTATAACTTACCCCTATGAGCAAATATTGCACTATAGTTTGTCATTGACTACCGGCAGTCGGAAACTTAAAAGCGTACAAATAACTTTACACTAGATTTAATAAGCGATTATATTGGACTTAGATGCAAGCATTGTAATAGACCATATACAACTACTCTAGGCGCAATCACTGCCACATTTATGGCCCTCAGTAAGTAAGCCCCTCTAGAAAACGAGTGGGCCGGCCTTAGATAGGGAGGGCATTAAGTTATACAATATTGTTTGACACTTTCAAGTGCCTGCTTAGGTTGGTTAACCGGTAAAAAAGTAGTTCAACATCTTGAGTAAATATCGTAAAATACATAAAACATAAAGCTAAAGTAAATAGACACAACAAAGCACGCGGACCTGGTGCTGGCGGCACCTCTTAGAAGTTTTGACGATTTCTTTGCACAACAATCGAAACTGTCTTAGTTGGGCTAAGGAGCTATGAGTTTTAGATGTGATGGTTTCGGTTTTCGTGTGTTTGGAACTTGACACTTATCTGTTTGGTGAAGTGTGTTGTGCTACAGGGCAGGGGGCTGGGACAATTTTAACTTATCATGTGTAGTTTTGATAAGCCCACAGAAGTGGCTAGCAATCGTTGAATGTTAATAGAACGGCGGTTGTTCATGATAGGCAGCTAGGCACATAAATGCTAAACGGATGTGGAAGTATTGTATACCTACTTGGATTTGGAAAAAACCCCGCGAAGGCTGAATCCAGCCAGACAATTGCAATGCGTAAGGGAGCAGAAGTGAGAAAACCACTTTTAAAATGAAGTTTATTCTAGTGTTTTTCTATCCAAAGAGCAGTCTATCACTGTCGAGTCTGAAGTCGATTCACTCCACGTTCATTTCCAGATAAGTTAAGTAATCGCGCCTATTATTGTTAAATATTGACATATCGAAAATTCGATTGCTTTATAATGACAAACCTGTATGAACGAAGAGTTGAATGTATGCCCAAAGAACGAATAGTCGCTATTATTGTCTGTATCTTTTGCATTTAGATTATCTAAGCACTAGTGAAAACCCCAATATTAATTTGCGATATGATTAGAACCTCTGCCCACTATGCATGACTGTATATTACGATTTTAAAATAACCCATACGTGAACCAAATTTATTATCGGCAATTCTGGTTAAGAGACTCTGACGCTTTGCGGGCCTGGAAACGAACAATTAGTACACCTGTTAAAATAGCTTTTCATATCAAAACATAATTTGCGGTTGACTTAACGCACAAATATCAAACACTAACCGTACCCAAACCCCAATCCCAATCCCAATCCCAATCCCAAGCAAAAAGTCAAAGAGAGAAACCTTTGTACTACATATTGTACTGCATATTTATTATAATAATATCATTGCAACTGATTGAAAGGTAAACACTACACATCCTGAAGCGCAGGCATAAACATAAAACATGCATAAAGTATTCATGGACAAAAGGCATTCCTACGACTTCAGTAGCCCGGACACATGCTGGGACCACCTGTTTAGATACGCCTAGACAAAAGACCAGTGCCAAGACAATGGACAAAGCCATGTGGAAAATAATCAGTGATGGAATAAAGGAATAAAGGGTGCACTGCAAAGGGTTGCTTTTGTTGGTACAAAAGCAAAGCAGAGCCAAGTCAGTCGGAGGGTTGCACATGAATAGAATTTGCATAGAGAGTGAGTCCATGTTAATAGGCATCATTTAACGCGGAACATGCTTCCATCTATTAGTTTTGAGCATGTGGAATTGTGGGTGTGCCAAACTTATAAAAGGGATAATACTATATTATGCAAAAAGTCTTAAAAAATTAGCTAGTTTTAATTTGTTTTAATTTTCTCTTTAAAGATTGTTCCCAGTTCTACTCTGGAAAATATCTCCACACTTTATCTGAAGTGAAACTCAGCAAGAGGTTCGACAATGTAATCTCTATTTGCAAATCGATGAATTTTAGAGAGTTATTAATAGGCCTTCCACCTGTACCAAAACCGTTGGGTACTGGTCTGCTTTCGAAAGGCAAACACGGTTGACATGAGTTACCATTGCAGCTGGAGATCACTCTAGCTAATTTATCTCAGTAGCGCAAAAGAGAAATAAAGACCACACTTCGCGGAATTCATTCATGGTGTACGTAAAACAGAGAGAGCAGGCATGTCATTTGCTTAGTTAATTGGTATCTCGATGTAAATGCAAGCTTGGGAGCCGAAAATCTTCAGAAAGTTTTTTGGATAGCTATAGTAGTCTGCACCCTCTCGGGGATTGGCATCTTGACGTGGTGAGTGGCTCAGTAAGGGCAATGAATCTAAGAGCGATGCTGGCGGTAGCATAGCTACTGGTAGAGCCACCCATGCCGGTAAGGTCGAAGAGGAGTCTGGAAGCTCTGAATTGATTACATCAAATCAAATCCTGGTGCCTTTTTGGGAGCTGAATTGCCACCGGGTATGCGCCTGTTCTCCAGGTTAGGGGTTGACACTTATATAGATCCTTTGGCCCATCACTCATTGATCTCTCTAAAGATGTCAGATTAACATGGAACCAAACCACAACGGAAATGTTTCTCCGAGGGGTACCCAGCAGCTGCTGGCTATTCCCCTTGCTTCGGCAGCTAGCACAGAGGATGTGGAAGTGATAATTGTATGAATGTAACCAATGAGGCTCTATGCTCCAGTTAGGAGAAAAGAAATAAGTCATCAGTACTGAACGCCTTAATGACTTGGACATTTAGTGAGTTGACCAGACTCAACTTAATCTTAATAATAATAATTTGATTTCGGACGCGATGTATCTGTTGTGTCTCCTACTAGCTCTTATTCCCGAAAAAAAACCTAATTATTTCAGCAACAAGGTAACCCCTACTCAGCTACTTACGAAAAAAAGCAAAGACTTAAAAGTTTTCAAAAATCAGTATTGGCGAATCTAAGTATTCAAGCCTAAAGATGTAAAAGGTGATTTTTTAGCAACTTTCTTTTTGGCAACACTGATTTTGTCAGCTCAGCTGTTTGTGTCTTGTGTTACTAACAAACATGTTTAGTTTGGTCTATAATTTAACCATGAATCGACTTACAAACGAACAACGCTTGAAGATTATTGAATTTTATTATCCAAATTCATGCTCGGTTAAGAAAGTGCATCGTGAACTCCTTCCATTTTATGGTCAGTGTGGGCGACCTTCTAAGGCGGCTATTTGGAATGTTGTGACTAAATTTCGCACCAAATTTACATTATTGGACATTAAGCACGCATACGTAGAGTGTGGACAGAGGAAAATATCGCAGCTGTATCCGCCAGTGTTGTTGATGACTGTGAATGATCGATTCGGCGCCGCTCACAACAATTGGGCCTCTGTTACTCGACTACGTGGAAAATGTTTTGGTGTGAAGAGCAGCCAGAAGCACTGCAAGAACTGCCTATGCATCCCCAAAAAGTCACTGTTTGGTGTGGATTTATGGGCCGGTGGCATCATTGGACCGTACTTTTTCAAAGAAGACGAAGGCAGGAACATTACTGTGAATGGCGAGCGCTACCGTGCGATGATTACGAACTTTTTTTTTCCCAAAATGGAAGATCTGGACTTGGCTGACATGTGGTTTCAACAAGATGGTGCCACATGCCACACAGCTCGCGAAACAATGGCCCAATTGAGAGGCGAGTTCGGTGAACACTGTATTTCACGTTTGGGGCCTGTGAATTGGACGCCTAGATCGTGCGATTTAACGTCTTTAGACTATTTTTTGTGGGGCTATGTAAAGGTTCGTGGAGACGTGTAGACGGTCGATTGACGCGGAATTGCAGGCAGCATTACAGTTCGGTATAAGAGGGTGGTCGAGGCCCTATGCTCCACTGGGAGTCAACTTTTACATGAAAACATGTTTAAACATTAAATTATATGTATCGTTCTATCGACTCAAATAAAGATTTCATACATTTGTCTGAATTTAATGTTTTTTTTTTTTAAATAAAATCCGAAAGGTCTTAAAATATCACCCTATTGTATGCTTCAATAAAATCTATATACTGTATGCTTCAATAAAATCTGAAATCATTAACAAAAACATTTATTTTACTTATGTCTTGATTTTGTAAACGAAGATTTTGATCAAACAAAAATTTTTACGCAAGTGATAATTTTTCTAAATAAAATCAACTTTGGGAGGTCTTAGAAATAATTTTTTCAGCCTTAAAAAACGAGGTATTTTGAAAGTTATCTCAGAATTTTATGAAGCTCAAATTCAAAATCAACGACTCCAAAAACATATAAAAAGTATCGTTTACCTCGAATTCGAATTCAGCGGCTCAAAATGCATAAGAGTAGCCCTGATACATGTTAAAGTAATAACTCATTATGTGGCTAATAATATATTCTTCTCTACTAATAAACACATTCCAATATTTCCCTCATTAGAACCCAAGAACTTCCTTAGCATTTCGGCACCTTGTTTGTCATGTTTTCTTATCGATACATTTGTGTAACGGTAAAAAAAAATATATGTCGTCTCAATGGGTAAATCTTGTACCATGCCTCTTAGGTAGAGATAACAGCAAAACCACTAAACAAGCTCCAAGACATTATGCGTTCCATGTTATAGAAATAGAAAAGAATGCACACCGTATGTAGTACCTATTTATACGTAGGCAAACAACTGTACGATACCTTATAGAGATGGTGGTTTTTAGCGTTTTTCAAGGTATCGACTGAAATGCTATACAAATATTTACGCTTGGCAGCGGCAGCAGTAACTTGGGCTTGTTACAGTCAACCCAATGGGGTTCTTTACGAGACTACCGAACGATAAGCGGAGATGGAGACATGAGTGCGCTAATTGCGGTATGATAAAAGCGGCTGTGCCCAGCGGTAGCCAAGTTACCACCACCCTTCGGGGCACGCCACATTCAGATAAATATAGCTGAAAAATTTAGCCATTGCTAAGATTTGTACTTACGAGCATGTAGGATTTCATGTCAGGCAATGTAAAGTGAAAAGTACATTTTTTATTTCGAGCATATTGCGTTTGCTGTAGGTATTTTCCAAAACCTAAACCTAAACCGGCCCCCAAGGAATATGCAAAAGTTGGCAGCCAGCGTTGCCAGACAACAACAAAGGTTTGGAAGGAGGGTTGTCGGATGGGCAGAAAGCTGTTTCAAACTCGTTGCCAGCTTTCAGTGTATTACATTATATAAGAAAAATTATGATTTCAACTCGATGGCAGCAACAACAACAACAACAACTACAACAAATGACAGGCCGTGAAAACAACAACAAAAAGAGAGTGGGTAAGGATAAGGGTGAGGTGTTCCTATGTTCTATATAGGGGAGCTGGCACTGGGGATTGCTAGCTTCACTTGCTTAACTGTCAAAATCGTGTAATTTAATAAAGTTCGCTGCGGGATATTGTTTGTGTATCTTCGTATCCACTTTTAAGTTGTTTTTTTTTCTACGTATATTTGCTTTGCCACTTTGGAGTTCTGAGACGCAGATGCTAAGCGCCTTGAAGCATGCTGCACAAACAGCAAACAACAACGTTGTCGTTCAGCTTCAGGAGAAGTACGAGTTTCGTTCTCAATCTCTAATATTTCGAGGGTCTCCGTACTCGCAGGACAGCGCCACTGCTCCACTCCAAACAAGGTCCATACAGTTATGCATACCTAAGTATAATGCGGTATACATTTGCTTGTTTTTGTCTGTTTGTTTGTTTGTTTGTCATTTGTATCTGTATCTGTAGCTGTAGCTGTGTATCTGCAAAGTAGCAGCAAAGTTTTACGTAAATACGTAAAAAAATACTTTGGCATGCTTGTTGAGTTTTTTTGTGGAGAGCGGTACGACGGGGTTCTGTGGAAGAGGCGTTTGCTGAAATGCTTTTGTAGTATACCCTGTGCTATTTTTTTTCGAAGTGGTAGTCGATTAGGTGGTAATATACCGTTACATGTAGTTGTGCCTCGGAGCACAGACAATATTCAATGGAGAACTTGATTACAAGTTTTTGGCATATTTCTAAAAATTAGAATTTGATATGCTATCGTGTTTGTTTTTTTGTTATGGTTTTCTCAATACCTGGAAACAAGAACTCATATTAGTATTCTATTACTTGGATAACAACGAGATAAACAATTTGTATTTGGAACTAATGGAAAATTGGCATGTCGTCATTTAGGCAAAGGTAACTCCAGTTAAGATGCACAAAAGATTGTTATGTCATGACGGTACTTTTTAGCTTGCCTCAAAACAGTTCGCCTTGCCTTACCTTTTTGTCGTCTAAGATTTTTTTATGCATTTAAATAAAACTTTATCTTTCTGCATATAAACAAAACTATGCTGAACTTTGGATCTACAGTTCCCCACGTCATCCAATTGATTTACTTTGATTACACAAGCACCACGAAACTTATAGATAACAAAATTGTACGCACTTATTTATTAATTTAACTTTGAATTATATTTTAAGCTACAGCAAATTCTCTCGAAAATAACAGAAGTTTGGATAGATACGTAAAGTGTGTTTTTCGGGCTTGTTTCATTTTTCTATAGCACAGATTAAATTCTGCATTTTTTTTATTTTTAAAATATCGTGACCAAATTGATATCAGTTGTATTTTGTTTTAGTTACAACATTTGTGTGAAGTTTGATCACAATTGTCCCATTATTTCATATAGTTGCCATACAAAAATTGAACCAGTTTTTTGCGGAGTTAAACACGCAGTAGCGGAACCTTGTAAAATTCTGTACCATCATGTCATTATAGTGATAACGTTAGTTTATGAAATGGACATGTGTGATCTGATGTTTATCACTACCCTGCTGAAAAATTCAGCCCTGAATTCAGACTTGAAAAGGAAGCAATTGTTAATGTAAGAGAAACAAGGACACATACAAAAATTGATCTGTCTATCTCTTTCTTTAGAGAGCAACGCAAAAAGGAATAAACAAAGAGAAATAAGAAAAGTCAATTTTATTTTTTTTATTTGACTTTATTTTTATAGTTAGTTCTAACTATATCTATATCTTAAATAATTTAGAAAAAAATGTAAATAAAAAAACTCTAATGGAAAAAAAGAGTAACTTCGCGACGTGTAACGACACGTCACACCCTAAGGCTAATAACAAAAACCCAGAAAAGGATTTTTAATTTAAATAACTTGCAAAATTACCTTTAATTTTTTTAAATCATGCTAAAAAAATTTGAAAAAAAAGGGCGCCCAATTTGCAGAAAATTTCGATAGGTATCCAAGTAAATGGTCTTTTATTTTTATAGCGCCACGCCAAGCATATCTTCTAATCGGCAATGCCAATTGACGTCATATTTTTTTTACTAATTATAGATCTTAATAAGTATTCATGGAGAAACCTCGTTACGTCACGTCAAAATGTTAGTCACTATGCATACTGACATTTTTTAACTTTTGCATTCTCCAATATTACAGTACATGTATGTATTTCACAATGTTTTGAAATCATCTTAACGAACATTTTTGGCTTATCGGTTTCCGAAATAAGCAAAATGGCCAAATTTTGGCGAGAGCAATACGCAGCAGGCGGTTAAATACTCAAAAACTCCTTATGGGGATAAATATTTCATTTTACGCCTTAGTTTTTGTATACTCCTAACTGATATTTCAATAATTTAAGGTTAACTTTATCTCTCAGCGCGAATATTAAGATGAAATCAGTACCGATACTAGAGAAATTGGTATCGTGTCATTGTTGTATCGATAATCTGAATATCGGTATCGAATATTTAGTATCGAACCCCAAATATTTGATATTCAAAATATCTTATAGGTTTCGCACATACATATGTACAAACGACGGTCTAGACATTTTCGTGAGCTCATTAAATTATAATTTTAAAACTTCTAAAATTGTTGCCACCCGCTACATTCCTGGGCTGACAATCACCACAGCTGATTTTAGTTCTGGAACACTTGGTTTTGTTTTTTTTTTTGTTCTGCGACATTTCTATTTTATTTTATTATACAATATTTTGTTGAGCAGAGATGAAATATAAAAGCAAACAGTTGACTGCAAACACACTCTCATACACACATACTCAGGGTTGTGTGTGTTTTTCTTTGGCTGCCAGACCCCCCACACATCCACCATACGCACATACTTTAGCAACGTCATATGAACGCCCCATTATTTACTTAACGTAAGTTAAACATTCGCCTACAAAGCAACCCAAAGTTGCCAATGGCTGCCAGTAAAGTGCAAGGGAGGAGATTGCTCTGATGTTGGGGGTTGAGTTCATAGTACACATTGCCAAAAAAAAACAAACGAAAAAAAGTAACAGAGCAAGAACGCAGAGCAACAGAAAACGGAAATGCGCGTCCGCAGTATGACTTAGCCGGAAAATGGCGGATAGCTCTTGGTTTACCTGCACATAGCCCCAGCGTTAGCTCTGCCAAGTCAAAAGCTGTCGTCAATGCCTAAGCTCAGCCCCAGACAGCAAAAGCAGCCGCCACTGACTAGTCGTTCTTCGGATGGCAGTCAGAAGTCGCCCCCAAATGGAAAGCAAACAAAATGCCATGAAATATGCAGCAGTCAGTGGTGGGGGCAGGAGTTGTTAGGGCAGTGAAGGCAATGGCGAAAAAATGATTTATGTGGGCGCTATGAAAAACAACAAACAACCTGAAAAAATATACTATAGAAAACTTTTGCCAAAGTTTGCATACCCTAGCATTTAAAATGATATACAAAAGTCATCCAATTGTTTATGGCAATTTTTCGATTCGACAATATATTTATATTTAGATTTGGTATCGTTTTTTCTTAAAATATTTACAATAAGTTTTCTCAGAATAGCATGATTGGACATTGGTGGGTCATCAAAATCATTTGCAAAATCCTAAGGTATGTACTGCACTTGCCGAAAAAAAAATCTAAATTTCATATATAGTATATGCTTGCGCTTATATCTTAAAAAGATTTCTAGAAGTCTATAAATGTTGCACATAGCATTCTTAGTAAATAGTACTAAAACTAACTTAAAACACATACTAGAAGGATAAGAATATCCCTCCTTGACCAGCATAAAATCTCGATGAACAAAGATTATTTTAGGAATTGGTATAGCTGAGAAGCTCTTGGGCTTGTAGAAAGCACAAAAGATCAATCGGGTCGAAGTGCAGCTTTCACAAACTATATTATAATTCTTCAAACTGGTGTACATGATATCTCAAGATCTTTCTGATTGGTATTTTTTTTTTAAATTTGTTTACATATAATTAATTGTCTACCATGTTTGAGTGTGCCACCAATTAACCACAAAATTTGATATTGAGCTGAAAAAAATACATCGCCAACGGGTAACGTACACTGAGAAAAAAATCAAGAATTTCGCGCTCAGACCATGATCGATTTTTCTATTAGTTAGAGTGAAATTCTTATTTCAAGATCAATTTTTTAGAGACAGAAATTCCCAATTTGAAAATTTTTAGTACAATTTTAAGAAGAAGATCTTAGAAATTCTTAATTTGAGAATGTTTAGTATGGTTTTAAGAATATGTGCTCTCAATGAAAGAAGAGATCATCAATAAGAGCATTTTGAATATGTTTTAATAATTTTTAGTCTTAAATCTGAGTTTGAAAGAATTTTATTTTGAATTTAAAAATAATAGAGAAAGAAAAATGCGTATTAATTCTAGACCTGAACAATCTTGTTAAATTCGAACTTGAAATTAGAAGGTGATATGTTAACTCGATTGCAAAAAGGTTTTCACGGAGCCCAATTCGGGTTTTCTATAAAGAAGTTAATTATTACCACCTAACCTCATTTTTTGTAAATAAGGGTGGAAAAAGGTCAAGAAAAGAAGAATGAAAAATTTTAAATTAAGTCACAAGGACTGCAAAAAAAAGTTTACATCGAATCGGTTATAAACGTTCACCAGTGCGAGTATCTCGACATCGGTTTTTCTGTTTATTTAGAAGATTCAAGTCACGGTGAGCTTTAAATATAACTATCCAGACCAAACCACTATAGCCGCCTTTTTTTTGGAATGACACATTTATTTTTGATAGCAATCATTTAATGACGTTTCCGATCCAGTATGAGCTTCAGAAGTTGGTCAGAAGTTTAATGTCCGATTGGCAAAAAGATAGCAATAGAGCCTGATAAGTATTTGGTATCGATGAAAAAAATGAGCACAAGACCAACGAGGTCGCCCATTCTCACTAGGAAAATTTTAAAATTAAAAATGGGGTGTTGGGTTCATTTTAAGGGCTATCCTATTCCTTGTACAATGATCCTTGGAATATGCCAGATTCCCAAATATAGCATTTTAGGATGCGAGCTTTTATGTTTATAGGGAACACGCTAACGTAAAAATATCGCTATGAACATTCCAAATGATGCCAAGAACCTTTTGGGAGTTGCCTTCTAAGTACCTTTTGTGCTTCCTTATGGAACAATTGATATACCCTAGGAAATTGTAGAGTGTAGCAGTAGAAACTGATTTCTCAATGTGAGCTCTGCGCCTTCGTTTTTATTTGGTTGGCTTGCTCCAACAAATTTTTTCTTTTTATTTTTTTTTATTCATTTATTTATTTATTTTTGCTAGCAATGAAAAATGCACGACTTGCTCTTAAAAGACAACACAAAGGCCCAGCCAAGGGAAGCCCAAAATTAAGTCCGTAGCAGGTTCTGAGCTGGCATAAATAAAAACCTTGACGTTTGTCTGGCGGAGCCCCACATGGGCATTTGGTGCATTTTTACAAGTCCGCTGCTTGGCATGGGCCCCGTATCATCGTGTTACATGTACTTTGTCGCATGCACAATTTCAATCAATTGGTAAGGTCTTGGACTCGTGTTGGAAGGAAACAGCAGTTGTGTTGTGGTCGATCCGGATACAACCATATACGTGCCATAAGTTCCGTTTGGCAAAAGAGTGCGCTCCACACCACCATCTCTGATGGAGCTCACAACAAGTAGTCCGTGTAGTGCCATTGGAGGTGTCATTTGAGCTGAGGTTTGATTGGACATTTCTCAACAGAAGAAATACAATTAAAAGCCACGCAATAGAAATTTTACAATAACTTGCACTCTGAATTGAAAGTTGATTTCTGTTCCATTCCAGTTGGGCCTACGCCTCATGCAGCGAACAATGGAACAAATGAAACAGCTTTGGAGCCTTAGCAAACTAGACGATCTGAATGAAAAAGTTTCAATTTGCAAAACTTGTCAATCACTAAATTCCTTTTGAAAAATAGTTTTTTAGTATTTAAATTTTAAACCTCTGAGCACTTCCATTTTGGTACAACTTTTTCTCAAAAACAATAAAATTGTCTTTATTCTAACTTTAAAATGTCAAACACCAACCTTGCCGCATACTTTGCCTTTCGCCGCGATCTGGCGAGAGTTCGAAAAACCTTTAATAGCTGCACCCAGACCGACTTTACAAATGATGCCTGTACTCTAACGGATTTGTCGCTGGATTGTCAATTTTTCAAGTTACCCAGAAATAAGCCAAATGACAGACTAGAAAGCAAACAGATTTTTTGAACAAATTAGGCAGCTCTTTTTTCGTCATGGTTGTTCCTGTACGCCAACAAGGTGCAAACGTATCCACCAAAATTTTTAATAGGAAAATATATCCAACAGAGTGGAAGGCGCTTAGAAGGAACGATCTCAATGCCAGAACTGAACGTTTTATAAAATCCGAGAACAACTTGCCTATAAAGGAGTTCTTGAAATTGGCACGTTCAAAGTTAGAGCAATCTAGGGATACTCCACATAGCAGTGATGGTAGTTCCAGCAGCAGCAACCGTGAGGCTTTTGACACAAAGAACTTGGAGGAAACGCTGCGTCCAAATGAAATTCCTATAGCTAATGATGAGCAAGATAGCAGTGCTGGAAATTCCAGCAACAGCAAAAGGAAAGCTTTTGACACAAAAAACTTGGAAGAAGTACTGCCTCAAAATGAAACACCTGTAACTTCGTCCTCAAGTCGCTTAACCAGTACTAGTACCATAGGCAGTGTCCACATGAGCTCTGTGATTAGTCCCAGCAGAAGCAACGGGGAAGATATTGACACAGAGAACTTGGAGGAAACGCTGCAACCAAATGAGCAGCCCGATGATACGCAAGATAGCAGTGCTGGTAGTCCCAGCAGCAGGAATGCTTTCGACATAGATGATTTGAAGGAAGCACTGGCTCCAAATGAAATTCCTGCAGTCAATGATGACCCAATTTTGTCCTCAAGTCGCTTGAGCAGTATTAGTTCCATAGGCAGTGCCCACTTGAGCTCTGAAAGTGACACTGTGATTACAGAATCAACTAGTATATCTGATAATTTAACAGAATCTAGCTACGATACTCTGACAAATGACTCGGTAAGCATTCAACGGGAGGACTACGGTTTTCTGCGTGAGATTCATGTTGGCATAGGTCCGAATACAACTTGCGCGGATCTTGAGGCAGTCAGAAACGAGCTGGGATATCTTGTAACGAATGAAATCTGCCGAATTCGAGAATCGGGAGGTCACAAACCTGCGATGTATATTATATCCTTTCATGACTTGTAAAAGAGCTGCCAATAATAATTAGTCAAATTTTTAAATTATCAAAGTGTGATTCCCACTTCTATGTACTTCTAAAAATATTGGATATGTAGACAGATGAGAACCTAATAAAAAATAAAATGTTGAACTTTTATGAATGCAAAAAAGTTAGTTATTTATTATTTATTTTATTTAGCCTCAAAGTGTATATTTTTTAGATCTGTAGCTAAGAGGTCACCAATTGCTTGGTAAAGTTTTTCGATTCTTAATATATTTATCTGTAAGATAGTTTAAACTATCAGTTTAATAATAATGTTTAAAAGTGTTAAGATGCAATGTAGGATGGTTATTTAATAATATTTCTCAGCACCAAACGCGACAGGCTGCGTTTTATATTCAGCCACAACTACTTACAACCCACACTTTACGACAATCCAGCTCAACTACTACTGCACTGCCGCTGCTCAAACTTCCCAGCCGCTATCTGCTTCTCTCCGGCGTTACTGCCTAAGCCGTTGTTGCTACCGCCGTTGCTAGTACTAGGGTGACCATCTCACATCTACACCATAAAGATATTCCACTTAGACCTGTTTGATTTAACAATTCACATTCTTTCAGCCCAGTGCAAGCTATGAGTTGTTTGCAAAAGCCTTAAAATTGTCATCTTCTTTTCTCACCACAAAGCCAATTAGGATAGTTGGTATAAAAGTTCATCTTACGATATAATAATACGATCCCGTACAACTTTCTCTACTTATTTCAAGACATCCCGACTAAACTGTACTTTCCTTAATTTCCACAGAGTTCATCTTATTGAAAATACTACACGGCTGCCTGAGAGTCACTGAAATGCGCTCTCGATTATGCAAAGTCTATTCGGTATCAAGGGAACATCACAAAGAGGTCATTTCAACTGCAATGCTTATAAAATGTTTATGTAATAACTTCATTTTAAAGGATCTTCTTGGCATAGGGGTTTGAATTTTATAATTATTGACTATCAAAAGATTTTAGATGTAGACATCGTACCCCACCACTGTTTGCGGGGTATTGGGGGATGGTGTTCTCAAAAAGTTATAAAACTATTATATTTAAGTCTACATAAGTCTGCAAACATAAATTCTGGTGACTGACGTTTCTTCACTAAAAATGTTTGAAACAAAATGTTTTTAAGGAATGTTTTTTAATTTAGCCATCGCGTCGTGGAAATGTCATTTAGCTGACCATTGACACCATAGACCTATGGAGTGTTTAAAAAGCACAGCCCATTTCAATCGTCCAGCCACCATCAAAGATAAAGACAGTTTGATTGATAAATCTCATCGACAATTTTATCCATGTACTTTGTATGGTCTTTATAGGTTACCTTTGCCGCAGAGTATACAAATTTCTAAACGCCTTTAATGAATAGGAATAATATAGTAGGTTCGGTTGATCACCAAAAAAGCATTCAGTGTAAAACCAGTTGCATAAAGTAAAGTATACATCTTTATGGTCTTAGGAGATCACTCGATACGTGCCTTACTACAAGAGATATAGAGAATATTCCCAGCCAAAGTTGATCGATTCGTCGCATATCATTCGCTTGTTGACATTTAAACAAATTACTTGAGCAAAAAGCAACAAAAGTCACCCCATGCCAGAGTCATACAATTGGAAGGGTGTGAAGCCAGGAAGGACGGACGGACGGAAGGAAGGAAGGAAACAACAAGCAAAACGGCTACACTTAAACATTAAGCGACCAGCGGTCTGTCGTTCTGCGTATAGAAGCAGGGGTAGGAGCAGGTTACGTCCGATTCCGACTGCTCCGACTGTTGCTAATAGGAAAGCCACACAAGAACAACTAACGAACTAACGAACGGCACGCGGCCAACGTAAGTGCGACAAGTGCGTGAGGGTTACAGGGAGCGGAGTTGTGCTGAACTGAACCGAGCTGAGCTGAGCAGAGGGCGAGTGTTGAGCTGGTGCTGTTTGCCCAGCGTTAAGTGCACGTCTACGTCATCAACGCGGAGCCATGGGCAAGTGGAAATGACAAACATATTTACACAATTTTTGACAGGCGCAAGACAAACACAAGGCCAGGCCAGGCAAGGAGCATGAGCTCTACGAACGGGTGAAACAAAACACCCGTGGGTGCAGCAAGTCTTCCCAGCATGGACCCCCTCCCCTGCTCGGTACGCACTTGAAACGGCAACTCAAACTCGATAAATATGGTTATGTTCAAATAACAAAATATTTGCCGATTGTCGGTCCTTGACGTTATTGTTTGTAGTTGTTATAGTTGTTCCTCTTGTTATTATTGCTGGCAATATGTGTGCAGGCAGGAGTGTTGTCGGATGAAGGGCGAACTGGGAAGCACCGCAAGCGCATAATTCAATTCTTCTGCTCGTTTTGCAACAGCGACGCCGGCGCAATGCCTGACGCGCGTTTAACTCCTTTGGGATGTTCTCGTAGTACTCGTCTGCATATTAGCGACACGTGGCCAAAACCGAACCGCCCTTTTAGCCACCCCAACACTCGACGCATGCGGTTTAGCTTGGGACTGTTATTTATTTGTTTGTAATTACGCGTGTTCTAAACAAAATCCCTGCGCACTTCAAATGCCGCTCCAAAAATCTATCTGGCACATATACAAATGTATATGCACAAAGAATGCATACACAGCGAGGAAAATCGTGTTTAAATATTTAGTTTCTGCGTACGAACATAGATAGTTATATTTACGAGTACAAATTAGTCAAATTACTCAAAAATAACGAGTATTATTCCGAAGAAAGTGACTACCAATATGTAGGAATTCAAATTCTTTGCTCCACTCCTGACTGAACAGCAGCTACTGTTGTTAGATTTTCATAAGATTGACACCACCCTTAATTTCAAGTTTCTACAGAATTTCATTTTTTATTCCTCTGGGATTTTTTGTTTCCAAAGGAATAAAATCTATGAAAACCTATCTCCGCAACTGTCTACAACTTTTTTGAAATGACATTTTTTGGTAATTTGAATGCTGTATTTTTAAGCAGTTTTGGCCAACCAGAAATATATGGCTTTACAAATTGTATGTTCAATTTCCCGAAATAATGGCTGGGGAGGATTGGTTTCAAATTGACAGTTGACCAGTCTCTTGAAATCACGTTGACCTTTCAACAGTTTATGTGATTTCTGGTGTGATTTTGGTTAATTTCTGTAAGCCTCTTTCTCTTCCGAATAAATATAGTAATAAGTTATTTATTTATTTATTTATAAAGTAGAAGTTAATTCTAAGTTATAAAAAGGTTTGTAGCCAGAGCAACGTAGGCCCTCAGGCTGAGTAATAAGTTATCTTTCTGAATCCATGTTTTTTCTCTCTGTGTAGTTATATTTATATGGCCCACGCGCCTAGCGGCATGCTCTTTTTTGTTCGCCACGTGCATGACTATGCTATTCCCTGGGCTGATGCTGGGCCGGCGCATGGGCTCGTCTGCGCATTAGCGCTTAGTCGGACCAACAATGGGCCAAGCGACAATGTCGCCGCATCCTCAGCCATTTGGACATTGTCAACAGTTTCGGCTTTTGTCATGTCGTCTTCTCGACGCGTGTTATGTGGGTGAGTAAGTGGAGCGCTGGCTGCTCCATTGTGTGTGTCAGTTGTCAACTTTTGGGCTGGCTTTTAGCAACGTTTTGGCTTGTCAATTGATTTGTGTGAGAGACACATGAAACCAAATCATAAATGTGACAGTTTTGGAGCTGATGGCAGGGATTTGCTAAGCTAAATTTAGCCACAAGCCAACTAGGACACAATTTTGCCAAACGCAAAAACTAAAAGCCTGCACGAAATAGAAAATTTTGGCTTAAGGGTAAAGGGATTTGGAAAAATATCACAGTTAACGTTGCAAGTAAACAACTTTTTGAAAGAGAAAATCCCATTCTCAAGATTTACAGTCCATATAATCCAATCTTGTTGAAATATTCTATACTACGAAACTAGGCATAAAACTTGAGAGATGCAAAAATTACACACGTTGGATTTCAAAATAAAAAAATTAAAATTTTTTAATTTAGCAAGTCGTCCTGTGCTCTGTGGGATGATTTTAAAAAAACTTAAACTGACCCACAACGTCGCATTGTGGCGTTAATCGCTACGTAGCAAAAGTTTTCACAAGTAAAAACGTTTATTTATTTATAAAATAATAAGAAGATTTATCTTATATTGTTTATTTGTAATTTATCCAAAGGACTTAAACAAAATTTTATAAATTTACTCCAATGAGCTAAGCCAATTTAGCATTATGTAATACTTGTTTTTACTTATTATCCATGAGGAATATCTAGTAAACCTATGATATCTATTCAGATGTCTAATAGCTGAGTTATTATCTATAATCTTATCGCTAATGGGTTTTCACGGGTTATATACTTTTCGGATCGTTTCTTCATTTCTTCACTTACATTGAATTTCAAAATGACAGACGTCCCAAGGTGCCCTGGCAATATTTTTAAGTATGCATTATTGTTAAATTTGCTTTCTAAGCTGCGTTGAAACTGCGTTACTAGAAGCCAGTAAGAGGTACTGGTTGTACTAGTGTGACCAAATGCTCATAAAAAGTGTGACCAGATGCTCATAAAAAGTAAACGATAAACAAGTTCTTAAAACAAGTACTAATATTTTTATACTATTGTGATGTAGAATGAAACAAAAAACTAAATTTTTAATTAAAAAATGTTTTTAAAAAGTAAGACAAAACATTAAAAAAACATTATATATACAAAAAAGGGATATCAAAAAAAAGTATTTAAAATAATAAAATTTAGAGTTTGAATTTATGTAAAAAAATATATTTATTATTGAATTATTTATTACTTTTTTACATACACATTTATATTTTTTATTATTATTTAAATTTGTATGCTAAATTGTAATTTTTCTACTAGCTTTTATAGTAAAAAAACAGGCTTATACGTTTTGAAGCCCTAATTTGAAAAAATCTTCTCAATTAACTGTCGTTAAATTTAAGTTTCACGCCAATATAAATAATTAGTATAGCATGCCATTCATTTTGTCTCAATTCACCATCGTTGAAAGTTGATTATAGCCATTAAAAAGTTAAAACATCAAAGAAAACTTTAAGTCATTATAAATTTCATTTTTCCCAGAAGCGAAAAGTCCTTGGATCATGCTTAATGGCACTCAAAAGAGCACAACAAATGCGAGTCATGCCAAAGAAAATTCTCGCCTTTAATTGAAAAACACTTAAGCTGCAAATGGAAATGTGAAAAATATTGTATAAATATATATCTGCTATATATACATGCACATATATACATATATATTAGGGCGGGTCAATTTGTATGGGGCCGAAAAAACCATATGGGGCTCACTCGGATTTTGATTCTTTGGATAATTCTAAGCAAATTTGCTCAAGAAACTATGGGTCTAAAATGAATTTCGAGTCGCCCACTTTTTCAAAATAGGTTTTTTTCGACATATTCAAAAATCGACTTAGAAATTCATTGAAAAGGCCTAAAATCGATATTTTTTCTGTAGCCAAATGTGAATTTGGGGGTTTTTGGGGTCGAGGAATTCATTATTGACATCTATTTTTAATTTTGGGTTCCGCCAGAGGGCGCTTTAGTGTTGGTTTTTGATTTTTTTCGGTTTTTTTTCTTGAAAATTTTGAAAAAGTGGGCGACTCGAAATTCATTTTAGACCCATAGTTTCTTGGGCAAATTTGCTTAGAATTACCCAAAGAATCAAAATCCGAGTGAGCCCTTATACCGAAAAAAATTGACCCACCCTAATATATATATATATCGAGTTTTCTACCAGACACGAACCGCTTTCAACGGTGCTCAATCAAAACAAGATATCAAAAGGACTAGCCACCCACACAAACAAACAAACAAACATGCGAACTCATGACCTTTTGCGGTTTACGAGTAAACTCACAAAACAACAAAACTTTGAATAATTAAAGGCATAAATAAATAAGTTCCGACATTGCCTAAAACTAAAATAAAACTGAATCCTAACGGAAAAGGAGCAAAAACTTTACATCGCAGCAAAAAAAATGTTAGGTAAAGGCGGGACATCGAATTTTGTACACTCTTATTATTCAGTCAATTTTTTTCTGAATTTGAAAGCTTTTTATAAAATCTTTATTTTGAGAAATGAATAGTACAAATTTTCTTATCGTCATTTTAATTTTTAAAGTTGTACCAAAAATTCTTAAAACAAGAACAATTTTCGTAAAAACTAACTTGTAACAAGAGAGAACAACATTTCTGAAGCCTACAATAAAAGAAATAACCTCATTTATCATTTACTAACAGACTTTTATTGCTTAAATCTAAAAAAATATACCAATCAACAAGATTTAATGATAAAATTAAGGACAAAAAAAATAGTCTGATTTTTAATTAAGAAAAAAGAAATATGTATCCGTGTTCCGGAAAACGAAAAAACCAAACCGAACTATTTTATTCGGATTCGTTTTTGCATGCTCCGGAAAATGAGTTTTTTTGTCGATAATTCCCTTCTTATTTTCTATAAATTCGTGTATTTTCCTTATTATTCCGATAATTTCTCCTGTTGTGTTGGCGCGAAACTATTTTTGTTTGATACAAAACAGTTGACGTGGTTGCCGCAATTTTTATTACTATACTATTTTGCTGATTCGTTTTAATTCCAATTGCAACAAAACGTGCGGTTTCAAACCACATACAAAATTCGTTTCGAAACGAATCCGAATAAGATGTTCGGATTCGTTTTACGGAGCATGACCGATTATAGCAAGAATTTATAAACTTATTATAATGAAAACCCTATAACAAGATATTATAATCTTATTTCAAGATTGGGAAAAATCCAATATCACAATTTCAGTCTTTTTTAGTCGTATTTTAATTTAAAAATTCCCTATTCATTTTAAGATTACGGGTTCATTCTCTAAATGAAAACCATTTTTCACGATTAAAGATTCTTATTCTAAGATTTTTTTTTTTTGCATATTTGCAAAAATCTTAGTTCAAGAACGGCATTCTTAAACTGACAACAAAAAAAGCTGCGCTAGTTTCCTAATTTAGAAACTTGAAAATTTTATTTTTGTTTTTAACTTGTTATAGTCATATTGCAAATCGAAATGTTATATTTCCCACTTACAAACATATAAATAAATAAACAAATTAAATACATTTTTTAGCATCAACAACTACAGCTTTCAAAGTTATAACACCTAGAAAGTTTTAGAGGTTTGTATAACTTAGAACTGGTATATAAAATATCAATATCAAAATTGTCTTTCATTTTTTGGTAATAAAATGTGTCTCATATTAAAAGAAATTGTGGATTCTTCTATGAGCAATTTATGTAATTTTTGACGTAATAAGATCATTCGAGTATGTGCCCCGACAAAGACATTCAAAATTTAAAATTCTCAGAGATGGTCACATCTAATACAATTGAATTGAAAACTTAAGACTATCACTACCCCCTAAACATAGTTCGTAAGAATTACACCTTGCTAGGACCACTTTGCGTCGAATTTTGCATGCGGATCTGCATTTACAGGCTTACAAGATTAAAATGACGCAACAATTGCAGCCCACAGACCATCATCCCCCCATCATTACCCAATTTTGCTGCAAAATATATGAATAAAATGCAATTAAAAAACAAGCCAACTCTATGTTTCGTTTTTATTTTTTTTAACTTTAGAAGTCTTGGAAAAGAGTTTCTAGTAATTTTGGCTCGCAGTAAAGATTTTAGAGACACCTACAAATTCTGTATTAGATTTCATTAAAATAAATACAATCGGGGGTGCCACAGAAATCGTTAACGCTTTTGGCAACGGTTTGAAACCAAATCGTTAAAAGGTGCCACAGAAATCTCAAAGATTTCATTTTTCGAACAATTAATTTCGAATGTTTACGCTTTTGCAAGAATGGCAGCAAAGGGTTGCTACTTTGCAAAAATTATTTTAGAACATTTAAACACTCATTTAAATAAATGTTTATTAACAGAATAAATGTTTATTAACAGTGATCCAATAAAGTTTATTCTTTATTACATTAAGCGATAATTTTCATCATGTTTTGCATCATTTTAATTTCCATTTGTACAAAATAAATTTAAATAAAGTTTGAATATTTGTACCGCCCAATACAAGAGTTTGTATGGCAACCCTACGGGTCAACAGCTGTCCTCAGCGTAGTGAATGGCAAATTTCGTTTGTTTACATTTGCAAATTTGCACGAAAATAGAAAATAATTTTTAAAATGCCACTTGCTAGCCATTGATGCCTTAAAAAAAACACATATGGACGAAGAAAAGGTGGAGCGAAGGTGTCGGAGAACCTCTAGATCGCTTCAAGGCTGTCATACAGTCCAGCAAAGAAACACACACACGCAAATGCTAGTGAAAATTGTAATGCTAATTGTGTCCTTGCAGTAGATGGATTTAGTATTTTCGATGCACTCGCCAATTATTTAAAACGACGCTTTTATTTATTGAATATATTACTTCATTTATTAAAATCATTTGCTGTTGTGGCTTTTTTCTCCTTAGGTTGCGCTACTGATATTTTAATTTTAAACCTAAACTGCTAAACTATTGACATTCACAACCTTGTCTAGCAGCCGTACATTGCCACCTTAGGAGAAAAAGGTGCACAGCAATTATTTATTTAATTTTGCATTAAATTCGGCGCACTTCATAACGACAAATTAGTTAAAATAAAAAAAGCAATTTTTTTAATTTTCATTAACATCAAAAACATCTATTAATATGCTAAAATAATCACTTCGAATTATTATTATTTAGAACAGCAACTAGGTGGCAACTCCTTGCCACGAAAAGATTTTGCACGTTGACACAGAATGGCAAATGTACCAAGGATTTTAATAAAGATTTCGCAAAAATGAAAATCATGAATTAAAACATTAAATTTGTCAAAACACAAAGATACAGAAAACACAGAAATTAAATACACTTTCCAAATAAGTAATACTTTCATTGAATAAATTAGTTTTTATTGGTGAATTTAATCAAATCTCAAGCAATTTTGTCGAAGATTTTGAAACCGTTGCGAATCATGTCTGTGGCACCAAGAATCGGAATGTCAACGAAATTGCAACGAAATGGTTTTCTGTGGCACCCCCGAATGTTTTTTATTTTTGGGAAAATCAAGACGAAAATTCAAAACACAAAAGAAATACAATTTTGTATAATATTATTTTCTAAGCGCCAAGTTGTATAATTCCCTAAGTGTTGCATAATTCTTGGCAAACGTATATTACTCTATATGCAGAGTAGCATAAGTGAAGGGCATAGAAACGATTAGAGCGGACAGGCAGCAAAGTCAAAACGAAAACTGATGGCGACTTTGCCTGACTTGGCCTGGTCGGCCGGGGTACTCACCCTCAAGCGCACGATTCCTTGAAATTAAAGCAAGCACCAGCTCAGGATTCGGGTCATTGTGGTCGACAGGCGCCACGCTACTGCTGCCACTGCCACAGATGATGGCCCCGCTACTGCCGCCAACGCCGCCGACAAGATGATTATGTTGCTGCAGGCTAGTGCTAGTGCCAGTACCTGCAACTGCACCCGCACTAGAGCCGACGCCCAATAGGTGCGGTGGCGCCTGAGGCGTAGAAGGCAATTGTTGTTGGTTTTGTTGCTGATGGATATGTTGCTGCTGATGATTATCCATTGCTGTCAGATGTTGTTGTTGTTGTTGTTGTTGTTGCTGTAGTTGTTGCTGATGAAGATGATGATGCTGATGCTGATGTTGATGTTGATGCAACGGCGGTGGCGGTTTCAATGTTTGCATCATTGCTACGGCCAGATGCATAAGAGCCTCTTACTCTCTTTCTTCACGAAAACAGACCAACACGCGAAACCAAACGAGTTGAAGATTCACGTTTGGTTGTGTATTTTCGCTAATTTTAATAGTTTGTTTTCTTTATTTCAAGTTGTATGTAGTTTAAATACTTTGCACTAGAAATTTACTAAAATTACATAAATTATAAATATTAAATATTTTAATTAATTTATATTTTCACACACTGCACTCTATTTAAAAGCTGAGAGCGCGCGCAGCAGCTGTTTTACAAGAACCGTTAGAACGCGCGCGTTAAACCGTTATGGTTGCCGTTACCGCGACTTCTTGGCAAAAGAGAGAGGGCCAAATGTTTTGTCACCTGGCGAGCTTCTTTTAATGGCAGCCGCTGCCGATAGATAGAGTGATATTGGTTGCTGGTTGGGTGGCTTTACTTGGGCAATGGGTTGGGTGCTTGACTTTGGCTACAACATGTACTCTGGGTAGGGTACTCGGCACTTGCCGTCGATTTTCCTTATCATACACGAGCAAAAGGCGCGACGTTCTTTGCTTTTAAGCAAACTCTATCCATATGTGAGGGTCTTTGTGTGTATGTGTGCACTCCATACAACATTGTCTTGCAGAGGTATCTTTATGTATAGTACATATTTGTACGGTTCTACGTAGTTTTGTTTATTTGCCTGTTTGTTTTCTATATCAGTTTTGGGTTCTTACAAGTATACAGTACAATGTAGCTCCCTGCTCACAAGCTCCTCTTAAACACCACAACTACAATTTAAATTTCGAAAGCGGACATACATACATACATAATTGTAGATAACTCTAGTCGCTTGTCTAACGACGCAAAATTTTAAAACTATTCAAGGTCTGAGTTTGTATGTATGCTGGTGCAGATTTGTGGCTCTCTATCGCATAGTAAAACTGTTTTTAATTACCATTTGAATGTTAGATCTTTATAAGTGATGTATAATAGATTCCAGAATTTATTTCCAGCAAAGCTATGATTACGGTACAAGGTTCATATGAAAAAGGCCTTACAACAGTTTTTTATATCAAAAATCATGGCCTAGATGCAGGGACGGATCTAGCGCAAAATTGGTAAGATTTACAAATTTATTCGCAAAGGGAATTATGGTGTTTCGTAAAGCATGATTTAAATTTTGAAGAAGCTTGGTTTCTGGAGAAAGTTTCGGGAGGTCCAGATCCGCCCCTGCATAGATGGAATTTTGCTGATTTTTCATTAGGGAACTTATACGGCATTAAGAGATTTCGAAAAAGCTTGTGGTCTGAAGTTTTTGACACATCGGTTGAACAGTGGGTGTACTTAACCCTAGACACACAAAGTTTTTTTGTGGCTTTACAAAAATAGGCCTTTTGCTTTAGTATGAATAAAATGTTTAAAAAACGAAAAAAGCTAAAAGTATATCTTAATGCTTTTTTTTGAAAGCATGAAGTTTGTTATTCAATTAACTGCATACCATTAAATGATTTGGGATTAGAGTTATAAACAATTAAAAATCGTATAAGGCGATTCGACTAACATGTGGACAAACGTATTAAAAATAACGTGTGGTCACTAGGGTTAAAAGGGATAATTTTTTATAAAAGTCTCCAGTATTTTGCGTAAGCGGATGATGTCGACATCATTGAACACGAAGAGCAAGACGTTACCGGAGCCTTTGCTGCTATTGGAAAGGAATCTTCAAGGGTGGGTCTTTCGGAAACTGAGAACAGGACGAAATACATCATTCTTCAAACAAATATACTTTTGATATTGTCAAGGATTTCGTCTGTTACATAGAGATCAGGCGGAGAATTACTTTTGCTAATCGAGACTTCTTTAGTCTCAGTATGCAATTTAAAAGAATATACCACTCTACTGTTTTTATGTTAATAAAAATCAAAACGTATTGTGAAATTGGGTTTTTGCCATAGAACAAATATTGCTGTCTAAAAGTTTTATAGATAAACACTATGAAGTGCGTCTACATTTTGGTAAGACTAATATTTACGACTAGGTAGTATAGTATATTAGCAAATTGCGTCATAGAACTTTTTTAAAAAAAAAATAATTAAAAGGTTTGTTGACCCTCTGAACTCTCCCACGGGATGCGCCCCTGTTCAAAAGTGCAGTCGTAATTCACTAAAAAAGCTGGCACAGGCAAAATAATAATTAAAAATTGTATATAAAAAAGTAATTTATTTATTATATTTATGTATAAAAAAAATAAATAAAATAAAATAATGTAAGTTTCATTGAATATTTCATGCAAAATATTTGTTTATTAAAAGTAGTAAATTATGTATATTTGTTATAAATACAAAGAAATTTTTTCAAAATGGGAATTTAAAAAAAAATAGGTATATTCGAAGTTAAAAAAAAAGTTGGATCGACTGAGAATCGAGGCTTGCTCTAGAGCCGAATTTAAAAGTCTTCAGCTTAATACACTGCCAACTCAGCTACTCCTGTCTATGCTTTTACCACAATTATTTGTAATCTACTCGTTACTCTCAGGCACACATACAAATAACTCACACTGTTACGTGACGACTTTTTCTATCAAAACAGTCTAAGCTCCGTCAAGGAACTGCGTTTTAAAAATCGTTATATGGAAAAACTCGTTGTAGAAGAGGTGTGCGTTGCATGTAAGTGCGACTATAGATCAAAACAATTTGCTCGAGTTAAGGCCCATAATGGGATATCCCAAATGTGATTTTTTTTTTTATGAAGTTTTGTCATTCCGTGCGTAATTTTTCGAACTGCGTATGGGGCTTTAAGCAAAAATTGCTAGGCCCTCTAAAATAGTTACTGCCATAAATTATTATAAGCCTTTATTTGGCTTGACAGAGATATTAAAAATATTCTGTGCGAATTGATTTGAGTTTTCAAATATAATTTCAATAGTAGGTGCTTCTGCAGAAATTTAAGCCTTTATTTAGTTCTGTCTAGTGAGTTTTTAATGTGCTTTCATACGGCATATAATATATTGTATCTATTGTGGAACACATGTTGCATGCCAACAGCATAAATTAATAACTCAAAAAGTTTTGACTTTTTGAGGTATTTTGCAAATTTTTGAAATATGTAACTAAGATGGTTTAGCTTTAATTTATATTAGGAATTTAACTATAGATTTTCGAGAATCTTCATTATTTTACCGGCACAGCCAAATTACTGTCGAATTGAAATATTTCTAGCACAATCGTGTTTTTGTTTTTATTTAGATTTGTTGACGCTTTCAAATTTGTAATTTCTCAAATAGAGCATAATTTAGTATTTTTATTATCAACTAAAATATTTTATGTCTCCATAACTTATTTAGGACTACTTTTAATATTGTTTGCACTGTTTTAATTATTATTAAATTTACTTATTCAAATTTACAAACTCTTTTACACTCTTTACATTTCAAATCTTACAAACATTTCACAGGTGCACGTGTGCAAACGCCATTTTGTTGCAAAATTGCGACGGCAATGCCAACTGCAACGATTTGGTTGGCAACGCGACGGCAAATGCGCCATCAAAATGGCGACGGGGCTAACAAACAACGAAAAAAACGAACAACGAGAAGAATGACGACGATGACAGCGAGAAGACGAACGTGTGTGCGTAGCGACGGTAAAAAAACGCGTCGAGCTGTTGGCTGTTGGCGATTTTTCAGTTTGGTATTTTGTGCGCGCGATTCTTGTGCGGCACAGGGCAAAAAGCAACTTTTTGGTCAGAGACACACACACACATACACATACACATACACATACACATACACATACACATACACATACAATCGAGCATTCACAAGCAGCGGCTGCGTTTTCTTCAGTTCTTGCTTTTGTTGTTATTATTTTCGTGTTTTTTTTTTTTATTATTTCTATTTTGTTATTTTCCGGACTGCATTCTTCTTTCTTTTTTTTTTATACTCTTTTGCGCACTTTTTGTCACTGTTTGTTGTTGTTTAAGCTTTTTATTTGACTTTTGCGATACTTTTCATGCCGTTTGCCTTTTCTTGCTGCTACGCTGACGTTGACAGCGCTGCCAACATACACACACAAACACACGCGTAACACATGTGTGTGTTTTTGTGTGGGAGTGCGTGTTTGCCAATTGATCTTAATGTGACACAAATGATATGGTAAACTGCAGCCAGGCTGGCAGCAGTGCCGACGACAACGTCAACATCGAAGGACAACAAATTTTTTTTGTACAATTTTCTATAGCCCCTGGGTGGATTACCCCTAACCACTGCCAACAAAGTTATTTGTAAAACGTAAAAACTTTTAGTCAAAGTTTTGCGCGCAGCTCAAGAATTTTAAGTAAAGTTTTTTGCAAAAAAAAAAAGCTGCTACAACAAATATAACAATAACATACATATAGTACAAGACAAGACAATGTTAGTGCCAGGCGACACCTTCGTGGCCCCAAAAACAACAGACAACAGCACTTAAAACTCGCTGGCAGCAGCAGCGGCGTTGACGACGACGTTAACGTTGACGTTGACAGCGGCAGCAGGTCGCAAATATGAGAAACTTAACTCAAAAGTCCAAGTCAATACGCACGGTCAACAACAGTACAAAAAACAACACATCTAGAACTTCCAGGCAATCAAGCACCGCCCCATTTTATATTTTATATTGAAAACATTGGAAATGGTTGATAACAACAACAACAATGTTCTGGACATGCGCATGTATTTTATATTTCATTTTTATCTTATCACTCGACGCCATTAAGCAAAACGGCGGCTGGGTGGGTGGTTTTTCTGTGTTCAAGGGTTAAATCATTTCCAACGCGTGCGCATTGCGCTTTAAGTGAGCCTGAGTCATCCTGTGTCGCGACTGCTGCGCTGTATCTGCATGGCATATTTGATTTCGAACCGAACGTCGTCTATCTGTCCGCCTCCCCTGTCTGTCTGCATAACATTTTTGTTTTCGCATTTATTTATGAGCCGCTTACAGCGTGGCAAAAACTTAAGCAAACACTTTGAACCTGGCCAAAGTGCTGCAAGAGCCTGAATCTGCTGCGTCGGCAGAGGTAAAAGCCAGAAGCGGCAGTGACGGCGGCGGCAGCAGGAACAACAAAGTGGACAACACTGGCAGATAACAACAGCTGCGTTTGGCGCTTTTGCCAACAACAACAACAACAAGAAAATAACAACAAAATTTGCATATATGTACATAGCACTTTGCATTTTTATATACACATATGTATATATGTATGTACATATCTATGTACATACAACGTCTAACATATTCTAAGCATGGGTTGTTCAAAAAGTTTTCTAATTTTGATACTTACTTAGCATGTTTGGATCGGATGTAAAAGCTGTCATATGTTTGTGAATCCTACACCCGATATTGCGATATCCTCTACACTTGACCAAAAAAATGTGTATCTACGACAAGTTTTGTAAAGTATTAAAAAAATAGGGATGATGGGGTAGTCTGTTTTAACAAATCAAGAATATTTTTGCCCAACAGTAAGTAGTCGACAAATCATTTCGTAGCCAAAAAACATTTACCGTGTCAATCAAGGATGAAACTTCGGAAATAAAAATAATCAGAGCATGTGCTCTGAATTAAAAAAAAAAAAAAGATATTATTTTAATACACAAACTTATTTAGTCAAAACATTTTTTTATTTCAACAAACAAATTTAATTATTTTCTCAAAAAAACAATCTAAAAACATTAATTACGAAAAAAAAGAGTCTGACAAATCAGTTTCAATATTCTTGATTAAAAATAATTTCATAAAAAAATGTACAATAAAGTTATGAGAGGATAGGATAAAAACAGAAGTTGAAGTTTTTTCTTGTGGGATCATCCATAAACTACGTGACGCTGATTTTCGTCAAAATTGCTTCAATTCAAATGCTTCAGTTTTTCAGTCATACCCATAGGAAAATTTTTCACCAAATTATTCATATTTCTGGTTTGGAGAAGAAAACTATGAGATCTCAACTTACCCAGATTCGGAGATCAAATCAATCACCACATAACGATGTTAGTCATCTTAATTAAACAGCGTGAGGTTTACTGAATCCAGACACTTCATCACCCCCAAAGCGACTACACTATTCTAATATTAAAATAAATATAAAAAAAATGTAATACAGTCGAGGCGGTGCCCGACAGTGTAATACCCTGTACCTTTTTTCTCGAAAAAAATGTATTCCTGCATATTCCTTCTAAAAACTTTCCAATTGGAACTTTTTTTTTTTTTTGGTGAAAAAAAATGTTTATACCTATAAGTTCCGTAATTTTGTACCGATATTGATGAGAATCGAAAGTTAAGTCAAAGAATTAATTTTAAGGTTATGGGGAAAGTTTCAAGTTGATATGTTGAGGGGTGTGGGAGAAAACACGGTACATCAATTGGGGGTGGTGGGGGGTCCGCATCGATAAAAATTTGGATGTGGATTTGTTCATTAGGGCCACATGAATTTTTGATTCTAGGTCACTTATTACCAAAATTACGTAGAGTCAAATATTGGCGCAGTTTATAGGCAAGGGGACGTGAAATTTGTAAATTTTTCACTATAACTTTTGTTGTATTTGTCCGATTTTGTAAATTTTTTACATACAGATGCATGTAACCACGACGCATCGCTCTGTTAAGTTTCAGATAAAAGTATTTAACGGTGTGGCTAAAAACAGCGAAAATCTACTACGGGGGAACGGAGGAACTTCATCTTCTGAGGAAATATGCGCACCAGCTGGTAAAGTTGCATATATATAGCTCTTATAGGCTCCGAGATCTAGGTGATCACACAGACGGACGCACAGAAGGGCATGGCTCAATCGATACCCGAGGTTATGATAAGCATTTTGCTATAAAGGACTTGGGGTCTGCCACGCCTCCTTCTATCCGTTACATACATAGCACAAATCTTGTATACTGTTTGTACCTAAAGGTACAGGGTATAAATAGGGGGCTAGGATCAATTCGACTGTGCTATAACCTGTATATCATTCATTTTTGGTTATATGCAGCGGTTTGCACGCCTTGGCTCTTTTTGCTCCGAGTGCGCTTTCCGTTATTTCTTCCAAGTGGCGCCAGCCAGACGCACAAGCAGAACGCCGACAATTTTACAAAAACAAAATACACGCAGTGTTCGCGTTTCGCCCAACTCGAGGATGCTAGTGGGACCTTAACGGGACTTTTTATTAGTGCTCGCAGACGAAAATTTCGTGTAACTACACTGAGCACAAAAATACAGTTAATTTGGCAACTATAAGACCGAGTGATTTTTTTAGTTCAAAAAAAATTCAAATTGTCCTATATATACTAGTATGACTTTTCTGTGTCTTTGAATGTGTTGTAAAATTTTGTTCAGTTTTCACGCACAAGCAGATCGCCGATGACGCTCCGAATTTTGCCCTACTTGAGAATTGCTTGTGCGACCGTAACAGGACTTTTGTTGTAGATGTTGTTGTAGGAATCAGATTTTTCGTGCCCACTATGTAACGAAGTTGTTAATCGATGTTAAACAAACTTTCTTTGTTGAAAGCAAGAAAACGCGCCAACCACATATTGCCAGTGGCGGTAACTTGGCGCTTCCTCCGAAACGAAAACTCGGTTTTAGACTCTTAGACTTCAAAACAGGATTCCAAACAAACCCTTAATGTTGCAGCCCCTAAATATGCTTAAAAGATCAAACTCTTTATTTACTGTAGGTACTATTATTAATTGCTTGAGTAACAGGCCCAGCAAGTTCACAAACCAGTTAAGTTATTGATCGCTTCAGCAAGTTCACAAACCCTCCTAAGGTGACGATTGTGAATAGTCTTGCTGAAAATCCACTTAATATTACGGTTGAAATAAAAGTAGCCAATGGAGAATATAATAATTAATTTTTAATTAATGACATTAATGTGAATTTGAATTTCATTGCTTGTTAGCTGACCCAAATTCCTCTAGAGTCAATTCACTAAAAATTAGTAAACGGCTTTTGCATTATATCTTTTTTTCTTTCAAACTTACAATCATGATTTAAAGGTCGAAGTTGTTGCCAATAAAATTATTTATCAAACAAGACTTAAATCCAGGTTGTAGGTTAATTGGTCAAGCTCAATGCCTGCAAAAAATTAAAAATTGGAAATCGTGTTTGGTCTTTTTCGAATAATTTGCAAATTTTCAAAACCGGTAGGTTTTTTCGGAAATTTTACCCATATATTTAGTTAAAGTTATTCAAATTATCTACAAAATGAGTCCTCCATCGCTTTTCTACGATAAACAGATTTCGAGCAATTGAACAAAAATGTTGCTCATAAGCGTTTTGTACTACGCTGCCCACGTGCGCGACACCAAAGCAAGCAGTCTACAAAGCAAGCAGTCCTCTGCTTTGTCTCTTGCTGTTCGCTTAGCTGCAATTTGAATGTAAAAATTATGAAAATTGCTGGAAAACTTTTAATAGTAGAAAAGTGACTCATTTTGTAGATAATTTCAATTACTTTAACAAAAATTTTCGAAAAAACCTACCTGTTTTGAGATATTTGCAAATAATTTGAAAAACACCAAACACCATTTCCAACTTTTAACTTTAAACAGGCTCTGTGCTTGAAAAAACAAACCTACAACCTTGATTTAAGTCTTGTTTGATAGATAATTTTGCAACAATATCGACCTTTAAATCATGACTCTAAGTTTGATAGAAAAAAAGATATCATGCAATAACCGTACCAACGGTGCCACGCCCCCTACCCACAAATACGAAAATTCGGTTTTAGACTTAGAACAAGGTCCCTAACGATCCCTGAAAATTTCATCCATTAAGTATTTTTTTTCAGACGAAACGAAACTTCGTTTAATGTTATATCCCTCTAAATTGTTATTTTCGATTCCATTTGAATTTATTCTAACTAATACGCCACAAAATTTCTGTCAGTGTAAAACGTTGAAACATTCAAAATTAGGCTAACATCAGCATAAAACTGCAGCATGACCCTGAAATGTGAACCTACATATATAGTACATACATACAACTAACAACAACAAAATGCTGATGAAATGTGGATCCAATCAGCTAGTTGGTCAGTCATTCAGTCCGGTCTGTCAGTCATCTAGTCCAGCGTTCAATCCATGCTGCACTTCCGCAGAGCTGCTTACAAAATCAACAAATTCGAATTCACTTTGACTTTCAAAAATGTATTTGGGTATTTGGGCTTACGAGTATATTGGAAGTCGACTGACTGCATAAGTGCACGGGAACGGATCGCTTCGTGTCGCAGCCATCTAATAAAGTTGTAATTTGTAACATGTTTTGACAATAATAATAATATTTATGTCATTGTTAGTAATTTGCCAAATGACCGGGCTAGACCAGTTAGTAATGAACCGGATTGTAAGATATGTACATAACTGGATAAATGAATGGCTTAATGTAAAGTTAGACCCAAAAAGTGTCATCCGTCACATTGCACTGAGATAAATTTGTAGTGTTGTTATATCTCAAATGAACATTTTTTTTTTGTTTTGGCTTATGTTAGCAGGAAGAGTTTTTTTTACATAGTTTATAATTGTGTGTTTTTAAATAAATTGTTTTAATTTTCAAAAATATATTTGTGGAATATATAAATTTTTAGTGAAACCGTAAAAAAAAATTGATGGTGACAATAATTAGAAAATAAAAAATAGTACATTGTTGCAAAATTATGTGATATTCTGATTTGTTTTCTCGAAACATACTATAAGTGAAAAAAATTGATCACAAGAATCGATCGATGAACCGGTGCCTTAAGCCAGCTTTCTTCTCCGCGATATTCTGATCGAATACGATGCACCAATTGCTTGAGAACAACCAGGTATCGACCAGTTTCATGACCAAATACCATGTTAAAGAAGAAGTCTTCATACTTTTCAGCCTCTTTAATGACATCCTTGAAATGTTGATATCTCAGCAAAAAATAAATCAAACCGTGCACAAAACTACTGTTGCTGTCGATCAAAATGCGATCAATTGATGATAAGAAGATGCCCAACTCTGATTCTGATACTTGATGAACAATCATCCCTATATAATTGTTCCATCCATTTACCAAGTTTAAAACCAAACTTTATATTCGCTCTTTGTTGTAAATGCCATAAAACTTTTATTGAAAGTCCATAAAGAAAACACCTTTCAAACGGTATAGATGGCATTTAAATGGCAGATGGCGCCACCCAAAATGTCCCTATTGGAAAAATCCTGTTTACTTTGGAAGGTACTTTGTAAGTACTCTTTTATATCGTTACAAAAAAAAACGATTTAAGGCGAAAACATTTAACTTTTAAGGCTCATACGTCAAAACTTCATATAAAAAAATCCCTTTTTTGGGATATTTTTTTTATATGAAGTTTTGTCATTCCGAGCAAAATTTTTCCATGCTGCGTATGGGCCTTTAAGCTAAAAGTTGTGCAATTCGTCATTTAATAATCTTGAATACGCAGTTTAAAAAATTTGCCAGGGAATGACAAAACTTTATATAAAAAAATCCCAAATAGTGGGATATTTTTATATATAAAGTTATAATAGTGGGATTGTTTTTTTTTTATAAGAAGTTTTGTCATTCCCTGCGAAATTTTTCAAATTGCGTATAGGCCTTAATAAAATTGAGTTGAAAAAAATTAAAAAAACCAAAAACGAAAATAAGAAAACCGAATTTCTTATTTTTTATTATCAAATGAACTCTTGTAAATTTTCTATAATAAGAAAATAATTAAAATACTTTTATTCTGCAGAATGCAACTGCTTAAAATCATTAATAAAATTATTTTAAATTTGTATAAAAAGGTTTTGATTTTTTCGAACGGTGTGGACTTTTATTAAACAAATGAATTTCATTAAATTTTCTTAAAGCTGTTGTTGGTTTTTCACATTTGCATTCGTTTTTTTTTCCGTGTTTACATTCATGAACTTGTAGCGTCGTTTCTGAACAACGTCACAGTTACATAAATCTCTAGCTCTAGGCAATGATCAGCGCTGCCGAAAAACTTGCTGGCCGTGCACATTTTTACACATAGCCGCGCGCGTCTTTTGACCCTATTGTTGAAAGTTGTTACAATCGTCGCGTAGACCTTATGGTCAACTTTGTGTGGTCGAGTTCATAGATTTCATTTGTAACTTTGAATGTCAACGGTGCAGAAGTGGAAAACTGTGGTAGCGCATAGAGTTTAAGTGGAGTGATCACAGTGCAGACAGGATATACATATATGTGCGTCGAGGACTATAACAAGAACAAAAGACATTAAGATGGACTTTGATGAGTTTCGCGAATTTGGCCATGCGTCGATTGAGTTTATTATTAATTATATAAGCAATATACGTGAAAGGTGTGTGAAACTATCAAATTAGTGTCGAATGGTTTCCAAGTCCTAATCTTAACGCTTTTCCCAGAAACGTGTTGCCCAGCGTAGCGCCACATGCTATAATCAATCAACTACCCAAAGAGATACCGGAAAAAGCCGAGCATTGGCGTGTTATCTTAGATGATTTAGAGAGTATTATTCTGCCAGGACTCACACACTGGCAATCGCCACATTTTAATGCCTTCTTTCCATCGTCCTCGTCGACGGGATCCATTATAGGCGAGTTACTGATTGCAGGCATTGGCGTTTTGGGATTTAGTTGGGTAAGTTTTGATATTTAATGCTTATGTACCCACATGATGTCTCATATTTTTCTTAACTCGCTGGACCTAGATTATTGCATTAAAGAGATTACGCTATTCAAAAATTAATACTCGAAGTACTCATTTACCCAAATTTTTAAGAACAAATTGTTATTAAAATACTCGATACTTGTACTTGATCGAAAACTGAGATTAAAATGATCTGGTAACAGCCACAAAATTAATGGACTACAAAGAGATAATTAAAATATTTTAAGTCACGGTGGGTTGGAAATCTAATTTGAATAATAAGGTCTTAGTCGTCAAGAAAATTCTTACTAAAGGGGTCTACGCAGTACGAAATATTTCGCAGGGAATCGCAAAACTTTATATAAAAAAAAAAAAATCCCATTTGGGATATTAGGCCTTAAAAGCAAAAAAAAAAAAATTTACATTAGTTGCCAAGCCATGGCGTCTTCAAGTTGCTCTCTGAGATTTTCTTAATTAAAACTTGTTTAAAGACCATACTTTTTTTGAGTAATTGAAGGCGTTAAACGAGTTTGGCCTATGTGTTTTTTGGATTCAAAATGGTTTGAGAATGAACATAAATCAATTCAAATAAGTTCCGGCAGTTCTCGAAATAATCTCAGCTCGTTTTCACCTTGAGTGCAAAAGTGCCTAAATAATTAGCAAAAACCTTGCTTTGAGTTTTTGTAAACTTACTTATTTTACTTTAAATCCAATTTAAATTGAACCATCGAGTTGAGTAAAACATTTCGGGTATTTTCTCTATATGTATCAATCGATCAATGGGCGAATTTTTGCATCCCAGAAGAACCCTTAACGGAATTTGGGACTAAAACCAAAATAATATAGCATCAGGGGTGTTATGAAAGCATTTGTGTACTTACTCAAGACTCTCATGAATTGGGAAATCTATGAGCTAAAGCTACAAAATGCATATATCTGATAAACGTTTTATGCTTCCTTTTGTAGATTTGCAGTCCGGCTTGCACAGAGCTAGAAGTAGTTGTTATGGACTGGCTGGCCAAGTTTTTGAAGCTTCCGGAGCATTTTCTACACTCCACAGCGGGACCTGGCGGTGGCGTTATCCAAGGATCCGCTAGCGAATGTGTGCTTGTCGCCGTGCTAGCAGCCCGTGAACAAGCTGTGCGTAGCTTGCGTTCAAGTAATTCCGAACTCAGTGAGAGCGACATACGTGGTAAACTAGTAGCTTACTCATCAGATCAAAGTAACAGCTGTATTGAAAAAGCGGGAGTACTAGCCGCAATGCCTATCAGACTTCTGCCGGCAGACGACGATCTTGTTCTGCGCGGCGACACTTTAAAAGCTGCCATTGAAGCAGACATAGCTGCTGGTATGATCCCCGTCATATGCATTGCCACGCTGGGCACCACTGGTACCTGTGCCTACGATGACATCGAATCCTTAGCAAAGATCTGTGGGCAGCATAAGGTATGGCTGCATGTGGATGCAGCCTATGCTGGTGGAGCCTTTGCCTTGGATGAATGTGCCGATTTACGTCGCGGTTTAGATGGTGTCGACTCATTGAACTTTAATTTGCACAAGTTTATGTTGGTCAACTTTGACTGCAGTGCCATGTGGCTGCGTGACGCCAACAAGGTGGTCGATAGCTTCAATGTGGATCGCATTTATTTAAAACACAAGTACGAAGGTCAGTCGCAGCTACCAGAATTTCGGCATTGGCAGATATCTCTGGGACGCCGTTTTCGCGCATTGAAGGTATGGATTACGTTCCGCACATTGGGAGCTGAAGGTCTACGAGCGCATATGCGCAAACACATCGATTTGGCAACACAATTTGAAGTTTTGGTAAAAGCGGATGAGCGCTTCGAGATGGTTGCTCCACGTGCCTTAGGTTTAGTATGTTTCCGCGCCAAAGGTGACAATGAAATTACAGCTCAACTGCTGCAGCGATTGATGGAACGCAAGAAAATCTTTATGGTCAAGGCAGAACATCGTGGTCGCCTGTTTCTGCGCTTTGCCATATGCGGCATAGATTGCAAGCCATCTGACATTGAATATAGCTGGACAGAGATTGAAACGCAGCTGACAACACTTTTGTCCGAACAGGATCAATTGGCAGTAACACGCAAAGCTGGTGAAGTAACTGAATTAACGCAACAGCTTACAACCGGATTGCAAGTGACTAACGTCACACACGAAAAATCACAATAATGCAGTAATTTATACCCAATTACTTACCAGCTATTTATTTAATATTTAAGTATGTAGTATAATTGTTTTCATATTAGCACATAGATGTTTTAAATAAAGTTAAGTTTCTCAACGCTATTAAAGCTATTTAAATTTAAAAAATAAATTCGATTGGTACAGCATGACGCGAGTATATGCTTATCGATATTTCTACGAAAATATCGATGTGCGATGTTTACGTGCACTGGTTCTAGTGTGCGATACTTTTTTGCAGCCGCTACAATATTTTGAATTGGCCATCTATAGCACTTGAGTGGTTGAATTACTATTTGGAGTGCTTCAATTTAAATATGGTCGCTTTCATTAAATAATTAGTAAATTGTAAACTTAGTCGGATTTTTGTGGGAAATGGATACATCTATATGTGTTTTTTCCTATTTTTAAAATACTTTTGTACTGTCAGTTTTTTGTTGTAACCGCTTTAAATTTTGAAAAAAGGAGCTTATTGAAGGTTTAGTTTTTAGTCACTCAGTTCTATAAAATAGGTTTAAAAATTGCATAAGTCGCAAGAAAGGTTTGGCAAATTATCAAATTAGTTTCAAAATGTTTAAAATATACAAGCTATACGACCCAAATTTAGATAGAATATTTCCGCGACCACTTATGTGACATCCATACGCCTTTAAAGTTATAAACAGTAATGAGAGTATAACTTTTTTTGTCATTTTTTAAGCTTTTGGTTGCGTATATTTAGTTAAAAAGTAGATTCTGTGGATTTCACTTTCCTAATATTTTACCATTACATTTACATTACATTTTTATATTACCAAAAACTACGTAATAATCAAAGCGGAATATTGTGCAGAAAGCCACAAATTAAACGTTATTATACAGAAATATATGTGATGCGTTCAACGAAGACAGTACGCCAACCCCCATACGTTCTTCTTTATTAAATTCAGATCACAGATACAAGCAGATGTGTGCCGTCGCTCGACTCTTACAAAAACAAAATAAACACGCTGTGCGAGTTTTATGGCCCTACCCGAGGATGCTTGTGCGACCGCAACGTGACTTTTGTTGTTGATGTTTTTGTAGGGCTCTTTCCGTTATGTTTCGTGCCCACCGCAGCTAATGTGACATTAAATTGCAAACACAATTGATAAGAACTAAAGGCTATTTTGGTGAGCATTGTTCATGTAGAGTGAAAGATTATTTTATTTATTCAACGTAAATTGCTGTTTAATTGTATTCATTATAAAATTTTCAGATAAATAAGACGCCTTGAAGTTTAAATAATCAAATAATGAAAAGTAATTCAGCTATTACTCGTTCTCAAAGACATACGGAAGGTGATAGGCTAAATAGGCAGATTATGTAGAGAGGGAAGGGGAAATAAATGCAGAGTCTCAAAGAGAGCTTAGGGCGAATAGCAATCACCAAATAAATGAACAAGCATTCTGCAGAGATCGCAGAGCAGACAGGTTAGGCGAGGAACACAGGCTAGGACTGACCCAACACTTAACACTAGTTTACAAATTTAAGGGGCATCGAGTGAACCTTCCTAAAAAAGTGTTTTAGTGTCATTTTAGACCATTTTTCAAAATTACAAATTTTCGGTGTGCTTTTTATTTACGAAAAAAAAATTTAAAATAACATCTACAGTTCCTATCCGCATCGAAGATCTTAGACTCGAAATGATCGTAAAAGAATTCCCTTTCAGCTTAAAGCTTAACATAATTTTCAAAAAATTGTTCTCGTTAATAAAAAGCAACCCGTACATACATAGCACATCTGTACATTTTATATATCAGTGGAAAGAGCACATTAATACCTTTCGATCTAATCATCTTTCATGTCGATACAAAATGTTGTTCACGTGATATTCAGGAATAACTGTAAAAAGTGATCAAAAACATGTTTTTCGAAAATATCTCCAAAACGGTGCTTAAGAAAAAAAAAAGGTTGACATTTTCGTGTTTCTCGACTCCAAATTACCCTAAAAAACACCTTTTTGGGAAGGTTCATTTTTCGTGTAAACTAGTGTAATTTAGTTGAGCAGGCAAAAGATACAATTAATAAGAGAATTGCAATAAGAGAATTGCAATAAGAGAATTGTTAATAAGGAATGACATATTCAAATTTTTCTTCTGAATCCGTTTCCTTCGTTGCAGCAGCAAAAATTTATTTAATTAGAAAACTAAATGATATGGGCGTCCAGTCAAAAGAGGAGGAGTAGCTATTTCTACAGGAGAGGGACAGCAGCCTGTGAATATGATCTTAGATTGTGATTCAGAGGAATAGTCTTTTGTCCACCATTTATGCCGGGATTAAGAGAAAGTGTACGGAGAACTACACAAAAAGAGTTAGGTCCGAGTTAAGAAACTTTAAGAGAAGATGCTGTAGAATAGATGAGTTGTTTTTCAATTATAGGAAATTAGAATTGATCAACATAAGCAGCGGTGGGCACGAAAAATAACGGACTGAGCCCTACAACAAAAGTCCTGTTACGGTCGCACTGTGTGTATTTTGTTTTTTGTAAATTCGGCGTGTCGCCAGCGATCTGCTTGTGCGTGTACACTGAACAAAATTTTGCAACACATTCAAAAGACACAGAAAAGTCATACGACATATGACAATTTCTATTTACCAAAAAAAATCACTCGGTCTTAAGTTGCCAAATCAACTATATATGCGCTCAGTGTAATTACACGAAACGCGCACACTGCGTATATTTTGTTTTTGTAAAATTGTCGGCGTTCTGCTTGTGCGTTTGGCTGGCGCCACTTGCAAGAAATAACGGAAAGAGCACTCGGAGCAAAAAAAGCCACCGCTGCTTATCAACGATCAGCAACCGATAGCAATTTGTTGCTTACCTTATAGATTCTTGGGTCAGGAGGGTCTCTATATGACTGCCGCCTTTTCTCACGTACACGATAATCACAAACTTTTGTTTTTATGAAGACTATGATTGTAAAGTGACCTTCAGAACTAGCTGGAAATCGTGTTAGTTGTAGCGAATTGCTTGTGCGGCATTTTAGTTGTATTAAATTAGTCTCAATACCATTTTGTGATATTCCAAAATCTCGAATTTTCTGTTTAGTTAAGTTGGCTTTAAGTATATTTTAAGAATTTAACATTTGAAAATATAAAAAGCGAAATTTACATTACATCTTTGAAATTGTTTCTTGAAAACTTTTTTGAAAATAAGATTTTATTCAGTTTTTTAATTTTTAAGGCTTTCGAAAAAATTGTCCGCAAATATTTGACTATATATACCTATATCTGTCTGATTAAAACTAAAATACATCGCAGATACCTTTGAAAGTTTTTTTGTAATTCCAGACCTAAATAAATTGGAGAAAGTTGAAAAAGTTTTAAAAAAGACTAGCGTGAGTAGGGTTACCACCTTGGTCGTGTCTCTCGCCCGGCAAGTTATCAATGGCTAGGAGTGGGGGCGGAGGGGTACGGGTATCCGTGGAAAGCGGGAAATTTGAAAATGTCCAATTTTTTCATACTTGATGTATTTTTACAAAATGAATAACATACATGAACACATAGTTATTTTTTTTTACACATGTATTTTTCATTTGTCACCGCTTTTCGAAGAAGTGGTCCTTGTTCCGGTCGATGCAAAAAAAGAGCAAATTCTTCGCAACTCATATGGAAATTTAATTTCGTCAAAAGCTCTGCCTTCACCAGTTCGACTCTCATTCGATTCCTCAAATCGGTCCAAACATTCTTCATCACTGAAAAAACTTTTTCCACATAGGCATTGCTGATGGGGATCGATAAAACTTTTCCAACCATTAAGGGCAATTGGATAAATCCGTCAGAACTTTCGAAAATTTTTACCCATTTTATATCGACAGGGAGGTCAATTTGTTTTATGTTGGGGATAATCTTCGCCAAAGAAAGTATATCGTCGTAAAGTGCGTCTTCGTCAACATCAAGATCAACGCTTCAGCCGCTCGAAGAAATAGTTTTCGGTCTACTATTTCGTCGTCAAGTTTCAACACTGAAAAGTGTTGAAATGGAGATTTTTCATAATCGTACCATTTTCCCAAATATGTAAGAGCTCGATGGTAAACTAGTAATGCCTCTCTCTCAAATTTCGATAGTTGATGCTGTGTCAAATGAGGTAGACTTTCCTTGACTTTAGATCCAAACTACTTGTCATCCATTCTGGTTTGCATCCCATCACTGTTCCTTTTTCCAAGTTTTTTATACTTTTGGTCATGTGGTGCATAAAATAATGAACGAAGTATAAATAGCATTCTGGGAACGTTATTTTTTCGTTGAGATCGTCGTTCAGTTCATTCTCATGATCTTTCACAAAGCTCCAAATCGTTTTGTCAACTTCATCTTCTCCTTCATTGATAAAATATTGCTTTAAGCCCGGCCATTTTTTGATAATCCGCCCGTGCAGGTGGCAACCCTAAGCGTGAGGTACACATTAACATCGAAGTTCCTTTGGCTTGTTCGTGTTTGATTTTTTAAGGAGAAACATGTATTCCTTAAAAATTGTACACAAAATTTTAATGTTAAAATTGTTTAAAAAATAGTGAATTATGCATTATACAAAATATAACGCAAAAAATATATTGTGAGTTCCATTTAATATTTCAGGAAAAATATTTATTTATTAAGAATTCTAAATACAAAAGTAATTTAAAAAAAAATATATACACTAAATTTTAATATAACATTAGTGAATTATATATGTATAACATAAAAATAATTACGAAACAAATTAAAATTGTTAATTATAAAAGATTTAGCAAAAGCACAAAACAGCAAATTATGTATGGGATCATCCATAACTACGTGACGCTGATTTTCGTCAAAATAAACCCCTTCCCCATTAAATTTCACCCACAGATTTGTTTTCAAAGGGCTATACGCAGCTCGAAATATTTCGCACGGAATCACAAAACTTTGTTTTAATAATGTTGGTTAAAAAATGCTGGACTAAGCCGCGAAATTCTACTAGGGAAGAGGTGGGCCTATAGCAAAAACTAAATGCAAATGAAGAACTAATGAATAATGAATTTCATACTCTATCTGCTACATTTTGGTATAAACGTTGGGAAATCTTACTCGTTTACTTTTATATGTTTTGTCATTCCGTGCGCAATTTTTTTGCATTCTGCGTATAGGCCTTTGCACACAATTTTTATACCCTGTACCTATAGGTACAAAGGGTATACTAGATTTGTGCAATGTATATAACGGACAGAAGGAGGCGGGGCAGACCCCAAGTCCTTTATACCAAAATGCTTATCATAACCACGGGTAGCGATTGAGCCATGTCCGTCCGTCCGTCTGTCCGTCTGTATGAACGCCTAGATCTCGGAGACTATAAGAGCTAGAGACACGAAACTTTACCAGCTGGTGCGCATATTTCCTAAGCAGATGAAGTTTGTTGAATCATGTCAATATCTTTCCCCGTTCCAACGCTGTAGATTTTCGCGGTTTTTAGCCACACCGTTTAATATTTTCATTTGAAATTTAACAGAGCGATGCGTTGTGGATACATGCATCTATGTATAAAAAATGAACAAAATCGGACAAATACAACAGAAGTTATAGTCAAAAATGTGCAAATTTCACCTCCCCTTGCCAATAAACTGCGTCAATATTTGACTCTACGCAATTATGGCTACAAGTGACCTAGAATCACAATTTTTGGTAAGCTCATTCATGTGGCTCTAATGAACAAATCCACATCCAAATTTTATCGATGCGGTCCCCCCACCCCCCGCAATCGATTTACCGTGTTTTCTCCCACACCCCTCAACATATCAACTTGAAACTTACCCAATATAATTAAAATAGCTTCTTTGACGTAACTTTCGATTTTCATCAAAATCGGTACAAATTTAGGGAACTTATAGGTATAAATATCGTTTTGCACCAAAAAAAAAATAAATTCCAATTGGAAAGTTCTTAGATGGAATATGCAGGAACAATTTTTTTGACACAAAAGGTACAGGGTATTCCACTGTCGGGCACCGCCTCGACTGTGCCACATTTTTTTTCACTAACTTAATATACCCTTTGTACATAAAGTAGAGGGTATGTAAAGTTGATGTCACAGTAATAATGAAAGCTAAAGTTAGAGACAAATAAAAACAGATTCAAACGTTTCTTTATTACATTTTTCTAAATTGATGTGAAAACTACAAAATCCTTAATTAGAAATCTATATACATATGGTAGTATATTAAATTTTATATAAAAAGTTACGATCTCCAAGTGAAATGGATCTAATTGGGAGTGAATACCATAAACCAAATACTATTTTGTATGTTTAAAAAATAACAATAACTACAGTTCAAAAATGTTGTAGGCTCTACAAGAATCACTAAACCCCAATTTTTATTTCAATAACCCAAAACTGCCAACTAATTCTGTTGTTTACAAACAAATCAGCAAACTTAACAGCTATAATTTATTTATAATTTTTTTAACGAAAAGTAACAATGGATCTGCGATAATACGTACAACTATGGAACACAGCGCACTTCGCAGTGAGAGAGCGTCACTTAAGAGCTGCAGCTGAGACCTGGCCGGACCGGCTGCCTATAAAAGGTCGCCACCAGCAGCGCGCGGAGACACAGTTAACTGTGCAACTTCAACGGGAGTAGTAGCCAGCGCATCTTAAACAGGTCTCGAACTTTGTAAACAAACAAAAGTCACGTGAAAAGTTAAACACAAATAGAAACGAATAAATAAAAAATAACAAAACAAGTGAACAAGTATATTATATGCAAAATGGACGCTAAAGAGTTTCGTGAATTTGGAAAGGCGGCTGTTGATTTTGTGGCAGACTACTTGGAGAATATAAGGGATCATGATGTACTGCCCTCTGTTGATCCGGGCTATATGTTAAAATTATTGCCACAACAAATGCCAGAAACGCCCGAGTCATGGCGTGATATACTAAAGGATATAGATCGAGTGGTTAAGCCTGGCATTACTCATTGGCAATCACCAAATATGCATGCCTATTATCCTACTAGCGTATCCTATCCATCAATTGTTGGTGAAATGCTGGCCAGTGGGTTCAGCATCATTGGTTTTAGTTGGGTGAGTTGATGTCATAAAGTTGAAATATGAAGAGAAATTTCTTGGATACAATGACAAAGCTTTGTTGGGAGTACAAGGGCCATTGTTTATACTACCATTGGGTGAAAGTCGGGGAAAGAATTCGATAAACAGGTTGCTGCATCAAGTTCAAGGGAGCTCTAAAGAGTGAACAATATTTATTTTAATGTGCTTTCACTTTAATAAGCCGTCTATTATTTTGCAGATTTGTAGTCCCGCCTGCACAGAACTGGAAGTTATTGTTATGGACTGGTTGGCCAAATTTCTAAAGCTGCCCGAGCAGTTCTTGCATGCCACAGAAGGTCCCGGTGGCGGCGTAATCCAGGGTTCTGCCAGTGAAGCTGTACTTGTAGCCGTTCTTGCTGCACGGGAACAAACTGTGCGCAACTTGCTTGCTAGTCGACCTGATCTTAGTGAGAGCGATATACGCGGTAAACTGGTGGCTTACTCGTCAGATCAGAGCAACAGCTGTATTGAAAAAGCGGGAGTATTGGCAGCTATACCTATCAGACTGCTACCGGCAGACGATGATCTTGTGCTAAGAGGTTCAATGCTTCAAGCTGCTATTGAAAAAGATATAGCTGCCGGTTTGATACCTGTTATATGCATTGCCACGCTGGGTACTACTGGAACCTGCGCCTATGATGAAATCGAAACTTTGGCCGATGTTTGCGAGCAGCACAAAGTCTGGTTGCATGTCGATGCTGCCTATGCTGGTGGCGCCTTTGCCTTAGACGAATGTGCACACTTGCGACGCGGTTTGGAGCGAGTAGACTCATTGAACTTTAATTTGCACAAGTTTATGTTGGTCAACTTTGACTGCTGTGCCATGTGGCTGCGTGATGCCAACAAGGTGGTCGATAGCTTCAATGTGGATCGTATTTATCTAAAGCACAAATATGAGGGTCAATCGGAGATACCTGACTTCCGGCACTGGCAAATACCCTTGGGTCGTCGCTTTCGCGCTTTAAAGGTGTGGATAACTTTCCGCACTTTGGGCGCTGAGGGTTTGCGCGCACATGTGCGCAAGCATATCGATTTGGCTAAACAATTTGAAGATTTTGTTAAAGCAGACTCTCGATTTGAGCTGGTTGTACCGCGTGCACTAGGATTAGTTTGCTTTCGCGCCAAGGGAGACAATGAACTCACGGCACAGCTGCTACAGCGTTTAACAGATCGCAAAAAGATCTATATGGTCAAGGCGGAACATCGCGGTAAGCAATTCTTACGTTTTGTAGTATGCGGCATGAATCCCGAACCCACGGATGTTATTTTTGCCTGGACAGAGATTGAGTCGCAGCTGACCGCCTTGTTGGCAGAACAAAGACATTTTGCAGCCGCCACCAGAAAAGCCAGCGATGTCACAGATCTAACGCAACAGCTAACCGGGTTGCAGCTTACCAATGTTACGCACGAAAAGTCGAAATGAATGCGGCGCAATATTTCCTGTTACTTGCTATTTTCTATTTATTTTGTTATTACTAGAAGTAAAATAGTTATGCATTGTAAAATAAAGACCAATTATTTTTATAAAGCTAACAACAACTGCAGCATTTATAATGCAATCCACAAATTTGGCGGGTTGAATAGAGATGAGCGAAAGGCAGCGATAAGTGCGGAATAAATTTGCTATAGTTGCTATTACCAATCGATAAAGTTATCGTATGGCGATAGGTATGGCGAAGTAAATATAAACAAAATAATTGCAATAATGATTCTTGTTTTTGCAGCAAGAAACCAACAACAAATTCTCTTTGATTTAAATGTTTAAAATCTGTTAGACATTCAAAATTTGAAGTAACTCTGACAAATATTGTTTTTGGACAACAGCACTTGCTATGCAATGGTAAGTGCTGTTGCATAAACTCCATAAGAATTGAGATGTGCATCGCAATGTGCCAGCTACTGAAAAGAACCTTTCCTCGTAATACATACAGCTCTCGGCTTACAAAACGGAGGCTTTACAATGCAACTGTGCTCAAGGCAGATCTCAGTGGACTGCAGCAGCACACCGGGTCTATTAGGGCCAAGAGTAGCAAGGAACAGCAGCTGCTCGACATCGAAACGGCCAAACAAAACGCACAAATTGTTGTTATTGGCGCAGGACTTGCGGGTCTATCTGCAGCGCAGCATCTGCTAAGGCATGGCTTTAAACGAACCATCGTATTGGAGGCAACAGATCGTTTTGGCGGACGTATTAACAGCCAGCGTTTTGGCGATGCGTACTGCGAGCTGGGCGCCAAGTGGGTAAAAATCGATGGCTCCAGAAACTCAATGTATGAGCTGCTGAAAAATGTCGACGGTTTGCGCAAACAAATCAAGCAAAAAGATCCAGTCAAATATGTGAAAAGTGGTGGCACTCAGATATCATCAAATATGGTGGATCTAATAGACACCCTTTTTCATCAACTGTGTCGTGGTTTTAAGGTGAGCGAGAAGGTGAGAAGCGGTAGCGACTTACAAGCCCTGGACAATGTGATGACATACTTTAAGTCGGAGAGTGACAAGTTAATAGGACTTTCCTACCAAGAGACCGAAAAGCAGGCAATAGCGCGTGACATTTTTCAATCGCTTTTTAAGGAGTTTAGCAGCACTTTCGGCTGTTGCCTGGACTATGTGAACATAGAGCACATTACTAGCTGCTCGGTGCAGCAGGAAATGGGGCCCATTTATGTGCCCACAGGACTGGACAGCATACTAAACTCGCTTACGCAGAACATTGAAAAGCATCAACTGCAAACTGGCAAGCCAGTGGGAAAAATTCAATGGCAATCTTTTAATGGTTTGGATGCTTCACTTGATACATACAGCGAGTCCAAGTGCGTTGGTTGTTTGGATGGCAGCCTTTATAAAGCGCATCACATAATTTGCACGCTGCCACTGGGTGTGCTCAAGAACTTTGGCTCAATACTTTTTAAGCCAATGCTTCCGCTGGACAAAATGCAGGCTATTAAGAATTTAGGCTATGGAAATCCCGTCAAGATATATTTAGCTTATAAACGACCCATTAATCGCTGGCTTAAGTCCAATCTGCGTCCGCTTGGTACGCAAGTGCAGCACGATACAAACACTTACGAACGCGTCTGGACCCAACAAGTGGTGGAAATTTCTCAGTTGCCCAGCAGTCAGCACGTTCTGGAAATACAAGTAGGCGGTGGCAACTATGAAGAAATTGAGAAACTTCCAGATGCAAATCTGGTAGAACAGATCACGGCTTTACTGCGTCAATGTCTGCCCAACTGCTTAGTACCATATCCACAGGCTTTACTGCGCTCCAACTGGAGCAGTTCTGCGTGTTACTTGGGAGGACGTCCATACTTGTCAACTATAAGCAGTGCACGTGATGTGCAACGCTTAGCTGCTCCATTGGGTGATACAACGCTGCTCTTTGCCGGAGATGCCACAGATTTGCATGGCTTTGGAACGATTGATGGTGCTCGCTCTAGCGGCATACGAGAAGCGCAACGCATCATTAACTACTATTACCTGAAGAAGTTCTTGTAGAGCATGTTAAGGGGTTAAGCAAATGGAATAACTAGTCAAAATTTGTAGTTCAATTATAACTTGCTTAATTTATTTATCCCTTTATTGATGTAATTTCATAATAAGTAGTATTCAACAAAAACAACATCTACGAGTATTCGAAAATTTATAAATTCCCTAAACAGGTCAATACCATACACTTTTGGAAATACTGTTTGTTCACTTTTCCTGCGCTAGATCATCTGCGGCGGCGCTCACCTCCTTCCAAGAGTACTCTATGTCCTCAGGTTGTGTAAAGCGCGAGCACACAGCCATGCGCAGGAAGTACACATCGCGTATCTTCGCTGGCACTAGATGTATCTTGCCGCGTCCGTTAATACGCTTAAGTAGTGCCTCATTACGTTCATTAGATCCTTTGAGACGGAAGCAAACCAGACCCATGTTGATCTCAGCGGCAAGCTCAAAACGCTCATCCTCAACACAAAGCATGCCAAACTGCTCTGCATAGCCACAATGACGACGTATGTGCGCTTGAAGATTTTCCACGCCATAGAGTCGCAACACAAACCACAGCTTGAGCGCACGAAAACGTCTGCCGAGAGGAATTTGCCAGTGGCGATAATCTGGAGCAGACCCTTGCATGTCGTGTTTGAGGTAAAGTGGATCCACATTAAAAGCATTCACCACCCAGCTGGGGTCCTTCAACCACATGGCCGAGCAATCAAAGTTGACAAGCATCCATTTGTGTGGATTAAAATTGAAGGACTCGGCTTTTTCAATGCCTTTCATGTGATGACGATACTCTGGACAAATGAAGGCAGAGCCTGCATATGCTGCATCCACATGCACCCAGACCTTATGTTTATTGGCCACGGGACCGCACTCATCCAGCCTATCGAATGCGCAGGAATTGGTGGTGCCCAGTGTAACCACTGCATAGAAAGGTATCAGGCCATCAGCCAAATCCTGTTTAATAGCCTTATCCAATGCCTCGCCACGCAGACGATTGTTTTCATCAGCTGGCACGGATCGCAGCTTAACACCACCTAGCAGACCAGCACGCTCCACAGAAGAGTGAGCCTGTTCCGAGGCATAGCCCACAAGTTTGGAAATAATAATGTGCTCTTCCCAATCTGGATGTTCCGCTTTAACCTCCTGCATTTTCTTGGCTTTAGCACCTAGCAGTGCAACTAATGTGGCCTCACTGGCCGTGCCTTGTATGACACCGCCACCCTTGCCGCCCGAGCAGGCTAAGAATTCAGCAGGCAAATCCAACATTTTTCCCAGCCAATCTAGCATGGCCACTTCTAGTTCCGTGCAAGCCGGACTGGCTATCCATGTAAAACCAATACAAGCAATGGCACCACTGAGCATATCTGCAACAATGGCTGGATAAGAATTGGCCGTGGGGAAGTAAGCATGAAACTTGGGACTGTAAAATATAAGAATGGATTCTTATCATCATTGAGCCATAAAGAGATAGAACTATGTTCTGAACTTACCTATGCCAATGAGTTACTCCGGGCATGATAACACGTTCAATGTCTTCCATGACGCTTTGCCAACTTTCTGGCTTAACAGGCGCTGAATCGGGTATCAATGGTTGCAAATAACCAGGCTTTACGTCAGGCAGAACGCGTCTAAAAGAAAAAAACAGGGTATAAAGAAAGCAATTAATTACACTTTCTATCGCAGCTCAAATGCTATTAGCCAATTTAATAGGACCTCAATACTTCATAAAAAGCTCAGAAAATTGAATTACTTAGCAACACTCTAGGCAACAGCCACCCATTCCATACCACACCATAACTCACGAAGTAACCCAACCGAACAGCCGCAACTTGTTGCAAGTGTTGTAGCAATCAATAAAAATACATATTCATGAACTTGAAGCTGGAAGCTGGATACATACATAAGTTTGTATGCCATGTATCCATAAAATAAAGTTAGAAGTTAGTTACATGAATTTATGGTTTCTTTAAAGTTGTAAAAATACAATTTTTCAGCCACAAAAACAGTGTCTTGATCTGGGTATATGCAATATCTATATGTTTCTATGGAATTTTAGAATCTGAAATTGAATTGAGAATGCTAAGTAAGTCGTACCTAACCGACTTTAAAATACCCTTTACCAACGCTGCTCAAATTCGCTACTGATAAAAAAGGTCTAATCGGTATTCGGGAAACACCACAAAGAGGCCATTACAACTGAAATGTCGACCTTGAGATGTTTTAGAGTTTCATAAATGTGATATGTTTAGATACTCTACGTAGGTGGTATCACCATAAATTAAATAGAATTTGTATATTCCAGTTTACATGAGTCTGCGCAAGGATTTCGTTGATTGTAGCTTCTTCACAAAAAGTATGCAAAAATCGCTGAAAATTTGAGAAAACTGAAATAAATAATAATTTATGAAAATTCATTGATTTTTAATTTAACTGAGCATTAAATTGAATTTAAAAAAACATGAAAAATTTAACTTTCCAGAAAAGTCAAATTGTGGTTTTTTGTGATCGGTTTTTCTTGGTCGCCAGCCATACTAAAAATGAGTTGTTACCGAAAATATTGAAAAAATATATCCAAAAATGGCAGAAAAATACACTAAAAACAATTCAAATTAGTTTCAATGACAATTCCATACAATAAAAAAGTCGTATAAATAATATAGCATTGAAAAAAAATGAAAATAGATGTATGACAACTTACAAGCCAAAAAGTATGGCAATTTACATTTTTGAGGCCATTTTGGAATGCATTGAAAAAAATTGCCCGAAAACCTTTTTTGATTATGAAAGTTCATTGAATTTCAGTTCCAGCACATATATTTCCCTGGATTTTTTATTTTGATTTGATCACTTTTTGAGCCCAATCAAAAATAATGTTTTTTATTTTTCGATTTCTTTAAAAACAATTTTTATATTTTGTCACAAGCCCTATCACACACTAAATTTTATTTTTTGTGTAGCGAATAATTTTGCCATCAATATTGGATTATAACCAAATTGTATCCGTTGATTGCCAATAAAAAAAAATAAATATAAAAAAAAAAAAAAAATATTTTGTCACACACACACACACTGCACACATTAAAATTGTTTACGGCGTATTTGCCATCGAAGACAGGTGGAATTTTTATACCCTGTACCGTATGGTACAAAGGGTATATTAAGTTTGTGCAAGCCGAAAATGTATGTAACATACAGAAGGAGACGTCGGAGACCCCCCAAAGTTACCTAAAGTATGATCAGGGTGACTAGAGAAGTCGATATACCCATGTCCGCCTGTCTGTCTGTCTGTCTGTCTGAACGCCTAGATCTCAGAGATGATAAGAGCTACCAAAATTTCAGGTTAGATGATTTCAGATTTTTGATATCGTGGATATATTATATAGCTCCCATAGGGGTGTTTCAGAGGACCTCGAAAAAAATCATAAGTTTTAGATGGATATGATCAGCGGTGGGCACGAAAAATAACGGAAAGAGCCCTACAACAACATCAAGAAAAAAAGTCCTGTTACGGTCCCACAAGCAATTCTCGAGTAGGGCCATAAAACCATAAAACCAAGTCGCTGCGAGTCGACTGTGTGTAATTTGTTATTGTAAACTCTTTCGAGGACTAATAAAAAGCCCCGTTACGGTCGCCTAAGCATTCTCGAGTAGGGCCATAAAAGGTACGCCATCTTTTTTTTCTGGAACATCAAAATCGACCAGATGTGCCAACTTACAAGCTGTGACAACTTACAAGCCTTTCCCCTAATAAAAGGGCCGTTACATATTCCACCCCGAGCCCGGATTTTCTCTCTACGGCCCTGGTAACACTAATCTACAAGTCTTCTGCAAGTCTTTTAGTCTTGAGAAACTTGTGCAACAACCTTGACTGAGCTGAATACAATTGAAATTAGTCGTTCTGAAATGCAATGACGTTAAAAAAAATAATTTTCTAGTTATAGCCTTTTGGTATACGGGGAAAATTGGGAAAGAGAAAAAAAATTTCTATACGGATTTAAAAATAATACTTCCAATTTACTTTAGCTGTAACATCAGTTATTTTTGCACTTGAAACCGGACACCGAATCGGACTACTTTACTTTATTACTATTTTGTTCAATTGTTTTATTGTTTATTTTATTATTTATTGTGGTTCAAGGTACGTCATGCAAGGAAAATTTATGCTGTTATAAAAACTTTAAGAATTAATCCCAAAAATCCATAAAAAGGTTTGTCCACTCAAAAAGAGTTTGATTGATAGGCAAAACAAAAATTCTGTTTTACACCCTATATCTTCAGATATAACGAGTATCTTAAGTTTGTGTAGGCCAGAGTATGATCAGAGCTAGAGCAACCGAGCTTTGTATTTAGATCTCTTATTATGCCACAAGCGCAAGTCATTTGTTTTTAAAAATATTGTAATCAAATTTGGTCTTCGGAAGTTTATTGAAATTGCCAAGCACTGTACCAAATTTGATCGAAATCGGCTGACTGTATCATAAAGCCCCCATAGGACCGATCGATTAAAAAAAAGTTTGCAGGGCATATTTCTTGTGTTTTTATTTGTTTATAAATATATTATATCAAAAGCAAATTTGGTGTTCGGAAGCTTTTGCAGTACCTAAGCAATATGCAGAATTAGACCCAAATCGCCTCATTTATTTATTTTTTCTTGTAGAGTATCTCAAAGTCGTTTTGCCATTTTTTCAGTTAACCTATTAAAGACATGCACGATTCGATGAATTCCCTGAATGCAAATCTGTGTCTTATAGATAAGATAGTTTTTACAAGTTATCAGTGTATGTACTACACTAATATTATGCATAGTGCGTGCTACTATGATTGCAAACATTTGATTATATTATCATCCACCAAGTATTTAAAGAAACTGTTTGAAGTGGGTCTCGTTAACGTTGCTTAGTAAATATGTATAACCTTTTTATATAAGGCCTTATCTTACTGCTTGCAAAAGCTACAAAAGTATCTGCGAACAATTCGAAAAAATTTGTATGTCTAATTATTGTTGAGCAAGACGCCCAAGGCTGTAAAGCAGTAAGAAACTTCCAAGAACAATGAACGGCCGGCCCGTCGCTATAAACCAAAGCGTGACCTTGACACGCCAATAGTTAAAAATAAAATTCATAAACCATTTAGACCTTAAAAATAATGACATTTCTGTTTGTAATTTGAGATTGTTGTAGTATTATATTTTTTTTTAATAATCAACTGTGCTTTCAAACTACATAATAGGACAGTTGCAAAAAAAAATTGAAAGTGCTAGAAGGTCGTTTAAAAACTCGTTGAGGCTTATCAGGGTTAAGGTCTGAAACTTTCACTTGCGGCAGGCAATGAAATTCTCATGACTAATAAAATCATTTATGGTGCTGTTAAAATGAACTCAGGCAACAATACGGAAAAGCGAGAACAAACTCATTTGAACTCGAGAACTTGTCTGAGTATCTGAACATTGTGAGAAATCTGAACTTTCAAATGGAATCAATTGCGCAGAGGTCAATAAAATACGAGCAACTTAAGATATAAGATACATATATGGGTTGTTAATTGAAATTTAATTAACCAACCTGTCGCGTATGTTTTCCAGGTATTCGGCTATAAAATCCACCATCGTTTTGGCAAAATCTTTGAACTCGGGTGCCTCCATATCGATCTGTAAGGGGAAAACGAAAATTTAGTTTTAATTATGGCACTCAAACTAATTACATATATATAATTGGTGTTAATTAGTTTATTAGATGAATCATGGTGTGATTTATTTATGGTACAGTCACTTACCGAAACTTTTGGATCCAATTTATCAACGTTAGGAATATTGTTAGTATTACCATTAGCCTTTTTTTGATTCAATGATTTGTTAGTCGAATTAGGCGTACTCATGATTAGATAGTTCTTTTGGGTTATGATAGAAAGTGAAAAATGTAAAAAAGTTAGAGATTATTTTACGAGTAAGTATTAGAATTATGTATTATGTTTTATGAATTTATTTATTTTTAATAGCTATTATTATATGATTGATTAAACCTAGTTGGTTAAAATAAATTGTGAATAATTCTAAACACTGCTGTATATGTTTATTTTGAAGAAAAATGGCTCTGCCCAAAATATGTCTTTTTCGATTAATTAGCACTGTTCTCAAAATATTATTGTTAAAAAAACTCAATTTTGCGCTTTGTTGAATCCCAAAACCGTATTTTACTTGCGAACAGTAAATCCAAACGAGATCTTTTTCCCAAACACAATTTTTTTTTAATAAAACTGAATTCATGAAAAACAGTGAAAAATTAGCACATTTGTGGTATGTATTAATTTTTATAATTTTAAAACAAATTACGTTCAAAATAAAATTTTTGTTTACTATTTGAATTCGATGGACGGTTTCATTGCGAAAATCTAAATTCTCTTTTCAGCAGTATGTGTCTAAAAATTCACAAACTTATTAGGGAAAGATAAAAACAAATCACAATTTCAAAGAAATTAAAAACTCAAGTAATCGTTAAATTCCTTTATTTTGTAATTTATTATTTTCCTTGTAAATTACTTTGTTATAGACTATTTAATTATAAACATCTAAAAAATTTGCAAAAATTATAGAGAGTGATAATAAAAAACTACAATTTTTAATGCATTTCACTCTGAAAAACTCATTAAATTACATTTTTCTATCAATTTCGTAGTTTTCCTAAAGATTTTAGTAAAAAAAGTTGATTTTAAAAAGTATTAACAATGAGTCTAGTTGTATAAGAAGCTAAAACCTTAGCAATAATTTTTTAAAATTTATGATACAAATTGATAGATCAAAAAAGTAACTTTTCGAATAAGAAAAAAAATCCTTTGTTGATCAAGGTTATTTTTTTAATATTTACCTATAAAATTTTACAATTTTTATCAAATCATATAAACTCTGATTCTCTTGTTTATTAAAAAAAATTATTACGTCTATTCTTTTTATTTTTATTTATTTATTTATTTTAAAGGGTACAGTTGACCTTAAATTATAAGAAAAAAATTAAATGATATAATGAAAAATAGAACGAGGAAAAATTATAGAGTAATCTAATCCGCGTCACTAGCCAGTTGGGTAAACTTTTTAACGATATAAAAAAATTAAAAAAAATTAATTTTTAAATTAATTTTATCATTGTTGCACCAAAAAGATTTGATTCATATGTACACCTTACCTTATAAAGAAGGTATAAAAATGGGGATTTACATATTTAAATATGTCAATTTCATACATTTTCGTTTTTAGTTTAAAAAAAAAGAGCTTTTTTGCTAACATAGATAAAACAAAATATTCCGCAGTTTATTCAGAATGAAATAAAAATTGAAACTCACGTTTTTTTTTCAAATAAAACCATATCGCGTTTAGTTTCAAAACTGAAATTTTCGGAAATTTTTTTTGATCTACATTATTATTTTTCAAAAATCGTTGGAGACACTTTTTTTTTCATTATCTAGCTAGATCCTTTGGAGCTCAAGTTTCATTACCCTTTCACTCGAAATCAACTTTTATTAGCCCATATCGTTTTTTATTATAACCAATTCTTCGATATTTGGCTGTGAGCGAAATCAGTTTTTTTTCAGTTTCGGGTGAAAAAAAGTGATATCTACTTATAACCAACTAACATGTGGAAATATTTATTTTATATACGGCTTTTTTAATCGTCTATTGTTTATTTCCATGACTTATTTTTATTAATATATTATTATTTTTTTTAATAACAATAAATATAATTGCAAATAGTTAGTTCGCGTGTTCGAAGCTTCTTTGACGCTTTTTGACTGCAAAATTTTTTTAATCAGTGTAACCTGATTAATATTTATGTAAAAACACTTGTGCTGATACACTAATCAGTATGCGAATAATTTGCATTTGAATTTTAATTAAATTTTGCAAACAAACAAGTTTTTTAAACAGCGCAAGAATCCCCCGGCATTAAAATTAATGCAAAAGTTTTTCGAATAAAAAGATCTTTAAACTATAAAAAAAATAATAAGTGTGCAAGTTACAGATACACTAGCACACAGAAGATAACAAATAAATGTTAAAACTCGATATGAAAGAATGCCGTTTAGCCTTGTGAAAAAAACGTTACTTAAGTTTTAAGCTCCGAATATTGCGTATACGCAGTGTTAAATGCTGTAAACAGCCAAATAAGCCACAACCTTAAATATTATGTTTTAAGCCACTTTAAGTGCTTAAATTTGTTTAAGCACTGCACACACACACACACACACACTCGAACACTCACCGTGCACTTTATTTAACCAGCTTTAATTGTTTGCACTTTTTTTTTGTTTCCGTTTCAAATTCAAAGCAAAGTTAGTTGTAGCTCTTTTATTATTATTTGGCAAACGTTTAAGTTTTTTTGCACGTTGCGCACTCTGCGAAATCAAAATGTGAATGAGCGCTGCTCCATGCTACCCCAAGGCTTTTAAAGCATCGGTGCTTAGCTTTGTTCTCTGCCGCTGCCGCTGCCTCTGTCGCTGTCGCTGCTGCAATCTCAGCGTCAGCACTGGCCACAGGACCGGTTCACCAGTTATCTGGTTGAGCTACATACTTACTACCTACACTGTTAGATGCAATATATATCTATTAAATATATATTAAATGTTTCAAATATATAGCAAGTTTAAGTTTTTGTTGGTATGTGCTTTAAATAAAGTAATTTTTAACCAAATACAATTTTTTTGCTGTTTAAATCATGCATAAATTTAAAAATATGACTTTAAATAAAGTTCAGTAAACTTTAATAAAGTAAAAGTGCAATAAATACAATTATGCAATATGAATTATTTTATACTCACTTACAAATCGAACATCAATTCTGACCTTAGAATTTTATACAGCACGAATTTTTTTTAATTCTGTGAGGAGTGAATTAATTAAAACGTGTTTCTGCCTCTTGGAAGAATATTTTTCTTCTGAGACTTATTTGAAATTTTCAAAAAAGAGGAGAAAATTCAAAAACTGTAAATACCTAAAATACGATTTCCATGGTTTCACTTATATAATCAATTTAATTTACAACGTTAGATTACACTAGCTTACACGAAAAATGAACCTTCATATAAAAGTGTTTTTTGGGAAATTTTGGGATGAGAAACACAAAAATTACATTCATTTTTTTTTCTTAAGAACTGTTCTCGAGTTTTTTTCGAAAAACTTGTTTTTGGGTACAGTTTTCAGCTATATACCATTAGCCATTAGATCGAAAGATATTAATGTGGCCTTTACGATATGTGAAGATTGAGTCAAAATTTTTGAAGTTATAAGCAACCCAAATCAAAAAAAGGTGCCATTTTCGAGCATTTTTTAAAATTATAAATTTTCGGTTTACTTTTTATTAACAAAAAAATTTTTTTTTTTTTTAAACACAATAGTAGGTTATATTTATATTGTATTTATTATTATTTAGTAAATTTACTTATTGTCTAGAAAAGACAGATTGTAAACAAAAAAAACAAAAAAAAATTTTTAAGCTTTAAGCTGCAAGAGAATTCTTTTGCGAACATTTCGAGCCTAAGATCTTCAAAATCGGGTGAGAACTATAGATGCTTTGGAACCATGTACGAAAAATCACGACTACTGTACTATTTAAAGGTGTGATTAAGTAAAAATTGGAACTTTCGTACATGGTTTCATAGCATCTACAGTTCTTACCCGATTTTAGAGACCTTAGGCTCGAAATGTTCGTAAAAGAATTTTCTTTCAGCTCAAAGATTTAAAAAAAAAAATGTAAAAGGTCTTATTAGGGGCATTATTATCTCTATTAATTCAAGAAACCGCCGTTCGGATTCGGCTATAAACTGTAGGTCCCTGTTCTCTACGAACAGTTATTAATAGAGATCCCCATTCTCCGCCCAGGGGCGACTGACAAAATAGTCAGTCAGGGAAATTATTTTTATAAGGGGCATTATATTTAGATCAAAAAAGTTGAATACTTAAAATACATATAACTCTAAACCAAAAATAAAAAAAAACATGGTACCCCCGTGAAGAACGAAATTGCTTCCGATTATCAAGACAAAATAGTGTGAGTTTCATTTAATACAATATTTAAGGAGAAAAATTACAAAATATAAATTAAGAATTGTTAATAAAAACAAAATTATATAAGTACATAAAAAAATATACTTACTAATTAAAAAATTAAAATTTAATTTAATATTTTATGAAAATATTTCTTTATTCAAAATAATACACAAATAGTTATCACAAAAAACAAATACTAATTTAAAAAAAAGGTATTTAAAAAAAAAATGTCTGCAAAGCTTGCGCTTAATGTTTTAAAAAAAAAGTATATTTAAAATAGGAATAAAAAAAATTACTTGTATACCAAATAGTAGGAAATAAAAAAAAAAATGTCGCAACTGATAATCGAACCTGGAACATGTACCAACTCAGCTACAACGATTTTTTGTAGTCTACTCGGTACTCTTACGCACACCTCGTTACGTGACGATTTTTCTATCATTAGGCTTTTAGCTCCGTAAAAAACCGTGTGAGCTTCGTTCTAAAAAATGTATCATAAAAAATCGCGAAACACGTTTAAACTGAGATTTTCCTACATGAACCTACCTCTATATGTTATTCTCGATAATGTTAAGTAACAATTTTTTCAAGGCCCGCCTTCTGCATTAATTTGTACTTAAAGCTTCTAAAACTTATGAAAGGAATTAGAGATAAATAAATTTTTTTATCGTGCTGCTATCGTATCGTTCGTATCTAATCCTAAAACCCCTAGCAAATTTGTCTAGCTCGCTACAGCTTCTTTAAAGCGACGAACATTGTTTAATTTGTAGAAGATCGATTTACAGCAAATAAAATTACTGCTCTTTCACACGTAAGTAATTTGTTATCACTAAGAACTATTTTTATGACGGGTTTTCAAGGGTCTTCTGATCTTGATTCAAGTTAATCTGATGCAAACAAGTAGAAACCCGATTTGGCAACATATGTTTCTGATATCTCTATAAACACTTTGTATGACCATAAACATATACATATAATGACGTACAGTAGGCACACGAATTATTCGTACACATTTGGATATTGGATACTACAAAAATTTATCGTAGTCAATAGAAAAAAAATCAGTGTAGAAAGTTTCAGAATTGGTATAAAAACTAAGAGAGTTAGATGGTTTAATTTTCATACGAACATGTTAACAAAAATTTTAGGTTACATAAAAATGGAGGAAAACTCAAATGCGTAAGATTATTAAAAAAAAAATGGTTTTGGTAATGGTATAAACTGCTTTAAAGCTAATTTGAGGACACTAATGTGCTTAAACAGAGTTTTATCGTTGCCAGTGGCGTTTGTAGGGAAAACTCCTCGGAAGCAAACTACTTCCCGAAATTGGCGTTTTTTAAAATCCAGATTGAACACAACATATTAAAAATATTTCTTCTGTAATACTAAATAAATATTGAGTTTATTTATTTGTTTAAAAAAAGGTAAGACTGATTTTTAGTTTGCATTTCGTCGAACTTTACAAACTGATTGCTCTCTGCTGTTTGGAAGAGGAGAATCCCCTATCTGACTTGGCCACGCATTCTGACTCACTAAAGTGAGGGGTTTTCACAAAAAACCCGCTCGTTTATCAACAACAAAAAAAAAAGATTCAAAGCGTGCTTCTTTACATATATGTATGTATGTACATACATACATAGATATATACATTTAAACATACAATATATAATCAAAACAAAAAATGTAAATAAAAAAATATTGTGACGCGTGCGCAGCGCTTGAATGACGCTCGCATACTGAGACAGGTTTTAAATTTCTTGGTCAATTTGTAGAGCACTTGAAGACGACTTGAATGACGACATCATTGACTAGATGTTTATAAGCCAAAGCTTCTGTGAAACTTACTAAACGTCGTACAAAGGCTTCTCTAAGTTGAGAAGACTCTATGCATAAATGAAGAAAGGGGTTTTAGGGGGTCAAACGACCTCCGTTTTTTTGTGCTAGAACAAAAATTAGAAAAAAAGTTGAGGTTTTTAAATTTTGGAATTATTCAATTTAGAAATATTATTAAGCTATTAGATTTTCACGCAGATAGTATTTGTAAGCTCAGAATCGGAACGATATTACAGAAGCGGGCGTCTTCTTTGAAGTGTTCTATATTGCAGATATATATGCCGTTTGGCATGCGGCCAGATTGATAAATACCTTGAGCGAAATCCCATGTATTCTTGTTGACAGCCAAGGTACTATCAAGCTTCTCCGCAACACGATAGTGGCTCCAAACCCGCAAACGAGGCGCAACCGGAAAGGAGGAGGCAGGCAAGTGTGCCATGAACGGATGAGCGATACTATTGGCTCTTTCACTTTCGGACAAAAAAAAGACGCTTAAAGAGCGTATATTTGAAAAAACAACGATATTCAGAACCAATGTACCAAGAATGGGACAGTGCATCCGGTTGCTCTCAAGAGCACTCTGGCCAAGGAGCAATCCAAAGCGGAGAAACGAACGCCTGCGTCTCCACATGAACAAGACCAAATGTAACGGGGCACTACATTATAGGACTAACGGCCGAAAATATTTACGTTTCCACCAAGGCTTCAGACGTACCTGGGAGGATATAAAAAACATACAGCACCCAGCTCTTGGCAGATCAGAAACTGCCATTAGCGGAGCTGGCTCCGTTTTATAAAATCTCAAAACAGTTTAGCAAGCAGAACAAATAAGTAGACGCGAATAAGATAACGCCAACCAGCTAAACCAACCACCCCACTCCCCGTTCTTTCAATAAATTTACTTTATTAGCCAACATAATGGACCACACAATCTCGGGGTGATCTCGTTCTGAGCTGTCCAGCCTTACTAACCTAAGCTGCAACCTAACCTAACAAATTTTACGATTATGTATTATGCCCTTTTTTGGCTTGGCTTAGAAGAATTTAAGAAGAATAAGGAAAACGCTTCGAGATGTTACCCGACAATGGGATACTCTGCAACCTTTTTTGCGTCAAAAATGGAATTCCCCCTCACTGCAAAGAAATTAGCTTAATACTTGCACCTACATCCGTGTATGTAGACAAACAAGCAAAATTTCGTACAGTATGGACTACGTCCATGTATCACGAGACCATATCGAGCAGAGCAGTGCGCCAACAATAAAAGCATTGTGACGTCAAAAGCTCTCTGCTGTTTTATGCGTGATGGGAATTTAACGCATCGTCCTACGTAGTCCTTTCACCCAACTGTTGCTGGGGCACGCATACTTTGCCAAGTACGTGTGTCTGTGCCTGACATTTCAACGAAGCCACTTTGGCAAATCACTTTACTGAATCAACAGATTTATACTTTTGCTCGGTCTCTGTCATGGCAACGATTTTATTGTGCCTTCCCCAACCAAAACTTTTAATATATAAGTATATATGTGTGAGTAAATAAGTGCGTATCCTGTGTATCCTTTGTGAAAGTGACGGTAAAGAGGCCAAAGCGGAATGAGTGCAAATGGCGCATATTATGGCTGGCTGCTTTGCTGGCTTTGAGTCTTTAACAAGTTGAGTTTCCAAGTGACTTGATTAATGGTTAGACTTAAGTTGAAATTCACAATAGCAGGAATAAAACTAAAGAGGTTATTGTGGTGGTATGGGTTTTTTGTAGTTGGTCAAGTGATATGGCGTCTTGTGGAGGAGGCTTGCATAATGAATCAGATGCAATATGTGGTTTAATCAGAAAAAGAGTGTGGCGGCAATGTTTACTAAACAGACCTTTCTCATACCAGTTTCTGCAACTCAATAAAATGTATCTCATAGGTATTATATATAAGTATATAGATATATTTCTATGTATTGGAAAGTATGGCCCTATACTCCACTGGATTCAAGGATAAAAGATGAAAAAATTAGATATGATCCGAGCAGGCCCGACGGGTTGGGTGGGGGAAGGGGGGATTCCCCGGGCCCGGAGTTTTCTCAAGGGCCCGGTGTAATTACTGTCAAACTCTCGTGATTCAAGTTAAAGTTGTTGTCCCCGGACCCGGATTTTGTCTCTACGGCCCTGGATCCGACTATGTATGGAATGAAATATCCGGCGAATAGCCACCGCGGCTCTGAACACAGACCCTTGATATTTTCATAAAATTTACATTGAAATTTTGACAAAGATGTGGCTCCATCTCGTCTATGATGAGGAATTGTTTGTGGTTTATTCACATAGATGCAATAAATCGATTGTTTCGTATGCGGCTTTGGCAGGTGGCGCCGTCCTGCTGAAACCACATGCGGCTTAGATCCCCACAAGAACTATCATTATCATGTTCCTGTATCGAACTCCAATCGCACTTATTGCATTTCCGTCTGACCAAAATCCGCACCAGAGTAATTGCTCGTTGTGGGTGAATTTATTTCTCATGGATCACGTGCAGATTTTCTAAATTCGACAATTTTGTTTGTCAAAGATGATTTATTTAGGAAAATCGACATTGGTTGAAGCTCTTTTCTCATAATTCGCAGCATGGTGCTCCGTGAAATTTAAAGTTGTTGCAAACGATGCCGAATTGATATTCTCGGGTTTAGGGCAACTCTATCGTTTTAAGCAGCAATCCTGTCGATAGAGCAGGACACTTGCTGTCCATAGTCGAACCCGTTTCTTCAAATTTATGGATTACTCTTTAAATTGTTAGCATATTAAGTGCGGTTTCGGCGTAATTTTCCCTATTTTAGATCGAAGCTGGTTTTTATGTTATTGTTACTATTAAAGGCTTGTTCGAATATTTATTTTCCCAGCTATTTGTTTACCCATTCTATAAGCTTCAGCCCATATTGGAAAAAGACGAGACACACCCAATGTGGAGAACTGGAAACAATGTCATTTACCAATTATATCATTTACGAATCTAAAGACAAACAGATCTTTAATCTTCATTGGCTTACAAAATTTTGCAATTGAAAGGAGTGTACGCAGAATGCAAAAAAATCACGCAATGACAAAACCATATAAAATAAAAAAAATCCCATTTGGGATATCCTATTAGGAATTTTTTTTTTATATGGTTTTGTCATTCCGTGCGAAATTTTTTTGCATTCTGCGTATAGGCCTGAACACAAAATTTCCCGTGACACAATGAAGATATCGTAACCAAAGGCAATCAACCATTTTTTTAAAGTAGTTAAGCTATAAACCGATTTTAATACCAATGGATTGATACAGGTTATCCCTAAGCCGAAGAAGAAAAAGAAGTGGAAAAACATAAAATCCTTAAAAAGAAATAATTAATTGATTAGAGTATTAATATATCTGATCTCAAAGTCCATATTTTTTAATTCACATTAATGTCAAAATTTCGTGGGTTGACTCATTTGACCTCAGCTCAAGATTTGTAAATTTAATCGTTTTTAATTACCCTGTCATTGTTAAGAGAAATGTCAAAATACTTTTCTGTTAATCATTTAAAAAAAAAAAAATCTTTCAAACTTATAGATATACAGAACCAGTGAGAGCAAGATTAGAAATGCTTATTTTTATCGCGCTTATCAAAAAGATGCAAAATGTTTTTACGTAGGTACTATCTGTTTTTCTAGGGATGCAAATGGATTGTCTATGCCGTCCAAAGTTTATGTAAACTTTAAACAAGAATGGAAAATGGATTTGGATAATAATTTTTTTATTTTGTATATTTTATACATAAGTTTTCTTTGTTCACATAACAAATCTTAGTCGTTTTGCAAATTGCACTCAAACACCTCTACTATTATCTGTAATAAATTGAGTTTTACACCCTTTTCTAATGCTATAAGAGTCACTCTGTATACAGAGATTGGTCTTTTTGTGAACTTGTGCAGCAGCTCAGACTGTAGAGTAAAATTTGAGCAGCAAACATGCACGAACCCAAAAAAGACAGGTGTGGAAGCAATGTGATGAAATTTAGGCGGATTATCCACATAGCAAAGGCGAAAGAGTCATATTCACATACATATTTTAGTAAAAACAAAATCGAAAGTACTTAATAAATGCTACGGATAGTTACAACTTAACAGAATTAGGCGCACCGCCATATTTACTGCGCCATAGATGAGGGCAGATTGAGCAGCGTGCTCTGGCCACTTGGCAAGTAGGCAACGCCACGGGATCTGGATAGTTGGTATGCAATGTCTTCGGCTGCCTCAATACGACGCAACTCGACCAAGCCATCACCAGCCTCGCCAAAGGATTTGGCCAGCAAATCTGCGGCACCGGCATCACCTTCAGCCGATATGATGGAGGCCAACTTTTGTTGTTCGGCCTTTTCGACAACAAAACGTGCCTTCTCCGCTTCCTGTTGGGCAACCTGTTTCATTTCGACAGCAAGCGTGAATTCGCGACCAAAGGTCAAATGTGTCAATGAGATGTCATCCAAAATGAAGCCGAACTGATTGGCGCGTATGGTCAGTTCCTGAGAGACGCGCTGCGATACCATCTAAAGACGTAAACGAAACAAATCACTTAGCGGTAGTTGGAACGGACTACTTTAATAAATACATACCTCACGCTGCGTAATTAGTTCTCCAGCATCAAATTGTGCAACCACAGCTTTAAGTACCTCAGGTGCAATGGAAGGCAGTACACGCTCATCGTAATCCTGACCCAAAATGGTATAGATCTTTGGTAGTTGGTCCGGAATTGGGCGATAAAGAATACGCAATGTTATGTTGACATTCTGCAAATCTTTGCTGCCAGTGATAACAGGCACGTTGCGAGGCTGCGATCTTATGTCAAAGATAATGGGACGTTGTACCCAGGGTATAAAGAAATGTGTGCCCTCGCCAACGACGTGCTCCTTGATGCCGGTAAAACGATCAAAAATAACCGCACGATGGCCACCCTCAACGTTATATAATGCGGAGTTAACAACGCCGCCGAGCACAGCAACGCCAAGACCCAATTGACCAATGCGATTAAAGAATTGTGCAGCCATTATCTACGTAAATGTTTTTGTTAAAAAGTTAAATTAGTTAATATTTCAAGGTGTGTATGTATATAAGCCGACTACTGGGTGCTTTATATTTCATCAGTTTTATAGGTTAGAAAGTCATGTAAATGTCGGCATACATAAAAGAAAAATTATAGCGCACTACTTCTAATTTTATATAAATGCAAATACTTTTACACTACGTACTAACTTTTTTAAACGGTTTTTAATTTCTTCTTTATTGTTTAGTGAAATTTAAATTATAAAACACGAAATTGCTCGAAACAAAACGTGAGAGAGCGCTTAATGACAGTTGACAGCTGTTTGGCAGCGCTTTTAGTGTTGGTAAATGCTCAAGTGTTTTCCAGTGTTTTTCAATTTCAAATAAACTCCAACGAAAGTTAATATTTAAAAGTGCTCCATAAACACCAATAAAACGGCCTTAAGAAAAAAGCAACACGTATATTTATCATTTAATCATTGTGTCATCTCTGCACGTCCTGCGCCCTTAGGCATCTTTTTATTTGTTGAGTCCTCCAATTCCTTGGCCTTATAATAATGCGGCGCCACTTCTAGCAACCATTTGCTGTCTATTTCTACAACCTGGCGCATATATTCCTTGGAAGTGAACACTAGCTCATGGTAAAGCACCCAACGTGGAAGCTCTTCAAAAAGTGAAGAGTTTGGATGTATCATAACAGTTTGATTGTGCTTAATGGTCTTGTAATGTCCTCCCTTGGACAAACGCGCCACATGATAGAAATAACCTGCCGTTGCAGCCTTTCTCACATTTATAGTCTCGGGCAAACAACTGACTATATCAATTTCAACGCGTTGCATCAGTCCCACTAACTGTTCCCGCACATCTCTTGCCCGCTTCATAGAGCGATATTGTATAAAATTCTCATAACACCATTGGGTGCTGTAATCCGTTTCGGCCCATTGATTGTACACCTGGAGCAGGCTTAAATGATCACCATGCATGTGATAAAAGTTTTTGCGAGCCGTATCAGCATGTATGATCTTATCCTTAGGTCTATAGAATATGGCGCTATTAACGGAAAGCATAGCTGCAATAGTAACCATCTCCTCGGAGCATTTGTATCTACAAAAGATTACGCGATAATTTTAATAGTTTGTGTAAAAAATCGTTTTTACTTACTTCTCGCTGGCCAAAAGCATTTTACCCATCATGGGATCAACAGGAAACTCAGCCATACGTCGTCCTAGTTTTGTAAGCTCACCATGATGGTTCAGCGCACCCAAGGCGTAAAGCTGCTCCAAAGCCAATACCAAAGTCTCATGTGGCGGTGGATCCAAAAAGTCAAAGTGTATCAAATCATTAATGCCCAACGCTTTAAGCATGAGCACGGCGTTACCCAGATTAATGCGCTGTATTTCCGGCACTGTATTATCCTCCAGCTCATGCTGATATGCCCAGGCCGTGTACAAGCGGAAACATTTTCCTGGCGCAGTGCGTCCTGCTCGGCCGGCGCGTTGATTAGCCGAAGCCTTGGATATAGGTACAACCATAAGCGACTCCATGCCAGTGCGTGAATTAAAGTTGTTCTGCTTGGCAAAGCCCGGATCGATTACAAAAATTATGTTGTCAATGGTCAGGGAGGTCTCTGCTATATTTGTAGCCAGGATTACTTTACGGGCATTTGGCGGCGTCGGCTCGAAAATCTTGGCTTGCATATCGCTGGGTAAGTTGGCATAAACGGGTATAACAACCAATTCGCGTATTTTTGATCCCAAACGTTTGACACGATCCAGCAGCACCTCTTGGCAAGCTTCGATTTCATCTTGACCAGTTAGGAATACTAAAATATCACCTAAAGGCTGTGTGGCGTGTATTTGCAGTATAGAGACACAACAGGCATCAATGTAGTCTGCCTCAGGCGCTTTTGTGTAGAAAATATCTACAGGGTACCGCCTACCAGGTATCCTGAAAATGGGCGCATCATCGAAAAAGGCAGAGAACTTTTCAGCATCGAGTGTAGCACTAGATATAAGCAGCTTCAGTTCCGGTCGAAAACGAGCTATATCCTTAACCAAACCAAAAAGAATATCCGTATGCAGCGTACGCTCGTGCGCCTCGTCAATAATCATAACACTGTACGAGCCCAAATCCGGCTCCGAAAGAAACTCACGATGCAACGTTCCGTCCGTCATGTACTTGAGAATAGTTCTCTCAGACGTGCAGTCCTCAAAGCGTATGCTATAACCCACCTCGTTGCCCAGCTTGACGCCCATTTCTTCGGCCACACGAGCAGCCACTGACATAGCGGCAACACGACGAGGTTGTGTGCAACCAATCATTTTCCCCGATCCCGTAAAGCCTGCTTCTACGAGATATTGCGGTACTTGTGTGGTTTTACCGGAACCAGTTTCGCCTTCAATAATAAGTACTTGATGCTCTTTGACTGCGGCAACAAGATCTTCTTTAAAGGGATAGACGGGTAAAGATATTCGGGTTTCTTCTAAAGTTAGCCGCTTGCGTTCTTTCTCGCTGAGTTCACGTTCTTTAGATGCTTTTTCGCGAGTTCCATCTAGCGTTAAGGCTTGTATAAAATCAATTTGATCGTCAAGTAAGAGCTCATACTCTTCCTGCGCCTTGGCATCCTTGGAACCAAAATGAAAACTTGCTGAGGCCAACTGCTCAGCTTCCCATTTTTTTTGTTCCGAGTTTGGTTGATTTTCCAAATCATCAACCTCTACGTATTCGGCTGAAGGTAATACAATAATGTTAGTTATTTAAAGTTTTACACTTTCTAAGTAAGTTTACTTACAACGCTCGCCCTTTTTAAGATCCTGGGGCATACGATAGCGCTGCACGCGCTCCAGCTCTCGAGCATTTTCATGCTCTTTGGCGATCTTTAACAACTGTTTCTTATATTGACGCTCTTCTTTTTCGCGTTGGGTCAAACTGAAGAAAGTTAATTTTTAAACAAAACCAGTGTTTTATTATAATAATAATTACTTACATTTTCTCATCAAACAAAAATTCATCGTCGACTATGTCCGCCTCCAGTTCAGCCACTTTGTCATCCTTGCGCTTTTCCAAGTACTGCCTTCGCGATTGTACTCGCAAATGTGGCACAATCTTATCCCTATCCTCATTTTCCAATTTCAAACGTTTGGTTGCCTCTTCAATGGCTTTACGACCGCCGGAGGCTTCGACAACCTTTCGAGTGCGTTCCTCATCTCGTTTTTTTAAACGATTAGCAAATTCATCACGCTCTTTTAAGTCCTTTAAACGTGACTCCTCTTCGCTGTCCGCTTCTTCAGCGCTGCTGCTGCTAGCCGTGCGTTTTCGGTTTTTGCTAGACATTTGAGTTTTATTTATATTATAAACAAAATGTTTTTATTAAAATTCACAACAAATTAAAGCACGGGTTAGCAGCACACAGCCGGCTTAAAGAAATCGCGTTGGCAGCCCTTGAACAATCCAATTAAGAAGGTTGTCAGCTCCACCGTTTTGTTAATGCAAGTAAAAGTGTTTTGATGCGTACATTTGCTTTTAAACCATGTCCCGCCAATTAACATTTGATCCTCATAAAGAATATGAATTAATTGAGTATCCTGGACGCGTGGTAAATACAGAACGAATGATTTCCACATTAGGCGGCATTACAAACATATCTAAGGTTAGTAAAATCGCTTGCTGGGAGCATTTTGACTAAACTTTTGCCTTAACAGGTGCTGGGCGATGAAAAGAAGCGTTTGGAGCTTCGTTTTCATCCCGATAATCCCTATAATAAGCCCGCCTTTGGTGATTGCACAGATAGAACTGGCGTGCTACTCTCTGTCACGGTAAGACGCCACAAACGCGATAAATCGCGTCCACCTCAACATTTTGTGCGTGTTCTCGGCCATTGTTGTCGTAGCTTCTCCTTTGACTGTAAGTTTGGATTCTTCTTCACGAACTTACTCATTTTAAATGTGCAGCGCTTTGTGACTTTCAGTATTTGCCGCTTTGGTCAACGCCAAGAAGCGATGACGCTCAGGCGGCAACTGATCTGACTTGTGCTTTGAATAAAGTACAGCCACGCAATATAACAGATTTTGATTATTTTAAGTACTTGCATTTATGGACATTATCAGGCTTCATTTATTGATTTATTTATTTTTCTAGAGAATCATCTACGCAGTTGTTCTGTATGCCGGAGCTCTTTGCACGGGTTGATATTGTTCATACTGGCAATTATCGCGTTGACGACTGTGAGGAAGGCCAACACGAAGTTCTAGGCGTCTTGGCCAAGCCAACCTATGACAACCCTGACACTGTCTCATTCAACATGTTGGACACATTTCCAACCCAACCGGATCCGCAAATTGTCAAGCGTCTTAAAGTCAAATATGTCTCAGATGAACAGTTTGCACGCGTTAAAGAACTCTTCGATGAGTGTCCTATCTGGACGCGCATAGCTTTGCTCTATGAATCAAAGATTTCGAATGACAAGTTGAAATGCATAATACCCTCATTTGCCTTTTACTTTAGCAATGGTCCTTGGCGCACGCTTTACGTACGATATGGCTATGATCCACGCAAGGATTTCAAGAGTCGTTATTACCAGACTTTTGATTTTCGATTGCGCTTTGGTTCGGGAGTTTCGGAGTTTGTCTATTCGAGAAAGTATGCCAAGCAAAGAAAGTCTGCTGCTGCCGCTACGCCAAACAATGCACTTGAGAGTGGGGTTCCACCAAATGATCTAGTGCAAAACATGGATTACCCATATTTTGAAGAACAGAAACTGCCGCGCCTAAGGCAATGCATGCTGCGTGTAAGTTATAAGTTTTAAAATTCATATCAACAAAAGTGGTATAGGTAATTTTAACAATTTATTCGTTGTTTAGTACTGTGATGTGCGTTTACAAAAGATACAAGACATGCTGGAAAAGATCCCTACCCCGCTGACTGGCGCCGTATGTAATGAGCGCACTGGCTGGCTGCCGCCAAGTTTTGATGCACAAGTTCGTCAAATTGTGTGCGCCACCATAAGCGAACTGCTGCGTAATCATTACCGCAAAGAGCATTTGACTGCCGAGGTGGAGGCTGTGCCGCAGGAGGATATGGAAGAGGAAGACTATGAGGATGATGTAGAGCAGCAGGAAGAGTTCATGGATCTAGACGACTCACTAGGTGCCACAGAAAACATAAATGAAAAAAATTTAGAACAGCTGTTGGAGAATATAACAAGTTAATTTTAATTCGCCATGTTTTTATTATAATTTGGGCGTAATGAAAAAAAGATACAATATTTTTTTAAGATTATCTGCTGTTTTATATATTCGTATTATATAAGCATGTGTATTAAATGCAGCAAGCATGCATGAGTGAAAAGCGAGTCTTGTCTAAGGCTTGCATCTGTCCAGAAAACGTGGATACAGACAAACTTCCCGAATGTGATAGCGGTTGAGCATCCAGCAGAGAAAGCGCTCCAGACCTAGGCCGTAGCCGCCATGCGGCATAGTGCCATATACACGCTGGTCTGTATACCAGTAATAGGGCTTTGGATCGATTCCCTCGCGTTGGTACCCCCTGAGAAGCTCCTCGCTGTCGTAAATCCTCATAGAGCCGCCAACGATTTCACCTACATTAGGTAGCAATACGTCTACACTTTCGGTAAGCCGCTGATCTTCCTTGCAGCGCGACATGTAGAATGATTTAATTTCGGCCGGAAAACGACAGAGCATTATGGGCTCATTGATTGCATCAGTCATTTTGCGTTCTGGCGCCTCAGGAATATCCTCGCCAAACTCATACAAAGTTCCATCATCCTTAGTCACATTGTTCTCCTTCAGCCACTTTATAGCATCTTCGTAGTTCATTCGACGGAAAGGACGTTTTGGCGGCTTAAAGTCCGGATTTAATTCGTAGACTAAATAGCCCCAAGGCGACTTTAAAATACGATCGACCACATCGCAAATCAAGTCTTCCAGACGATCTAACAAATCGGCAAAGCTAATAAAGGGACATTCCGCCTCAATATGCGTGTATTCGGCCAAATGACGACGCGTGCGGCTCTGCTCGGCGCGATAGCTTTGTGCAATAGTAAATACGTCGCCCAAAGCTGGCAAGCATGTCTCCAAATACAGTTGAGAGCTCTGGGTCAAAAAGGCCTCCTCCCCAAAGTAGTTAAGCTTAAAAAGCGTAGAGCCACCCTCAACCTGTGTTTGTACAAGAGTTGGCGGTGTCACCTCGTTGTAATCACGGGCTAAGTAATGCGCGCGGAAAGCCTGCATTACGACTGAACGCATCTTTAACACCTTGGAGGTGTTTTCACCACGTATCATGATATGCCGGTTGTCAAGCTGCACATCTGGGTGCGCCTCTTCGTTGAGTATGGCCTCAGCGCCGCCAGGCGGGGCTAGACCAATTAATTCCCAATAGTCAACGTTAAGCTCATGGCCCCCTGGCGCAGTCTTGCCCTCAGGTACCATCTTGAGCACGCCACATAGCATTACAGTGCTCTCCGTGCTTAGTACTAAGGCATCATAGGTCTGGCATAGCAAATCGTTTAAAACGCACTGCAGAAAACCAGTACCATCGCGCAATGTGATAAAAATCAAGGATTTGCCTTGTCGACGTAAGCGATGCACCCATCCATAGAGCTTTACACGAGTTTCACGGTTCTGGCTGCCATCCAAAATGCGAATTTTCTTTGCCACTGGCAAGCTGGGATCTTCGACTATTTTTACCTTACGAGCTTCCTCAATGTTTTCCCGACGCTTTTCGGCATCCTCTGCTTCACGTTGTTGTTTATCGGCATTCTTGTGGCCTTCACGTATGAAAAGCTTTGTAATTTTCTTTAGCTGTGACTTGGCTGCCGGCTCAAAAGCTTCGGCTGCATTGGGGTCCTTGCTGTCCACATATATGGTAGGGAAGGGCTCTTTACCGGCATGACGCATGGCTTGCAAAATGCTTTTGTAGGGCTTAAGTTCGCTACCATTACCCGACTCGTCATTGCCACGCTTTTCCGAAGTGAAGAGCGCACCTATGTCGTAAATGCAAGCGGTAGAGAGCATGAGTATTTTTTGATGACAACGTGGACGGCCGAGATGCCGTATGATTATAAATTTTTTTGTTCTACACAACTCGCTTTTACTTATAAGAACTTACCTAAAGATAACTCTGCTAACTGATCTGCAGGCATTTTGTTTATGCCGTGATAATATTTTAATGACTTTAGTTCAAGAGAAGTTGCATCAGCAATGCTTAATATTTTACTGACTTTAATTCAAGCGAAATTGCATCAGCAAAGCTTAATACATTCGTACTGTTTTCATCAACGAGTGAAATATATTTTATACTCGCTGATTTTCACTAACAGCTGTTTTGCATCGGTATCGATATGGAACAGCTCAGCGATGACAAAAATAAGAAAAACACGGTTATTATTTGGAATGCTTTCCAGATATACTACAATTTAAACTATTTTTTTTTTTTAACAAATTCCTAGAAGGCAATAGTAACGACCCAGGCCAATTTAACCCATTGAGCCGGCAACCACAAACATTATCACTTTTTGAACGAGAAGGCCTAAATAATGACGGCAAGCAAAAACGTGGCCAAACTCTAAGGAAACCTGAAACGGCATTTAGACGAAGATCCTCAGGCTTTGCAAAGGCTACAACAGCCGCAACACACATTCTTCTTCGCATATTTCCTTGAAGAGTATACGCTTTACATTTTTAATGAAATTTCAAAAAGTACACAAAATGTTATCGAGTATTTGCCACTAGTATTATTGATACCAAGTATTTCTGACAATTAGCATCGATAAGATATATTATTATCATATCGATTATACTCCTAAAAGGCAAACAGCTGTTTTTATTTTACTCAATTGCAAATTGCAACGACGGTAAACAAATTATTAAGGAATTCGCCATGCCTGCAGAAAATGAGTAAGTTAAGATCATTTTGACTCAAAACCCTAATAAAACATTGTCTGAATGTAGTATCAAGATCATGCCCAAGTCGGTTGTCTGCGAGGAGAGCACATTACGAGGTGACGTCACTATAGCTGCAGGTTGTGTGGTTCATCCAAGCGCTACCATTATTGCAGAGGCAGGCCCTATAATTTTAGGTGAGAACTGCATAATAGAGGAGTATGCTACCATAGCACATCGTCTGGCAGCCGGCACTAGTTGGGATGCGGGCAATACCCTCAGCATTGGAACACATAATGTCTTTGAAGTTGGCTGCACTGTCGAGGCATCTCGTATAGGCGATAAAAATGTTTTCGAAAGCAAAAGCTTTGTTGGCAGCGGTGTGATCGTATCAAGCGGTTGTGTAATTGGCGCAGGCATACAAATGCACACACCACAAACGTTACCCGAAAATACCATTGTATATGGCCGCCAAGCGCTACAACGTGAGGCCATTGAAAAGCAAGGCTCTCAGACACTGCAAATAGACTTTTTGCGTAAAGTATTACCAAATTATCACCATCTACGTAAGGCTAACTATGATGCAAAGAAGGCACGCAACGTTGTCTAAGTTTATAGTATTTATATGTTAGTTATTTTCCGCAGCTGATGAATTAAAGTCACTCATTTCCTTTTCAAATGTTTCTATTGTATGATCACACAACGCCTCCAGATCTTCCAAGCCACGCTTTAGCAAATCTATAGCTCGCTCGCTATGCGACTGTATGCGAAAGTGTAGCTTTTGCTCAGTGGGATGCGGAATGGTGTAGCCACAAAAGTCCACTTCCGGATAACGTGCAATGATTGTTTTCAAAGCGTTGCCCAGCGTGTGACCCTCGTTGATAAAAACAAACGTTCGAGAGCCATCCCCGTTTTTCTCATCGCCTGCAAGCTGAGGGCAATTTTGGGTACATAATTTCTCATACTTGTTCTTTTACTTACCTCAGCCAAAGCACCCATTATTTAATAGTTTTTAAATAATAAAACAAATTAGGCGAAATCTTCAGTTTGTTTACAAAAAACGTGCATTTAATGTAGCGGCACTATCGTTATCGATTCTTCGCAACCGATAGGCAGTGTGACCTCACAAATGTATTGATATATTTAACAAATAAAATACCAAATAAATATCAATTGTACTTTTTTAGTTTTTATGGTACTTGGTACTCACAGTTTTTGATGGTTTGTGGCCGTTATTCGTTAGCTTTAGTTTTGTGCTTAGCTAACTAACAAACTCGTGATGTCAATAAAATGTGAATTGTGGATTTAAATAAATTATTTTATTTAAATTAACAAATTAAGCTTATTGCATCTAAGATATTTGTTGATTTGAAGACGGTAAATTTATTGCCACAGTTTCAGTTTGATGTTTTCAACAAATTAAAGTAATTAATTAATTTTAATTGAGGACTATTTATTGACAATGGCTGGTCGACAAAATCGTTGCGGATTGTTGGAAAAGGATGAGAAAATAGAAATAATAATAATATAATTCATTTGTAACATTAATGTGCGTTAAAATACGTCTATGCTCAGTTCTGCGCGTTAAATATGGGGTCACCCAAACACTCCGCCTTTCCCTGTGTATTGCCTCCTGTCATCGCTTTTTTTCCTCATCCAACAATTCGATTGCAATGCATGTCATTATCATTGCATTGTTTGAACACAATAGCAAAAGTAATAAACGTTGACGATAATTCATGTTTTATATCGCGCCTTTTAAAAATTAGCTATTTGTACACAAAAAGCAGCTGATTATCGATAATAATTCCGATAAAATGCACATTTTGCTACTAGAGACACACTGTTCCTTTCGTGACCAAAATAAGTCTGTCTTTTTGCTAGGTGGCTGTTTTCGTGTCTCCGTAGGGGCCTTTAAGAACTAATAAATTTGACTATGTACTACATTTTTAAAGTTATAAATAAGGTAGTAAAACCTTACTTAGGAACTAATTGATTACACCTAAATAATAGACGTGCATTTTTAAAGGATTATTATGACCTATCTTACTGTACGTTTATATAAAAGATAAAAACATTTACGATTAGACCGCTATAGTAAATTTATCCGAAGTTTTTAGCCAGTCGTTTGGCTTTCAATCAATTGCAGAATTTAGACAAGTTCTGGTAAACGAAAATTTTAAATTTCACAATAAATACTAAATACCAAACTGCGTTGCCGTATCGTGAGAGTAAAACAAGGCTGGCAACGCTACTACTTTACACATTTTAAAGCTCCACTTCTTTAGCCGCGGTTTGTTGTGTTTGTTGGAAAGAACCGTTCGCTAAAAATTCAATTGGTATTTGTTAAAAATTTGTAATTTATTTAGCGCATGTTTATGGCGCAATAATACAATAACATATATTTCTTAGTAGAATAGGCAAGCGTGCAACGTGCAATTTAACGCTTGAAAACAAAAAAAAGTATTAAAACAGCAGCAACAGCAGATTGTTAAAGTGAATTTGTGTCTGTGTGCGTGTGTTTATGTTAAAAAAAAAACAACAAAAAGTCTTATACAGCAAAAAAGGCGGCAAAAAAAACCTACATAAATGCAAGGCGAAACAAAAAAATTGCAACGGCAAACATAATTTACTTTGCAATAAACGTGTAAGAGGCGCGCGATGCTCTAAAAAAAATTCAACGTAAAAAACAAAAACAACACGGCTTTATTTCATTTACTTTGAGTCGTCGTCAATGGCGGCAGCAGCAGAAGCGAAAAGACAGCAAGAACAACAACAAGAATTGCTGCAAGCAGGAATAAAGAGCGTCCAAAAATAATATACAGGTTTGTGCAGAATACGTATAAAAATAAATATAATAATAAATAGCTTATTACATACATATGTATTAAAGACTTAATGAAAAGTGCTTCCAAAAAGGTGTCCTTAATGACAGCCACCCGCCCCCCGCGCTGACCAGTCAACGCACCAAATTATGCAAATTCATCATTCTGCTGCGCTGCAACAGCGCAGTCGACGTCAGCATGCGCTAAGGCGGAAGCGCACGTTGACTGGTAGACCAGTTCGTCGCAGTGCCAGCGGCAACGGCAGCAGCAGCGACGTTAACGTCAATTCGCAACTTGCTGTTCTTTTTGTTGTTGTTTTAATACATTTTCATTTCTTGTTTGTTCAGTCTGCGGCGTTGACGTCGGCTCGTTGCTAGGCCGGCCGCACTGCCCCCGTCTCGTTTTACATGTTCTGTCAAAAAAAAAAAAAAAAAGCGTCGTTGCCGTAGCGTCTGTCGTTCTGTTGAACCGTCAGTTTGCTTGTTGTTGTTGTTGGCCGCACATCTGTTGTTTGTTAAACGCAGCACCCGCCTGCCCCGCCAACGACCCCTGGAACGCTCCTGGCCTGTTGGTGACTAATGCAAAAGCGTGTTCCGTTATCATGTGTGTTTCCCATGCGTCCCCCTAGCCAAAAACCAAGCCCACACCCACACTCCAAAGCATGTGTTGTAATAACTGTAAGTATGTATGTATATGTACATATGTATGTATGTGTGTGTTTTTGGCGCTTGGCTTGGTTTCATGTTTCACTTAGCGCCATGTGTTCCCCCTAATTGTTGCAATTTGGTCTAGGCTGTGTTTCAATTCCACTGCGTTTCCCCCATTATGTTTTTTGCGCCCTTTTTCATGCTGCATTGCATTTGTCTGCCTTCTGCCTCTGCCAGCTGCCGTCTGTTTGGTTTGTTTGTATGTATGTACATTGTATATAGTATGTATGTGTATGTATAACAAGATGCTGACTGTATGCCACAAAAATTGTTGTTGCCATTGTTGTTGTGTGCAAATTTGTTCGTATATGCGGTTGTTGTTGTTGCTGTGGGTTATGCTTAAAAGGGCTCTCTTGTGAAAAACGTTCTATTCTTCCTATTTGTCAAAGCAGCAATGATGCTGATCGGGCGGGTTGATCAGCTTAGGGATATGTCCTTTTAAAAACGGATATTGATGAATTGAACCAAAAAATCAGAATTGTATGCGCATTCCCAAACTAAATGTAACAAAATAATAGTAGATACTTAATCATTTTGTAATTCGATGACTCCAAAAAATATTTTTCAAAAAATTTCGAGTTCAAACTCCTAAAAAATAGTGATGCATATTTCATACTAAGATACTATAAGATTAATGACAACGACGAAAGTTTTTCTACACTTTTCATAGATCTTTATTAAGAAGAGTACTAATTTTGGACAGATATTTTTTTGGACCAATTTCTATACTAACGCAAATTAAAACAATAAACGCATATCTTTTTGAAGCTTTATCAATAAAATTTATGTGTGAATAATGATATTCGACAATCACCACGGCAATTTTTACAGTCATCGTCCAGATGGTCAAAACTTTGATGATAATTTCAAATAGGCTTGTTTTTAGGTCCACGATGCAATTTTAGACATTTTTTGAAGAACGCACCGTCTAGTTGCAAATAAACATCATCCAAATTAATTCCATCCAATTGGGGGATATAATAATAATAACAGTTAATAACAAATTTTATCAGTCCGATTGAAGGTAACGGTGGCAGCAACGTCATTCTCGAAAAAATTAGACCCGATGACGCCTTTTCGTCCATAATTATTACCACACAGTCACTTTTGAGGATGCGTCGGGTTTTCTTGATATTCACGAGAACCCGTTGCCTCGAGTTTGCGAGGCGAACCGATGGATGGTTGCATTATTTAGGCCTTATGAATACCAAAGTATTCAGGGAATGCCAGAAATGATTTTTTTAAACATTTTTGTAGTGCTATTGAATAGTTTTAATGGGGTCTTCTACCGAATCTTACTCCATCCCGATAAATGTCGGACTGGCGTGTTTCAACTTTTATGCGCCTGTATTGGACCACCCTTTAAGTTCCAGCTGTGCCTTAATATGCAACCCGAAGTTGACACATATGTATATCCAATCTTTTAAAGAATATTAAAATTTTAAAATCACTCATTCACAAAAAAATTTAATTTAAGTGAATAAAAAAAAAAATCAAAACCAATTCCATAAAATATCTTTTGATTGGTTGGAATTTTTTTTTTAATGATTTTTCTTGAATATATTTTGGGTCAATGTACTAACTATAATAACTATGTTAAATGAATGAGTTTTGTCGGTTCATAATTATGCAGCGTATACGCTTAAATTATACAAATTGTATTTGCACCATCATCGAATTTTTCTGATCGGTTAAGAGTGAAAAAGAGTTACATAATAATAGCTGAATAAAGCTATAATGCTTTTACAAACAAATCTAAGTTTCATGTTCGGTTTTTGCCAAATTTGTTAGGCGAAATTCGTCCAATTTTATGATTGGCTTTCGTCATAAACCTTATGCACCGAGAAATTTAATATATTTGGATTATTATCTTTGGGAAAAGGAAGAACAGATTTTACGTAATATGATTCATGGAAATAATTTTCCAAAAAACCGATTTTTGTTTGCTTGAAGAACAACAAAAGCTAAAGAAAAGCCTAGCTAAATATTCAGTTATCGATAACTTAATATTGCGATTTGCGTGACATTAAAGGGTTCAATGGAGTGTGTTGGGGGTATACACCTCAAATAACTTAGTTTCCCACAAGTTTTAAATATGTTCAATGACGCGCAGTGAAATTTTGATCTCTCCCGAAACATTTCCTTAACCTGATCTTATGTATGCATACAAAGCCGGCCTGTAGATTCAACCGGCCTGTGTTTAAACTGTTGACTAGATTTCCTGCTTTACCTCTGCATCCATCTAGTTGGGAGTAATAACCAACCAAGACTTTGGTAGTACGCTATGGACTTTGTAGAACTTTAGCCAAGAAAAAAATGCATGCCACATAATTTTGCACGTACAGAAAATCATACTGGCCAGTTGTCAGACATGCCAAGGGATATAATAAGGAGAGCAAGAAGGGCAGACGGAGCAAGCCAAAACACCAAACAGGCATTGAAAACTAAATAAAACACAGGCGAGAATCGTGAACGTTCAAGAGAGAAGGAGAGAACGAAATGGACAGACAGACGACAGAGACCCAACCAACATCCTGTGCAGCAGCAGCAACAAATAAATAAAAAAGAAATAAGGAAAACCTGTCATCTACTGCTCTTCTCTCCGCCTGTCCGTCGTTGTGTCCCTTATGAGTTTACTTTGTGGTGCGGTGCGGTGCTCTGCTCGAATTCAATTCTCAATACGGCTTCTACGTTGGCGGCAGGCAGAGAGCGTAAAGCAAAGCAGAGCAACGCGAAGAGGACATTGAACGCCGACGCCGCCGTCGCCGCTGTCAACTTCGTGCATCATGATTTACTTGCTTCTGCTGTTGTTTTTGTTGGCTTGGCTGCTCTGCTGCTGCCCGGGCAGCAGGGACTGCACAGACAGAGGCGCAAGCATTTTTAGAATACTCAAAACCAAAAAACAAGAAATAAAAGCAGATGAACAAAAAGCAGCAGCCAGGAAAAAAAAAAACGAAAATTAAGGAAGCCAGGTCTGGCAACACCGTCGCATACATACATATAAACACACATGTATACATAGCGTGCGTGATCAGCGCTGCCCAGACAATTGCTATATACTACATTTATTTATTGTACATAGAAGTGGCATGTGTCTTTTTTTTGTTTTCCTTATTCCTTTTTGGCTTTTGCTATACACGTGCATGTGCATACGTACAACATATGAATGTATGTGTTTATTTATGCATTTGTTGTTGCCTGTGTTTCCTTTTCATGCGAACCATTGCCAACAACATATTCTCAAGTATAGACTGCTGCTTTAGTTTTTTATACCTTTCTCGAGTAGGATATGTTAGCTTACTGTATGTGTAATACTTTTTATACATGCAAGGAGTAAATACAGTCGAACTTCCTGATATCGAAATCTTCTTCAACGATTTTTTTTCAAGTGCATTGTTTACCACGAATTTTGGAGCAGAAAGTTAAACTCACAAAGGATGTGAATAAATTGCTAAGATCGAAATGATGATGCTGAAAAGATAGTTTTTTTTATTAAAAAAATGTATTCCAAAGAAAAATCACTGATTTCTTTCAATAAACGTTAAAAGCATAAAATCTCTCTTAATTAAGCTTTTTTATGTAACGAAAAATTCTGATTCCGTACGGATTAACTAAAATAGGTGAGCGAAAAAAAACTGTTGACAATGATTTTTATGAAGTAATTCCTATGTTATACTTCTGATAAAGATCTGTAAAAGAACCTAAAGACGAGAAGTTCTAATCATATTAGGTTAGTCGAATCGATGTACTCTGCTATGATCTTCCGAAAATTTAAAATTTTGTTTTAAATTGAATGAAATCGATATACTTATTTAAATAGGTCATGAGTGAGAATACTTCTTGGAAAAATATGGACATTCGCCAAAGTTTCTGAGAATAACCCATACAACCAAAATTGTGATGGCCCCAACAATTCAACGCGCCCTAGTGAATACCCTAACAAAAAAAATTCAACACTTCTAACTGACCTAGACCTTTGATTACGTCAATATCTGTCAGTGGGGTACTATTTTAAAAATAGTTTTTGTTATTATTTATACATTTAAATCAGATTTTTTTCACAAAAACTTTTTTTACGAAAAAAAAAAAAAAGCTCATCATATGAAATTTTTTTTTTATATATGTACTTACATACATGTGGGACTTGTACTTGTCTTACACTCTAAATCTACCTGCTACGCTCCATTTTCCTGTAGGTAAAACCTAACTTCGCGAGGAGAAGAAGACAGTTAGATTCTCATGTATAATTACAGTCCCTTGCCATATTATTAGATCCATGTTAAAAAATTAAGCTTTCCTTACTTATAACATGTAAGTAGACATTTAACGGGCTACTTTATATTGAAACACAAAAAGTTGTAATTGATATATTGTATACATAAAAATATTATTTTTTTTTACAAAAAAAATAAATTTTTTCGAAAAAATCTGTATTTTGTGTGACCACCTTTTGCAGCCAACACAGCTTGATTGTGACGAGGCATCTCTAGGTTGTGTGTCCAAGTAGCAGTAAGGATCTTCATAAACTTAAAAAAACTTCCAGACGTTCTCCATAGAGTTCATGTTAGGAGAATTTCCTGGCCAGTCGAGAATATCAGCTTGTTTTTAACTAAAAATGTTGTAGTCCTCCATCATGCATAAAAATTGGCTTTTCTGATTTCGTGAACCATTTTTTCATTTGAGGAAACAGCTAGGTTTCCAAAACTTTATAATAAATAAAAATATTAATTTATAATAAAAATAATAATAAAGCAAGAAACATATCAAAAAAGTAATTTTGCAGCATGGATCTAATAATATGGCAAGGGACTGTAAAATTGAATCTCTGATCAGTTGTTTTGTCAGTCAGTAACGCCGTAACTTCTGCATCGTTGTTAGGGTTGCTCACGTCAGACATTTCTCCTTTAATGCTTTTCTGCTCGACTAAGAGAACACCCAAAATGTTGTGAAACTAAATTTTTAATCATTTTTTTGTTTTCAAAAAATAAGTCTTATAAGTGCGTTATAAGTTTGTTTTAAGCTCGGACTTAAAAAACCGAATTTTGAAAAATGCTACGGCTTATCACACCAAGCCAATTATTTTATATCATATGTTGCAGTAAGTGTATTCAAACTTCGCTTTAACTAAGTAAAAGAGTTCCTACGCTTTTATGTTGCTGTTGCCCAGTGTTGTCATTATTGTTGTCTGCGTTGTTAATTTTCAGGGTTGTTGTGCAACATGCAATTGCATATAACTGCGTGTGTGTGTGTGTGTTTGTCTGTGTGCGCTAGTCTGCATCCTTGTACAAAGTGAAAACGAAAATGGAAGAAAAAATTCTCGGGTTTGCAGCTAGCGGCAATGTCAGGAGGAAACGCCACAACTATGTATGTAGCTCGAGGACTTTTTGAAGCAGGTGTACGGACATATTCGTTATCCTGGCAGTTGATCGATAACTTTTTATTAGCAACATTGTTCACGTTTACGATTATTTCTTCATCTCAAATTTGGTATTTGTTTGAATTCTTGCGAAATGTCAAGCGAATTAATTAAAGGAAAATTTTTGCTTGTCTGCGTTTTGCGTATGTTGTGGCATGATAATGTTTTCCAAACAATAGAGGTGTGTAATATTCGTATGGTTGTAGTTGTTGTTCTACCAAAGGGTTCGTGGGTTTCCATTGTATGTATGTGTGTATATAGTACGTAATATGCTACCCTTGGTAGTTTCATTTGTTCAATTTCATTTCGTTTTCGTTTCACATTTTGCTGTTTCCTACTTTTATTGTTAAACTTTATACAGCTGCCGCCTTTTACAACTGGCATTTGCCTTGCTTCTGGCTGTTATTGTTGTTGTTATATTTGGCAAGGGTGGTTCTATGCCGTTGACTGCGTCTGCTACCACCATCACCACCACCACTGCTTGCATACACCAGCGCCACCCCAAACCAACACCGCCACCACCACCGCCGCTGCTTTAATTTCACAAAACAAAATTTATAACATTTGTTTATGTCTCGACTTTGATCCTTTTTGGTGGTACAGCTAAGGAACAGCAGCAGCAGCAGCATCAGTGCGACGTCTGGACGCTGCCACCCCAAAAAAGACATTAGGGGGAAAGTGTATTGAAAATAAATAGTCATGTCAGCCATATTAATGCCTAACGCTAGGTAATGCAAAGCTTGCTTACGTTGTGTCGACGTCGGCAGCGGCAATCAACCCTCTGGGGCCAAAGACTCCACCAAAAAATCTTGAGAAGACGCAGCAGTTAAGCGAGAGTTCAGTGCGTGTGGGGTCAACAAACTTTAAGCCAGCTTCCCGTTTTGTTTGAATGTGCAAAAAAGCACCACACCGCTGCTCGCCGCGCCCGTGCATCCAATACCGGTTTTTCTTTGCTCAGCAGCTAGTCGAACCACCCTTGACATTCCCGGTGCGGACGCCCTCTCATATTCTACGCATTTTTGTGCATTGACCCCATGCACGCATTGTGCAGGAGAACAACCCTCACATTGGCACACAATGGCAACCCTCGCTGATTTGATTTTCATATATACACACGCATGTGCCTTTGTGTGTGTGCGTAAAGGTGTATGTAGTTAGCCCACCCCCCCCTAGTAGGTTGATTTCGTAGGGTGGGGATTTAGGGGTACTAATGAATTTTGCATATAATTATTAAAATTTCATATTTTTATTGTTGTGTGTGTGCGTTGACTCATTATTTTTTTTTTTATGTTTTTAAGCATATATGTATGTGCAGCACTTCGATTACACCTTTATGACGTCATAAACTAAAGCCAACATTCAACGTCCATCAATGTGCCTTTAATTGCACTTAGGCATAGCTTTTTAGTATTATTTTACTTTTGGGGCATATGTACATAAAAACGTTTTATGCGTTGCCCATCCCCTCAGACTTCCCATAGCAACTCAAACCCCAGAAATAAAAAGGGTGTGGCTTTATGCCGAGATTGATGCCTTTAGTTTTTTGACTTTGCGTCTTTATACACTGTAGCCTGTACGGGATCCTTGGCTATTTTAGATTTGTGCGTGTGTTTGTAACAGGCTTTATAGCATAGCGATCAGCATTAATTCAGATAGCGATTGAGCCATAAGCTGTCGTCTGTATGAACAGCTGCATCTAATGGTCCCCAAGAGCGAGGGACATCAAACTTTATCACAAGAAGCGCCTAATCCCGCGACAGATACAGCTTGTTGATATTGAGGGAGAAACCTCGCACCACATACTTGCAGAGTGAGAAGCTCTAGCTAGAAGAAGGGTATCCGGTCGTAAAATTTTGTAAGATTTTTTTTAAATCAAGCGTTTTATTTCTCTAGAAAGTCTCCTTTTAGCACGATATATTCTGTGCAATTGTTTTCCTTTAAAAAAATACGTTTTCTCAACGCCCTCAAAATAGTCTGATGAACTTTTTAGTCGGCTCAAATCTTGTACCATGGAATTTCATTCCAATGGGACAAAAAGTGCAAAATTTGGGTCACGTAATTTGGGTACGGCCCCTTAGATTAGATTATTTTATTTTTTAGAGTTAATTGAAACTACTTGTAGACTGAACAGAATGGATGGAAATAGATGCAAGTTGTAAAAATACCAATTACACTTAGTATTCCGGAAATACAATTTTTTTTCGGCATAATAATAATGTAGAGTATTCCAATGTCGGACACCACCTCCTCGGCTGTAGCACATTTTTTGGGCATATTTTCATTGTCGCACGCTGAGACTGGCTTTTCGAAATCTTTCTTGGAGATAAGCTCAACTTGCTCATAAAATTTACAGTATCTTCCATGTAATTTGCATTGCCATTACAAGTAAAACAACAACAACAACTAGTTCTAGTACTACAACAAACATCATCATCATTTAAGGTCATTTAGTTGGCATTATTGTCAACACGAAACAGCCGTTCCCATTGATAATTTAGGGGTTGATTTTTGCATTTACATTTTAAACCCTTACAGGCCAAAAAAGTGTCTTGGGAAACAAAAACCAAATTTTACGCTCTCCTCCCTCCCAGCCAGTTTATATGTAAATGTTAATGTCCGAAAAAGTGTCTGCTTCGGTTTTTGTTTTCTGACTTGTAAAGAGAAGATCTTTGTTGGTTCCTTTTCTGTTCTTTACCGTCTGCTGGCTCGTGGGAACTTAATGTAAAGTTTTATTTGTAATGCATTTTTGAATCGGGTAACACCCAAGGGGAGGCTATTGTTTTTTTTTCACATTTTTTTTTTTTTTTTTTTTTTTTGCAAATTCTTTTAAGTTGTCACGCTTGTGCAGGTATGTAAGTGAACATAGAATGAGCAATCCATAAGAATAGTCTTCGTTTTTGGTTTGATGCCATGTGCAGCCAAGCTGCAGGAAACTATATCACTTCCAAATAAGTTCCTCCTTATCACACCATAGAACCCTAGAAACTAGCGTGTTTTTAAAAGAATCCAAATTCAAACTGCAGGCATTAGGAAGACTTTGGTGAAAATTATATTACCTTAGGAATAATAGATTATTTTTTTTTAAGTTGATATCCTGTTCTCATGTTGACTAAAATTTATTGTAAACGAATTTTAGTAATTTTATTCGAAAAAAACCGCTGCATTTACGTTTTTAATACAATTAAAAATTATTTTTTAATATTTATCAGAGTTGTGCACTCCAATTTTATTTATTCTTTTTTTCACCACTAATAAAGTGGGGAGTCGTTGCAAAAAGCGCACCTGTGTGTTAGTAAATTTGATAAAAAAAAAAATATTATTTACCTCCACTTGGGAGCTGAGTGCGCATTATCCAAAACTAAGAAAAGTTTTTTTGTAATCCTAATGTGCCAAGATTTTAGTCAATTTAATAAAAAAAAAAAATTTCCCATACAAATTTTGACTCGCCATTTCCCGACTTAGGGGCAGAATTATCCAAATCCCCCAAAAATAACACATGTGCAAGGTTTTTAAGCCGATTTCATAAAAATAAAGTATTTCTCTCATACAAAGATTGAGAAGGGTATCAGTAAAAATCTTCTGGATGTTCGAGAATAGCTTTCAAAGGTGAGTCTTGTCTGAACCCTAATGCGGCAGGTAGGCAAACGTTCGGACAGAAAAACTTCTACCGCATCCAAAAATTTTTAATATAAAAATTCATAACAATAATATAATAAATATTATTACTAATATTCCTATATACACATTTTATCTTTATGTAATAAAAACTTAAGGTTTGCATTTGCATACATATACACATATTTATATACATATGCATCAATATTGCCAAGCATTAACCACCTACCGTAATTGGCTGGAACAATCAGTCTCAGTACGCATGCTATTTGTATTGTATATAATTTGTTTTTACATGGATATAGGTACATATTCATACGTACTATAGGTACATATATGTACGTGGATGCACGTAAATACATATTTATTTTTCGCCAACCTTTTTCAATGAAAGTAAAACAACTTTTCTATATTTATTTATTTTAAGTGCATAAATATTCTAATAAAGTGTTATACAATTAAAGAACAAATGCAATTGAATGGATCGAAAACAAAAGTCCTAATAATTGAGTTTTTAGTTTTTTTTTAACCGCGTCTAAACTACGGAGTATTTAATACCTACAATTTTTCCCTCTTGGAATAACCCAACCATGGTTCACTAAAAATAAAAAAAAATTCCTATTTCATTTAAAAGAATAAAAGATTATCTTTCATATGTACTGTGCCATTTAAAATTTTTATTCAGCTACATCATCAGTACAAAAACAAAAAAAATATTAGAAAACATTCGTATTAGAAAACTTGACGTACTGAAATAAAAGGAAATCAGGTGTTCCGCTTTACGGGAACTCCAACTTTCACACTGTTTTCCTCCATTTTACGCGTTTTTAATATGGTTTATCTGTGAGGTAATGTGTGCTACATGGAGAAGGAGACATCGGAGATCCTCCAAAGTTACCTTAAGTGTGAAGAAGAGAAGTCGATATAGACATGACATGTCCGTCCGTATGAACGTCTAGATAGTAGAGATAGTAAGAGCTAGAGCAACCAAACTATCCCAAGCACTGTATCTGCCAAAAAATGGTTTTCATAGAATAATTCGTGTGCTTATGAAGAAATATTTTGGTCGTATCTGAGCTCTGTTTTGAATTTAATTGTTTGTTGTGATGGTACAGAATGTCTTAAAGTCACAAGCGTCCGGCTTTAACGTTCTCCATGTTTTCAACGGAATGTGACTGAAGCCTTAATCAGACGTTAGCCAGCGTTATAACAACAGAAGAATGTCTTTACTGCATTCGTTATTCAGGATTTTTTAGAACTTCCCTTATAAAAGATAATATTTTGTTGAAAACTTTTTCATTCAATATATAGTATGAGTGATTTTTAAGAAAATTAAATAAAGTTTTCGCATTCTGTAACTTTTCAATGCTTTTCCCTTGATGTCTGGGACGGTTTCCAGCCGTCATGAAATAAGAAATCTTGGTGTTAAAGTCTTCTTTTTAACCATTGAATTGCTTTACCTACACCACGTGGCTTATTTGGATTTTATTTTGTATAATAATTTTAATCATAAAAAAATCATATGATAGAGGAAGCTTGAAACTACAGGTAATACATTGGTAAAGTTGAAAATAATTTCTAAATTTTGAATTGCTTTAATAAATTAACTAACTTTATTACTGATTTTATATTAAGTCTAAGAATTTTTAAATTGAAAAGTATTGGAGCGTGCACTTTGTCAGGAATAGATGAAAAATGGTAAGGGGCAAAATGTCCATCAACAATTTGCCTTGATTACGAAAAGTATGGTATTTTTTCCCACAAGAGAGCCCACAACTAAAAAGCCCAATATGTATATTTTTCACACAGTTATTAGTATTATTTAGTATTTATAGTGTGTTAGAAAACTAAACAGCTCTCTTTACAGAAACTGCGGAAAGTTTTTAATTATAATAAAAGTTGAATTTTTTGTCAGTTAAAGATCATAAAATGTTTATTTTACTGACATACATACTATATGCAAAACTTTATATTTTATGCATTTTGGCATTTTTATCACAAAAACTTTTCTTAACAAAATCAAACCAAACAATAACACTGCTAAACAGCTGATTGTTGTTGCTTCCACTCTGGTTACTTTTCACACTCGGTCGGGTATTCTTGCCTTCATGCCTTGTTCTTATTAGGGTTGCTAACGTCGCGACGTTACTTCTTCCTGCCTTAAGGCATTTATGCCCGAAAAACTGAACATCCCAAAATTAAATTATAAAATAAAACTATAACTTTAAAAATTGAATGGTCTAGGAATTAACCTTGTCTGGCTCGGCTGGCTGATGCAGTTGAAAACTAAATAAACAGTGGCTCACAGCTTAAATGAACCAACCTATTTTTAAAACTTTAGGAGACTGTAATAAATAAAGTAAAATAAAATGTACTAATAAAATTTAAATGTAGATGTGCAAATTAAATATCAATTGCACTATAGGTAAAAAAAAATCATCACATTTTTCTTCCTTGAAAGAAGCAGAGGGTAAAACATAAATTGTGTATAAGAAATTAATTAGCTCACAGCTTATTTGAACCAAGTTTATTTTTTTTGCATTTTCCTTTCGTTTATCGTGTCATATGACGGTAATTCTCTTTGCTTTGTCAACTTTCGTATGTTCTCGAATTTTTATACGGAAATTTGTTTGCGATTTAGAATGATTTGTCCGGTCAAATGTAAGACATATGCAATGGGCCGCCGTACTACAATAGAGCAGCGTGGACTTGTTATTACGTATTTTAAGAATCCAAAAATTGCTACTGAGCTGAGTAAAGATTTGGCAATACATTGCAGCCCAGAGTCGGCACCCAAAGACCTTAGAACTTATGAATACGATGGGCGAGTAGCCACAAAAAACCGTACATAAGCAAATGTGATCAGCAAAGCCGGCTTCCGTGTGCTAAAGAACGCATAAATAAGGATGCAACCTTATGGAATACATTGATATTTACAGACGAGTCGAAATTCAACATATTTGGCTTTTACGGGATGACATGTGCATCCAGAAAGCCCAGCAGTGAGCTGCAAAAATTGAATTTAAAACCAAGTTTTAAACACGGAGGTGGCAGTGCGATGGCTTGGGCCTGTATGTCTGCAGCAGTTGTAGGAAATCTTGTTTTTTTTTCGAAGGAAACATGGATTAGAATATGTCCCTCGATAAATTAAAAAATAATTTGCTCCAAAATGCGGATAGACTTGGAGTAAAGGACAATTTAAGATTTTACCACGAAAATTATCACAGGCACAAATCAGGTTTAGTGCAGTCCTGGTTGATCTGGAATAAATCCAACGTTATGGCACTACCCTCCCAATCGCCAGACATTATATGTGATTTAAAATTTATGGGCTATTTTGAATGGAATATTAGAAATCATAGTATTTCGTCCAAAAACGACCTTAAATTAGCCATCAGTACAGAATGGGACAAAATAACACCTGAAGTCATCTCTAAATTAGTAAATTCCGTACCAAAATGGCTTAACGGTGTACTAAATCAAAAAGGAGCCATACTAAATATTAAAAAGGTTGAAAAAATAAAAAAAAATAATAAAATTTGTATTTTTTAAGTTTTTGGGTTAAATAAGTTGTGACATGATATAAGTCAGTATTTTTAGTTTTTTTTTTGTTTATAACAATGTTAAAAATTTTTGGAAAGTTTATTGATCTATTATTGTGCAGTTCAAATTTTTTGGTAGCTATTACAAATTCCTCTTCTGGCTTGGTTCATTTAAGCTGTGAGCCACTGTATGTACATATCTCTCGTTGCGATGCCTTAGCCATATTGACACTCAAAAAACTTGCTTTTATTTGGATATCCTTCAGCTTTGTACTAAGTATTAACCAAAAACTTGCAGATTTTATACTTTATAGTGGCTAAAAATTCATTTCGCCTATTTTTTTTCTTCTTATTGTCTTCATTGTTCTATGGTCACGTTGTGCAAAACCTCAGCGCATATGTTTTGGATTCTGTTCCCATGCGCTTTACATAGATACATATGCATACATACGTACATATGTATGAACCTACAAAGTTGCCTCTAACTTTTGTCTCGCAAAAAAATGCGCTCTCTTCCTCTTCTCTTCTTGTTATTGTTCTTGTTGTTGTTGTTGTTGTTTATATACTTGGCGCTCATTTTGCACTGTTAAGCTCAAAAGAATTTTGTATCCAAAGCAAAACCAAATAACTTTGGCGGCTCTGTTAGACGGAAGAAGAGGAAGAAGCAAAAAAGTTCACACGCTGATTCTTTGTTGTTCTTGGCTGTCGAAAGAGGAGTATGCGGAGACAGACGAAGACAGACAGCTGTTGAAGTAAACCATATCTAAATAACAAGAGCATAAGACCGAGTCCAAATATGTACTAGAAACGTGTCGAAATATTCAAATTGTAGCTCAGCAGAAATAAGTACTATATGTACCTATGTACATACATATGTATGTATGTTGTAGTATATAAATGGTGTTTTATTTATTTTTGCTGATAAACCAAAGCAACGTCTGGCCAACAAGTTGCACATATTAATTTTTTTTTAAAAGCTATTTGGTGTGTTGTTGTTGCTTCCGCTTGTTGTTGTTTAGAAATAGAAATGATTTCACAATTTGCTTGGCGACGTTCAAATCAGCAACAGAGTTTCCAAGTTTCCCACCCCCATAACATCAAAAACCCCTGCTTCCCGAAGAAACAGCAGCAGCACTCAGTCAGTCAGTCAGTCACAAGCTGGGGGCAGCGCAACTCGAAACACGTTTCTTCAGACTGATTGTATTTATACAATTGTCGGCAAAAGTATTTTGATAATAAAAAACAAAGAATTACGGATTACGTTCGTAATCCCAAATTTGCCGTGCCGAAATTGTAGGTAAGCAGGAGTAATTGTTCTGTTGTTCGGGGACCCCAACTATTTTCCCAAGACAATATGACTTTTCGTTAAGCTTATCACAAAAAAAAAATCATGTTATTGACATCCCTCATAAAAAAAAATTGTTTCTTATCCTGATATACTGAAAATTTTTAGCACATGAAGTGAAAAGTGTCACAAATAAACATGATTTTCAATAAATTATATTTAAAGTTAAATTTAATAAAGAACTAACTTCAATATAAGTTTCTAAAAAATAAACCCTTCTGCAGCATCGCAAATCTTTTACAATTGGTATAGTATCGGTTTCACCAACTTGTGGCGAATTTTCAATGAATCGTCCTTGCGAAGGCTTTGAAACGCAATAATTTTTTCCACGATATTTTTTTTAAACACGAACATTTGAACATTTTGTATGACGAAAAACATTTTTTTTTTTTGCGTAAAAAACTATTCCAATCAACCTTAAGTTTGAACGCGTGTTTTTATTCTAATTTCTGCTTGCAAAATTATGAAGAATTGTGTAAAAATGTATTTTTAAATGTCAGATAACACAGGCCTACAAATACCGGGGTCATGTCAGTTGTTGGAAAGCAAGGTTCATTTCCGAAGTAATTTGCTTCGCAGAATTCGAATCCGTGGTCAGAATTGGCCCATCACGTCAGGATTTTGAGATATTTGAGGTTTGCGAAAAAAAATTTGTAAATGATCGCTTGAACTTTTAAATTAAAGGGTAAGAGTGGTACTAAATGATGTAACTGGGGTTACAGACCACAAAAATTTTTTGCACCCTGTACATAACCTCAAAAGTAGGAAAAAACGCCGCTTTTCGGATACATACCTGAAATATCTCAAAATCCTGACGTGATGGGCCAATTTTAAGCAGCAAATTACTTCGGAAATGACCCTTAGCTTTCCAACAACTAATCCATACATCTATTTTCTTTCTCAGTTCGATTGCAAGCTTAACGCAATGAGCATGTCTAAAATTTGCAAGAAACTTTTGGTCTATTGGACTATTGGTCAGGCAATATGTATATGCAAAATTGGCCTCTTCCTACGAACCATTTTTGTCACTAATTCATTATTATAATAAAATAGTACATTAAAATATTGAAAAAAACTTATAATTTCTCTAAAGTTGTTTGCTTGCAAGATGAAGACTTGAGGGCAAAAAAATATAAATTTATATTTTCCAAAAGATCTCAATAAGTTCCCTCAGTACATAAAATCAAGTTATATTACGGCAGGGTCTGGTTCTACTAGATCCACTGACAACTTTATCGTTTGCCAACTACTTGAAAACACATAAATGCTTTCAATTCCGTTTCAAATAAAATTTTATACATTAGGTTCGAATGCCTCGTTACCAAATTGTCATAAAAAAAATCAAATTTTGTGTTAAATTTTGATAGAATGGAAAACGAACTTTAGCGTAAAATCCTTAAGTAGCGTCGTTTAGCAAAAACATTCAGATGCTGTAACTTCAGCTATGTACATACTTACATATGTAGACCAGGAATTTAAGAGCCTTATATACATACGGTTTTGTCAAAATACTTTTGTCGTCTATTGTCTAGTATTTTTTTTTTTGCTTATTAGATATTCTTATTGTTGCTTGACTGTTGTGGCTTGCTCTTTGTTGTTGTTGCTGCTGTTGTGTTTGTTGTTTTTATTGTTGGCATGGCCTGCCTTCTACTTTTGTATTATTTATTCTTTCGTTGCCACAAAACTCGTGGCTTTTGGCTTGGTTAATGGTGATTCAGCTACGGCTTAAAACGAGAAGTGAATGTACCCCAAACAGGCAGCGTACGACGCTGACTTTGCGACGCGTCGTCCGTCGTCGGCTGCGCCTGCGCTAAGCAGGCGACGCAGTTGACTTGAATAGTGTTCGTTTCTTGTTCTTGTTGTTGTTGCTGTTAGAGTTGTAAAATGTCATGGTGTCAGTGTTAAGTAATATTAACTTTTTATTGCATTTGCTTGCAAATGAGCAAATTACCGTTGCAGAACATGATGAAAGTCAACGTAGAGTAAGAGTAAGAGCGAGCGCCGAAGAGAGGGAGCACACAAAGCACTAAGGAAGCTGTCGATGTTGTTGTTGCTCTGGCTGTTGCCTAGCAACATTATGTCTTTGTTTGTAAGAGAGCCAGTGTGCGTGCATGTGTGTTTGTGCGCTTTTGAGTGATTGATAGGCTCCAACAATAACAATAACAATAAAAGAAACAACACACAATTAGTGTGAGCGAGTGAGCGCGCACGTTATAGTGTGAGAGCTTTAAAAGTGTTGCGGCTGCCGCTGCCGCACAGTAGTCGAAAATGTTAATCTATCTGGCATATCTACGGATATTCTAATTCCTTTTTATACCCACTAGTTTCACAAAACGTTCCCCCCTCTTCCCTCTTTGCACGCCTATCTGATATTTTTTTAAAAATTAAAATTTTACGTATACGTTTTATTTGTTTGTATTGATTTGACTCACTGGAGCACAATCAATCCTGACATTTTTGTATTAATTATTGAATTTGCTAATTTTCTCATTGACAGATTGCAAATAGAAATACATTAAAAAAAAAATAAAAAAATATTAGTTAATCTACTAGTTACTGATGGGCGCTCAAGAATTCCAATAGCTTGTCACTTGTTATTATGTAGGTTTTCGGGCTAAAACTTTCCTACAAACTAACAAGCAAGTGCACATTTTAGTGACTAAGGTGAAAAGCGAAAAAGGAGGGTAGTACTGCTGTATGCCAATTATTAATTTAGTTGCTTAACATAAGTTTTTCCGCGTATTGGAAGAAAATTGTTTGCCTTTATAAGCTATTTTCTGATAAATATAAGAAATTTAGTATTTGAGGTCTAAGATAAATGCATAAAGAAATAGAAGAATTTAGAATTTCGTTTTTCTTTAAGAATATTATCATTCTTATTAATAATAATATCAATATAACATAAGCTCTTAGATAGCGAATTCAAATTCTTCTGTTCATACTTGCCGTGACGTCTTTATAAATGAAATTTATAACGTTTAAAAATAAAAGTTGTTTCATTGCAATAAATAAGAAACAGTTACTAAAAAATATTAGGGAACTTAACAATACTTATTTAAGGTAACCAATTACCCTTTAAAAATTTTAACATTTATATATTATTTGGACTATTACAATTACATACCTATTTATCATTGACAAATGTTTCAAGAATCCTATATTTAAAGTAGCAACAAATACAAAAAAAAAACTTTTAAAACTAATCGGTATTCGGATGTTATTTGGCTTGTTCTGATTAAGTCGGGTGCAACATTATTTAGTACTTTTTGAAAATTTTCATAATAATCACACTGATCATTTAAAAATATTCAAGGTTTGTTAGATATTCGTTTATTGTATAGATAGAAATTTAAGTTGACATCGAAACCAGTTAGGAATACGATTACACAAAAGAGAAATAATTTGACATAATTTATTCCTAAAATCTATCCGGAAGTTCTATAACATGAGATCGATTAAGGCGCCTAGCTACATTTCTACTTTATTTTAAATTGTCGATCTTGTTATGAACGAAATTTAAAATAAAAGAATTGCTTATTTTCCAAGAAGAGATAATAGATTCAATAAATTATAAAAAAACGAAAAAAAAAAAGAATTTTATGTTTAAAATTAGTTTCATTGTATTGTTGTTAAAAGATTATTAAAAAAAAAATTATTTAAAAAATTGATGATATGTTTTAAAAAGTAAAAGACATGGTATACCGCGAAAGTTATTTACAAATTTTAGCTAAATCGACCATTGTGCGCCGCCGTGTGCTCTGCTGCGTTGCTTTTGCTATTGCTGATACTTCTACGCCTGCTGCCTCCTTCTCTTCTTCTTGTGCTTACTCTTTAATGAAGGTCAATGTTCGTTGTCGTTGTCGCTGTTTTGTTCTTGTTTCCTCTGCTGCTGCGCTGCCTCGCTTGGCTTGTTTGGTCTGGTCGCTTGGCGCATTTTGTTGATGTTGCTTGATGATTGGCGGTCGGTCGGCTGGTTGTTGGTTTGGTCCCTCGCAGTCCCCAGACCCCGGCTCATGAATGTGCTTTACACACACTTTCAAACCCCCTTCTTCCAAAAGCCAGCCAACAAAACTTTTGTTAATGATATTTTTTCTTGTACTACGAAAAAAAAAAAAATACTGACTTACAGGCGTGTCTGAGTCCATGGAGTGAGGGGGATTCATATGTGGGTTACAAACATGTGTACAATTATATGGCATAATTTAATTGTTTTTATTTTTCTGTTGCCGCCACTTTGGTGGCACCCTCAAGATTGGGTTTTGGTTTACATTTCGGTAATTTGTTACACTTTTTGTGCGGGAATTTATTAAAAGTAACACAGCATGACCTCAAAAAAACCCGAAAGTACTAACTGCAAGAGAGTCTGGTTATGGGTTTAGTAAAGGTACTAGATAACCCGCTGTCTGCAGTGGCAAGCATGGCTTACATTCGGCTTAAAAGTTGGAACTGGACTAAATCCGCAATAGCTGCAAGCTCACAATGGGAGAGAAGCATGGGTATATAACGAAATTGACATATCAAATTTTTTTTTTATCGGTTTTGCGATAAGTTGTAAACAAAAAATACCCATGGGCAGTCTCAAAAGTAATAATAATGTTATTGTGTAAGCTGCACTGCGACTCTAAGGATCTAGTCCAATTAACTTATTATTTGTGGTGGTTTCAGTCGGGTGAGATCGTACTTATGACGTCACACTCACTTCGTATGTGCTGGGAGGATTTCGATAACCATCTTGCTCAGCTGCGTACTGTGCCTACTATGTACCTCAAGTATTAAGTAGTAGGTATGCTAAGGGAAAGCTTGCTCAATTGGTTAATTTTCTAGAAAGCTCAACTGCGTCCTTAAGTATCTATAGTGCTCCCTACTAAGCCTAGAGCTACGCAGCTAGTCCTATTTCCGAATCAAATTTAATTATTTCGCATGGTTCTAGTCGGAATACCTCACTCTTTTGCAAAAGCGTAACATTCAAGTAGCATGTGTTGTAAGGAGTCCTCCTTAATCAATCGGAAGCTACAGATACTAGAATTCATGATGCCTATCTTGCTCAGTTGTCTAGTTCAGTTACCCAACCTAATCTGAGTCTCGTCAGGATCTCTAGCTGTCCAGTGAGGTGTCTGAAAATGAGACGTAAGGGAAGAAGGCCTATTGTTGGTTTCGCAATATCGGCAGTCAATCAGCCACTTCTTTCCTATATATATTTTAATGTCGTAGGATTCATCTAAGGGAGATTTTATTGCATTGTAATATGGAATAGGCAATCATTTTACAGGTGACCATATTATTTGAACCTCTAGCTATTTTCTCAAGTTTACAGAGTAAATTGTGGGTGGGAAACCAATTCGTACCACTATTCATATTCGTCATATTGTTATATTGAGTATGTTATCTTCGTGTAAAACAACATTTCGACCCAATAATAAGTAATATATTTCAGAATATGTTTAAAGTAATCGATATGAATTGTGCCTAGTGCACTCCAACATAATCCAGCATATACTCTTCTATTATCAATGGCCATTTCAATGATTTTTATCAACTGTTCTGGGGCGCGACTCCTATAGCTGGGCCTAGGGGGTCTTCAAGTATTTAATAGTTGACATCGACCATATATATTGGTGATTGTTTCTTAGCCACATTGTTTCAAATCAAAAGTAATTCTTGCTATATATATTGAATATTTTGTTTCTTTCATTGTTATTCCAACTTGAAGCTGCAGAATGAAAACACAATTTCCCTCAACTGTTGCTATTGGCTGAACGATTGTCAAGCCAAAGGATTTTGGCAAGAAATTAAGTTTAGTCCCTCGAGATAAAGTTTTGCGCTGAGAAACCCCACAATAGCAGCTACAGCAAATAAATTTGATTCGAAACTTGACAAAGTCTCGATTTATACATGGATTAGAAGAGTCGAAAACTTAGAACTGCAGATGATATCATATATTAAAATGCCTAAAGACAAAATACCCCTTCAAAAGTAAGCACAACAGAGCGCCATCAAGATGTTGGGTCACCACACTTGCTGCTTGGTCTCCCTTGCGAAAACTTAGTTCAAAGAACTTTACCAAACACAAAACAAAAAAAACTAGTTATTAACGACTGGCCAAAGAAGCGGGCAGATGACTAGAAAGATATTCATATGTAAAACTTTTCAAAGTAAACAAAGAGACAACAAAAATTCGCCAGTTAGTAGGAAACTTCATGTGAAAAACCAACGAAGCAAACGTTGGGCCATCATTTCATGGAACTGTTCGTTGACCAGACACCGGCAGACAGAAAAGTGCCATTTCCGTCTAAATAATCAGCCGCAACTAATATTTATGTCGAGCTATGTTCATATGTATGTATATATCTATTTAGTAGTACATAAACTGTAGCTCCAGAGTACACAGTAATAATTATGAACGTTGACCTTTTTGCCAAAATTTCCACAGCGAATTAGACGCGCTAAGGTGAAAGAACAGAGAACACAGAGCAAAAGCGCAAAAGACTTTGGAAACAAGTGGAAACGGTGAAGAGGGGCGCTGAGGAGGCGACACAATATGAAGCTAATGACAGCTGTTGAAAAAAAATATTAAGTAAATAAAATCACTGGGAAGAACAAGACTAAGATACAAAACAAAAAGGTTTAAAAAAAAAAACAAGAAAAAAATAATAAGAAAAGGCTGCTGCTGCTGACTGCAGAACAAAACGAATTTGGCCAAAACCAAGAAAGATACAGGCAGCATACTCAGACATGAAAGAAGATATACATGGAATGAGGAAGGACAACAGGGTGTTGGGGTGAAGGGGCGCAGTTGGTCTTCTGGTCTATATGTTGCCAGCGATGTGTGATATAACCTGGCGCTGACTTTGGCTTTTTGAAAGTTGAAATGCTGCGAACCAGCGCGCACCTAGGCAGTAGTATAGAGACCACAAACGAGTTTCCAACAAAAGAACTACTGACAGACGCATACCCCTCTCAAGTCCTACACTTCTCTGCAGCGCACTTCTAAAGATCACAACAACAACAGCCACAACGAATAAAAGCTGTGGGCGAAGACATTACTCTATAGCTAGTTGAAACGAAATGGAACTGTGAAACATTGGGCCCTAAAGCCGCGCATTGTCTAGCTTGAATCCTGTAAAAAGACAGGCAAGGAACGTAAAAGAATGCTTTCAGAAATCTCTTTCAGCCGAATTTAATTAAAAGCAAGAGCAAAAATATCAAATATTCCTTGCCTTGAAGCTCAAGTCAAAACCGTACAAATATTTTTTAGAGCTACCCCAATTGATTTGTAATTTAGTGATTAACTGAAGTTGGTACAACCAACATATAAAATGAATGTTATAAATGGCTCTATTGATAGTTACTGTACCCATTATCCCAGACAGTGTACAGCAAAATGCGGACACAATGTTTGGGTGTGCAGTTCAGTACAGAGAGTGAAAACTTTTGAAGAAATTGGGCTGAGAGGGCAATTTAAGAAACTTCTGAAAACGCGTGGTTAGAAAGAGACCACGTGTATTCATAAGAGTGGGTACACCACAAATTGTACTCTCTTGTATGGGTGCACCCTAAAGTCATGCAGATCTCTTATATGCACATACATATATAGACCTTAAATATATTAAAACTTTTCAAAAATATAATATGGCCCAGTCCTCTATTATAATAACTTTGCGTTATTAAGGCGCAAGAAATAGTGAGTGCCTAAATAAAGTTCTGCGAATATATAAACTTCTTTTGCTTCAAACATGTTTGTTATTTAATGTAAATTTGGGGGCTAATTTTGGTCTCTCCAAGAATTCGCCAAGGCTAAATAAATAGGGTGTCATCTTTTGTATGGGATAATCTCAATCAGTTATTATTCGAGAAAAGTTTGGCAGGAGATGTTTTAAGCATCTTCTCTTAAGTCTTTTTATTAGGTAGGTCCTTTGTCATAAGACTCATGGGCTATGAGACTATAATTTTACTTGCTGGAGAAAAAGGAAGTTCTGCTCATTTTGGGTACTGAGATTGACTCAATCGCATACAGAAATAAGGCGAGTACTGTTCTGTATAATTTGGAAACTATATATACAAATATATATATTTGAGTGGCATATCTCCAGTAGAGATAGAGCATCAGTTTGCAGCAAAGTTGTTAAGTTTACAAGAAACCTCAGGGCCTCTCCACGTGTGTCCATGTATGGCAGAAGGAGGGTTGTTTCATATGTGTCATTGACTCTTGTTTTTAATAAAAGCATAACAGTAGTATACATAACAATTTTATTGCTAAACTTTTCCAATACGGAGTAAACTAGCCGCTTCTAAAGATTATAAAAATAAATATCACTCTATTTATCTTCACAGTTTTGGATATGTTCTATATATGTGTACATAGATTTGCTTGTCTGCTTCATTGCATCGCTCTTTATCATTGTCAAATCAAACCTTCTTTGACCTTTTGCACCCACATCATATTGGGGATTGACCCCACCTTTTCATTTTTACCTATGAGGTCTGAGAAATCACCTAAAAGTGACAGTTAAAGCCGCCCATAATTAACAGCGTTCATCAATTACAAAAACCAAAGGCACACACAGAAACACGCACTCCCCACCCACACACATACATATATAAAAGCTGGCACGCCCAACCCCCTCCACATAGATAGATACACAGATACAGGCACACACAGATACAAAGTAAGCTTTAAACGCAGCAATCAGCCAGCCATAGAGCCGAGTCACCCCCGCTGTGAAGTTTTTTTTGTTTTTTCATGGTAATTAACATAAAGTGGTTGTTGATGTTGGATGGCGCGGGGAAACGTTGTAGGGTGGCTGAGAGGGGGTAGGGGTGAATGTCTCACAGTTGTCTTTTTGGACTTATTAAAAATAATGCGTGTACTTAAAAGCTTCCGCTTGCCCACACACTGGGAGAGATGCGCACATACTCTGACATATCTGACACATATTGGTAGACATAAATCTTGAAGATGAGTCTTTTCCTTCATACTGGAAACCTAATACTAGTAGCTGGAAAACGGAGACAATGTGCCAATCAGCCGAAACAAGAACCAACATGAGAAGAATACATACATCACAAAAATACTTTAACCATAACTCACAGGGTCACAGTGAGCTCCAATAGTCGCGAACGCTAATTTGTTCAAGGAATCCATTATTTGATGTCTGCTTCCAAAAGGTGTACAAAAACTATACTACTAGTTTTGATAAGGCTGATTTAAAATTGAATGTATTTTACAAATTCTATTTCCCATCATATAAAAAAAATTTTTTTACGTGTGGTGTATATCTAGTGTTAAGTTAAGTTATTTTCAAAATTTATGTAAACAGGTGTGTAGAAAACAAGTTTTTGCGACACTTTCGATCGTGTTCCATCAACGCTGGTTTTTTTAAATAATAGGAATCTTTAAATGAAATTCTTTATTAGGGTATATTTTAAATTTTGTCCATTTCCGATGTATTAAAACATAAAAAATTTCGCATTTTGAACAATTTTGAAATAACATTTTTATAGCCTATTTTAAGAAAAGCTTCAATACTTCTTTTTTCTCTTAAAAATGTTGATATTTTACTAAACAATAATATAAAAATTGTTTAGTACTGCCTAGAGAAAGCAGCTTAGTCAGATTATACAGATAATAATACTTGTTATTAATTATATTATACTAAAAATCTTAAATAAGTTTTTCTTTTTATCTTATTTCAAGACTTTTCATTTTTTTATTTTTATGCCAAAATTTTTGGTCTTATTTTAATAATTAAAATCAGGAATGCCAAAAATAACAACTTAGGTTTATTTTAAGCACTAGAGGTTGACCCTACTAATGGAATCCTGGTATTTACTCAGATGTTCATTTTATTTAAGAACAGTAGGTACTCAACGATATTATCTAAGAGGTTATCTCAAAAACCTTGCAGGAAAAATTAAACAGTCTGCCGGTAATTTTTGCAGCCCCATCTCATAGTACGTACTCTTAGTCCAAGGGCATTTACTTTTGTTACCTTGTATGAATAATTTTCTTTTTTTTTTTTTGGTTATAATATTACGTAAACAAGTTGCGGCGTTGCCCGAAAACAGGACACCCTTCAAAAAAATGAAAACGATTAAGAGCAAAAGGAATCCATTTTTCTTATTTTTTTTATTTTATACCAATGTCAACGTTTTGGCTCATATCACAATCCAGCTTGCATGTTTATGAAACAATATGGAACATTGTTACAAAAAATAAGGAAAAAAGTATCTGACTTTTATAGATTTTTGATCATTTTTAATGCCTGTACCAATAGGTTCAACAGTATTGAACTATGTGTAAGCAGGAATATATTTTTTTGTTCGGGAAAATCGGTACAGGGTATCTCACTCGGTCACCATCACGACTGTATTACATTTTTTTTTTTCGATCTTAACAGTTTTTGTCAAATGAGTTAATGAATGAGCAGAATTATTTTCTGTTGACCAATTGAACAACTTATGAACAATTTTCGGAATTGAATTGAAAACTTAGTACAAAAAAGGTTTCCTATAGGAAATGAGATACTTGGTTCCACTGTACTGTGTACCATATGTTTTGTATGAGAAGCATGCGGGCTAGACCCTAAAGCGTGCGTGTTTGTACGAAAAAGAAGGCTTCGTCGAATGGACGAGGTAGATGAGACACCTTTGTATATATGTACATATACATATATATAATACATAAATATATGAAATGCTAAACATGTGCGTCGCTGTCGCCACTTCCGTCAAGACAATCCATTAAGCTTCTTTTTTTTGCGTTTGAGGTATGTATGTACATAGTTTTGTACATATGTATGCATGTTATGTATATCTTGTATATTTCATCACAGGACATTCACCACAACAACAAGAACAGAAACGTAAAGCTCTGCCAAAATTTACGAATATAGTATTTAATTATTTGTTGTTATTGTTGCTATGCTTTATTTTTTTATAATTGTTCGAGCAACAAGTTTATAAAATCACGTTTTTTTTTTTTTTTCTGCTTAACTACGTTGTTTTATTTTTTTTTTTTTTTTTTTTTTTGTGATTTTTGTATTTATTCATAGAATACGTCGCGGGTCGTCGATTAGTTTTGGGCATTGGATTGTTAACTTGGCTCAGACTATTGGTCGGTTGGTTTATTGACATCACTCTGTCAGCGTCGCTGCTGCCTCTTTTATTTAATTCTTTTTTTTATTTTTTGTTCAAGTTCGTGAATTTTTAGCCGTTCGTTGACTTTTTGCCGCCTTTTGTTGCTAACATTATTTAATTTATTAAAGCCAAAAACTAATGTCATTTTAACGCCTGTTCTGTTATGTGCCTCAATTTCTAGTCGAAAGCACATCAAAACAGTTTCCAACGACATCTATAAACATTTATTTTTATGTACTTTCAAGAGTTGCAAGTTTTGGTTTCACATCATTTGATCAAAAATTTCCTGCACATGGCTTGTGGGGCGTTTCTTTGCTCATTAGTCTTTTTTTTTTAATGCGAATTATGAGGTCAGTCTGAGACATGGAGAACTTTCCATGTATGTGGCCTCCAACGAAGCAATGAGTGCACCCTTTTTTTTTTAGCTTTAATGTAAGCGGATATTGTGGGCGTTGAAAGCCGAGAAGCTCAGCTACCAAAAATAAACGAGGAACCTGCTTCAATTCTTAAAATTAAATATCACAACATTTTGCAATAATTTAACACTTGAATTATTTTCTACTTACAGGTAAGCTCCAAAAGCAATTGGATATGTATCAAAAGCGGTATAAAAATGAGGAAAAAGTGCGGTAATTATTAAGTTAGATAATATTTAAAGAACTTGATTGTTCTATGCATATGAAAGAATGATGTAAATTCTTTTTGCTTTTGTCCTGAGCCGCCGAGTTTTCTATTGTATTGAAAATTATGATATACGGATCTTTTATTTTAAAATATTTAGCGCTATTTTGTCTTCTGAAGAGCAGCTTGTCTGCTTCGCCTTTTACATTTCACTTAATCACTTAATGCAAGAAATTTTCAGAAAGCTTTATGCTCATTGTAGTCTTAAAGTTATAAACAAAAAAGTTGAACGAACCAATTTGTGAATAAAGAAAAAAAAAACTTACACACACATTTTAAAACTCACAAAAATTGTTCTTCCTCAAATCGAGGACGGAATTTTTGAAAACTCATACTTACAAAAGGTATAGTCAGCTTAGCTTAGCGTAGAGCTGTACCGAAAATGAGCACAAAAGAAAAATCATAACCAAAAAAAAAAATTCGACGAATACCATCTAACTAGCGTAAAAGTATCTTTACGATCCGTATTTAAGTAATAAAATAATATCCACAAAACCAAAATTTTGAAAAATATATAAAAAAAAAAACACGTTAGAAAACACGTTTTACAACCTAGAAACAATTTTTCAAGCAGCACCAAAGCTGGAGCGCTTTAATTTTGTTAGAGTAAAAAAGCAAAAGGTACCGCTGCACGCTCTCTCAACAAGAGCCGAAGTCATGCACACGCAACTTCGTGTCTGTTGCTTTGCAACAAGAGCGCGGCAAAGCCACAGAATTTTCAGAGAATATTTCAGTACAAAAATCATGCACACATGCATGCGTTTTGTGTACAACACAGTACGTGTGAACCATAGGCCCATGAGAAAGGGCCGTGCCGACCACTGATGTAGACTAAAATATAAAAATTATTTTCACTTCTTGGGGATACCCAAGATAGAGGTGTCTTAATATGTCTTATGAAAGAAAATTCTCAAGTCTACATTGTAGTTGGAATGACCTCTTCGTAGTATTTCCTGGATACCAATTGAATTTTGCATAATCAGTAGCGGCAAGCTGTTGTGGTACGAATTATAGGGTGGGCCATCTGTTGGTTTGGTTGTTAAACACTCATAATTCGGAACATACTCCTCAAAATTGGACAAATGTCATGTTCAAAACTAATGGAACAGGCGTACTATGAAAATCGTCGTTCTGTGAAGAAAACATAGTTGAGGTCAGTGTCGACGAGTCGCCGGGAACATCGACGTGCCTTCGTTCGCAAGAATTACACCTTGCTAGGACCATTTTGCAAATGTGAACTAGCCCATAGACGTACCGACATGCAAGAAAAGCTTGATGATCTTGCTCGCGAATCTGCCAAAGTTGGTCTTAGAATCAATGTCGCTCAAACTATGGAAATGCGCATCAAAACATCTTCAGATGAACCACTCAAAGTGAACAACCAAGCAATTGAATGTGCTGAAGAATTCCAATCTCTAGGAAGCATGATAACGCCTATAGGAGGTACCGAGAAGGATCTAGCTGCAAGAATTAAGAAAGGGATTGGTGCATTTACACAACTTAACAAGATATGGACATCAAAGTTTTACAACAGACCACAGTCACTATTTTGAAGTCTTGGGTCCTATCATGTACAAAAAATACGCAGCTTTGTCAACCGCTGTCTTCGCATGCCTCTTCTGGCATACGTAACGAAGAGCTCTGGTCAAGAACAGGCATTAGTGAGTGGACGTTTTTTGACCGATCAATTCTATGGGTTCTATATGATATATACGACCGATTTTGATCAAATTTGATACAGTGCTTGGGAGGTATAAAAGACTTCGGAACACCAAATTTGGTTACGATATCTTCAAAAACATAGGAAACGCAACGAATTTCGTTGAAAAAACGTTTTTTTGACCTATCTGTCCTATGGTAGCTATATGATATAGTCAACCGATTTTGATCAAATTTGGTTCAGTGGTAGGGAACTCTAAAAAACTATCAAACACCAAATTTGGTTACGATATCTTCATAAACAAAAGAGAACACAACGAATTTTGCGCCAAACACGTTATTTTGGTCGATCGGTCCTATGGGTGCTATATGAAATAGTCAACAGGTTTTTATCAAATTTAGTACAGTGCTTTGGACCTCAAAAAAACTATCTAACATCAAATTTGGTTACGATATCTTCATAAACAAACGAATTATCCATCTAAAACTTTAGGTTTTGAGAAAAATTGACTTTTTGTACTTTTTACAAAAATTCCCGTTATTTCCATAATTTTTCTCCGATTTTGATAAACAACCACTCGTAATTGATCGAACTTTATGATTATGAATTTTTTTACATTTTTAAATATACGTTCGAAATAGAATTTTTCTCAAAAATTTGGTAAAAATGGAAAATAACGATCAAACCGTAAATTTGACAAAAATATGCTCCAAGTATAATCGATATGCAATTCAATTGTCTCTTTAGTAAAAAAAAATAATCAAAATCAGTTTAGTACAACTAGAGATATTTGCTTTTAAGTAAAGACCCTATTTTATTTTTGGTTTTAGCATGCGCTTTTACAACAGAAATGAGTGAAACATGTTGAGGATACATTTTGCTGTAAACTAGTGTTATTTATCGATAAATTCATAATAGTCGATAGTAGTTAAGGGTACAGTCTGATCGGTTTAATAATTTTGTTTTGCTTCTTATAATGTTTACGGGCCTAAGTGTGCTGGTTTCAAGCCAGCGGCCGCTTCAACCTAACCTATAATGTTTACACATGTTTTAGTTTATGAACTTTAGAATAAATACCTATGATTATTTAAGAACCGATGTCTAATTGTCGATAGTTGTTAAGTTTAGATTATGACTTGCGTGATTTGTTTTGTTTTATTTTTTTATGATGTTTACATTTCTTATAGTTTATCAAAATTGAAATGAATATGTTTGAAAACCAAGATACAACTTTCAAAACATACGCACGAACTATTAACTATAAATATATCTTGTTATAATAAATATTTCTGGTAAATCGTTCTTAAAATATTTAGATAAATATATCATGCCAGACATGCACTCAATTTCGTGGTAAACTCTTCTTGATTACTGTATAAATAGGTTTCCATTTCATTAAACAATTTATGAATACAAAAATTAGCAGAGTTTTGGAAGAGTTTTTGGACCTTGCGCAACTTTACCAGATCTTATCAGCATTGAGCGAGAGTGTGACCCGAAAAGAGAGGAGCGGTAGACCATGTGCATTGTGCTTAATTTCCGGTTTCAAGTGTCACATTTATTTCTACCCAAAAATATGGAATGAGCCATAACAAATACACATATGAGTTTACTATGTATGGCTTTGTTTATGGGTTTCCTTAGCTTACCCTTACCCTCTTCTGCTCATGCATGCCGTGTTGCCACCGTGCCCTTTTATACACATGCCTCATGCCACAGCCACAAGGTATGGTATGGAAAACATCTGGCGTGGCGCGTTGCTCTCTCACTTGGCGGCAGCGCGGTGACAGCTGCTAAAAAGGCCATTTTTTCTAGGGCTGATTCGATCCGTTTCGCCGGAGACTGTTACTGAGTTGAATTCCTTTCCTTCGGGCTTGGTTTTTGGAGTGCACGATTGAACTGTCAATAGGGCAATAAAATATTTGAGGCTGGCTAATGAAGCGATGCCAGCAGTTCAGGATTGCATTTACCCTGGAATGTATGTATATTGTAATTATTTGCCTAAAATTACAGAAAAAATTATTGAAGTGTTTTATGAACACTCCGCGCCACTTGAATAGCACAAATTAATTTTTTGTGATAAAGATAACTGATGGAAATAATAAATTTATTTAAAAATCGACTTTTTATTAATTTTAGTTTAACAAAAAATACATATGAGTCCTTTTACTTTGGCTTTTTATAACTTCCAAACTAAAGCAGCAAGATGGATATTTTTTACTTAAGTTAATTAATAGTTGTAAATACAATAATTTTTAGGACCAAGGCATTTTTATTATAAAAAATAAACTTGAAACTGATCGAAGAAACATAGTCGATTGATATAAAAAAATTTTTAACAGAAGTTGCTAATCTGGGAATCCAATTATTTTCGCAAAAAAAAATGGGAGTTTCCTCAAAACAAACTTCAAAGAGGCATCTCCATAAAAAAAAGGTGTAGACTCTTTTGCATAAAAAGTAATATAATTAGTTAAATTTTTAAAAATGATTGAAAACTCGTTATTCGTTGATCAAAGAAGCAGTGTAGTTGAAAAATATTCGTAATATGGAAAAATTCGTTGTTAAGAGAGATCACTTGTTTAAGAAAACAAAAATATTAAAGTAAAAATTTCAACAGCATTGCTTAATTTATAAATAATAGCAAAAAAAAACCATTTATTAATAAATAATACATACATAGATAGACAGTTAATTATTTTTTCTTTTGTTGAAAAAAGACTTGATATTTTGAAAAAAATCGGTTTTAGTTATCAATTTTTATTAACTTGAAAATTTTTAAAAATGTAGGTGTGCTATTGAATTGACCTGGAGTGTACGTATGTATGTGTAAATGGGCTAAGTGTTGTGAGTCGTGCGTGTGTGTGTAATTTTTTGCAATGACGCGGCATTTTCCTATAGTCTTTAATTTTTTGTTGTGTCTTTTTGCTACTGTACCGCAGTGTTGTGGGGTTCATGAACCGCTGGCAAGGACAAACCGCAGGCAGATCGATCACACACAAACTTAAACTGTGCATACGATGTTTCCAATCCCGTTCCCGTTCCTCATGTTGCTGCTGGGCTGCCGTGCCAAAAGTCATGTGCCATATTCCACTTGTTTCTGTCAAGCAGGCACGTATTTACGTAGTCATCTCTTCTTTTTGTTTTATTCCTGTCCACTTGAACCCATAATTCTTGGAATTTAGAGAGACAAACAAAGAAAAAAAAAAAACAACAAACTAAAAGTCGCAGGCGTCTGTCTGCAGATACAACAACTACAGCATCTCCTGCGTGATTCACGCACGCTCACGAAAACTCCAAATCGAGTTGGTTGGCAACATTGGCTAAAAGCGTGCAAGAAATCACTGACCTTGACTTTAAACAAAGTTTAAGGCCCTTAAAGTTGCCAATACCCATACATAGATACGCACACCAACACACACACACGCACACATACTTAACATAATTATATAGCCAAGCGATCAAAGCGCGCAAGCATTTTTAGACTGGTTATTGTGCGCAGTCGCAGTCGCTGTCGCCGCTGGCATTGCCGCTGCCGGCGCCGATGCTATGCGCGCTATTCTTAAGCCAACACCAACACGCATCATGACATCAACACACAGATACACACACACAAATACACGCACAGACTTTTACATTTTTCCTATTGCATCAGCGCGCGTCGCTGCTTGGAAAAAAAAGCAGCAACAATAACAAAGAGTTAACTAAGCTTGGCCCGTTGCTCTTTGTGCTGACGGACTGACGGACTACCTGACTGACTGTCTGACAGACGACTGCCTGCTGGCTGCTGCTATTGCTCATGTTGTTATTAATTGCTGTTGTAGTAGTTTTAGCCATAAAAACTTATACTACTAACAACATTTCTACTAATAATAATGCCAAGAGCAACAAAGCATTCAACAAATTGTATTCTTAGCCACATCTTTGTCCCTTTTTAACCGTCACTTGCCGCCTGTTGTCCCACTGTATCTCTGAGTTTCTTGTTCCTTCTTCTGTCTTTCTTTTTCATGAATAACCGTTTCACTGTTCACGGTGTACAGTGGTTCTTGGGTAATTGAATGTGTGAGAAAATTACATGAGTTGCTCGCTTGTTATTAGACATTTTTAGAGGTCTAATGCATCCATTTAGGTAATATACAACTATGTTTAACACTACGGTGGGAAATTGGAATTTTTCGTTGCTGGTGTAGATCCTCTAATAAACTATAGATTCGAGCAGGACCTTTAATGCTGTATTTAAATAAGTCAAAAAAATAAATTCAATTCAGAACTAGTGGCTATGTACTGACCTTAAAAACTCTCAAAATTATATTATTTATTAATAATAAAATTATAAAACAAAGCTCACTGCTCTCCCTCTAGCTCTTACCCTTTGGACTCGTCGTTAGGTTAAGAAATGGGTAGATCAATTAGCCACAGCTGATTCTCCTAAAATATTAGGTTAAACCGTTGCGGCGAGTCGTAAGTTTTTAAGAGCATATAGTAGAATCTGCGTTTGAAGCGATTTAATTTTTTCTTAACCCCCTCCCTCTCTCTGTCTGATGGATCCAAAGCGGAGGGGCGGGAAAAAACAATCTGCTGAGTAGTTAAAACAAAAGCTTCATATATTTCGGTGTCCTTGGATTCGGGCAGATTAATCAGTATCCTTGTCAAAACATTTTTTTTTTTTTTTTTTTTTTTTTGGAAAAAGTGGCGACATGGTCATGTCGGACATTGTTTTCTGTAAATAGTGGCAACAGGCAGATCGCTGATCAGATGTTTAGTGGTCGTCCGTGAACAGCGATGCCAAATATCTTAAAACGAAGTTTTGTTCTCAGGACTGTTCCAATTTGAAAGTGTCTACTGTACTAACACTATTACACTAGTTCCCAGTTTGTACCCCGTAGGTTCGTACTTATGTATGTAGGTATGTACAACGGAAATAAACGCTAGCACAGTCACTTACATGAATATTGACATGACCAGCTCTTGGTTATTTTGCAGGTTGTTAATGTGTTTGCATGTATGTATGTGTATGTATGTATCTTTTAAGCTGTTGGCCTTTTTTTTCTTTCTTTATAAACATTGTTGTCAGAATCTTTGTCCACGCCTTGTCTGTTATTTTTACACTTTGGCTTTAGTTGTGTTAATGGTCTGTGCTGCGCTGCAGCAATAATTACTCGAGAATGAGTGAGAGAGATTTGGGAGCGGGGAGCAGCGAGCAGCGAAAAGCAGCAAGGGTCGCTCGTCAGCAAAGAGGAAGCATAGTTGAATGCGCACCATTTGCTTTGTTAATTTAATACTTGCACAAGAACAACAAAAACAACACCAAGAGCAATAGCAGCGAATTACAACAGCACTCTTAATACCCTTTATCCATAGAAATAAGAGTATTATATATTTGTGCGGTTTATGTAACAGGCAGAGAATTGAGTCGTGTTCTTCCGCAGTATGAACACTTTAATCGCGGAGAGTATAACTTGTCGATATCTTGCCACGTTCCTCCATGAGTAAATTTTATGATTTAAACTCATTAATAATGAGTCATTATCTATCGCATTCGATGAAACGATGAACTCCATGAGCTCTACGGTTATATTGACATAGTCAAGCGAATAAATATCCAGCGCCTCTGATGGCTCGGTCATGTTGTTCGTATGGATAAATAAGATCCAGCATGTAAAGTTTTCAATGCGGTCTACCCGGGGAAGCGAAGACCGTTCTCCCATTGAAAGCACCAACTAGTAAGCTCACTAGCTAGCTAGTGCCATAATTGTCAATTAGGTGGACACAAATGTCAACAGGTCAAGGGTGCTGCAAGGCGTACCCGCTTTAGGCACAAGGAAGAACAATTATGCGATTATTATTTAGGCGACACGCAGAACCCGCATTATTAGTGTGATCGCTATTCTCAATAGGGAGGACCAGAATCGGAAGCAATCTAACAAGGTGCTGCGTAGATGTACGAAAGTAGTTACCAAAAAATAGCGGCAAACATTAACACTTATTTGGTTTTAGACTTTTTGGATGTTCCTGCAAACATTAAGCTATAGAAATTCCATTAGCATTTTCTTAAGACCGAGATACATTTCGACTGTACTAATAATTTTGTATTTCTCTTTATAATTCGTTCCGGATGTAAATAGGTAAGATATACATTTGTGATGTTAAGACAGCACACCCAAAAACAGCTATTCGTCTCCTGAAATTCTATTCCGGACCAAGCCGTTATCAATTTGTCTATAAAATAATTTTTTCATTTGTCTTTTTGTCAAATATCGCTTATTTCATAATGTCGTTCATAATTAGTTTTATTCAGTCTACAGTCCTTTGGATAAATTGGTTGCATAAAGTTATTTTAGCATCATTTCCGAATTATTTCACGATTAGTAAGCCTTATTAGGTTTTGATTTAATTTAATTTTAATAATACTAGATAAATCATGTTTCAAATTTTCAACCAACCGAAGATTTGTGTGTCTACAAATAAATTTTAATCTCATGAAAGGCTACAAAACAGAACACGTGACGAGGGTACATTTTTATACCCTGTACCTATAGGTACAAAGGGTATACTAGATTTGTGCAATGTATGTAACGGACAGAAGGAGGCGTGGCAGACCCCAAGTCCTTTATACCAAAATGCTTATCATAACCTCGGGTAGCGATTGAGCCATGTCCGTCCGTCCGTCCGTCCGTCCGTCCGTCTGTCCGTCCGTATGAACGCCTAGATCTCGGAGACTATAAGAGCTAGAGACACAAAACTTTACCAGCTGGTGCGCATATTTCCTAAGCAGATGAAGTTTGTTGAATCATGTCAATATCTTCCCCCGTTCCTCCGCAATAGAGTTTCGCGGTTTTTAGCCACACCGTTTAGTATTTTCATCTGAAATTTAACAGAGCGATGCGTTGTAGTTACATGCATCTATGTGTAAAAAATGAACAAAATCGGACAAATACAACAGAAGTTATAGTCAAAAATGTGCAAATTTCACCTCCCCTTGCCAATAAACTGCATCAATATTTGACTCTACGCAATTATGGCTACAAGTGACCTAGAATCATAATTTTTGGTAAGCTCATTCATGTGGCTCTAATGAACAAATCCACATCCAAATTTTATCGATGCGGTCCCCCCACCCCCCGCAATCCATTTACCGTGTTTTCTCCCACAACCCTCAACATACCAACTTGAAACTTACCCCATATACTTTAAATAAATTCTTTGACGTAATATTTGAGTTTCATCAAAATGGGTAAAAATTTAGGGAACTTATAGGTATAAATATCGATTTTCACCAAAAAAAAATAAATTCCAATTGGAAAGTTCTTAGATGGAATATGCAGGAAAAATTTTTTTGACACAAAAGGTACAGGGTATTCCACTGTCGGGCACCGCCTCGACTGTACCACATTTTTTAAGTGAATAATTGCGCTGAATGAAATTAATTAATATGTTTACTTTTGCACCAACGAAACGGCATATGACGTACTTGTTACTAAGTAAAGTCAACTACATAGACATATCGAGAGGGGAGAAAAGATCATTAACATTCAAACTCTTCGGGAAAAGGTCCATAGACACCTCCATGATACATATACAGAATAAACTGCTACAATAGTCTAATAAGGTATGTCTACTAAATTGGTATGTAGACCTTTAAACAATAAAACGTTGAGTCTTCTCAAAACAGCTTCTCTACAGCGCAAGTCACTTTTCTCCAACGTGTCTTAAGTTTTTACGTATTTGGCGCTAATAATAACATATTTTTTGTAGGTGCAGGGTATCCCACTGTCGGCGATCGTTTCGAATTATTTAAATTTTTTTTCTTTCATCAATCGTATCATGTTGTTGTTATTATTGTTGTTACAGCCCTTTAACATTGCAGCGCACACTCTCTTGCTCTTTTGCCTCTCTCTCTCGTAAAAGTAACTGTGGTTGCAGCAAATGCGCCTCACAGCAGCAACAACAACAACTACTGCAACTCGTTGACTCCCACACAATTGCTCAGAAACACTCAAAAACGCTGGAAATGAGTGCGACGGCTCTTGCTCCCTCGCGCAATTTATGTATGTACTAAATGTTCTGACTCTGACTACCTCCTGACGAAAAAACATGAGTGTTTGTATGTGCGTGTGTAGGAGGTTGTCAGAGGTCAGTCTCATCGCTGGCAGCGCAGTCAGCAGGCTTGTTTCGTTGCCATTTCATTTCATTTCATTTCAGCAGCTGCCTGCCTGCTGTATTGTTTCTTCTTGTATCTGTGCGTTGGTTCGCTTCGGTTTGGTTCTGTGGCCCAAACTAGATTTTGTGCTCATTCTTTGTTTGCGTGTGTATGTGTGTGTGCCGCCGAACTGGTTGTGTGAGTTTCTGGCTTGGCGTCGTTGTGTTTCATTTTCATTGTGTTCCGTATGCCTGCTGCCACCGCTACTTTTGCTGCTTGTATCTTGTAAATTCTTCTCTGTTTACTCATTCAGTTCTTAGCGCTCGTCACATCAACAACGTGGATAAACGTACGCGTCGTCGTTTTCGTTTCGTCGCGTTGTACGTTTTTCAGGCAACTGTAGTGTGTGTGTATTGCCTGCGTGAGTGTGCTTGCGTGCAAAAAAAAAAATCAAGAAAAGTATTAATAATATAGTGTAATAAATAAATAAAAGTGCAGCGCGTATATTTGCATATTTATGTGTATATTATGTACGTATAATAGTAATAATAAAAACAACTTCAGTTTTTCCTGTTCTGCTTTAAACACTTATAACAACCAACAACGACGCCAACGCTAGCAAACAGACGCACAGCCAAAGCGTCGCTGCCGTCGTTGGCAGCGCCAGCGACATCAGCAGCCGCAGAGTTCATCAACTTGTTTAGAATCGGCCCGGTGTGTGTGTGCGTGTCTATCTCTGTGTGTATCCGTGTGTTGTTGCCTTTTCCTGCTCGCTTTTTACGTTTCATTTGTCTATATGTATCTATGTATATCTGCGCCGTGGCTGCTACGTTTTTGTGCATTTACATTGCGCGCTGTTGCTGTTTTGTTTGTTGCAGCTTGCAGTGCGGCAATCAACTGCAACAACAACAGCAATAACAAATACAACGATACTAATAATAAAAAAAAAGAACGTCTTGCTGCGCCTTCTTCAACTTCTTCTACTTCTTATGCTGCTATCTCCTGCTTTGCTTTGTGTTGTGTTTGTTCTTTTTGCGCGCGAGTTTCGTGCCTTCGTTGTTGCTGTTGTTGTTATTGTTTATATTAACTTTTACACATTTTTTGTTATTATTATCTCATTTCTTATTGTTGCGTTAAAAAAAGACTGACGCTGCGTACAGACGCGGCCAAAAAGTTGTCACGCTTCAAGTGCAATTATTGCAGCTATATACACAAATTTATATTTACGTTTATAAGTGTCTGTGTTTTTAAAACACTTGTCAAAAACCAGGAAAAAAAAAAGCATAAAAGCGTTGGCAAAATTTTAGACATAAAATTGTTTAATGCGAAGCAGACTTTTGTTGTGTGTCATTTGTAAAAGTTCAATGAGTGCTAAAGAGCTGTCAATAAGACTAATGAACCAACGAACCCAATTAAGACTAATCAATGCCAAGCTTGACGAAAGCCTTGAAATTGTTGAAATATTGAAATGGATATGCGAATGAAAAATTGCTGTTGTCGTCGCTCAGATTGACTAAAGATCATAAACTGGCATAAGTAGTTGGCCTATTCTACGCGCAAGGTTTAAGCCTAGGAATACGTCTGTTAAACATAAGCCTTCACCGCATTCTTAATCTCTCTACTTGCCATGGAAATATATAGCTAATTTGCTTGACGCACATGCAAAAAGCAAACATATAAATTTTTAAAACAATAAACAAATTTTTTTTTTGTACTTGTCTCGGTCAACAAACAACACGCCGTGAAAAGTGCGACAACCTTTTGACGGGCGAGCCCCGTAAATTGCACTCATTTAAACCCACGACCTTGCATCAAGAGTGTGCCTATTTAATTCGCCGCAACTGTATAAACAACAATATTGTTGCTGTTGTGCTTGGCTCCGCTGTTTCGCCGCTGCTTTTCGATGCGGAAGAATAAAACATGATTATATTTTTTTTATATAACAAATATTATTACGGCAATGTTCTTTAATTTTACTCACACATACGCTGTTGACTTGATGGACGGCCGATCAGGCTGACGAACAGACAGACCTGACGGACAATTGGATTCAAGTCATTAAAGCACAACAGGCTTTTGAGGTTGAGATTTGTGCGTATATGTATGTATGTGTGTGTATGTGTGTGTTTGTATTTTGTATCTTTTTTACATTTAGCTAAAAACCTAAAACAAACGTGTTTCAAAATTATTAAAAGCAAAGCGACGGCTTTTTAAGGTGCTATCCATACTTTGTTTATTTGTTGATTTCAAGCCCAGATATTTATACAGAATAGTAGTTTATTGTTGTGTTCTAGAATAACCACAGCTTAAAAAATGTGTAAACCTACACCAGCTATTAATAGCAGTTTGTATAATCTGAATTCTTTAGGTTTGAAAACTAATTCTAACTTGATATAAAATATTGAAAAAGCTTGTTTTTTTACCCCAAGTTTTCTTCTTCTTTTTTTTTTTTTTTGTTGCGTGTCAAATTGATTTTGCAATACTTGTTACACATGTGCATCAGGAGAGCTTATATAATCATTATAGAATGCAAACATATTGAACAAGTGCGCGTTATATGCCACATGAATTATGTATATTTAAATACACGAGTATTTCCTGCTAACGTTTCCTACACATATGGTTGGGTCCCACACCGAACATGGAGAAATATCTTAGAATTGTAGTGTTTTTTTTTTTTCTAGAGCTCGGCCGTCAATCTTTTAGTTTACGAACTAATTTCATATTTGTGTTGTTTTCATTATCAAAAAAAAGTCGCGCTTGCTTGCGCCGACTGGGGCTTGCTTCATTTCTTCTTGTGCATTTTGTTGTGGTCCCACGTAATAGATAATGCAAAGATACACAACCAAAATGGTACAACTCTAATTGAAAATGTTAAAGCAGATAGTAAGTTAATGTTGGTAAATATTTATCAAAATATTACACACTCAAGACGTGAGCAAGACACGTACAATTTGATTAGATCTCAATTTCGGGGAAGAATGTTTCGAGCAGGGCTGCAAACGACAGAAATTTTGTTTGAGGTTTGGATCACGGTCTCGAATCTATGGCGGCATACTTGGTTGAAGGTTTATGAACCTCGGTTATATTTAAACAACTTACAAAACAAAATCAATAAAAAGCGTCACAACATTGTATGATATATTTACAGCTTTTTTTAATATATACTCGCAATAAGCATAAATATTTTATTAATACTTAAAATTATTTTTCACATAATAATTCATAATTTTATTTATTTATGGAAAATTCTAGAAAACAAAAAATTGTTTCTTCATAGGAAATGTATGCCTCTTTTTATTTTTTTTTTTTTTTGATATGAGAGTTCAGAAACATACATTGAAAGACGGCATCATGTTGTAGATCTTTCGGTTAGATTTGAAGTATAAATTGTCTAAAACTCTTTGTTACTCATGAAATTAGTTTTTATATTGGTTGATTTTACTTAAAGTATCGATTCTGTCATGAACGTAAGTTTAATAAAATTAAAAAAACAAACTTTTCTTTAAAAAAAAAACAGATAAGTTCATTTGATGATTGTTCCAAATCAAAAACCAAAAAAATCTGGTTGTACCGAATATATGTTCTGTTTTTCGGGAACTATCAATTTTTGAGATTTTTTTCAAATAGAAATGGTCACAAAATGGGAAAAAGCTCAAATATTTATTTAGTCTGGCCTAAAATGTGCCCAAATTTATAATTTCATATATATATATTTTTTTTTTGTTTGAAAAACGATTGACGAGGGCCGCAAACGGAAAAGCGTACCAAAGCGTACCTCTTCTAGAAAACAAAAAATTTTGTAAAACAATTTTAACACTTAACACTACGTTCACGTGAAGCAATAGTTAATATGCGGGTTAGCACCAGTTTTGTTTAAAACTCGTTGGCAGCGCTACTACACCAACTTGTATTTATTACGTGTTATACTTTTCGGGCCGCCACTGTAGCCAGTTGCGCTTGTTCTCACAGGACGAAGAACCGTCAAGAAGAACTATAAGACAATACATAGACGAAAGCATTTAACTCATTAACAAGCGACCTGCGGACGGACAGACAAACAGACCCACAGACATAACGCAATTCAATAAAAAGCAGACAACGACGAACCACAGACACTACAAAACGCAGTAAGAATCGAGCGGATAAAGAGTTGCCAAGTAAAAAAGATACGTCGCGAAAAAAGTGCAGCCAGCCAGGCCGGCAGTGGAAGACAACGCCATTGACCTGCCAGGGCAGCCAAAGCAAAGTATACACACACATACATACATAAGTGCAAAAGAGGAGAGTATCTTGTAGAATGTTTGCGGTGTGTATGTGTTGGTGCATCTGAGAGGAGTTAATGTAAATGTGAATGGGTTTGTGTTCTGTGTTGTCTGCTAAATTGGATGCTGCTATCATCTCATTGCTCTTCTTGTTGTCTGTCCCGTCCGGCGGCTGCTGTTGTTGTCTGCAGCTTGCGCTCCCTTGTGTGGGAGCCGCTGTCGTCGACGTCGTCGCAGTTTTTGCCATTGTCTTTTGCGTTCTGCGAATAAAATGCGCGTCGCCATTGCTAAGTAAATTTCATTCAGTTCAGCTGTTGGGGCTTAAATGCGACTCTGTCTGCTATTGCTGCTGTCTTGGGGGGTCGCTGCGCTGACGCATGGCCATAGGGAGTAACCAGCCGCAGCAGTAGAAACGGCAGCTGTCAATTTGCAATGGGGCGCAGGAGGAGCCGCCGCCGCCACTAAAGGCGTCTCAAAATTCAACGAATTTGCAGCGCTTCGCCTGAAACGACATATAAAATTTGCATCGAACGTCGACGAGGACGGGTCGTGCTTTGGCGGTGCCTTTGTTGCTGTCGACAGCAGCGGCAACTCACACACACACACTCACACTTGCGCCACTCCACTCTAGTGAACCCGCAGAAGTATTTGTAAATGTATCTGTATCTGCAGGCGCTCTGTTTAGAAGCGTAGCGCGCAGGTAAACGTTACTGCCATATTCGTTTGGTCGTGCCTCGGTTTGCTTTTGTTTTTGTTCTGTTTTTTAGTTTGCGATTTGTATGAAGCTTCTATGCTTTTTTTCGTTTTGTTTTGTTGCTTTTTTGCGCGTGTGTTATGGCTCTTTGGATGGATTTGTTGTGGTTGTTGTTGGGTACCATTGAACTCTGGCAGGGAATGCATGGAATTGAAACATGCCTGGGTCGCATTTGTTTTTGCTGTTTAGCCTAGAAGTTGCTAGCAATTTTGACCATATTCGAATGTTGCACGTTGCAGGCAGGCATTTTGCATTCCGCATAATAAGAATTGAAAATTCTTAAGTTGTTGTTATTGCTTATTGCTTGAACTTGTCTTGTTGCAAGTTGTAGCCTATGCGATGTATGTGTGTGTGTTGCTAGCTGCCATGAACTTGATGATGTGGTTGTTAGTTGTAGCTATTGAAGGGGAAACATTGCAGCACTCTTCTTACATCGAATACAGTCTACAAAGCCATGAAATTTATAATCTTGTACAAATTGTTTTGCATTAGTAATGCCAGGCGCAGTTTGTTCCACTTCGCACACCACACACAAACGTAACGTACGTCGACGTCGCTGTTGCCGCCACACTCACACTCTTTATTTAATTACCAGCACCGCGCCCTCAATGCAGTACTCTGGCCGACGATTATTAGCTATTTTTAAAAATTTTTACAAGCGCTCTGGAATTTTTACATATGCGGCCGCCCAGCCACTACCCAACCAGCAAGTCAGTCAGTCCCCCCCCAGATAACGCCTTCCATGCAAACGGCTAAAAGAAAACATATGGCGCAGGCATTGAGCTGACAAATGAAGATACACTTTTTGTACTGCCGATCTTTATCTTTATGTCATGATATATGATTGTATATATAATATGTACATATGTGTATTTAATGTTGTGCCGATTTCGTACTACCGTGCAATTTGTGGTGGCTTATCTAATCATTGACTCTGCTCGACTCGGTCACTCACTATCAATTAATATACAATATATATTTTGGATATGTTGGTGTCATAGGCAATGATTTCGTGCTAATACTTATGGTTCCTGTTGTTGTCGTTGTCGTTGTTGTAGTGATGACAGGTTAGAGCTATTCTTGTATTATTAACTAAACCTGTTGAAATGCCGCCAAATAAACCAGTGAGTCAAGTTTGTTAGTGTGACCAGAGCTATATAAGTAAAAATTACTTTTTGCGCTGGCACAATCGGATATCAAGTGATAGCAACGCTGTAGATCGATAGTTATTTTTCGTCTTTTTTTTTTTTGTTGTGGCAAGTCTGTTTGCAACAGTTGGCAACGCCAGACCACGACAACTGCAGTAAAAACCAAAAATGCAAATGGCAAAAACACATGCCAAAAAGCCGCCATGTGACATATTATTTACATGTGTATTGCATGTTGTACGCTGTATGTGTGATTTATGCTCTGTTCGTGTCGTCTGGCTATTTTGTCTATGTACAGAGAATTTCTAGCTGCGCAGCTATGTACATACATATTTACAAATTCATGTTGGCTGTTGCTGCAATGACGGCGCTGCCGCTGCTGCTGCCGACGTTGTCTGCGACTTTGTTTCGCCGCAACGTCATTGCTCGCCATATCAACAGAAGACAGAAGAATAAGAGAAGAGAAGAGCTTATGCTGCCTGCTGCACGACTTGAAAGTTCTGCGGCGTCATAATCATAGGCGTTACATACAAACATAAAAAAAAAAAACCAAAATACCCACTCAATTGCTCTTTGCACTCGGAGAGAAAGAGCGCATATCGAATATCTGATTGTAATTGTTTTTGTTATCAGGGCTGCATACCAATTTCTTTCGCAATAAAACGGCTCGAACTCAGATTATGGTAGATGTGCGAAAAGCGAGCAATGTTTTAAAATATAAATTTTCTTTCGCACCAAAATGGCTGGAATATTCTTAAAGCAAAGCGAACCGTTCCCTTTTTCTTTAAACTGGAACAATATTTTGTTTTACAAGGGGAGATTGTTTCAATATTTTCTTTAAAAGTTAAAATGGTAATAACAAAAATTCAGATAAAATTAAAAGAAAATACAAAATATTTGCTAAATATTTGGCGTGTACATTGGAGGCTTTCAAGAACCACGAACTCAATGCCTGAAATGATGGGCAAAACAATTAAGGGAACCTAAAATTTATAAAAGTTAACAAATTATTTAATAATATATTTTTTTTAAATAAATTGAAGCGTTCTTAAACATTGGCTTACAGGACTTTAGCAAAAAAAAAACTTTCCTTACCCAACCCCTTTACTAATACATATTTGTAACTCCAATTAAGGTTAATAAAAAACATTTCTTATTCAACTTTATAAACCACTAAATGGAGTCATATTTTTATGTTAAACCATCTGTTTATTAGCCTTTAGCCTTAATTATTTAATATATTCGCATATTTGAAACTAGAACTGTTTTAATTTTTTTGTTCCAATACTTTATCATATCAATCAATTTAATCTTTTCAAAGCTTTAGCATTTTAGATATATGAATTGGAGCCGAATCTAAGTTTTATCTTTATCTATCGGTAGAAAAGATATGAACAAACGCGATATTTGCTTTAGGATATTTATATATGTACATATATAATTTTATAATAAAATTTAGTTCAAAAAATTTATTTAGTGATTACAAATTTTTTTGTAAATCTTATTTATTTACAAGTCTCGGTGAGGGCTTTTAAGATAATTTTTGTCTTTGTTAGTATTCGCCAAGACCAAGTAATTGTGGTTTAATCTTGTGTAGGGCGAAAGTTGGCAGGAGATGGTTTTCAGTCTTTGAATATACCATTTCTTATCAGCCCTACTAAGCACGAACCAGAAATTTCTAAACATTTGCAGCCATGGTTATTGTTGCTTTCATCGGCGAGGTCGTTGTTCGGCGCCCAAAATTGGAAAACATGCGCATATAAACGAGAGAGAGCGAGCGCGCTTTTGTTATCGGTTTATCGCTTCCTGTTTGCTGTCGCTCATTCTCATACTGCGTTGCTCTCTCATGTCTCTCTTCAAATGCGCAACCTGTAGCGCGCGCAAAATGAATATGGAAAATTGTTGCTTGGTTTTTGTTTTTTTTTTCGGTTGGAGTAGGAGGTGAGGAGTGTGTTTCAGGTCGCCATGTTGTTTTAGGGGTTGCTAAAAAACTTAATCGCAGCAATGGTTGCATTTTGTGGCAAGTTGTGTTGTTGTTGTTGTTGTTATCGGGCCGGCATTCAACAGTTCGGCTTTTGCGCGTTGTCATGCTCTGCTCTCTCTTTGCCCAACGTGTGAGAGTGTGTGTGTGTGTGTGTGAGTGAATTGTTGTTGTTGTCATTTTTGGGGGGGTGCCTTGTGTTGCTTGCTTACAGTAAATAGGAAATTTTGTAGCGCACTTATGTAGGTACATACATATGCATGTACATATGTATATATTGATTTTTCCCAACTTGTCAGTTTGACGTCTGACTGCCGCTGTCCCCCGGTAATTGTGGGTAATTTTGTTTTATGCCGCTTTAATTTGCAGTCGCTTGCATTTCTGTCTGCCAATTCGCCCTGGCGTACCCCCGCGCTTTCCATCTTATGACTGCGCTGCAAATGGCAGGACATCTGCCTCTTGTCGCACGCTCTAGGCAGCGACGTCGTCGGCGTCGTCAACGACATTCTGAGCTTTACCCGGGTCGCTGCATAATGCGCATAGTTAGTTTTGCAGGGAGCTGCGTCGCGTACGCGTCGTCGTTGTAAGGACTTTTTTGTGTGAGCGTGTGCGTGCCTCATATTATTGTGAATTTAGCGGAAATTATAAAAAAATGGATAAATTAATTTGAATCCGTATAAAGCGTAGCTTTTAAAATTATATTCCTAAAGTTTTTAATAATAATTGTGCGTTTTATTTGTGTTTTTTTTTGCAGTATTTTCCTTGCATTTGAGTGTGCGCCTAAAGTTATGCTACAAAAATATTAAATAAAAATTATTGTTCCAAAATTGGCTGTTAAATTTTCAAAAGGCAGCTGCAGCAACAACAAACACTACAACAATTCGACGCAGTAGCAGTTATAATAATAAAAAAAATCATACGAAAATAAAACTTCAAAGGTAAGTGTGTGTCTGTCTATCTGCACCCTATATATATATACCCTATGTTTGTATACGTGTGTTTGTGTGCATGATAAATGTACATACAGCTAGTCTAGACAGTTGCACAAAATATTACCCCCAACCCGCCCCCATTGGCGGTTTTTTTTTTTTTTTCTTTCTATTACTTCTTTTTCCTTGGGGGTGGATTTCCTTTTTTGGCTCAATTCGTTTGGCATTCTTTGGCTTTCACTTCCTTCGCCTTTTGTTGACGGAAGTTGTTGGGTAAATCTAGAAAAATTTCTTTCTCCCCGCCAATTTTGTTTACTTTCTACTGTTTTAAGCATATTTATGTATGTATGCACGAAGGGTGAAAAACCGGCTGGCAATATACTGCTCCGCACATCTAGAGTGTAGTCCGGGCAACAGCTTTGAGCACCGTCAATGCCGGGTTAACGCGCTGTGCGTGCGTTTATTGCATTTCAAGTCGACGACAGTTTGTTTGGGCTAGACAGTCGAAGAATGAGGGTGGGGATGGGTGTGGGTTACTTTCCTGCATTCTCCGTGCGGAAACTGTAGTACAGCCTCGCGCTTTCTGCCGTAAGAAATTAGAATTGTGTTAAAAAGCACTTTGTTTCCATTTTGTTGGCAGCACGTTTCCGCAGTTTGATTTGAGTGCCCCGCGCCATGGGCTCAACCATCCTCCCCTAAACTTGACTAAAAGACAGCCAAACCACCTACGACGTCATTTAATAAGCGGGTCACAGCTGTGTGTTTGTTGTGTTGGGGATTACGAGGGCGGGATGCATGGTCTGAAGACTGCCAATTAGCTACAAATTATGATAACAAAATAAATAAATAAAAACTTTGGCCTAGTTGGTGTTGGTGGACATGGTTATGACTTGGTAGAAAAGCCCACCACGGGTCATTGCAATTGCCTAGGGAACAGAGCCTTGCCAAGTTGGAGGCAAAATAAATCGGAAGTATTATTTGACTCATAGCCAGCCGTTTAGAACCTAGAACCTCGGTAGCATATGAGTCAGCTAATTTTTAAACTGAGTCATCATAAATGGTAACTTTTTTTTAATTCTTTTTAGAATATATATGTATATAGATTTGTGCGATTGTTGTCAAAATTCTTACGACGATAGTAATTTATGTAATTAATAAAGTCAGGCCCGAAATCTCTCATACCTGCAGTTAAAGAAAGATACCCTTTAAAAACCCAATCTTCAGTAAAACAAATTATAAGTTTCAATTGTAAAATAAAATTATTCCTTACCTTCTTCCTATCGTAGAATATAGAGAAGTTAAAAATCTAGGGATAAAGAAGAAACTACTGTCGAACTAGCGAATTAGTACGAAAACAAACCCCTGACTTTTTCTTGTGGGTATATGTCAAGGTAAAAGTGTATGTGAATTGGCCAGACACCCTAGAGCCACTTAAGACCAACATTTGCCGATAAATGTCCCAGAGAAATGTTGGAAAAAGTTACAGAAAACAGCAAATACTTTTTAAATAATTTTGAAAATTAGTTCCTATTTAATTGTAGGCTCAGATTAAGTAATCCTTTATGATAAATATGATTATTGTTTACTTGTTCTATACAAACTTTAACGACAATATCGTTCTCTTCTCCATCCGTTTGCAGCCCATCACTGTAAATTCATCAGTGCGTCCTAAGAGGAAACCAAGAAGCCAAGCAATAAGCAACCAAACACAGTTTTTAGACTTTGAGATGGCGTCCTCGCCGACTCCATCCTTGGACTCCATGCGCGGCGCCAATTCCATTGAATCCTACGAACATGCCGGCTATTTATCAGACTCTCCACTCACATTAAGTGGCTCTTCACCACCTGCTAGCGATTCGGCCATTTGCAGTGATGAGTACACAGTGGCAACCAATGCCAAGACGGCAAAATTGACCGTCATTAATGCACATCATCCTATATCGGCCTCGGTCTCATCTAACTCATCGGCCAGCTCATCATCCTGCTCGTCGTCTTCATCCTCCTCATCATCGTCATCATCCTCTAGCAGCGCTTCGTCCACGTCGTCAACAAGCGGCCTCAGCGGCTGTGGCAGCAGCAGCAGCAGCGTCATTAGCAACAATGTCGCAAATGTAACTAATGGACCAGGCGTCATTGGCAGCAATTTACAGACTGCCAATGCCAGCAACAACAAGATTAGCACCAACAGCAGCAGCAACAATAACAATAGCTCAAACAATGGCAGCATTGTCAGCAGTCTAGTCGTAGGCGCTGGCAAAGGCAACAACAGTACAGCGAATGGTGGTGGAGCACCACGGTGCACTGCCTGCAAGAGCAAGAGTAGTGATGCAGTAGCCAAGTGCTTTGATTGCCTCAGTTATCTGTGCGCCAACTGTGTAACTGCACATGAGTTTATGCATTGCTTCAATGGTCACAATGTTTGTCTGATTGAGGGCTTCGATGCGGGTAGTTCCATGGCTAATTCACCTACAGTGGGTTCACCAATAGCCACCAGCAATGGCCATCATAATAATCCGGCATCCAGCGAATTTAAGTACTCCAGCTCGCTGACAATGATGCTGCAACAACAGCAGGCACAGCCCGAACCACAGCCCATGTCGCAATTGTCAAAGATTGTGTTAGCTGCGGCAGCAGCAGCTCATTCCCAGGAGGAGCGACAGCAAGAGTCGCTATATGTTGCCATGCAAATGCAACAACAGGCAGTGCCAGCTACCACGCAGCGCCAGATCTTTTGCCCGCGGCATAAACATGAGCTACTAAAGTTTAGTTGCCGCACTTGCTGCACCTTGGTTTGCAAGGAGTGCATAGTACAGGAGCATTCCACTGGCCTGCATGAGTTAGAAAATGTGCAGTCGCCGCCATTGACCATTAACTCTGAGCTGCAAACCTTGCTGGCAGATATGCGCGGCAAGATTGGTGAGATTGTGGCCATAGCGGGAAATTCAGAGCAGCTGAGCAACAAGGTCAAGCTGCAATATCAAAAGGCACACAACGAACTCATCGAAACACATCAGTTCTTTGCCTCCATGCTGGACGAGCGCAAGGGTGAGCTCATGAAGGAGTTGGAATCTCTCTACACGGCCAAGGCTAATAGCAATGCGGCATGGCTGCAACGCGCCAAGGAGCTTATTGACAAGGGTCTGGCCACCTGCGAGGCCGTAGAACGCACACCAGCTCCGCAGTCGCAGCTTTTAGCTGACGCTTTGTTACTGCGCAAGACACTCGAGCAACAGTTGCAAACGGCGCTGCAAGATATGCAGTTGCCCTTTGAGCTGGAGTTCGTATCCAACTATCAATCCATTCAGGCAGGCGTGCGTAACACCTTTGGATATATACGCGTCAGCAACTCTGATGCTGGTCTGACCAATGGCTGCAGCTCGAATAGTGGTCACAACAAGCAGCCACCTATTGCTAGACCCACACAAAGTGCTAGCAATAGCAGCGCCAGCAGCGCCGGCAGTCATCATGCTGCACATCATCATCAGCTGCAGCAGCAACAGCAGCAGCAACAACAACAGTCGCTGCATGGCTTAGGCGGTCTTGGTTTAAGCGCTGGTGGCCTATTGGACAGCAGTAGCAGCTATGTCAATGGAGCAGGCAGTGGCAGTCTTTTGCTAAGTGCACGGGATCAACACTTTGGCGAGCTTATGCCCAAGCAACGCTATGGCCAAGGCAATGGCAGTGGCGCCAGCAGTGTAGCACATTATAATCCCTACGAAAAGTGGAGTAATGGCGGCAGCGACAATCTGTTCTCAACGGCAAATCCTGCAAACTCCTCAGCCGTAGTTGATGCCTTTGCCACCCAGCTATCCAGCCTCTCTGCTGCTTCTACAGCTGGCGGCAACTGTACCAATGTTTCTTCAGATTCGCTGCTTGATTTGACTAATAAGCTGCTGTCAGCCTCTATATATCCACCAAAGTCGCAGATAAAGCGACAGAAAATGATCTATCACTGCAAATTTGGAGAATTTGGCGTAATGGAGGGTCAATTCACAGAGCCCAGCGGCGTGGCAGTCAATGCACAAAACGATATCATTGTAGCAGATACCAACAATCATCGCATACAGATCTTTGACAAGGAGGGTCGCTTTAAGTTCCAGTTTGGCGAGTGTGGCAAACGCGATTCTCAGCTTTTGTATCCCAATCGTGTGGCTGTAGTGCGCAATTCTGGAGACATTATAGTAACGGAGCGCTCGCCCACACACCAGATACAGATATACAATCAATATGGACAGTTTGTGCGCAAATTTGGAGCAACCATATTGCAACATCCGCGTGGCGTAACCGTCGATAATAAAGGACGCATCATTGTGGTTGAATGCAAGGTGATGCGTGTGATAATCTTCGATCAGAATGGCAATGTACTGCATAAGTTTGGCTGCTCCAAGCATTTGGAGTTCCCCAATGGCGTGGTGGTCAATGACAAGCAAGAGATCTTCATTAGCGATAATCGTGCGCATTGCGTTAAAGTTTTCAACTACGAGGGACAGTATTTGCGGCAAATTGGTGGCGAAGGAATTACCAATTATCCCATTGGTGTGGGCATTAATACGAACGGCGAGATCTTGATTGCGGACAACCACAACAATTTCAATTTGACCATATTCACGCAGGACGGGCAGCTGATCTCAGCGCTCGAATCAAAGGTGAAGCATGCGCAGTGCTTTGATGTGGCGCTCATGGACGATGGCAGCGTTGTGCTGGCCAGCAAGGATTATCGCCTATATATTTATCGCTATGTGCAGTTGGCGCCTGTGGGTATGTAAGAAGTAGTAGGAAAGAAGATAAAGATGAAGAAAGAGGGGCGGGCGTTAAGTATTTTGGACTCTAACTCGCTTTAGGCTAAGTTAATACAGCCCCCCACCAAAATCCCTCGAAAACATTTAGTCTGACTTGCGCGCTCTTTCTCGCTCTCGAACTCTCTCACTCTCTATCTCTCTTAATCTATGTATTATCTACGCTGTCCTAGGCATAATTACATAGTTTTGTGGCGCGCGCTCTCTTACTCTCGCTGTCGCTATCTTTAACGCACACTGTTGCATTCATTTTTTTTATTACTTTTTAAATTATTGTTGAATTTTGTTTTATTTTTTATATATACATATACATACATGCATACCACTGTTAGCTTAGTTTATTATTTGTGTATTTTTGTACTTTGTACTTGGTTTTTTTTTCCATGTAAATCTCGAATGGCGCAGGCACGAACACATGACGACTTTGTTATGATTGTCATGTGTTCGTGCGTGTGGTTGTTACTGCAGCTAAGCCAATGCAAGCACCATTTTGGTTGCTGTACCAGCTAAGCCAATGCACTATGTGTTCGTGCGCGCCAAGCCAGAAATCCATCCACTTTTTATGTTCGTTGCAAAAACTAAAACAAAAAAAAAATTATTAAATTAAAATATTTACTACTTAAACAATAAGTTAAATATATATAAAACACAAAAACATTTTTAATTGTATGTAGCATGTATGCGTAGGGCTCTTTTTTCGTTAAGGAGCTACAACAACGTAACGAGCATATATATATATATATTTAATGATTTTTTATTAATGATTGTATTGATATAAGTAATGCGCAAATTGTTTGTTATTATTTTTTGATTGCATACAAATTTTATATATAACTGTTTTTATGTTTATAAATTATTTTTTGATTATACAACTTATTGATTAATGATTATTTATATGCATATATTATTATTATTATTATTACATAAATTGTTTGCTACTTTTTTACGAAACCAACATCAAAAAAACAAAACCAACCAATCAACCAACTTTTTTATACTCGCTTAGTTTTTATGTTTCATTGTTTTTACTATATCATATATTACAAAAAAAAAAAAAAAAAAATAAGAGAAGAGACGAGAAAATAATAATGCTTATTACCAGACAAAAAGAATGCTTTTTTTTTAATTGTATAAATTAAAAAACTAAAACGCACTGAAAATAGTTTAAACTTAATTGTACTTTTTTGTTCTTAATTGTTGAACGTTTTTTATGTTTAGGCATTTTTAACAAATTTATTTCTAACAGACTTAATTCAAAAAAAAAAATATTAAACAAAAATTGTTGTTAATTTAACTATGCTCTCTACAAAAAAACGAAAAAAATCAAATATTTGTTGGTAGTAGTTGTAGTGTTTCTGTATGCATAAAACGGAATTTTTTATTATTATTAATTATTATTATTATTGTGTAATATTAATTATTCAATTGTGCACAACATTCAATTGTTCTGCAGTTGGTGGCAATGAAAAACCATAAAAGGTAAAATAAAACATAAATTAAATTTAACTAAAAGTTGGCAATCAGCGCAGAAGACTTAAACAATTTACTATTAATGATTATTATTACATACATACATATACGCATAAATCGAAAATTTATACACATAAACAAAATCTCAATTAATATAAAACAACAAACAAATAAAGAATTTAAATTAAATAATAATAAAACGCATAAATTCTAAAACAAATTGAAAGCAATGCCAAAACCCGAAGCAGCTTTTTTTGTCAGGCTTTTTTGTTAAAATATTAAAAAAAAAATAAAATAAAATAAAAACAACTTAGACTCAAACTAGCGAATAGTTCTAAACTTAAAAAAAAAAAGGCAAAGTCGTTAACAAAGCAAGAAAAAAATAAAAATATATATATATATAAAATTAGTAGCTGACAAATTGTTTTTAAAGCTTATTCAACTTTAAAAATAATTCAAATAAAATGTCAGCGTATATACAAAAATGTCTAATGAGTGTTTTAAATGCCGCCTCAAATTTTATATTTGTCTGACTAATGAATATAAATAGATATATGGCTTATACTTATAAAAAACTATAAGCATAAGTGTTTTAAATGTTTAGCGGCGTGTTTTAGCATTAAAAAAAAATCAATAAAAATAAAAAACAAAATCAATTTTACATACATAAAAACTACAAAAAAAAAACACAAAATAAAAAAACTATAAAAATCAAGCAAGTGTATGAACTTTTGAGACTATAAACGCAACAGTAACAGGAACAGCATTTAAAAAATGTTTTTTTTTATTTTTTATTTTTATTAATTTTAGTTAAACTTATTGTACTAATTTGTTGGTTTATTGTTCGGCTTGTATGCAGGTATTAGATTTTCAATTTAAACTATTTAATAAACAATACAAAAACAAAACGCTTCGTCTGTCTTTTGCGTAAATGTTTAATTAATTTTTAGCAATTATTTTAATTTCAATTGTTTTTTTTTTTTGCTTAATTGAGATTATTAAACGTTAAAGTTAAGCAAATGCATATTTTATAATATGTATTGTAATTTTATGAATTCTTTTTTTGTAATGCAACTAAATATTAAATATATATATTTTTTGCTTGTTGTAAACTACTTATAGCTGATAGCTGCAATGCGGTATAACAAAGTATTGTAAAATTCTTGTGAGAACTTTTTTACTTGACACCAAAACTGAAACTGATAAAAACTGTTGAAAATTTGTTTATCGTATATTAAAAAAAAAAAAAAGAATTGTTAAACACTTAAAAACACAACAACAAACTGCTAATTGATGGTATTTATTATGGCCTAAATATATATATATAGCTATTAATATACATAAAGTATATATGACTAGATATGTGTACTATTTAATTGTATTTATTATTAGCATTTTAACTTGCACAAGAAATCAACCTAAACAAAAAAAAAAAAACAGCCAATTTTGACTTATGCTTATTTGTTTTTATGTTACACTAATATTGATTATTATTAAATTTTTAAAATGTTACAAAAAAGGGACACAAATAACAATAAACAACAAGACAACAACTAAAAGTAGCAGCCACAAGCTTCTAACATTTTTTCTAATAACATTTTTTTAATTCCAATAGAAATTGTAAAAAAAAATACATGTCGTATACCTTCACAAAAGTTAAAAATTAAAGAAACTTTTTATATAAAAATTTAAAAAAAAAAAAAAACCAAACTTGCTTGTGTTTTGTTTTATATTTTATTAATTTCATTTCGCCCATTTAAAAATTTTTTGCATGCACGCATTAATAGCGCGCTGTTTACCAACACTGGACAAACAGTGCTGCCAACAAAAGCATTCCCCTCTCACACAAACATACAAACAACAACAATAACATTCAAATTTCACAAAATATAGAAAAAGTAAGCGTACTTGTGCATTTTATTGTAGTACATTATATATATATATATACTATAGTATATAATATGTATGTTGATAAAAAATTTTATGAATTGAGAATCTAATAGACTGTGCAAAATGAAAATGTAACAATTTTTTTTAAATATATATTTATATGTTTAAAAGAAACGAAAAACAACAAAAAATATTAAAAATATGCATAACATATTTTTTTTGTAAGCTAAATTATAACTGTAACATTGTGCGCTATCTTTAACAAACATATATATACAACATATACAACTATATACATGCATATATATATACCATCTTACATATTTTTTCATACTAAAAAAAAAAAAAACCATATACATATATTTCAAAAAATGAAATGAAAACGATATGTAAACTTTTTATACCGCCAATTAACTGTGCTCTTTAACTATATACTAAACAAAAAAAAAAAAAAGAAAAACACTCCCACACACCCAAACACATATATACGCTCTCACGGAACTGAGCTAACGGTCGTTTTGCTACCGTTTATCATGATACTAACTCAGTTATAGACATTTTAGCATTAAATATATGCAGGCGTGCTCCCATTTTCGAAAATCCAAGAACTTTCGATTTCCAAAAATCAGTCGCAAAATGTGCTGATGCTCTTCTGTCATTTTCGGAAACTGTCATCTATCAAATTCATGTCTCTAATGTGCATTTTTTTGATCGATGCTCCGATTAATCGATTAACATAGTTAATCGCAAATAGTGTAAAATGTTTTGAATTATTTGAAGAACAATTTATGGTATGTAGTGCTCAGCTATAAAAGTTAATTTTTTTAAAGCTTGCACAAAACAGTGTTGGAAAAAATTGCGGAGCACTGAAAAAGGAAAGGGCAAAAGTATTTTCAAATGGGAGCATGACTGATAATGTTACAATTATATAACTTTATACATACATATGTACAATTATATGAGTAGTTGAGATATGCCGCCATTTGTGATTAGTTTTAGGCGCAGCTAAAAATTTTTAAAGCGTCGCCTCCGCAAATAAAAAATAAAAAAATGTTGGCATTTTGTATGTAAAGTCGTTTCATAAAATTAAATAAAACGATCACAAAACTTGGATAATTAAATTTAAAAAAAAAAAAATATTTAAAGTGCGAAAACGTTGTTGGTATGCCAGGAAAAATGAATAGGAATGAAATTCTTTCTTTTTTTTTTAAGATTGTTCAAATAATAAGAACAAGTATTACAAAAAATCTATCTTCCTCTCTCCCTTTGTGGCATTTGCACAAGTTACATACATACAAAACACAATACATGCTACATTAATATGTATGTGCATACAATGAAGTCGCATGATCAGCAATCGTACACGAAATTAATGCGTTGACCAACACTGAGTGAATAGTTTGTACTCAATTTACTATACTATCATTTGCAATTTATACACTATATACTCTATATCCCCCTTTTCATACACAAAGCAGCCCTTGCAACTTTTTAGAAATCGATAAAAATGGCTGCTAACCAAAGTATCGAATATAAAAGAAATCATTTAGTGATGGCAATGCCAACTAAAGGTCGAGGCGATTTTTGATCAGTTAAACTTCTTCGACTAACCCCAACTTTCGACGCTACATGACACAAGCACACTCATACACAGACACATACACACACAGAAATTATTTTAATTGTAGTTTATATTTTTGATAAATGTTATTAAAAAAAATAAAATCAAAGCAAAAAGTTTGTATGTTCAAAATGAATGATGAAAAAAAAAAGTAAAGATTATGAAAGGGGCAAGATTGTTGAGCATTTTTATGGAATTTAAATTTTGTAAGGACTAAATAAAAAAATTAAATCGATAGGAATCGACAAGCGGCAGCAACAGCGAATTAAAAAAATTTCAAACTGGCTTCGTAGAAGTGTTTTTAAGTATTATTAGTATATACTTATAATGATATGAATAACAATTAGATATGCGTATAAACTTAAACAAAAAAAAAAACCTAAGTAATTTTGAGTGTTCTTTAGACTCTCCCATATCCGTCGGCAAAACGTTTAAGCGAAATATAACAATAATGAACTTGTTGAATTAAATGTTAGAGACAAGCTCTAAAAACATTAAAATTTTATATATATATATATATATATATATAAAAATATATAGTATATATGATTATTATTTTTCAATTATTGTAGGTAACATTTATATGCATGCTTGCGTAGCGAAACGAGCTCATTGTGTCTGTCTGTTTGTAAATTGTATTGTATTGTAATTTTAAAAATGAATATAAAAATGAAAAAAATAAAATTAAAATTATTATATGTAGCGTTAAAATTAAAACAAATGCATTGTTGTTGTCGCAAAATATAAACTAATTTCAAGACTTTTAAAACAATTGAGCACGCACGTGGCGCCATCTAGCGCATTTTTTGCGCATATTTCTTAAATGTAGCATACTTTTTAGCGCTTCTACTTGCTTTCTCAAAAGCATATTAAACATTAAATAAAAATAAATAATATGCAACAGCTTAACACAAAAACAAACACATATACATACATAATAATTGATAAAAACAATTAATGACTATGACTGATTTTTTACACAAAAACATTTACACATAAAGTATATACAAAAAAAAAAACAAAAATTAATTATATAGCATATATTGAATGTTACTACTTTATGGTAATGCTATACATATATACACAAAGAGAAACAAACAAGAAACATTAACAAATACGTAGGCTACTTCTAAATGTAATTTATATAATACATATATATATATACACACATACATAAATAAATACGCGCATATTAGCTATATAATATGTGTAAAAAATTAGTTGTGAGTATCCTAATAACACTTAAACAAATTTGTATGTATAATTTGAGAAAACTTGACAACAAAATCTTAGACTGCTTCGAAAACGTAAACGTGAAACTAAAAATAAAAAACTTTTAAAAATTCACTTAAATGTTAAAAAAAAAAAAAATAATAAATTTCACTTTTAGGTTTGTTGTGAAAATGAGTATTCAGATATTGCGACTCGTTTAGGGAATTTTGCAATGTATTCTGCTTTGGTTGTTGTTTTTCTTCTTATTTTTCTTAACTCTCTAACTATATTTCAAGAGCGCCCTTTCCAAAAAACCCTCTTTCTTTATATAAACTATTTTTTGTTTTGTTACGCGCAAAAGCAACATTTAAGTCATAAACACAAAATAAAAAGTAAAAATATTTTTTAACTGCTTTTTGATTCTAAGCATAATTATTATAAAACATAAAAAAACGACTTGAAAATGTGAACATAAAACATAAAAAAGAAAAAAATATGATATAATAAAAAATAAATCACATATTCATATACATAAATAGCTCTATATTATATATACATACATATGCATATAACTGTTTGTTGTTAGCTGCTTATACTTCCTATTGAAGACTACCAACACATTCATATCCAAGCATTTGTAGTTTGTATTTTAAAATATTTACATGCGTATTAATATAAAAAAGAAACTATTACAAAAAACACAAAAAAAAAAAACAAAACAAATGAAAGTGGCAAAAGTTGAAATTATCACAATTAAGCTTACATCAATTTATTATAACTAAAAAAAATAATAATAAAAACTTTCATTAAATTCTGTTGTACAACGCGTAGTTGAAGCTTAAAAAAAACTTAATTAAGATATAGACAACACATAAAAATGCAATATAAACTCGTTTTGATTTTTTATCCTTTTTCAAGTATTTATTTTTAAGTAAACAAAGTATTAATTTCTATTATTAATTAATTTAGCTACTTGCTGTAATTATTTGATATGTATACTGTTTGTTTATTTTATTTGTTGTTTCCATATTAAAGTTAAAAACTTTGTTTTTATAAAATCTTTTTTTGAAAAAATAAATTCTTGTGTTTTATTTTTGCACATTTTTTATTTACAGTGTCGCGCAAATTACACAACATCTTGGCCGAAAATAGTCAATCGCTATTGAAATTATTCTAAATTTGTCCAATGGACAGTTTTACACACAAAACAGCACATAAAGGTTAATAATTATGTTATGTTATCCAACAATTTTTAAAATGGCGACAAAAATTTACGCTTTTTTATCATTCCACATGTTTTATTGTATTTTACTTTTAGTTACAGTTTTGTTGCATTTAAACATTTATTTTTGTTTTGCAAAATGAAAGTAAGTTATATTAAAAAAAAAAAAAAACATAAATCAATTTCGGGGCTCGCAAAAAATTCAAATTAGCCTAAATGAGTCCCTAACGGTCGAACCGCACACACACACACACACACACACACTCACACACATTCATGCAGGCAATATGAAATGGCTTGTCTCTAGTTTATATAATTATTAAAAGTAGCAATTAAAAGAATAAATAAATATTTAACATATACATACGTCATATGCATAAATGTTAGCTCATACATTTTTATATTCATGCATTTATACATAAACATACATAAATACATAACATTTCATTCATACATAGTACATCAATGTAGGGAAACTAAGCAAAGAACAAAAAAAATTAATTAATCGCACTCGTTTCGATTTTCACTTTGGCAAAATGTTATCGAAACGCTGGAAATGTAACAAGCATTAAGCGACATTTCGGCAAAGAAACATTCAAAGATATGAAATGAAATAAAGTGAAAATCGAAACAAAATGCGCTTTAATATTTTAAAAATAATTAATGCATCTAGTCATTTGAAATATTTTAAATATGCATTGTAGTTATAATTTTTTTTAAACATACCAAGTATTTTTATAAATTAAAAACAAAAAAAAAAAACATTATTAATTATAATGTTAAATGTCGTTACAATTAAGTTTATGTTTTAGCTAACGTTTTAAATCTAAAAATCATTTTTCAGCCAGTTGAATTTTCTTTTGGATTAATGAAATAAACAAAAGTATACAGGGTGTTGCTTAACATACTTACATTTATAACACAAACATAGCTATATGAAAAGATTTTCACACACTTACAAGCAGTTGTAATACATATGTGTTTAATTGTTTAAGTTGAAACTCGTCACATATTTCGCTCAAATTTTGTTTAATATCGTATTTAAAATCAAAGAAAAAGTTTGTTAAAGCAAAGGCAAGAAAAAAAAATGGACTGACTTATAAGAATATAATAAAAAAAAACCAAAAAAAAAAAACCTTACAACTACAACATGTACGTGTATATCAAAAGGTTTGAACTGGGTCTGGAACCACTTGGGGAACCACACTGCGGAAGCCAAAAACTGTTTTGAAAAATTGTTAAAAATTTATGTTGAAGAAATAAGTAAAAGAAATAAAAGAAGTTACCAGAAAACGATATAAAAGACACGCCCACCAATGCATACTATATGCACACTGTTTCTAATATGCATATAGCGCAGTTATTACACTCATTTTAACTTGGGATCTATTCGGTACTTCGTATACGTTCCCAGCTGTTTTTATTAAACTTACTTACTTATGTACATTATGTTTTAATGTTTTTAACTACTCAAACGACTAACTAACTATTGTAACTGCCAAGTTTTGTTCGAGTTTCGAGTTATACATACAGTAGAAACACCCTGCATATAAGGTTTGTACTTAGCACCCCATCAAAAACAAAACAAACAAAATACCATTTACATATAAATCTAGAGTTCACCTCTAAAACAAAACAGACGCATATGAAACGCATTTACTTATTTGAACATATGATATTTTTACTACAGTTTTTAAGCCTACATAGATAACGTAACGTAATTAATACCAAAAACAAAAAAAAACAAAACAATTCTCAAAACGCATAATGCTGTAATAAATGTGAACGTTATTAACTCATTAACTATTATTATTATTATTACTACGATTATTATTGTATGCGTAAATTAAAAAATAAAAACAAAAATTCATTATTGTAATGCGTAAGTGAGAAAAAAATGCAAAAAAAAATATAAAAAAATTTATGGTAAAATGTATACAAATATTTTTATACCTTAAAAAAAGAATGATAAAATGCTGCAATTGCGAAAAAAAAATGAAAGTTTTGAATGAAACGCAAACTATGAATTTGATATATTTGATTGATATTTATTGTACTCAAAAAAACAACAACAAGAACTTGAAGCAAAAATAACAGTCTTTTTAATGCTTAGGGGCCACAATTTTCGAAGTAATTAAAAAACAAAACAAAAAAAAAAACAACAAAATAATTATTATTATATTAAATATTGTATTAATTAACATTTAAAAAATGTTGTGTAAAAGTAATATTAAACATTAAAACCAACAACAACAATTTGTATTGTAAGAATTTCTATTTCCATCACCACAATAAAGATTATTTTGTTTTTAATAAAAAAAAGTTTCGAGTTTATTTTTATCAACGCACAAATTATGCGCTTAGCCAAGTGTGGGATCCAGGAGATCCATGACGTAAGTATTCTGCAGTCTGCAGAGTTTCTGAGAACCAGACGCAGGCACGAAGTAGAACACAAAAAAGTGTGATAGTGTTGGTCAACGGATTAAATAAAGTCTGCTGACATGTTTGTGGGAGAACCTGCCAATCTTGACAGCTTTTGTGCTTGGGCTGAAATCTACCATTGGAAACGATCACCGACAAAAAGAATAACAAGGCGTGCGGCACAACTGGCTCCTATTTATGACGTGTAGCCATGGGTAACTATGTTTATGCATATGCTTGCCATAAGCTCGATTGATCCATGTCCGTCTGCCCTGCCCGTACGTACTCTTCTTAACAAGTATATTTCCCTTAGACAGGGCTATCACCCATGCGTCAGTGCCATAAAGAAAAACGGCTAGGATAAGCGTCTTGTAGCATCGATTGGCAAGATTAATTCTCCGATTGATCCCCCTTATTCGTTGTGAAGGTGGTGCCGGGTATACGAAATCCTTGACATTATCAAAAATATATTTTTTAACCGCAATCCGATCGTCTTGTCGGCGCGTTCCTGTACTTGCAGAAAATATAGTATATACGTTTGGTTCTGTTTTACCACCAGACAGAAAGATTCTTTTTCAAAATTTGCCCAAATAAACACATAGATTTCGGATGTCAGAGAAAGTAATGTCCTAAAATACTAACATATATGCAAAGTCCCTCTTCATGTAAAGTTTATATGACTCGATATATATACTATATACGGTACAGGGTATAAAAAACAAAAGTTATAGTCAAAAATACTCTAATATCACAACCCTTAACACATTTTTATATACGCGCTAGTCATTAAAATGTGTAAGTAGCCCTAATAAAAAACTTATAATTGACCAGGACCATAGGCTTGTCGACATGGGGAGGGATAATTTTTATTAAAAGATGGAACACGATTTTAGACGACCCTGTGCGTTCCACCCAGCTGTAGCAATTTGCATTACACTATACACAAGCAAATAGGGTTTATATTAAATTATGCAGAAATATAGACTTTTTTTGAAAAAATGCCAGGACTGATTTTTTTTAAATAACAATAATTATAATAATCGCTACCATGAACCATGATGATGATTATTTTGGTATTAATCGTAAATTGGTGTCGACAGACATCGATACACAATTTTCCGCATTTACCGATCATTGTAATTGTTCGATAGAACTATTTTTCAAAGCGATAAATAAATCAGCTGTGCGCTGTGTACACAAAACATTGAAATTAATATAATGAAAATAATTTAATAGGAATAAGGTTTGCAAAGTATTAATTTTGTAATTCAGATGTAAAATAGTTTTTTCTATGTATTTAAGATGGATGACGACGATGTGAAATTCTTTTTTGGTTCCGATTCTGGCGAGGATATGATTAATATAGACGTGAAGCCAACAATTATCAATTTTACAGAGGATATGATTGATGTTGAAATAAAGCCAATAATTGGTAATCTTGCAGATGATACGATTGACGTTAAGCCAATATTAGGCAATCTTACAGAGGATACAAGCTTAAATAATCTAGCACAACAACATGAGCAAAGTTTGGAAAATCCTTACAAACGTTTGAAAATGTGTTTTGAGCCTGCATTTGAAGCCTATTCAATAGATCTTTTCGAACAGGATTTTAATATGAGCCGTACTCATTTTGGGGTATGTATACGGACATAAGAATATAAATTATTTGGTAAATAATGCAACATTTAATTTTTAATGAATTTACAGTCTCTGCTATATGATGTGGCTTCCCAAACCGACCATAAAAACCACTCAGAGTCACTTTTTAAAGTACCTTTAAGTACCCAATTGTTGTTCTGTATTTGGACGATAAGCAAACAAGAACCATTTAATGCTGTAATGGAACGTTTTAAACTAAAAAAGTGCTTAGGAGAATGCATTTTTAAATACATCATCCAAGTATTAAGTCGACTTATGCCAAGATATGTTAAATGGCAAAACAAGGAACAACAAGAGCTTACTGCTGATATGTTTGAATTAAAGTCTCGTGGAATTCCATGCGTTATTGGCGTAATTGATACCTGCCATATATCTATCAAGAAACCAAAAAATAATGCGGAGATTTTCTTAAATCAAAAAAATGTTTACTCTATAATTTTGCAAGCTGTATGCGACAACAATGGACGATTTACAGATGTCTTTATAGGGAAACCTGGAAGTTTGTCGGATGTGCAAGTTTTGAAAACGAGTGATCTGTTTAGAAAAATGAATAACAGAGAAGCGCCGCTGATAAATGAAAAAATGCATTTAATAGCCGATTCAGCATATCCACTCGAAATTAATTTGTTAACTCCCTATATTTCCACCGAGGCTTCAAGTACATCGGAAATTCGATTCAACACACGGCTTTCGAAAGTTAAATCGGTTATAGATCTTTCGTTTTGTTTGCTAAAAGAAAAGTTTAGCCGATTGAAGTTCCTCGATATTGCAACTCCGGAATTTGCGCGTTTTATCATAAGTGCATGTTGCATGCTGTATAATTATTCAATTGTTTCCGGGGAACTGGATGAAATCTATGGGTACTACAATCCAGATGCACACTCTGTTACAAATAAGGAAAGTATAGAACAAAATGAGGGAGATGCATCAGACGCTATCGATAAACGTAATCGTATTAAAGATATGATGTAAAAAAAGTTTTATTAACAAATAATTGTAATGTCGTTGAAGCAAAGTAGCACCGACTGATCCCACATGTTGTGGTGGGCACATGTAGGACTACTGAGGATGAACCATCAGTCAGTAGCTTCCGCTTAACGAGGTTTTCTTAGAAATATGATGTGAATATAGTTTTATAAATATTAATTATTAATTAACATGTCGTTTGGTTAGCAACGTATGACATTGCTTTGATGAATGTTATCCTTGAAAGGCTAATTCAATCTCAATCCCGACAAAAACTTAATGGAGTTCCTAATCTTCGTCAGAATAGCAGTGCTCAGACGTGATAACCCCACAATAAGATAGTCTGTACCCTAGCCTCACCATATTGGATTGAATTTTTGGTGTATTAGAACTTTCTACGTTGAAAGATGTAAAACTCTTTTTGTGCCACACCATATTAAACATTATAAAAGTTATTATTTTTTATATATTTTGCGTTCATTCATTGCATTTTCGCCAATACGATGTTCTCTTTCTATAAAAAAGATAAAAACTCGGTAAACTGAGATTATAGCATTTCGTCTGTCGTTTATACAAAAATATCTCAAACCTCCAAAATGAAGTTCATCTTTTTCTTTGCGTAAAGCTAAACGAAGATGAAGCATTTTGTAACTTTATATATTATGTACGTTTTCAAGAAATTCTTTTGCGCCATTTATTTTGTTTGTCTTAAATCTTAGCGTCAAAATTGCGAAGTGATTCCCCTATAATGGCATTTGATATAAAAAATGATATTGTTGACGTTTTTTGATGTTTTTAGAGGCAGTGCACGTTAAGAAATAGGTGTGACTTGCTAACTTCCGATGGAGCATGAAATTGCTGCTTTTTGTGGTTCTGCGAAGCATGTTCAGTTTTTTTTACAAAAAAACATATTAATACTGACTCAGCTGGTCAGAATTGCATTCTCATTGTCAAACTTGCCGTATCAAAATGAAATTAAGTTTACTCTGTTTTTCGGAGTACCTCAATGTTGACCAAATTCCAAATCCGATTTTTGACGGCTTCGTTAATTAATTTTCGGGAGAGGAATTTCCAAACATTTGGCAGATTTTTATTATTTCTCCAGAACATGAACTCTTTGATCAAATACACTAATTTTGTAAAACTTTAATCCCTAATTCCCATACTTAACTGCTTTACTTGTAAGCAGGCCTGACGATCTTTAAAGGTTCCAGTAGATAGATGGTCACCACACAAAAACACAACTCGTTTTATATGCAACATCTAAGTTTAACAACATAGGTACATTTATTTGGTAATACCATAAAAGTAATATTAAATTAATTGTCATTTTGCAAATGTTTAACGCTTAACGATTAACACTTGGGTTTAAAGCTTACTTTTAGCACATAAAGATGCTGACATTCAGACAAACGTACAAATACAGATACAGATGCGGTTACATAGATAGGTATCTTAGTAGATACCAAGAGGTAAGTATGCTAAAATTATGCAGTACAATCTAAAACGAGACAACAACGATGCGTTCTATAGCTGCCTAATGGGGTGCGCAGTCCTTGCATTACTCTAAACTATTGTGAACAAACTTCTCGAATCCATTGACTGTCCATGTCTGATCAAAGGCACCAGGCTAAACTGAAGCCTTAGTGGCTACCTTAATGGCCGCCAATTTCGCGCAGCTCACGGTGTCCCAGCGGCAATGGTGGCCTGAAGTTGTTGATGACCTTGCCATTGAACTCATTGCAAGGACATTCCTCCAGCACATCGTAGGCATTGAGATTGCGCATGGCATTTAGCTGATCGTCAGACACATCGATGGGTGTCTTGAAAACAATCCAAATGACACACTCAGAGCAGGGTGGAGTGGTAAGTGAGCCTTCATAAGTCCAATAGGTGTGCACATTAGGTAGTAGCTTGCCAGGATCGCAGCCCTTGGGCAGTGTTACGCGATCACCCTTGTGCTGCACAAAGTGCAACAAACTGGTAACTTTCTCCAATTCAGGTTGGTGAATGTCAGTGGCATTTAGGAAAACAGCCAGCACAGCCAGGCCATCGGGTGCTGCAGCTGCCTCGTTAAAGGACTTGTACTTGGTGGTGTTCCAGTGCACCAAGTGTAGTTCTCCAGCATAGGACTTGCCGTCGACGGTATGCTCGGAGCCTTTGGAGTCTGTGCAGCCCCAATGACAATGAAACTGTTCGAGCTTGAAAATTTGATTGCCCAGTGGACCGCCGGTTAACTCAGATTCGGCACCATTAACATCCACGCGCCAGCAGTAGCCTGAATTGATGAATGTTTTGCGTTACAAAAAGATCTGGATGTTAATATTATTTTCTGCGCTTACCTGGATTGACCAAGCTCTTTGTATGCTCAGGTACATACTTCCACTTGAGTGGTGATACTTTCAAATCACTGCCCTTCTTGGCGCTCGAGGGTGTAATGTCTACTGGCGACTGACGATGGCCAGATGCTTGTGGATAGTTCTTGGCCCAGTGTGCGGGTCCTGCAATGAAGAAGATAAAGGATTAGTGTACTGCTCTAAATTGGCTTACAATAAAAAGTTGCTAGAATTAAGAAGAGCTACAGGCCTGTTCCGATTCTCATAATTAGTTCAAGTACAAAATGGCGGCTGCATTAGACAATTTTCGATTTACATTCATGTAACCCGTGACAAAACTAAAGAAAGTTTAATAAAATTTAATTAAAAGAGACAATTTGTTTTTACTGTTTGACTTTACAGAAACGAAAATAAAAAGAAAAATAATAATCTGTGTCAAATTATAATGGATAGATACTTTTTAAAAATAAAAACAACACCAGTTAAAGTATGTAAGTAAAGTAAAATCAGGGACCGATAACATAACTTTGAATTAACAGCAGCGCTAACAGTATAGTGTTTGTTCCCTGCTTTCGCCAAAGGAGTGTAGTTCGGGCACAATAGATTGGTTTTTCCAAATAATTACAATTTTTGCATTAGGTTTCATATATGTGTTTTCAATGTATTTGATGCTTGTTGCAGTGGCCGTATGTTTGTACAAGTGCAGTAGAAAGAGGGCTTAATGCCGGCTTGCATTGAGCTTTTATAAGCTTATGTTGCTAACATTTTGTGTACTGTATGTTAACGTTATGTTGTGATTGCTTAAGAGAATATTCTATGTTAATTTACATGTGCATGATTGAGTATTTATGTTTAGCTTAGTACCTATGTATTAATGTTTAACAGATTTAGACTTATATGCTATGTTTACATTGTTTTATGTACATTATAGTATAATGAGTTGTTCGGCTCCAACAGTGTTAATGATCATGTTAGCATTGGGCCCTCCCTTTAGCGCCCAATCTCGATGCCTCACCAACCTCGGCCTGCTTATTTAATGAAGTAATAAGAACATTTGAATTATTTCAGCGTGCAAATTAAAGGAAGAGTGGTTAACAGTCACTGTGTAAGTTAGCAGCATTTGCCACTAGCAGCAGTACACTGTTAATGATCATGTTAAAACGAATATTTAACATAATTTACTATTAAATACATCTTTATTTATTGTATTAATATTTACAAAAACTTTCAAATATTTAATATTTTTCAGCTTATACAATAATTGTGTGGCTTATGAAAGGTGTTTGTTTTATACTATCTAGTCATCCGGCTGTGCTAACAGGAATCTTAGCTTGTTTTTTTGTCTTATTTATAATTGTTATTTTATTTTTTTTTTATACATTTTTTTTTGTTAGGTTTATAATTACTGTCGTGTTTGCACCAACAGAAGCAGAAGCGACAGCAGACTCAACCACCAACCACAAAGATACAAATATTTACAAAATGAAATGCGTCACGTGCACAAGTAAAATCACTCAAAAGGCGAGCAGCTCAAGTCATGTGACAAAGATACAGATACAGATACTTTGTAGAATGCAGTCGCAGATCGCAGATGAGATAAACACTTTTGAGGGCGACATATGTGCAAACAAAGCTGGAAATTGATTAACAAATGAGTCTCTGACAATGAGTGCTTTCTATAGATGTGTTATATACACTCGTACTTAAGTATACTTAACCCCAGTGACGGTTTTATCATGAACTTTTGTTATCAAGACATTTTCGGGTATTAGTACAAAAGTCGAAATGTCTTGCCAAACAATCATAGACACATGATAAATCATACCGTACAAAGACTGCCAAAAGGAATTTGTTATTTAACTGATTTTATATGATAATAATAACGATGATAAAATTAAGTCAGGTGCAATGCATTTATCAAAGAAAGTCTCAAGTAAATATAAACCATAATTATTAAAACATGATAAATGGTTTAGTTTAGTTAGTAAATTTATCGCATGAGCCTTTTATTATTCAATTATATGTACTAGCTGTCCCGCTCCTCCGCTCTTTCCCCTTTCCCGACGAAAACAAATGCATGACAAATTTTCTGTTGCGTGTGCAAGCAATTTGCGCATGTGATAAAGTAAGAAGAAGAGAGACACAGAGACCATAGCAAAGACAAACAAATTGAGACAGCAAATAAAAATGTCAAATCAAAAGCAAAGACTACACAGAAAGAAAAACGACGTTTAGAAATTAGTAAATTGGTGCCAAAAAATAAATATAATATATAAATAAATAATTTTATTTATAAGTGGTTTAACTTAAGTTTCAGTAAAAAATTTAAATTTCTTTCGAAAACCAAAGCAGCTTAAATTATACTCAGCTCTTTCTTAAAGAACTTCAGAGCGTTTGGCAACGCAATAATTCCGATTTCTTAATTAATTTTTTTTTTTTAATTTCTATATTAGCCGCTACACTACGTGTACAGCTGAGGAGACAATAGTACCCATTACTCTGAAGAATTGAAAAACAGAATTATACGTACAACCGCAATTTAAATCAGTATCAAGTATCAACCTATTCGTTTTTTGTCTTCTTGTAAATTTAACATAATTTTAGTATTTTTAAGATCAGGTTTATTTTTCAACTAAGTTTAGCTTTTCCCATATTGAGTGCAAAAGTTTAATAAAAAATAAACAAAACAACATTTGTTCTTAATATGAGATCATTTCATTTGGAGCGACTTGGCTGGGTTTGGACTTAGAGTCAAACGATATCAGTATTTTCTCCCTGTGCACAGTGTGAGTGAGAGAGTCACGTATACGCCATGTTTGGCATGCGCACAATCCTTTTATTGCTTAAATCATCTCTCACTTACACAACAATAATAACAAAAAAATAACAACAAATCAAGAGAAACAACAACAATGAGACAATCTTTGTTGCATGTGCAAATTGTTTAATCATATTTGCATCAACTTTTATTTACCTTTCTCATCATCTTAATTTATCATAAAGTTTTCGTATGCATGACACTTAACGCAGTGCTTTTTTTCTTTTTCTTTTTCTTTTTCTTTTACTTTTGCTTTTGTAAATATTTATCATTTTATACATAATTGCTTTATTACCTTAGTAATAGTTTTGTGGCTTTAAATCCCTAAAAAGTCAACACAGCTGACAGTCAGAATAAATAGTTAAGCTTTAATAAAACAAAAAACAAAAAACAAGGAAACAATAAGTCTTGAACAAAGAAATAATTGTAAAGCTGTCCTACGGAAATGGAGCAAGCACGTAATTTATAAGCCGATAAGGTGAAGAATCAAAAGAGAATTATGTACTTTTTTTGATTTAAGCTCAAAATAGTACTTAAAAGCTTTATTTAGGAGCCTCTCGAAAATGGCTTAAAAGAAAGCTGCAAAGCTGTCCTACGCAAATGGAAGAAGCACTTAACTTATAAGCCCATAAATGGACTTGTGCACTTATTTGGTTTTGAGTCCAAAATGATACTTAAAAGTTTTATCTGGGAGCCTTTAAAAATGCTTTAAAAAAAGCTTTAAAACTGGCTTATGCAAATGGAGTCTCCACGTTATTCATAGGCCAATAAGGTGGCGAATGAAAAGAGACTTGCGTAGTTTCCATTGGAGCTTTATCAAGGACATTTATAGATGTCGATCCGTTGATCAACATTTTTGATGAAATTTCATATACGAACGTTTTAAGGGCAAGCGTCTCACGGGTGTTGTTGTTTTTAATGTCGGGGGTTCGATTCCCAGCAGTAGCACTGGTGCATTTGCCTAGCACTGGCATCGCTAGCTCAATGACGCTATTTGACCAAGAAAATCTCTATAAATTCCAGACCTCGCCCTTCGGATTCGGCTATAAACTGTAGGTCCCTGTTCTCTTCGAACAGTTATTAATAGAGATCCCCAATGCTCCACCCAGGGGCGACTGACTAAATAGTCAGTCAGGGAAATTATTATATGGTGGCTAGACGATTGGCGTACACTTTGCTTTTCAGAAAAAGTTTAATGTTGTCAAATTGCATGATCTGGTCGGTAAATGTGACATTTTCACGACGCATTTTATTTCAAAAATGAATTACTGAATGAACTCCATCGTGATAAATAAGAGATTTCCAACAATTTACGATTACTTTACTTTCAAAATTACAAAATCCATCTCGAACTTTAAACAAAAAAATTATTTCTTAGGTTTTCGGCGGCCATCTTAGGTCCGCCATTTTGTAATTTTGTCATTCTAACCCCAGACTCGTGACCCAACTCGAACTTTAACACACAAAAATGAAAAACACATCTTAGGTCCGCCATTTTGAAATTTTGAAAAACTAATAAGGCACTTAAAATAAGGAATATAAAAGGGGTTGCAATAATGTTTTTCTGAGACTAAGATTAAAAATAGTGATTAAATTATGGAGTTATTTTGCCTAGGCGGCCATTGTAGCTCCGCCATCTTGAAATGCCAAAAATCACCATACGGCTTTAAAAAGTAGACGAGAAGACAAAAACGTTGATTTATCTTAAAAGTTGAAGTGTGAGGAGGGCTTGGCTGGTTTGACAGAGAATTACCCATATATACTTTATAAATGCTTCAGGATTTCTTTTTAACAAGAATAATGCTAAACATTAATTCTTGAAAAAAATAACCTGTACGCTGCAGTATTAAATAAGTTGATAAATAAAAATCAACTTTTCACAGCTGTCAATTTAACATTTTTTTTCTTTATTAAGTAAAGCTGCACAATATGGAGCATATTAATTAGTGTGCTCAAAACTCGAATTAGCCAGATTCAATTTAAAATGAACTTTGCTATAAATAATAAGTTCCGAGTATTTTATTTTATTTTATTGCTTTAAAAAGCGTTAGGTTAAGTGAATATATATATTTAATATATAGATACAATTTATGGCATACAAAAAATACGAAAAATTTTGCAGCTATTAACAATAGAGAGCCCCTCACGCTGTATGTAGATATATTTTTATATAATGCATATAATTGATTTACAGACAATTGTTTCACTTTAAAACTCGTTCTGCGTATTTTCCGGAAATGCAAAAAACTTGTTCAAAACGTTCCGTAGTTCTACAAAAGTTGAATTTAGCGACGGGTAAAACTGTTTTCCGTAAAAGCTGTATTTTTTTTTTTTAACTTAAGCAATAAAAATGTAAATGAATTTGTTGTAAGAGTGCCTGTCTAATTGTCAAAAAAAAAAAATATAAATAAATAGCTAGCAGCTAATACAAAATTAAATAATCGTTACTATGTTTTTGCTTAAATTAAGCATCTACGTTTTAAAATATTTTGCGAGTTAACGTTCTAAGAAGGTATTGCATGATAATATCTGTCCAAAACATTTATATAAGCACACTCAATTATTCATACTAATCGTACTCACACATTTGCAATAATTAATCGAGTCATGAGTATTTTGCGTGAGCTGCGAGTTGATCGAGTTGCAAGGAAGTGCTTGCTAATTGACTCCTAAATAAAAAACTGTCAGTTGACAGCGCCTCAAACTGGTATTAATTTATACTATATTTCAATTTGTTCCTTTACTTTATTTTTTTTGTTGTTTCTTTTAGTCTTTTGTGAGTCAGTGCACCCGATTTTCATTTTTATTTTGCTCTATTGACACTATAATACACTTTGTCAAGTTTTACAATTTAGCAGCTGACCATTCTGTCTTTCAAGCCATAAACAACCCCCAGATAGTATCTATTTTTATTAGACGTTTTCTAGTCACCATTTAAAAAAACCACTGCACTGGGAAGCCCCAGCACTGCACTAAGCTTTGGCTCAGGGTCTTAGACATTTATCTAACACGACAGTTTTATCAATACTTTACGATCGACTTGGCCTGAAATATTTTAGATATTTAAATATGACTTTTTGGCTTGAAATTCTTTTTTAAGATAGTATTTTGGTATTTAAGAGGAATTACAATAAATCCAAGTGTAGCGGGTAGTGGAAATAATTTTAAAAATTGAGCTAGGATTTAAGAAAAATTTACAATTAAGACCATCGCTTAAGTCGAGACTTTATATTTTAGCTTATCGATAAGTGTTATCGATTTATTGTGCTCAAACTAGGGTGTCACAATAAGCTTAAAATATCCTTTCTTTTTATTAACAGTTGGCTTTGGTTTACGACTAGTTTTGCTTTTTTGATTTAAAAACTAAATTTCTACCATAATAGGTATAATAAATACTTTTATAACTGAAATATTAATAAAAATTCAAACTAGATAATTACAAAAATTACATTATAAATAAGGCCAGCAATCATGTTTCCGTATATGCTGCCCCCGAGCTGTTTATAAATCATTATAAAATTATAAAACAATTAATATAAGAACTTAATAAGTTTTCTAAGCTTAGTTTTGCTTGGTTGAATTTTTTTTTTTCTGAAATACTACGTTCTTAGTAATTCTAACGACCTATAATAATAGAATTGCAAAAACATTTATTTAGCAGTTCTACGTCGTAACTGCCCCACAATTACAAAACAATATTTATAGCCAAGCTAGAGAAATATTAATCGTATTTCATTTTATTTAATCTCTAGTCAAACGCAAGACTCTAAATGTAATATTTACTTTTACTGCACACGCGAAACAAACTCAGGTGCAAACTGATCAAAGCCTTTGTGGAAGGTGCTAGAGACTAGAAATTATTATGGATCTGGATGCATATTATTTTTGGCTTTGGCAGCACATATATCATCTGATCGTTGAATGCTATATAGCAATGTTTTTTATTTGACCTGCCAATGGTATGTTCTTCAAGCGTATTATTTAAAAAAAGCAAAAAAGCATTTAATAAAATTTATGGATTTTGGCAAATTTTTTTATGCATGTACTAAATATTTTTGTTTTTTTTAAATTCATAAATCATCAACATCTGAGAATTTGAATATTATAGTTAGTATAGCTGACGATTGTATAATCGTTTAAAAGTCGAAAAATGCATTTAAATTTCGCACAGGCTTTTCTTTATGACAATTGAGTTTTCCAATTCTATTGTCACAATAAATTTCACATGCAAACAAACAATTACGTATACGTAATTGCTTTAAGGGTGAAAATGTAAAAGGGTTGACGTACTCACTTAGTATATTCGCGTATTGAACTATAGTATAAGGCCTATGAATTTTAATTGGTTTCAAAAATGTTATATTACCATATTGGGCTATAGCTCTTTGTGATAATGGGCCAAAGTGACCATTAAGTATTCGAAGAGTTCATAAAATTTTATGTGCTTCTAAAAATAAAGTATACGTAGAACTATTAGAAGTTCATAAAATATGGAAACAATCTATTTAGGGTTTACAAAAAGTATTTTCTCAGAACTTTAAAGCGGAAAGAAGTGTATAATTTCTATTCTTCTTGAAGGATCCTGACAATTTTCTATGATTATATACACCTTGCTTTTTAAATCATAAGTTAGTTATCACTGATTTTTCCGCAATTCCGCTTTACCAATTAACTTATTCAACTAATAAACTAGAGTTAGTTAAACAGTATAGCGCTGCCAATTCAATCCCCAAGGTAATGGGGACGAAAATGTTGGTTATGTAGCAATCGTAGACTTATTCAAGCTATATAGACTAGTGGTAGATCTAAGCTTAGGCATTGGTTGGCCATTCATAGTCACTAACTTGGAGGACATTCTACTACGTTCACAAAACAACTGCTCTGCCTTTAGTTATTAGCTACTTCTTAGATCTTATAGATTTTGAGTCTCTTAATCTGAATCTGAGGTCCGAGAACCCTCAGCACCCCAGTGTTCTGAAATAACCTAAAAAACCCCAATCAAACGAGATATGTATTTTGAATCTAGTTGTGGCCCTTCTCTCTCTCTAGAAGTAATTCCTAACGAGGGTACCTTGAGAGGTATGCAACAGTAGAGGGTAGTTTTAGTGGATAAGGTAACACAAGTTCCTCGATTTTCGACTGTTTAAGCTTCTTATTTCTACAAAAATAAATATAAATTTTTCAAATATTTTAGGGTTAAACCTCACAGTAGTTTTTCATTTCTTTTACCCAAACAATTACCACGTAGCAAATTCAAAAAACTTGATATAGTGATCTTTCCTTCCCCAAACTCGAATTTAATTAAATTGAATAAGTTTTAGTAAATTATCGAGAGTACAGGGTATATGCTAGTTGGGTTGCCCACAGCACACTTTTTATAATTGAATTAAATATTTTAAGGTTCTTATTACATCATTGGGGTTTCGTTTTTGTTCATAAATAATTGTGTTGCAGTTAAGCTCATATCTGTGTCTGTCGTAACTTTATTCCAAGTTCGAATTGAATTCAAAGATATTCTGTTTCTTACTTTATTGGAAACAGATTCCATTAATGGAAATTAATAAAGACGATAAAATTAGTGCCAAAGAAAAAGAGCATTGATCAGAGCAAGTTGATTCTGTACTGGATTTGTTGTCGTAAACAGTTTTGTATTGATTGAAAATGAACAATGCGTAAGAATCTTGTGAACAATAAATAAGAGAAAACGGCTGTGGGTAGACGATACGGTAGGCTCCACGTTTTCCAAACATCCTTGTCCAACAAGAACCCTTACCAAATTTGATTGCGTTTCAACGCAAAACGAAGGAAAACAAAGAACATAGTCATCTACTCAAAAGCCACAATCAGGCAGTATCAGAGGTTATACGTTGATGGAGCTACCCGATACTGGGATACAACTATCACATTGCCAAAACTAAGATCTAAAAGTAATATAATTCTACGGGGCTCCGCCGCCTGTGCAGTTGCTATCTATCTTAGTTTCTTCACCCATCTTTGAGCCCTAAAATTAATTTTTACTTTTGCTGTGTTATAATATGAATTGAAAACACCCCACAAAAAATCGTTCCGTGAATCCTAATCAAAGATCCAAAAAACCCAAGCACGCCAAAGTTCTTGCATTATGGTTGATGGGAGCTTACGAGGTTATGTCGGAACCCTGTGACATTTTGGAAGTTGGACTCGGATTCAGCTACGATAAAAGATGTTTTTAAAAAAAAAAAACTAAATAAATATTTCTTAATCTTTGCTTTTTAAAAAAGTTAAGGCATGTATCAGTCCAACGTCAGTTTCAAAGTAGTACAAGATATGAAATTTTATGGTCTCCCTAGAAATAGAATTATGTTCAGCAATATCTTACTGATTAATTTCTAATCGTACTAATGACATTTTAAGCAATATTTGATTGATTTCAGAAATAAATAACGTATGAGTGCGTATAATATGTATATACAAATCATATAACTATAATCTACAACTCTCGAGCAAATATTGCCGCGTCGTCTGACAGGTATTGATGATGATCTGCGATTGCGTGTCGGGAGCTTTGCTAAGATTTGATAAGAGACGTTTTGTGAATCGTGCCATATACTAAGTTAATATGTACATTGTACAAGTGTTTAAACTTAATCTATAGGCACTTAAGAATAATTGCAGTGCTTGAGCGTTGGAGTTATGAGAGTGTCTGGACCAGGGCTGAACAAAACTGAAACTATTCTATAAGACTATGTATGGAACTTGGAAAGTTACCAGCTCAAGTGAAATCAATCAAGTCAATTAACAACATTCAAGCAAATCAAAATGTATTGCCCAAAAACTTGCACTTCTATAAATGTATAAATATAAATTTTTTATGATGGGGCCATATAGTCTAGAAACATATGTATCTGTATCTTTTTATTGACAAACCACGTTGATATCGATCAGTTGCTTTGGTTGGTTGCATCATGTGATTCAAGTCGTGTCAACTGATAGGCAGATATTGTAGTAAGATTCACAATAAGCAATTAAATGAATTTACCCTTAGAAAAAAGGCTGACATGCTCAGAATTTGCTAACATTTGGTATCATTTGGAACCGGTCGTGGCTTTAATGTGTCCTTAAGAACCCAATATGCACTTGACCAACGACACTGACAGTGACAAGTAAACGAACTGCCTTCAGCGAAAACAGCAACAAACAAAGAAATAAAAGCTTGAAAAAATAAATAAATAATAATATTTATTAGCAGACTATACAAAACCCAAAGAACTCGTTTGCTTGCCAATACGAGTAGAGTAGTGTATTGTTTCAAGCCCAGTCTGGGCTCGGAATAACTTGGCTAAGCCGTGAATGACGCGTCGCGCAATGTCATCGACTGGGCAACTGGTTGTACATATATGTATATAATATATATATGGGAAGTACCAGCGATTGGCGGCGTTCTCCAGCACGAGACGCAACTCGTGTGATCGCTTGGCGTTGTTTTGGCGTTACTCAATCGGAACGTGAATCCCGCTCTCGAATACTTTTTTTTTGTCGTCTGCGATTGTTCGAATACTCTTTTCAAGTACTGTGCATTGCGTACTTGCTCACTTGGAATATGGAACGTGTCTATGGATATATTAAAGCTATGAGGCATGTAATTAAAACACGACTCGCCATTAATGGATTACACAGTAATTGTTTATGCTTGATCGAATTAGAGAGTGTTTCTTTTTAGTGTGCATTATATAAGCAGTACGACTAAGTAAAGATGAAACAATTTTTTGTCAATATTTAAGCTTTTAAAATTAAGTACATTATTGGCACTAACTTGAGGTTGAGTCAGCTTAAAAAAACTATTTTTGTACATCTATAAATAATCGTAGAATATTAAAATATCTAGTTCAGTTCTGCTTTAAAAAAGTTTTAAAGGCAAACTCTATTGTTAGTCTCAGAGTATTTACAAAAAATATTAGCATTTTAATTTTTTTGTGACGTCACATCTATACAACAAAATATAAAAGAAAAGTATAAAGGTAGCTTTGTAAAAAGGTTTGGTAAGTAATATTAAAAAATGTTCTAAAAAATAATAATAATAATTCCCTGACTGACAACAATTTTTTTTGTCAGTCGCCCCTGGGCGGGACATGGGGATCTCTATTAATAACTGAAAAGAGAACAGGGACCTACAGTTTATAGCCGAATCCGAACGGCGGTGTCTTTAATTAATAGAGAAAGTCTCTAAAAAATAAGACAACAAAATAAGCTTATTGGGTTTTGACTTGTATTTCAAAATCGCGAATTTTGCGAATTTGGGCAATTCTTTTGATATACAACTTTTTTAGCAGGTTTTGTAAAAATGAACGTTAATTTTCAAGTAATTAAATAAAAAACTGTTTTATTAACCTTATATCTGGCGTGACGTTACTCCATGCAATTTATTAAATAAAAAACCTTTTTAAAAGCCTTAGTATCTGTCGTTATGTTATTCAAATTTCAATACAGTTTATTTAATTAAGATGCCTTTTTTATTAGTCTTGAAATCTGTCGAAATGTTATTCGAATTTCCTTATGTAAGTAAATTTTACGAATTATTAAATCAGAAAACATTTTTATTAGCCTTAGTATCTAGCTCTATTTTTTATTAGTAATTAGTTGTCTTCTTTTTGCTAATTTTCATCTTTGAAAGAACATATTTTACTATTAATGTTAAAAAATAAACGAAACTTTAACAGCTGTAATTTTTTAACAAATAAAACCGGCCATTTTTTGGAATTAAAGCTGATTTAGACTTTAATTCCGATTTGACTTCAACGTTCATACAAATAGGTCACAAAATACCAACATTAGGCGTTAATTATATAAGTGAAACTATAGCGATAAGCTGCATTATCTAATACAAAAAATTGATATTCGGAACACGAAATTTCGAAAATTAGTAATTTAATATAAAAGCTGTTAGAAATGTGGTTTGGTAGAATAGTTTAAAAACTACAATGACTTTGATAATGTACTGAATCAACAATTTGTGATTTCAAAATACAATAAGTTTATGCAAGTATCTCGTTGTAGGAATTTTGGAACTCAAATTATATTTATTTTTGGCTCGTTTTTTTTTGCAAAACCTTGTCGAATGCCAAAGCTAGGTAGATTAGATAGCATTCTAGGTTAAGTTATGCAACTTGTGAAGCGCTACTAACACAATCAATCTGTCGTTTGTGATCATTTTTTTGGAGCTCTTGCAACTCATTTATATTTAATGACTGTTTGATCTGTTAGACTTTCAGCTCGATACTCATAAGAAACACATTTTTAGCTACTGAATGAATCATAAAATCGGCGCTAGTCATCTGCTGATAACACTACCCCCGCCTCTAAAAATTAATTTTTTAGCAGATTTTATCACAAGCTGTAAATAAATATTTAAGCAATATCTTATCGTTTACAATTCATTAGAATGTACATTCTGTCTGACACAAATTGTTTTCGCAATATGACGTTTTGATTCGTCAGTTTGTGTACAAAAGAAAGTTGATTAAAGATAGTACAACGAACGAATATAAAAATAGCCAATTGACACACACTTAAAAATTTTGCAATTACATTTATTGTAACATACCCAACCACGCATAAACCAACAACCTGTATCTGCAAGATACTTTTGGTAACTTTCCTAAAAATCGATGCTTGTATACGCATGCGTCTCGTGACTATCACCAAACAACACAACAGAAAGACAGATAGGCAGACAGACAGACAGAGAGACGGACAGACGGACATCAAACAGAGGACCCAGACGAAGGCCTTGCCAAATTTCGCAGAAGTAAACAAACTGGCTTGTAAACAAAACAAGCGCCGGTTAAGATCTCCAAAAATAAACGGAAACTTGCCAAACTGCGTCTTACCATTAGCTTCGGTGTATCCCCAGTGTTGGCTCATATTGATATTTCGATTCGATTGATCTTACTTCGGTATAACTTTAATACTGTTTTTTATAAGCTTTTAATAAAGAATACTTCTTGAGTTTAATTAAGAATTTTGTATTTTTTTATTATATTTTTTTTTTTTGTGAACTGTAACACTCGCGTTTAATTCCGAACACGAGATGACAACGACGTCTGCTTAGCTGGGGCGCTCAACTTAGACTGGTTGATTGGGTCTAGCGTCGTCGACTTGGGAGCTGTCGCGTGAACTAAAAAATTTAAAAAAAAACGGAAAAAAAACAACAACATAAGGCGAGAAATAACAACAAATAAAAGCTACAAAAAGTATGACGACAAAACGGCAAGAATAAACAGCGCCGGCAACGGCAGCACGCACCTTAAGAGAGAGAGCAAAAGTCAAGCGAGCGACAGAGTAAGCCGAAGAGAGACCAACAGAGTATCGCAAGAGCGAGAAATTGCTCAGCTTAACTAACATTTAACCCCACAGTGGAGAAGAACTGTGCGGCGGGGTGTTAGATTTTAAACTGTTGAATGCTGGCCGAGTTCAATAGCTGAGCATACAGGCACAGTGGGACAATTCGCTACTGACTTTTGATTAACTAGACAAAGCTGAACTTGGCAAATTTAATAAATTGCTTATACCCTGGGCCCAAAGGATAAGACTTATGTTTAGGTAGGATGAAAGACAAAAACTGTTGTCTAGTAAAAAAGAAAACGAGTAAGACCCAACTCTGTTTTAAGCATAACGATCAGAACGACAAAAGAAATCGATTTGGGCATGTCCGTCCCTACGTCTAATAATATTAACTGTTTCTCGAATAACAAAGGAGCTAGGAGCTTCAAGTTTTGTCGCAATGTGCTTGCGATCCTGTTCCATGCAGTGACCAAAAATCGAAAGAATAATTATCGTCACGTAACGAAATGAGGTAGTAGACTGAAAACAATTGTGAAAGAAGAAGATGGCGTACGTTAAAGTCGGTATAGTGCTTGGAAACTTTAAAAAAGTCAGATAAAATTAATGTGACTTATAATATAGGATTGGTTCAAGGATACTCGAAGAGGCAAGTCGAGATGACTTAGGATTCGAGAAGTGATTGCTTGCATAGACCGTTGGAAGGAAAGGAAATTATAATTATAATATACAAAATTGGGCTGAAAATTACAAGTTACTCTGGATTGTACGACAAAAGTAACTTTGTTAAGAAGTACAGTGGAGTCAATAAGGCCAAGTAACAACTTATGCAATGGCATATTCTGCGATGATTTAAGGAAGGCAACTTTATAAGGCGAAGTCTATCAGAATATGGCGGCAGTCGGATATTTGTCGTGAATTCAATACATGACTAGACGACTCCGGCTCAGGAAAATTTATTTCCATAAGAGGCTGGCTATTAAAGTCTAATCAAAAAATATTTTTTTCTTTCGTGAACTCTAGACGTAAATCTTCTTTATTTCCTGCATCGCTTTATTTAAAAAATTCATGCACTTGTATTCTGTCGACACTTATATCAATGATCTTAACTAGTATCCATATAACCTGCCTCACTCAAACTTTATTGCCTATCCTCAAATCTCTGAAGCCGACTTTTAACAATCTCTAGTGTTTATTATTATAAAGCATGCTTTTCCCTTCTCTCCAGACCCCGATGCCATTCCTAGTTGTGTCTTAAAGCATTGTGCTCGCTCCCTCTCAATCAGTACTTTTCCGCACTTTCTTGAAATATTCTTGCCTTCCGGCTATCTGGAACGAGTCCTTCTTCATCCCTATCCATAAAAGTGTTCCAAGTCTAATATTGAGAACTACCGTGGTATTGCCAAGCTTTCATCAATTCTAAAAGCTTTTGAAAGGATTGTCACTATTGTCGTTCTTTAATATCAGACTCCCAATATGGGTTTATAAAACGTCGGACTACTTCTCCTAAACTTTTAGAACTTTCGTCTCTTATTAATCATGGTTTTATTAAGCAAATGCAAGCTGGTGTCATTTATACTATTTGACTCCTTAAACCATAGTCTTCTTCTACTTAAATTTTTGCGTTTGAGATTTCCAGCTTCACTTTTAAAATGGATCTCATCCTACTTATCTAACCGAGTGCAAAAGGTAATTTTTAAAAGCTTCGAATCTAAAGTATTAATGTCAAATCAGGGGCCCGCTACTTTTTATTTTATTTATTAATAATCTCCCACAAGTAATATCCTCGTCTTTATCAGGACAAGATCGGTGCAAAAGCAATTTTTTCTTTTTCCTCTTCGTGGTTCAAATTGGGAACCTAATATCCGACAGCCACCTTATTCTGACAGACTTCGCCTTATAAAGTTATCTCCTTTAAACAACCGTAGAACATTTGCTCTGGATGGTTCTTATTTACGCTCTAATTATAATATATTTATTCCTTGACATGCGGTACATATCACAATTTAGTAAAAATAAAAAAAATTAATTTAATACATAATGCATGTCACTCCAAACCTCCAAACCAATTTCTATCTAAAGCTAGCCGCCTGATCTCATTCCAGCTGGCCCTGGAGCGGCTTTCGGAAAGAACCGTCCTCGTGCATGTGCGCCGAGGTCTGCCAGGTTGGTGGCTGCCTTGCGGGTTCCATTGGAAAGCCATTTTCTCTATGTTGTCGTCTATTTTGCGTAGGGTGTGGCCGATTCAGTTCCACTTCCGTCTCTTGATAATGGTGTTTATTGTTGGTGATTACAAGGAGATCCGCATTAGAAATAACATTTGGCCAGAATATGCGGCATATTTTCCGCAGACATTTGTTGACAAAGACTTGGAGCTGTCGCTTAATCCTGTTTGAGACCAACCAGGCTTCGGAGCCGTAGAGTAACACTGGCATCACGCTGCAGTTGAATATTTTAAGTTTAGTGCGCAGGGATAAGTCGCGGGGACGACATACTTTGAGCAGTTTTCTAATTATAACTACTACTACTATTTTGGCCATTACAACCGGCTATCGGTGATTTCCGCTCGAATACCTTTTTGGCTGGAGCATTATCATCCATTCGTGCAACATGACCTAGTTGTATGCGCTGAACCAGATCAGAGTCGCCGTATAACTCATACAGCTCTTGGTTCATTCGAATACGAAAATCATCATCCACATTTATCGGTCCAAAAATACGTCGGAGGATTTTTCTCTCGAATGCTCCTAAAATCGCCTTATCGGATGATGTCAATGTCCATGCTTCAGCGCCGTAGAGAAGCACGGAAATGATGAGGGATTTGTAAAGTGTTATTTTCTTGTGTCGAGAGAGGGCTTTACTCCTGAGTTCCTTACTTAGCCCAAAGTAACACCGGTTCGCAAGATTAATCCGTCGACGTATTTCCATGCTGACGTCATTTTTTGTGTCGCTTATACTGGTTCCCCCCAAGTACACGAAATCCTTTACAACTTCGAAGTTGTAGCTATCTATTCCCCGTGGTGTCGTTTCCTTACTTGTAGATAGCAGGTATTTCGTCTTGTCCAGATTTACAGCCAGACCCATGTTTTTCGACTCTTTTTCAATTTTAGAGAAAGCTCCGCTTACTGCACGTATGTTAGTGCCAGTAATGTCGATGTCATCGGCATACGCCAGCAGCATGACACTCTTATAAAAAATAGTGCCTGACCTGTTGACATCGGCCCGTCGCAGGATAGCTTCCAGTAATAAATTGAAAAAGTCGCATGATAGTGTATCACCCTGCCTGAAACCTCGTTTGGTATCAAATGGTTCGGAGAGGTCTTTTCCTATCAAGACGGAACTGCAGGAGTTACTCTACGTCATCATGCAAAGCCGAACTAGCTTTGCAGGAATACCAAACTCAGACATGGCTACGAAAAACTTCTCTCTATCAGGCGTGTCAAAAGCAGCTTTGAAGTCGACGAATAGGTGGTGTGTGTCGATTTGCTTTTCACGAGTCTTCTCCAGAATTTTCCGCAAAGTAAATATCTGGTCTATCGTAGACCTTCCTGGCCTGAAACCACACTGATAAGGTCCAATCAGTTCTTTCATATAGGGCTTCAGTTTCTCGCACATTACATTTGCCAGGACCTTGTATGCAACAGACAAAAGGCTGTTCCCGCGGAAGTTGGAGCAGATTGCGGCATCACCTTTTTTGTGGACAGGGCAGAGTACGCTAAGACTCCAATCGATAGGCATGCTTTCTTCCGACCATATCTTGCACAAGAGCTGATGCATGCTCCTGATCAACTCTTCGCCACCAGTCTTGAACAACTCGGTTGGCAGGCTATCTGCCCCTGCTGCTTTCCCGTTTTTCAGCCTAGATATGCCTGATTTGACTTCGTTATAGTCGGGGGCTGGTATGTTTACACCATCATTTAAGATTGGGGGTGGTAGGATACTTTCTGTATCGGTGGAATTTTGTTCATCTTCACCTGCTAGAAGCTTACAGAAGTAGTCTCTCCATCGCGTTAGCGATTCCTCTGCGTTTGTGACTAGATTTCCGTTTTCATCTTTACAAAAAGATGGCCCCGGCTTAAAACCTTCAGTTCGACGTTTCACCTTGTCGTAGAAGTTTTTGGCATCGTTTCTGTTTCTGCACGATTCTATCTCTTCCCGTTCACGCCTTTCATGCTCCTTTTTTTTGCATCTGAAAAGGCGTTTCTCTTCTCTTCTCTTTGCCTTTTAGCGCTCCATAACAGCTCGCGTCGCTGAGGACTGTAGAGTTCTTTGGTAGGCAGTATTCTTCTCTTCAGTTGCGCGGCGGCAATCGTCGTCATACCAGCTATTTTGATGCGGGCGGTAGAAGCCTAATACTTCTTCGCTAGCAGTAGTGAGCGATTGCGAGATGTATCTCCACTGTGAGCTTATGCTTTCATGTTCAGAGAGGGTGTTTCGGCGGTGCGATTCCGAGAGTTTGTTGGCGAACCTACTGGCTATCTCTTTTGTTTGCAGTTTATCGACGTCAAGCTTTCTTCGTGTGCTTTCTTGTGACTTATAGTGCGCACTAAGACGAGTTCGCACCTTGGCTGCAACAAGGTGGTGGTCCGAGTCGATGTTGGCTCCTCGGATTGTGCGAACGTCTAGCACACTAGATGCATGCCTTCCATCAATCACGCCCCGACGGAAGAGAAAGATGAAGCTGACAAAGAAGCATTCTATGAGCGTCTAAATACGTTGTATGAGCGCTGCCCCCAACATGATGTAAAAATCGTGAAAACACAGCCTACCACGTCCGACAAAGGAATGAGGCTGATTGATTTCGCGACGGCTCAAAATATGGTTGTTAGTAGCACTAGGTTTCAACATCTCAACATCCACAAGGCGACCTGGGTATCTCCCGATCGACAGACACGTAACCAAATCGATCATCTAGCAGGCGCTAGACCAAAGTTTCCAGAGGTCCCCACGAGGAGGGTGTGAGTCGACTTGAGCCGCAGTCAAATAAGGATCACGCTGGGTCCACCAGGTAGAACCGATCAGCAACTTTGCCTTACGACTTACGTCCCAGAGTTCACTCATAGGACTAGAGACACGGATTAGTTAATATATATTTTTTCACTGTTCTATTTTCCGAAAAGTTCCTTTCTTTTATCTAAGCTTTGTTGAACCCCTTTGAATAAATATATAAAAACACTCAAGATTAAAGCATATCGCATGATTATATTGAGATACTAATTTAGAAAACGAATAAACTACCCTTATTTGACCATTTTTTAGAGCTTTTGTACCACTGTGCGGAGAATCGACTATTGCCCATACATGCCGTAATTTGCTGTTGAACTTTTGTGGGCATTGTTTTTATTGTTGGGTATTAAGCGTGATCGCGCGCTTGTCTGGCACATAGACGATGCACAGATGTAGTACATATGTACATACACATGCCATATATAAGTACCTATATATATAGTATAGGGAAACAGAGGCATACAGCGCTCCACAGGTTAATCGCGATTGTCGCGCCGCTTTCAAAACTAAACGCTACGCTCTCAATTGAGTATTAAATTGAAATTGGGCTTGGGATTAGGGGCTTGAGCTGAATTCTATCTAAAATTTTCATCAACGAAACGAGACGAAATGCTGACGTTAGATATTTGCTTCAGGCACGTTGCGGCTATTTGCCGAGTTAAAACAATTTTCGCGCTAATTTAAATTCTTTGTCTCTTTTTAGATGGGGTGCGGGGTAATTTGGGAATTTTTCATTGTTTAACTAGAGATTTACCGAGCGAATTATGCACTTTTGTGGCTATGTGTACACTTGCATAAGGATTTGCAGCTTACGCGGCGTATGCGCAATTCATTTGCACATCTGAAATATTTACTCACATTTATTACTATTATTTATTATGCAGCTTATTTTCTAATTAACTGTATCGCAAATATTTATCTTTTGCACGGCTTTATCTCTACGATTATATACACGGTATAGTACATGCTACATTTTACCCGCACAGCTCTTCCGAGCACGTGAGCGAAGTTCGATTAGCTTCCGTAATTGCAAATATTGCACAAAAATTTTTGCAAAATAAAATGTATCTAGGTGGAATGTTGAATTGGTTTTTTTGTGTTTTTTGTTTGTCAATCAACTCACACAACATTCTACCCAAGGTTAAATATGCGAATATGCAATTATTTAGTGCTTGGAACTGATGAATGTTTGCTGGGCCAGTGCAGACCATGTGCTAAGCATTAGAGAGTTTGAAAATATTATATTTTAAACATTAGACGTTGATCAATTATATTATTATAAAAAAGGAAATTGTATATGTCAACGACTTGAAATTGAATTAAAATAATGAATAGAAGTGAATGTATGTGCTACGTATTAAAATCTATTCCGTTTTCAATTCTCTCCCAGAATTTATTCATATAAGTGGACGGACATAGCTAAATCAATACACGAGTTCATTTTGTTATAAAGAATTTTTCCTTCCTTAGTGCTCAGCTACACAACAAAACGGAACTCCATGCAAAATTTCAGTCCTTTAGCTCTTGCCGTTTGGGCTCTAAGTTAATCACCAATGGATGAATGAATGTATCAGTCAGTTAATTCAAATGGTTTTATAGATCTTGATAACTCACCGTATTAGCATTTCGGTAACCACAATAGCTGGAGTCACAAAACACGCTCTATATAGAAACGAGTAACCATCACTTCATTTGTATGCGATTAGTCTCCACTCCAAGTTTTAACATTGGGAAATGCACATTAATACTAAAGTAAAAAATTCAATGTTTTAGAATGCGTGGAAATTTAGCCGATGAAGTGCAATTCTATGTAAAAAAGATTTACGTACAGAGCTGGTTTCATTGGGGAATCCGAAGCACCATGGTAGTTATTTACAGCCAACTTCGGCACTAAATCTGTAAAACTGTCAGGGAAGAAGCTATAGTCCGCAAAATCGATATGTAGACTTATGTTACTTTTAGGACATGGAGACGTCTTAACGTGTCTTCTTGAGAAAATTTTAACAGTTTAAGTCCTTTTATCTTTTATATGGCTTGGTTAAATCATCTTTCCAGTTCACAAAAAAGGCGACAAACGAGTCTGCAGCAATTATAGGGGAATCTCGCTTCTAGATAGTTGACGGAAGAATCATAACGTATGCTGAATAAATTAGTGACGATTATCAGTGCGGCTTTCGATGTGGCAAATCAACGACGGACCAGTGTTTGGCACTAAATCTTTGAGAAATACCATGAATATGGACAGGATGTCCACTGTCTATTTATTGACTTAAAGCAGGCTTTCGACTCAATCAAAAGAGATAACATCCCGTATATGTTTCAAAGCCTTGCAATTCTTGCTAAATTAACAAGAATAGCATGCGCTACTCTCTCAAACACATCAGCGAAGGTCTTAATCCAAGGCCAGCTCTCTGAGGCCTTCCCGGTAAAGACTGGAGTTAAACAAGGAGATGCTCTGTCCACAATAATATTTAATCTGATGTTACATTTCGCCATAAGAGAAGTAAATAAAGGCGGGACACTTCTCTATAAGTCAAAAAGAACTCAAGAACGTATTTGTATCAATCCACGAATTAGTTAACAGACTCGAGCTGTTGATAAATGAAACAAAAACGAAATATATGCTTAAATCCTCAAAGCCAAGACCTGAGGATAGGTCCCTTTAGCTTTGAATCAGTCACCTCTTTCAAATACTTAGGAGTTCTCGAGCTCTGGTGACTCGACATGCGCAATTAAAGAGAGAGTCATTGCAGCGAATAGATGTTACTTGTCATACATCAAATTATTTAAATTCAAACTAATCACTTGCCTTGACATACGGCTGCGAGGTATGAGTCCTCCGTAAAGCTGACTGTATACAGTCAAATGCTGCTTTGAGTGAAAGATTCTACGGAGAATTTACGGACCAGTGTTAGATGGCAACATTTATAGAATGCGCTATAACTGAGAGCTCGACGAATTGATACGCTATGAAACAATCGTACGATTTATCAAGTCCCAGCGCCTATGGGGCATGCACTGCGCATGGAAGAAAGCTCCACACTAAAGCTAATCCTGAAAGGGAGACAATATGGAACGCGAGTAAGAGAGCGTCGAAAAAACCGTTGGCTGGATGCGGTGCTAGCAGATTTGAGTAAATTGAATGTCCAAAACTACGAAGTCCAAGAGTGATATGGAGGGGCATCGTGAACGAAGCTTTGACCCACATAAGGTTGTAATGCTATGAATGATGATGATCACTATAAAAATTAATATAATTACAATTTACTGTGGATTTCAACCAGAACCACTTCGGGCCCAGATACCCGGACATATGTGTGATGTGAATTGGCAACGAACGGAAACGACTACAGCCAGAGCACTATACTTAAAAAAAATTACTTCCCTTAATTATAGGAAAGAACGATTTATTTTTTAAATGTGATAATTTTTTTTGTTAAGAAAGCGGCCGATCACCATTTGATTGATTTATTTATTTATTTATTTATTTATTTATTTATTTATTTATTTATTTATTTATTTATTTATTTATTTATTTATTTATTTATTTATTTATTTATTTATTTATTTATTTATTTATTTATTTATTTATTTATTTATTTGTTTATTTATTTATTTATTTATTTATTTATTTATTTATTTATTTATTTATTTATTTATTTATTTATTTATTTATTTATTTATTTATTTATTTATTTATTTATTTATTTATTTATATAAAGGTTTGTAGTCAGAGCAAAATTAAGGTTGTCCAAAAATGTGACAAAATAAATTGAAAAGAAACCGTCTTTTTTGAAAGATTTTAAAAAATATTTTTTTAAGTAAATAAAATTGTCTTTTAACAATTTTTTAATTAGGAAAAAAGTTGACATGAATCAACAAACTTCATCTTCTGAGGAAATATGCGCACCAGCTGGTAAAGTTCGTAAAGTCGATCTCTAGGTGTTCATACAGACGGACGGACGGACATGGCTCAATCGCTACCCGAGGTTATGATAAGCATATTGGTATAAAGGACTTGGGATCTACATTGCACAAATCTAGTATAGCCTTTGTACCTACAGGTACTGGGTATAAAGATGGTGTACGTCAAAGTCGGGCGCGGACGATTTTGGGATACCCTGTACCACATCATTGTAATCAAATCCGGTATATTGCTTCAAAACTCTAAAAGATATTTATTTGCCAAACTTGGTTAAGATATCTTTATAAACACACGAAACAAAACGAATTCTGCACTAAACACGTTTTTTTGACCGATCGGTCTTATTGGGGCTATATGATATAGTCAACCGATTTGGATCAAATTTGGCATAGTACTTGGAAACTTTGAAAAACTTCCGAATGACAAATTTGGTTACGATATCTTCACAAACACACGAAACACAACTAATTTTGTGGAAAAAAAGTTTTTTTTACCGTTACGTCCTATGGGAGCTATAAGTTGACCAAAAATGCATGCACACGCACCCATCTAATCACGGCCCCAATGTATGCCCGATATAATAAACTTATCTTCCCTGACATAATAACGCATCTAATCTGAAAATTTGGTTGCTGTAGCTCTTACCATCTCTGAGATCTAGGCGTTCATACAGACGGACAGGCGGACAGGCGGTATATCGACTTCTCTAGTTACCCTGATCATACTTTGGGTAACTTTGGAGGGTCTCCGACGACTCCTTCTATATGTTATATACATTTTCGGCTTGCACAAACTTAATATACCCTTTGTACCACACGGTGTAGAGTATAAAAATATGGCCACACTGGTAAACTGGCATATATGTAAGTAAAGGCCTGTACGCAGTTCGAAATATTTCGCACGTGAAATTAGTTTGTTTAATTTTTTGACCTCTAAAGTGTAATTGTCTTTTTCCTAGAAAATTAACAGAGCCCATATGTAGCTATGTAATATTTAATCTAACCTTGTTTTGACCTCCAAAGTATATTCGGCTTTTTATGTATATTTTATTGACTTGTCCATATTAAATTTTCGACAAAAGTGTGCAAGTCATTATCACAAATGCAAATCGTTAATCTTGTAGCCTATAAATATCGATTTTTTTGTTTTCACAAAAGTTCCTGAACCATTTTTATTCAGTTTACAACAATGTATAGCACGCGCAGGAACAAATTAAGAACCAAATTTCAATATGTATTTGTTTTTTAACATAATCATTGGAGGCACTTTGTGGAGTATTTATTATCTGTGCCGGTTTTGCTTTATTGGTCAATTCAAATACGATTTTAAAAACCATAAGCTAGTACATTTCAAAACTAAAATGTTTATAAAAATAGTATCGTTAGTACCTAAATTATTTGGCTTACTATATGACTATGGAGAGAATTTATCGTTACTTACTTGGATAGGTATGATAATCGTAAATATTTTTGATATAGATTGTTATCTGCTGTCTAAAGTATTTTTGGCACACTTTATGTATGATATATCGCTTATGATGATAATATTATTAACCGCTCAGTGGGACAACATTAAATTACTCTATATGATATATATAGTACAAAATATTGCAAAAAATATATTCGGTATGTGAATAAACTTTTGTTACTGCATCGGGATATATTAAAATGATTTGGAAGAAACGCCGTTTACCATTGTAAGTCACTTATTTTGGTATTATTTATATTAAAACTGGGATTTCTGTTTCTGGAATTCTATAAGAGGGCCTATTTACCTACCATACCATATTGTTCGAGATCTTCTACTTTGCGTACTTTGCCTACCAAATGCTGCTTATAATTTGGCATGGAGCTTTTGAAAAATTTCTACATTTTTATTTGAGTATATTGGAAGATTCTCGTTTGTCCAAAAAATCGCTGCGGAAAAAGCTGCGTTGTTTTTTTGATATCTATGAGCGCCTGAATGAAGCTCATGGGCTTATAGAAGAACTGTGGCAACCCGTACAAAATATGATTTTTGGTAGCCTTATCTATCTGGCAAATACTGGCGCTGCGTCTATGTACCGCATTGCTTACGATCATACTATTGATGCACAGGGTGCATGGAACTATATGTTGTGCTATAAAATTGGCAACTTTTTGGCACCTATGCAACGATAGATTAAAAAAATTCCAAGATTTGTTGGAAATTCAAATTTTTCGCATAGAAATGGGGCATCATTTCGTAAGATTCATAAGCTTAAAGGTGAGTAAATCACACGATACTAGTAATAATATTAATAAAATGTACATTTTTACTTAGAATACTTGCTTGCTTCAACAAGATCTAACAAATCCCATCAGGAATCACATCATTCAAGGACGGCAAATTTGTAATTGCGAATTTGCTACGGATTTTATGCGTTTGGTCTTAATCTACAGTACAAGATTTCTTATGAGTGATATGCATAGTGGTACTATAACGAAAATGCTGTACACAGTGGGTCCGGTTCACATCAAGCCTAAGGACAGACACATACATTCGACTACTCGCCACACATAGATGATATATTTTTTCATTATACTTTAAATTTAAAGAAAAGCAAAAAAATAAAACCAGTATATATTAAGAGTAAATTCGAGCTGTATAATAAATAATCAAATATTCCTCTAGTACGGGTAAGTAGTGCAGCACTAGTAATTTCAGTAGGCACTAGGTTGTAGTGCCTAGACAGCGGCATCCCATCGTTTACAGTTTAAAGTTTCAGATCTTTTCTTAACCATTTAGCATGTCAGCCCCGAAATTCCTCTCGGCAACCCTGAGCATAGAGCAAAAAAATAAACTATTGCAATCAACATCCGATATTAGAGTATATTTTGCAGGTCACAGTCTACTCGGACATTTTAATTTAAACAGGGTTTTTTCTAACTGTACAGCAAAGTAATTTCCGCATCAAAATTTGTGGGAATATCCAAAATATTGGCTTTACATATATTTTAACGGTTTGCTCTTTCGCTATTTATATTTTATTCTCTTTGATATAGGATTTGATCAATTTTCAATTCACAATAAGAATTAAAAAAATGTGGAACAGTCGAGGCGGTGCCCGACAGTGGAATACCCTGTACCTTTTGTTTTGCAAAAAATTTTTCCCGCATATTCCTTCTAAGAACTTTCCAATTATACCTATAAGTTCACTAAATTTTTACCGATTTTGATGAAACTCGAATGTTACGTCAAAGAATTTATTTAAATTGTATGGGGTAAGTTTCAAGTTGGTATGTTGAGGGGTGTGGAAGAAAACACGGTAAATCGGTTGCGGGGGCTGGGGGGACCAATTTGGATGTGGATTTGTTCATTAGAGCCACATGAATCAGCTTACCAAAAATTGTGATTCTAGGTCACTTGTAACCATAATTACGTGGAGTCAAATATTGACGCAGCTTATAGGCAAGGGTGGGGAAAATTTTTACATTTTTGACTATAACTTTTGCTGTATTTGTCCGATTTTGTTTATTTTTTACGCTCTGTTAAATTTCAGATGAAAATAATAAACGGTGTGGCTAAAAACCGCGAAACTCTACTGCGGGGGAACGGGGGAAGATATTGACATGATTCAACAAACTTCATCTTCTGAGGAAATATGCGCACCTGCTGGTAAAGTTTCGTGTCTCTAGCTCTTGTAGTCTCCGAGATCTAGGTGTTCATACAGACGTACAGACGGACATGGCTCAATCGCTACCCGAGGTTATGATAAGCATTTTGGTGCAAAGGACTTGGGGTCTGCCACGCCTCCTTCTGTCCGTTACATACATTGCACAAAGCTAGTATACCCTTTGTACCTATAGGTACAGGGTATAATCAGTCACATATCTAAGAAAACAAAATGACTGTTCCCCTGAGTAATCTTTCGAAGTTTCTCGCAGTTTATTAACTTTCATCCCAAAAAAACTGTAACTTGTTAATTACCGGCGTAATCTAGATATCACCCAACCACTCAATTGTTTTTGTTTATTTTATTCATTATAAATGCTTATTTGGTTAATAAAAAGTTTTTCTATGCTCTGAATTTTAAGGCAACGTTTTAGGTATAAGATTCTTAAGGTCCCGTGTGCAAGTTTCGTCAACCCCAAGAAACCAGAACCAACAAAGCTTAAACTAATCATTTAAATCGCTTAGCAAACTCTTAAGAGCTTTTTATCAGCTTCAACCTTCAGACAATTTGGCCAACTATCAAGAAAACCCCAAAAAACTGCTGAACTTTTGCATAGCCGTGAATGGTTTAGCTAAATAATCTACAGACTTAGAACATAATAAAAAGATGATAAAAATAAAGAAAAATAATAGCAGTCTGCATCTGCAGCATCTTACTTTACCAAAACGTTTCGGTCTTTTGATAAATACTTTTATTATTTATTTTATAGGAACTGATTAAGTCACAAACACGCGTGCCTAGATTAGTTCTGTTTTCATTTTCTTTCACATATGGCTCAGACGCGAGCATATTATAATTTTTTACTGTGTTGTTTTAACTTTTATTATATTTACTTGCATGAATAATATTATTACTTTGACTCATTAAGTAACTGTGCGTACTATATACAGATACATAGAGTACATACAACTCAAGTTGTATTCCAAGGGAATTTCTGCAGTATATTGCACAAGATTGAATAAATAAATAAAATATTGCTGGCGCACGAGACTTGAGCTTGGTATTATATTTTATAAGCTTATATGGTCGTGCAGATTACGCATACGCATGGTGGATCCTATAATGAATATCACACGGCTTTGCGCTACTTGCTCGTTTAATGCTAATTAGCACAGCTTCCATTGATTCCATTGGCAAATCTCAATTTTAAGGCATTAAGTGTGAGCGTGATTAAGTTTTTCACCGAAATTGACTTATAAACAAGATCTATTAGCATGGCCCTAAAAATTTTTAGCACACACAAACGCTCTTCTTTTTTTTTTGATATACGATACGATACGATATATACGATACGAGACTCAAAAGTTGTAGTCAGAAGAAACAACTTTTATCGAAATCACAATTTGAATTCGCGAAATAATCTATAATTGAGAGGTCGTAAAACTCGTAGGGGGAAAGGTTTGTAAGTTGACACACCATAGCTTTTTTTTAGCTATATCTCGACATTGAATTGAAGAAAAGAAAGAAAGAAAGACATATAATCCAAAATAAGCAAATCATTTGAAATTTATAAAAATAAGCATTTTACAGACAATTTTCATAAGAGCTTGATAACGACCACCAAAAAAAAGGCTTGTAAGTTGTCATACCTGCAAAAAACGCTGAAAAATTGAGAAAACTGAAATAAAAACGCATAATTGATAAAATTTATGAAAATTTATTGATTTTAAATTGAATTTAAAAACACAAGAAAAATTTAACTTTCCAGAGAAGTCAAAATTGTGGTTTTTTGTGATCGGTTTTTCTTGGTCGACATACTAAAAATGAATTGTTACGGAAAATATTGAAAAATATATCTGAAGATGGCAGAAAAATGCACTAAAAACAATTCAAATTAGTTTCAATGATAATTCCATACAATAAAACAGTCATATAAATATCATAGCAATGTAAAAAAATGAAAATATATGTGTGACAACTTACAAGCCAAAAGTGTGACCACCTACATTTTTGAAGCCATTTTGGAATGCATTGAAAAATATTTGTCTATTCACTGTATGTCCGAAACCCTTTTTTGATTGGATTTCAGTTCCAGCACATATATTTTCCTTGATTTTTTATTTTGATTTGATCACTTTTTGAGCGCAATCAAAAATAATGTTTTTCCGATTTCTTTAAAAACAATTTTTATATTTTGTCACATCAAAAACACATTAAAACGGTTTACGACGTATTTGCCATCGAAGACAGGTGAAATTTTGGTGTTTTCATTGCTGGAACATCAAAATCGACCAGGTGTGCCAACTTACAAGCTGTGTCAACTTACAAGCCTTTCCCCTATTATTTTCTTACTTTATATTTTATTTCAAAATAATTTTATCGTAGATAAATGCAGTAGCAGCATTCTATTTACAGATGACAGTATCAGTTATTTTTTTCCTTGAAAAATATATTAAAATACATGGTCTCAAGCCGTGAGAATTTGAAAGATGGGGACATATGTCGTAGTGTACTTCGCTAAGTTTTACCATGACGACTGCGCTCGTCTGTATTGATAGAAAAAACAAAGAAAAACATTTTTCTTTGACTGCATACTTAAAATAATAAAACAGCCGAACTGTCCCAGAGGGAACTCGCTTAAGAGCAGAACAATTTTTCGAAAATACGCAGTTCGAAAATTTTCGCACGGAATGACAAAACTTCATATAAAAAATGTCCCAAATGGGAATTTCGCAAGGAATGACAAAATTTCATATAAAAAAAGCTTTGTCATTCCGTTCGAAATTTTCCGAACTGCGTATGGGCCTTTATTCGTTGATTTGTATAATATTACACTTTTCTTCCTCAACTAATTCTTCACAAATGTTAAGGGGCTTTAACACATTGATAAAGTAATTTGTCACATCTTCAGTATCACTATTTCGATCTTGTTTATTCACATCGTCTCCTTCTCTACACGAAAAGCACTTGTTCTTCGGGAATAAGAAGTGCGTTTATGACCCGACGATAGTCACCACCTGGACCGTACTTTTCTCTTTCTTTCAATGGCATCACCTTTAAAGTCTTTTGTCTGTTGGTGTCTTCGCGGTGTTATTATTTTTTTTAATTATTGGCAGGAATTCAAAAAAGCTTAGCAAAAAATGTATTTGTTTTCTGGAGCACGTCCGAATATCTTTTTTTTGCTAACCCCTTTTTCAACTTCACCTCAATAATTTTTTTTAACAGAAAGCCAATATCTTCGCTTAGATTTTCATACAAAATACAATTTCACAGTAAAAATTTTTATGTTGCTTCTTTATTCATTCTTTCTGCAAAATTCTTTAATTTTTGGGGACTCCCAAAATATGTTTTACTTTTTTCTCGTTTTGAAAATGGCCGGAGGTAAAAGTCGACCGCGGACGACTTTAACGTCTGCCATTTTACTTGGTTTTTCTCTCTTAACAAACTCGCACGTCATTACTCATCGCTCACTCATAACCACTCCTGGGATTTTGTCAACCATTACTGATGTGGTGATGTCTTTTGGCCTTATTCTTATAAACTTATTTCTCTATTTTTTTAATCTTCTCTTTGAACTGAGGCTTTAAATCGTACACCAACTTGCCTTGAGCCGCCCATAAACTAGACGATTGATATAGAATGGGGCTTCTTGGTTACCAGGAAATCTGGAAGTGGATTTAGGTGCGAAGACAAGCCATTTTTATGTTTGAGCTGGAGTTGTGCTATTTCGTTTCTCACAATGGGTATCTCGTTTCGAATAGACCATGGAGATTGTTCGAGCACTTTACACTGTGCTCTTTGAATCACATTAACCTTATTAAAAAATTACTATGATTTTTAATTATACTCAAAAAAGGTTCTATATCAACTGCCGACGAAAATAATACAGGGTGACACAGATAGCTTTAAGTTTGATAGCAATTAGCTACTAGAAAATGTTATTATTATTATTATTGTACTGGGTGTAGTATGTACTGCGACCCAAGTGGATCTATTGTACCCCCTTTCACGGCTTAGAGCTCTCCCAAAAGTCCAATTGCCTGCATATACTGCAGTATTTTGTTTGGATCTATGGTAACAATGCTCTCCGGTGAGATGACGTGCATGCTTAAAAGCTTGCTTCTTTTGTTGACGAGTGCTATGCATTCACATAGTAGATGCACTGAAGTTTCTTCCTCCATACTACAGATACGACAAAGCCCACTATCCGCTATGCCAATTTTGTTTAAGTGGCTGCGGAGCCTACAGTGACCCGTCAAGAGGCCTGTCAGGATCCTCACGGTATTTTTCCCGTGAGTTATCACGTGTTTGAATCTCTTGCGGTTGTACTTAGAGAGGAGGGTTTTTGACTGCTTTAGTCCTGGTATCTGTGCCCAGTGAAGCAGCCGTTTGTTTTCCTCCTCTTTCCTCAATAGGCCCCTTACCACGTGGTTGCCAATCCCACAGTATGGTTCAGGTCCGATTAGCGGTGTTGCTGCACCTGTTCTTGCTAGTTTGTCTGCTAGCTCATTCCCAGGGATATTGTTGTGTCCTGGGACCCATCTAATTGTGAGCTTGTTTCTGGCACCTAAATTGTCAAGTGCAGTTCTCACTTCTTTGACCAGCCTTGATGTTATTTTGGCTCTGCTTATTGCCTTTATCGCTGCTTGACTGTCAGACAGGATGGAGATCTCCTTGTCATGATAGTTCTTTTGCAGATTAAATTCTGCACACCTTCCAATAGCACAGACCTCAGCTTGAAAAATGCTGGTGTGTCTGCCTAGTGACTCATGATATTTAGTCCTGGGTCCTACTACCCCCAGACCACTCCCTTCATCGGTGAGGGATCCATCCGTATACCACTTTATTGTGTGTGGTTTCATTGGGTGAATTGCCGAAAGAGTTGTCCAGGCCTCTTTCGTGCTGAGTTTAATATCGAAGTTCTGATCGAACTTGTACTCAGCTGGCATTTCATCCCTTGGTTGCAGAAGCATAGGTATGTCCTCTGCTAAATCTGCAGCGTCTTTTCTGGTGAGGTTGATGTCAACTCCTTCCCTCCCAATTCTTATTAACGTTGCTTTTCTCTGCATATCAACAACGATATGAAGTGGTGTAACATCCATTAATACTTCAATGGCCGCAGTAGGACAGGTGCGCATTGCTCCTGTCATACATATGCAGGCCATTCTTTGCAGTTTCTGCAATCTGGCTTTGGTCGTGCTAAGGCGCGCCCTGCTGCCCCAGGCTATTGCCCCATATAAGAGCATGGGTCTGACAACCATTAGGTACAGCCATCTTATTATTCTAGAAAATGTTAAAAAACTAAAAATTATCGAAATGGTGCTCACTTGGTTTCTTGATTAAACTAATTACTTTTTAGCCTGCCCTCGTATCAGCCGTTTGTTTATGTTTTTTTAATCCAAAACAAATTTTTGTTTGTAATCTTTTTTTTTTACAATTAGCAAGCGATGCGTGTTAAACAAATTGTTTGAAATGCAAACACAAATAACGAAGCTTAACTAAATAGACGTCAGAAGGAGTCAAACGCTAATGATAAATACATGAACTATGCGTTGGCGCTCCAAACCGCTTATAAGCAAATAAGCGAATCTAGATGTTTAACGAACTCCTACATGAGCCAATAGACTTTGGACGCTTTCAAAATATTTTTAACCCACACCAACTATTGAATATATGTATTCATTACAGTGTTGCAAAAAGCCACATAGATATTCACTAAGTATGGTGAGTGTTCGTATGGTGAATGGACGCGTGGTGTATGTACTACGTTTCCGTTTTCCTTTTTGCTTTATCTTTTTCTTACACACCGTAGTGACAAGTCGTGCATCAATTAATACAAATTAAAGAATATTTAAAACACTAAAATATTTGTATAACATCTAACACCAACAAATTGGTTTTGCATTAAAAGTTAGTTGAAAAAGATAGCCGTTGCGCATAAATTCGATTTAAAGAGATTCCTTGCACAATCTGATTTTTATGAACAGACAGACGGACGGACGTCTTTTAAAAGCTGAGTAAACTTTTTTGTGCGGAAAGATGAGCAGGTGAAGCTCGTCAACTATTGTTGTTATCCGGCATTTTTAGCCGTAGCAGAATTTCGCGGTTACACTTATACAACTAATGCTTGTTACTTACAAAACTATACTGCAATAAAAGATATATATTTTTTTTTTTTTTTTTTTTTTTTTTAATATTATTTATTTACAATCTATCCTTTAGACAATAAGTAAATGTTTTGGAAATTATAAATTAACAGGAGAAATAGTTAAACTCCAATGAGTAATAACTATTGCTTTTTTAAGTGCTGTAAACTTAATTTGAATATGGCATGTCTAAGACATGATTGCGTTTTAATCTTCGTATTCTATCGCTATCATCCAAGAGGCCTATTGCCAAAACATTCGAATGATTATGTAGCCTTTCCACGTAACTGGTGCTTAGTCTTCGTATTTCGTCCTTAACGTATGGAATATCTAGGTCTTTATGAATTTGCTCATTGGATACAAACCATGGGGCGTCAACAATAAGTCTTAAAGTCTTGGACTGATACCGTTGAATGATTTCAATGTTTGAGTGACTTGCTGTGCCCCATAAGTGGATACCATAAGTCCATATAGGCTTCAAGATGGCTTTGTAAAGACGGACTTTGTTCTCTAAACTTAGCTGCGACCTTTTACCAAGCAGCCAATGCATTTTCTTTGTTTTTCTGTTAAGTTTTCTTACTTTGCTTTTAATATGACTTGTCCAGGTGATTCTGCGATTTAAATCGAGCCCAAGATAATTGGCTGAATCTCTATGCGGAATTAGTATATTATTAAGATATACTGGCGGACAATCTCCTCTTCTCAATGCAAATGTTACATGATTCGACTTCTCAGTATTAACCTTTATCTTCCATTTCTTAAGCCATCGCTCTATTTCAAAAATTTCATTTTGAATACCTTGGGATACTTCCGCCGCTGATTCTTTAGATGTAATTATAGCTGTATCATCAGCATAGGTGGCTACTTGAACATTTTCATCAACAGGAAGATCCGCAGTGAATATCGTGTAGAGGACAGGACCCAAAACACTACCCTGTGGAACACCTGCATGTATACTGTATAGTTGTGATGTTTCTCCATCCATTTGAACATAAAAGTGTCGATGGCTTAAATACGATTTAAGCAGCAAGAAAAATGGAGCAGGAAGCAGTTTTTTAATTTTATATAATATTCCTGGATGCCAGACTCGGTCAAATGCTTGCTGAACATCAAGAAATACTGCTGCAGAATACAGTTTCTTTTCGAATCCACTTGTTATTATGTTTAATATTCGATGGCATTGCTCTGGAGTTGCATGGCCTTTCCTAAACCCGAACTGATGCTCAGGTATTATATTGTTTTCCTCCAAAACTGGTAATAACCTATTCAAAAGGATTCTTTCAAATACTTCGGAAAATGTTACTAGAAGGCTAATCGGACGGTATGATGAGAGAATGTTTTCAGGCTTGTTTGGTTTTGGAATCATTATTACCTCCGCACATTTCCATTGTGTAGGAAAAAAAGATATATGGTAAAAAAGTATTAATTTAAAGCCTCTCTCAAAATTCCACAATCCTTTAATTCTTACATAAAAAAAAATTATAAACAAGGTTCATAATACTGTAAGTTTTGAATTCCATTGTAAGGTATTTTTGGCAGGCCATAAAAAATAAATTGAATGCCTTTTTTATTTTTGTTGATCGTTTATTAGTGTAATTCAGTAAAAATATTATTCTTAACAAACAAAATAATTATTATCTAAGAATAACATTACTCGCTGCCTCTATAGAGAGTTCTCAAGTGTTTAAAAAAAAAATATATATCTTAGTGTCATGTCCTTGTTATGTTACAAATCAATTGAGTACATTTGAGGAAACGAAATTCTGCATGGGTGCTATTTTAGATTCTGCTATTCTACAAAAGGTCTGTTACCCAACTAAAAACTGCTTTACCTGATATTTTCCAAAAAGCATAAAGTATCGTCCGCAGTTCCTTAGGGCAATGTTCTAGGACCATTTTTTTTTTTTTTTTTTTTTTGTATGTTTATTTTTATTAAACAAGTTTGGTATATACATAAATAAACAAATGTAGTGGTATTACATAAAAACTAATCACAGTCTCTAGTCGAGCGCTCATGACAAAAATTCTTATATATTATTCAAATTTTTAAAGATATATAACAATGGTAATTAAATGATTGAAATATGTACATAAGTGTTTAAGTGTGGTTGCATTGAAAAAGATAAAAAAACAACGCATAGTAATATTTGTATTATATATAAAAACAACTACTTAAGACTAAGGGGGTAATTGGCAGATGGGTTAGGGAGTGAGCCACCAGCATCCTTTGGAGCAGGCTATGGAATATTTTTTATCGATCTCAGTTATACGAGAATCGAATCTTTCATTTGTTTGAGTAAGTATGTTTGTCATTAATGTTTTTTGGTTTGCTCTTCTGTGAATGTGATAAATTATAGGTATGCCAATGTTCTAGGTCCATTTACACTATTGCTGACAGGTTGATATGTCCTTCTCAGATCCTAACACCAGTTCTTTTAGCTGCATAGATCGATGATGAGTGCAGCCTAACTGCAGATAGTTATCTCATAGATGAAAAATTATGTTATAGAGATCTTATCCGTGCAATTACCTTGAGATGCTTTGGTAAAATAAGCTAAAATAGCTCTAGAAAAGCATTGTGGTGCCAACTTGGACATTGGCATCCAGTTGTGGGGTTCTGCTGCCAGATAACATGTTCTTAAAATCCAATTCATGTAGAAGAGGGCGTCACGAGCATTTAATAGCATTATTCATCACGACCTTTCGTAACTTATAATATATGTAACTTGATTCCTAAAGACGTTTTTAATATTAATATGCTCATTTAAATTCTTCGCGAAAAAAACAGAGCTCTGGGCCCTACTTTTCCTTGTAAGTCTTTGCGCTTAAACGTATACATACTGACAACAATTCATTAAGACTTTTCTTGTTAGAAATATAGACAGATTTATAACTAAAGTGCTAAAAGATAAACAACTAACGTATTTATTCTATAAAAACAACAAAATTTTAAGACAAAGCAAAATATATCGTTTACCAGGTCAAAAATATAAAATTTTATTAATGACTAATTAATACGCTAATTAGATATTACCTTAAACCAAATCAATTCGCTAATTTTTACGGTGAAGTATAAGTTAATATATATTTAATATAATTACTTTTAAAAATGTTGCAATATTGGATGCTCGGCAGAAGGCCAGTTGTAGACTAGTATCGGGTCGTTGATAAGCTTTCTGACGAGCAAAAATAAAATTCCACCACATATGCGTTTGTGAAAACCCTATTCATTAAGACGATTAATATCTTAACCAGCTTATGTTGAACTGGTCCTAAACTTAAATATTCTTTAAGAAAATTTCGATATTTTTTTATGAGAGTAAGCATAATCGGCTCAGATTTACCTTATTGAATCTAAAAAAAAAAATATTTTATAGACATTTTTTTTTAAATAAATCGTGACTTAGTAAAATCTTGCGTGTTCAAAGACATCTTGATTTATATTGTACACTGGATACTCATCATTTAGCAGAACGCCTTCAATATAAATACTCAAACAGAACTCCATTTTGGTCGCGATTCTCATCTCTAGAAATCTTAAAATTTATAAAAAATCTTTTAATTTCCATCCACGAATTGGGAGTCACCCTGAAAATGGTAGTACAACCAATTGTGGTTTTACACGGTATTAAAATAAAGCGGTCTGGACAACATAAATTTTTGCACAAATTCATTCAACTTAGCTTTTTTGGAAAAATCTATTTGATTGGAATTTCTATCTATGGAATCTTTCTAATTTATTTCCATAGCAGTTTAAGGGTTTACTTCATGTCTTTTTTTAAACTTTTTTTATCTGGAACGTATCGACCTTGTAAAAACAGAATTAGGTGTAAATACTTACATTATCGACTGGCAAGAAAAGGAAGTCTCACCGGTGTTGAATAGGCAAATTTTTTTGGTTTTTACGAAATTTAATTATTATTAAATCGACTTATGCAGAGAGCTACAGAGTATTGCAAGAAGAATGCAAGAATTCATCCATTCAAAAGGAACAGCTTATTTTCCGTTTTCCTAGGGTTTCCCCTTGACCATTTATGTAACAAATGTAGAGATTACTAAATCGTGTTTTTAAAATCGATAAAGGACTTTTTTGGTAAAAAGCTTCGACCGGGCCCAACGACACGCTTAGTTAGTTAGCGACCCGCATCAATGGACTAAGTGCATCTGCGGATTATTACAGGCCCTTCGTAAGCGGCATGCAAAATACCTGCACACTCAGCACCAGTTCCAAATATCTTCTGGCTGATTTGAAGCACGTGTGCGCAGGAACAACATACACCTTATGTATGCGCAGTTGCCACTCACGCTGCATTGGTGGCGCCTGCAATAACAATATGTTAGGACAGCATGGCTGAAAACTGACCCAATTCAACAAACTTCATCAGGCAGACTTACACCTGAGTCCATGCTCGACTAGACACGGGTTTTAAGTAAACCTATTGATATTTACACATATTTTTAAAGAAAGACCAAATAAACTAAATAAACCCTTGATATAAAGCATTGGCTCCATTTGCATGTATCGTATATGGGCATTTCCACCGAAATGTCAAATTTTACTTACGGCCAATATTTTTTTTATTAATTTTCAAAGTTTGTCGCGTACGCAATCGTAGAACAAAAATCGTTGCACTAAACACTTTATTGATCGCTCGGTCCTATGGAGACTATATGATACAGCCCACCGATTTTGATCAAATTTGGAACACTTATTGGGAGGCCCAAAAAACTTCTGAATGACAAATTTGGACTCGATATCTTTATAAACAAACGAAAACGTTTTTCTGACAGATCAATCCTATGGAGGCTATATGATATAGTCAACCGATTTTGATAAAATTTGGCAAATTGCTTCGGAACTTTAAAAAACTTTCGAATGTCAAATTTTGTTACGATATCTTCAGAAACAAACGAAGCACAACCTATTTTTTACAAAAAAAAACGTTTGTTTGACCGATCGGTCCTATGGGAGCTATATAGGTAGTATAGTCAACTGATTTTGATCAATTTCGGTACAGTGCTTGGGAGTTTCGGAACGCTTAATTTGGCGTATATTACATACTTTTTCGGCTTGCAAAAACTTACCTTACCCTTTGTACCAAATGTACAGGGTATAAATTTGTCGCGTACTGAATGTCACGTACTAAATCAGACTTAGGCCTATAAAAAAATAACTAGTGTGTATATTTTAACGTAATAAATTTTAATAGGAAGCTACTATATTCGACTTTGGTTATAAATTAAACGCTTTTAAATATTCTTTTATATTTCGCAGATTTTGGCATTTTTATAGATGCAGTTGAAATCGACTTCTATTTTTTGTCACGTACTAAATCGTAGGTTTATTGCCGATATATTGAATTAACAGACCCCAACTTTTATACTATATATACTGCTACAAAAACAGTAGGTAACCAAAAATAAAAACAAGGAACAAAAAATTTTACTTTTTCCTTACTTTTTTGCACTTTAAATTCGTACGAATGTCGCGTACTGCAATACTGGAAATGCCCATATGCAAAAAATAATTTTTAAATTAACAATAATGATAAAAATATAAATATTAATAAAATAAGACTCAAAACGCACACTCTTAAGCGCATGGATGTTCGGTTTTATTTTTTTGAACAAATACTTAATTTGATTATAAATAAAGCTGCAAAATTTGTGCCAATTTAACTTATCATAGTAATTCAAATAAAGAGGACTTTTTTGCTTTTTATTAATAAAAAAAATTTCTAAACAAACCGCAACAAATCTGTGCCACCAAATTGTATTAATAAAAATTGGAATAATATTAATATTTTGTCTGTTTTATGATTTTTGCGTTTTTCAATTGAAAACAATTAATTTTTGTTACTGGTAAGTTATTCAATATGCACCCTTAAAAAAAAAATCATTTAAATAACACACTAAAACAAGTTTTAATATATATATTTTTATTTTTAATATTGTATAATTAATTTGATTTAAATTAAAACTAGCAATAGCAATATACAAGTAGAGTTTAGCATATACGTGTTTATAAATATTTATGCTACACAAAATAATATTATAATTATAATAGTATTTATGTATAGGTTTTCAAAAATGGTTACACCACAGGCCCAGAGTAGTCTGAATTTGAAAAACAGGATAACAAAATTATAAAAGTAAACACACATAGACATTATAAAGCCTTACACAAATAGTACGCCACATAGTTCCTTACATACATTAACTTTATATATTATATAAACATAATATATATATTTATATAAAAATCAACAACGTTTTTTTTTAACCTATAAACATTATACATATAGTATAAATGTATTAAAATATATTACAATATTACTCTGCTTACAAAGGTCAACGACAAACAAATTTTAAATAAAACTATGTTGATAACAAAGCCGAGACACAAACCAAAACAATTCTAAATTGCGAAAGTTGTAAAGAAATTTGACTAAATTTTGTAAGACTGGATTTATGGTATATAACTTGGTGCAACTGTGGAACGCTGTGGCTTCAGTGGGGTGGGAAACTGGGCACTTTTACCACCGCTGATTGAGTACAATGCGCCAGTTTAGACTATTTAACATTCACATTCATAATATTGAATACTGGACCGATGCGCATAAACACACGCCTAAGGACACTTCTCAGTTCGGGCTTCAGATCAAAGCACATCATTTCGCAGAGTAGACTATAGTAGTTTGACACATGTGTGGCAAACTGTAGGAAATTATATTCATATTAAATACAAATCGCTTTGAAAATTGATTATATTTACTCACCCTTGCATCGGACATCTTTAACAGACGCGTCAGTATCAGCAGCAGTAGCGACGTCCAAGCATCACGATGTGCCTCACTCTGTAAACTCAAAAAGTAGGCCAACGCCTCCTTGCACACCTGCACCAGCTCCTTCTCAATGCCCGGCCAATCGCTGCGCCTGTTATCATCTCCATACATTTTAAAGAAAATGCGTAGCACACAGGCTAGCGAGGCAGTTTCCTGCTTTAACAGATTCGGCTTAATGGAGCCCTTATAGCCTGCACGCCACAAAACGTTGCGTTGCTCCTGATCTGCATTAAAACGTTTGGCAAAGCGATGCGACTGCATCAGGCAGTCAGCCAGTGTAAAAAGTTGCCGTGTGCGCAGATACCCATACATGCCTTGTTCCTCGCGCTGGCAGTCCAGCAACTGGGACTGTGAGGCACCTCGTGTGCCGCTTAGATCGGCGGCAGCTTGGGCCAATGTTTCAGCATCTTCTTTTCGTGATGTGGCCGGAAAGAAGACAATATTATCCATTGTTTGTATGAGCTCCAGCTGTACCACACACTTAATATGTAAAGCCTCAAAGTGGGCGTGGCGCGTCGGTGCTTGCGCCATGGTCAATTGGGTTTGCTCATGCGCATTGGAATGTTGTGTGGATGAGAGACGACGTGGCTGGTCATTGGGCAGCTCCACGGAACTCTTGCTAGGCTTCCAGGTCAACAACTCTTTGGGCAACGTGGCATTAAAAATATCCAGTATGCATTGACATGTTTTATCCCATGTAACTTCATTAAACTTAAAGCCGTTCGAAATAACTAAGTTCTCCAAGCAATTCGTGCCTGAGCGTGCTAGCTGTTCATTACTTTGTTGCACGCACCAATGCAACTGGACGAAAAGCTCTTCCAGCAACAAATGGCCCAGCATATCAAAGTATTGAGTGAAGACATCAATAATTGCATACAGCGCATGATTACAGGTGGTTGTCATCCATTCAGACTTCTCTGTGACATGTTCCGGCAGCTTCATATTGTCGAATATGCGGAAGATAACATTAAACAAATCCTTCCACCAATTGGGCTTAAAGCTGTCACCATGGGTTTTCACGATCTCAAAGAGCACGGTTAGGCCACGTGTTCGTACATCCAGTTTGCAGGCGGAAATGACGCACGATAAAGAAAAGAGCATGGGAAACCAGCCGCGTACCCAAACGCGATCTTCCTCCGCTACAGAAGCATCATTCTCCATGCCCGCATGCTCGGCAAACAGATGAGGCGAATCATGCACACACTGTGCACAATTTCGCACCAGGCGTATGGCTTCCATGCTGGTGTCTGGGAAACGTGCATTGCATGCAAACTCCGACAGGCACTTGACTGCATCCTGGAATGAGTCCACCATGACAGCAAACTGACGACGATAAAGTTCGCCTATGATTTTGCCTGTGGTCTGAAAGGCTAGCTCTACGATAGCCTCCTCATGATCACCGGCGGCCAAATGAAATATGGAAAATATGTTTTTCCAACCGGAGCGTATATTATGCGCCTGGGAGTTGACCATCTGTGCTATGCAGCGTACTACCATATCTCGTATGGCTGGCGAATCATTTTTCTTCATTATGTGCTCGAATGGCCGCAAGAAATCCTTTTGGAAGCGAAAATTGCTGAACTCTCCCTTTTCCATGAATTTCATGGACAATTGTCGCAGCGAATCCAATGCAAAAAACGCAATCTCTTCATTACTATTGCAGCCAACTGTATTAAAGTGCTCGCCAAGAACCTGCCAAATACGCGACCATTGCAGACGTATGCGCTCCATATTATAGTAGGATATTTCAACAATCTTTTGTAGTGAAAACATGCGCGGTTGCGGCTGTTGCAGCTCATCTACAGACACCTGACACAAGGCCTTAACAAAATCTACAATGGCATCGCCATCTAGCCGCATGGAGCCGGTAAAGATTCGATCCACTGCTACCACGACACTTTGACTGCTTGTCTCGCCAATGTGCTCCTTGACGCTAGGGTTAAGTGTGTCTTTAAGCGTGGTTTGGGCGCCTGATAGAAACTGGGGACGTACGCCCGTACCAATTAACTGCGCCAGTTCCAACTGGCTAATGCACTTGACGATGTCCAACCAACTGCTGCCCAGATAGTTGCCATCCGTGTGGGCAACCATAATAAGAGTTTTGATCGTATCAATGTTCTTCGCCTTCATTTCATTGATTGGCGAGTTGGCATTCAGCAGCGTAAAGCGTGCCAGTGCCTGCACATAGGCATCTCGTTCCAAGGACATGTGAAAAATGCAAGCAATTCGTATGGCACAGCGTATGCCATCCAGGCAAAGCGTGGCAATTTCTGGATCATCGCATACCTGCAGACCCACCGAGAAGGCGGCCAAAAATGGAGTCCAAGCCATTTTAAACATGGGTCGCACGTGTTCAAGATGCTTGGCCGATGTAAATGGTGACTTAACATGGGATACTGACTGCATTAAATTCGTAGCGGTTATGGAGATAACTTCCATTTCTATATTCCACAGCAGTTTGCGACGCTTCTCAGTGATAAATGGCTGCTTGCCCGCTGGCTTGGCGACAACAACAGTTGTATTGTTTTTCATCTTGATCTCATGCTCTGCAATCTCATCGTAAATTGCGGAAAGATATTCTTCTGGTAAATCATCTTTGCTGTCACTAATTCCACGATTCATTTTGATATATTGCTCTTTGGTCATTTTATGCTTCACCTGAGGCGAATGGAGATCCGTGGTTAACATAATGATGCTGAAAGCCAAAACATAGACGGTATCCGCACTCTGGAATAGCTGATTTTGTGGGTTACACTCGCAGTATCTGCTGGCAAACTTTTCCATCAATCTGTCAATTTTTTGCGCCTCCCCAGGTAAACGGAACTCCTCCAGCAAAATGCGTAGTGCTGCAACAACCTCCATTTGACGAAAATCAAAGGCGTCTATATAGGCACACATTACCTCTTTGGAATGGTCATCGTTTTCGCCCAGATAATTGCCTATTACTGTTTTGTCTAGACGTTCATCCTCATGTAGCCATTTAGCTATGTCCTGACAGCTGGGGCCCAGTAGCAACTTTTCCTGAAGAAATTGAACACCTTTCTTTGGCTTCCGATTAAAAAGCTCAATGCCTGTTTCCATAACTTCTTTGCGCATCTTTCGCTCCTCCAACGCCTCAGGTAAGTCCAGCATCTCATTATTCTTGACACTGCCATATGAATTCAGGCTATGGCTGGAGCCACCATGTGTGGAACGCAGACTGGAATTATGCGCCGATAGAGAATCCACATTATCGCCAGCAGAAGCATGAGAATCCGTTGGTGAGGTAACCGTCTGGACTTGCAAGGCGGGTGTAGGCATGTTCGGATTTACATACAGATCCTTGCTCCACTCCACCATACACTTGAGTATAGATACCAAACATTCTAAGCCACGTATACGCATGGATTTTTCCTGCATGGGATTGGCACCAAGCTCAAGCGCCTGACGACCCTGAGCTATTTTCGAAAGATCGTTGACTAGCCGTTCAAAAAGATTTGCCGCCGAGAAATCACAATCATAATTCACATATATATCCACTACGGATTGCGCATCGGCACAGATTCGAGTCAGCGCTTGTATGACCATCCACTTGTGCTCAAAGGAGCTAGAGCTGGCTTCCAGAATATTTAAAAAAATTTCCTTGAAAAAAACTTCAATTTGGCGCTTTAAGTGCACCTTAAAGTTGGACAATAGAGCCACAAAAATTGACAGTGATAGCTCAAAAACCTCGGGTACCAAACTGACACCATTGTTCGAAAGTGCTACGCATAGGTATTGCTTAATGGCCATTATGAACATCTCATTGGAGCGAAAAACTGGTCCAGCATTTTGTAGTATAAGCAGCAGTAGGTGTAGTGAAAGAACTTTAGAGCGCAACTCATGCGATTTGGGATCGGGATGTCCGTCGGGCAGGGGCTTCATAGAAAGCTTACACAAAGCGCGAAATACCAAAAATGCATCCTTTTGCAGAATGTGTGTGAACTTGGCCGTAACGACAGCATCATTTTCACTGTGCAGCTCCACACTATCCGGATCTGAGTGAGAGGACTCGGCGGAGGCGCTACCATTGCCATTTGTTGTGCCATTTGCTGGTAATTCCACATCAGCCAGTTCTTTCATGGCCTCGTTGTAAGCAGCTGAAAATAAATGATAAGTTAGGTGTGTGGTGCTGCAGTTTTTAGCTATATACCCACCTGTTATAATCTCAGCCAGCAGCTCAGAGGCTATTACTTCATCGCTGTCACTTGGCTTGTCCTCCTCCTGCCCATTGCTACCTTCTGAAGTAACACTACCGTTAAGCGTGTTTGCAACGCTATCAGTCGGCGTCGCTGGCACAGGTGGCACTTCATATACCTGATTCTCCATGCGCGCAAAAATCACATTTAGCATTTGGGTCAGCGTGGCACGCGCCGTTGTCTGATTGACCAAATTTTTACTGGACAAATATATGTCATAACAGGTGCGTACCGCTTGTAGCAATGTAAACTCGTGGATCTCAACATGTTGGGAAGTTACCACTGTTAGTAAAGCTTTTATAATCTGCAGTTGCACGCCTTCGTCAGTCTGAGGTCCATTAAAGCAACCGTATATGGTAATGACAATGCGATCGATTAGTAAATGTCCTGGATTAGCTGAGTCTTGTATGGTGCCCGTTAAATGCCCGTAAGCAATTAACTTTTGCAGGCAATCGAGTGCCGTGACCACAATACGCGGCGAACGGCTTTTGCAGGCCAGCTCGAAGGGCAAAAAGTACGTTTCCGCATTGATAATACTCGCTGCATCATTCTTGGGCAGCGGCAGCGCTGCACAGGGCAACTCATTACCCTCAGCAATTTGGCCCGCATTGATGAGCTCTGCTTTGATTTGTTCGAGCGCTGTGTCGCAAGATTTTTTCAGTTGTGAATGATGCGACCGCCGTATGTCTTTATCGGCAAGAATTTTCTCTAAAGCACGCACAATAAACATTTCCTTGGTTTTTGTAGAGTTGCTTTGCATATTGTTTGCAACACCAAGGTCGCTCGTTGCTCACTTTTATTGGTGGTGTACGTGTTGTAATTGGTGCTGCGGACAACGGCAGCGTTCGCTGCTGCAGTAACAGCTCCGAGCTTTTGTTTACCTTAATGTTAGACTGCTACGCCAGTCTGGACAAATGAAAGTGCAACGTGTGGGCTATTTTATTATTTTATTCGTTTGCATATTGCAAAAGTCAAATTGCACGAAATTTACAAAAATACAATGCGTGAAAAAACGTCATCAAAGTTGAAGATGTGCCTAAACCCGACTAAATGTTATCGATTTTTACATATTTTTATCGATGCCGATATCTAAAATATGTATCAAAATTGCAATTTGTTTATCCACAATTATTTTATAGATTCCACTCTTCTTCTGTAAAATTGGCCATAAAAAGCATATTATTCATGTGTGGTCCCCATAATTTACCTCGGCGCTGCTCTTCTTTCAGACCGTCAAAAGTAAAACTTCTTGACGGCGGTACTGCCGTCGCAGGTATATGTAAATATTTTTTTGACAAGCTATACAAAAAAGGATGAAACTGGGACAAATCCGCCCATAAGACCATTGGATCAGGTTGAAGAGTGCTTGTGGTATTGCAAAAGTATGCAGAGACTTCGTCATCGCCTTCGTTGATCAAAGTACTGTGTCTATGCTTCTGATGCGATAATGTTTTATAAGCTGCCCAAAAGTCAAAGTTGCCCTCAGCTGCGGTAGCAGCTGCATCAGCGGCATCGGCCGCTTCACCACTTTCCTCATGATCTCGCTGTAAATCGTATATATGCGTCATGTACTTGGCTACCAAAGTAGAACTATCAAAGGGAATGTTACGAAAGCGCGGATCTAATAGACTAGCCATTGCCATGTACACATTTTTTTCCATTTCCTCAAAATTCACTTCTAGCAATTTTCTCAAAAACGAACGCAGCTCATACGTAAGCTTGTGCTCCGTGGAACGTGCCTGCCTTAGCTCATTTATGATGGTAAACGCAATGGGCAAAGCATTGCTGGCGCACGGATATGCTTCCAAACCCGCACGACTCAACTCACGCACAGCACTGGCCAGTGGCTTCAGCAGACCAAGAAATTGCTGACACAGTTCCAAATCATTCGGCGACAGCGACGGCGGTTTCTCTAGTCCAACCAGATGTTTCTGTTGCTGTTGTTCATATTTCAAGTAGCGTTCTAGCATATCGTAAGTAGTAATGGGCCGCTGCTTTTCATCGAGCTGTAAATGTTGCTGTATAACCGAATCGCCGCTGTCAAAAATATACTGCACACATTGCCGTACTTTATCGCAAAGCGTGCAAAATTCGTTACGCTGCAGTACTGCATCAAATATGTTCTCCAGTATATTCGCGAAGCAAGGCATATGACGCTGTGCGCCCAAAAGTGTAATTACAGCGTTTTCCAACAAGCGGTCACTCTTGGTCACAACGCAAGCAATTTTTGACTTATCGATGTTGAATCGAAGACAAACTCTTTCCAACGTTTCAACCACATCTCCCATATTATACAGCGCTGGAAGCGGGTTCACAACTAGGGTACGAGATCGCCGTTTTTGTCCTTCAAAGTAGTGTGCCACCACTTCTATGTAGCTCTGATCTCTAATGTCTACATCGAACGATATTGTCGATGAAATAGCACAGCTAAGAGCAAGACTTGATACGTCCGCGAATTGAACTCGCAATGGATTTAATTTCAGTTGTGCTAGATGAGCAATACGGGCAGCTAGATCGTCAGTGTTGGGCACACGATACATGGGAGACATAGCATGCGCTAATCGCTTAAACCCTTCGCCGCTAATGACTTCCAATGGATGTTTGTCAATGCATACAAAATAAGCTAACTTATCATTGAAAGCAAGCTGCGACGATGTTGGCATGTTGCATCTGTTGCTGTGAGTGAATAGTATTATTTTATTGCAAGCCAAATGAAAATGATTCTACTTACACATCCACTTCTTCTATATCCGTCAATTGTAGCTCTTGTAGTTGATAGAGAGAATTATCTACAGTGTCACCCCCAACTATGCTGGGTTCGAATTCAATGATATCCTCTGCACTTACTGTTTCTGCTGCTGATTCCTCCGTAGCCCAGCACGTCTTCAAATCGTTCTCATGTAGAACAACACTCTCAACAGATTCGTTTGTTTCTTTGAAGTTTCCTGTAAACTCATTCAGTGTGTCGGGTTTTATGTTGTATGAACGCTCCAGTGCAATTGCTTTGCCCGGCAGATTAGTAGATACCTTTTTTCTTTTTTTCGCTGCATTTTCAGCATTACGTTTAAAAATGCCTCGCACCACAATGGAATCATTGTCGTTAACGTCACTGCAAAAACGAAAGAAAACCGTATTGGCACTTTAGTTTGTGTTTTGGTTAATTGCAGTGAGACGCTTACATCTTGGGGTGTGTTTTCATATGCTTCATAAGATTGGAAGTATTCCCGCTGGTTTTGATAATTTTTTCACAGAGTAAACATTGCGCTGTATTGTAATCAACTTTTTCATAGTATTTCCAAATTTTACTACGCGCCATTAGTAGTTTTTAAAGAATCGTAACAAGTAAACTGCAGCAAGTAAAAAATAAGCGAGTACCAAAAGTGACTACTTGCCTCGATACCAGGGGATAAATTATCGATAAGCTTAATTAGATTTATTTCCCCAGCAGCTGTGGAATCATCGAAATAAATTTCCTAGAAAATTCACCTAAAACACGCTTTAAAAATACGTTAGTTTTATCAGATAACGATTTATATTTCTTAAAGCTTTGGAATTAAAAAAATTCATACTTTAAATAAATAATTGTGGGTGAATAAAAACGAGATATTAAGAAACAAGTTTTTGTGCTTTGCAGTTGTCCTTCAAAGCAGAGTTTGGTAGTGACATAGCAAATTTGATGTAACAATTACAGTACCGTGAAACATTTTAATTTCATCTTTTAAAAAATTGATTGATGAATCTACGAAAGACAAATAAGTTTATAAATATCCTCTCATGCTCTCTTGCAGTAGATAATGCATTCTCCAATTAGAATTCCACTGCTTGTTAACTATACTTTTTACTGTGCCTACTTGAAGTGCAAAGCCCCGTATTGCAAAGAATGCCCATAGGGTCAATAGTATCAAAGATTTGCTAAAAGTCTAGTTTTTGTAGGTAAAAGTATTTCAATTTACAAATTCAGGCGTGGCAGACCACACAATATAGCAATGTCTTTCTCTCCGTACGAACAATAGGATCTCAGAGACGATAAAAGCTCAAATTTTACAAGCGCCATTTATTCATCCCAAAGCATTCCCCGCGGGTGGTTTTGGCATTGAATTGCTTGCGCAAAGGACTGTGTGTTGCAACTCTTGAGCAAGCTATCCAGTCTACATCGGAGAATTTTTTGTAGGAGTAAATCGGCATGAGTCTTGAAAGAAATTATGAAGCATATAGCGGTGATACTTGCTGATAATATCATAACCACGGTACAAACCAGTGTGGCATAAACAAAAACCGGAAATATTGATAAAAGCAATTTATTGCTCCTCTGTCGAATGGTCAGAAAGTTTTCATTGATAATACGCAACTGATGATTCAAGTTGAAATCAGGCAAGAAGCAAAGAAAGGCAATTTATGTTTCGTGTAGCTTCATAGCCGCCTGTACATTGTTGGACGTGATCAGTGGTGCAATTGCTGTAAGAAAAAAAATTTTTGAAGACCTTAATATTCAAAATTTTTATCCGTAACTATGCAATTTCTAATTGAAGTGTAAAGTTCATTGTGTTAATTATTCACTTGATAGTAGGCCTGAAGCGTTGCGCAAATCTATACAAAGAGCCACTTACTTTGTTGTTTACCAATTCTTTTTTTTTTTTGACACACACAGAAACTAAACCGTTTACCAATTAAATACTAATTTCAGACTAATTATGGAATTAAATTCTAGACTTACCTGAAATGATTAGCATGAGCAGCAGATATGTTGATATAGTTGATATGGATTTAAAATTATTAGCCAGACAATATAATATTGGCAGATAGCTACAGCCATAAAAAAAAACGCTAATTACTATTGTAAGTATCTCATCGTTTTTGTACAGCTCTGCAGGCATAATCAGTTGCTGTATGGACCAAAGTACCACACATAGGCAAAAGTGCAGGAGCACATCGAAGGAAAACGTGGCCATCCAAAAGGTAGAGTTTGACATGGCCTGCAGATGCTTAAAGCCACTACTGTACTCCCGGAATGGCAACGATACGTAGAAAAACATGCTAAAGAACATGCCCACGGATACAATAACGGCATAATATTCCAAACGCGTCGGACTTATATCGGTGACAAAACGTCTAATGGGAACATACACAGTATCAATATCCAAATTTGCATTTTGAAGTTTAAGCATGGTCGCATCCAACAAATTGATGAGCGCCACTGAACTGTGGGTGGGAGTGACGTCACTGCTGCTGCTTTCAGCGTGCGTATCCACCACACTAATGACTTTATCATCAGCCAAGTCATCGCGTTGCATTGCAATGAGTCATGCAAAGTAGTGCATAACAGAAATTTAATTAACATTATATTGCCTGTCAATTCTGCACTTACCATCTCCAATGGTAGTATTGTCACGTAGTGTTAGTTTCCGGGCCGTAATACCGCTTGATTTGATTTCTTAAGGCAGTTCTGTACCACCTTAGCATGCTCATCTGTGGAACTGTATATATAAACAATGACATTATGCATTTCCGCCAAGTTTCAGTGGCCTCGTCGTTGTAACCACGGACATGGAGTGCATTAGTATAATGGCACCACTAACGGCTGTTCTCCATATACTAAACCAGGGATGTCCAGGCCCATTGCTCATCTGGCTCTTTTTGTTTTTGTAATGGCTCTTAGGGATAGGGAGCGATGCGCGTGCATGGTATAATAAGTATTATTATTATTACTTATTATACCATGATGCGCGTGTACATGCACGGCCCTAACTGTATATCACCCAGTGCCAATGCATATTACAAAAACAATTTCGAGCGTTCTCTCACTTACTCTCTGTTACTCTCTTTGCTCTCTGATCTCGTGTGCACAAAAACAACCCTTGCGTATATTTGTTGTTGGCCCACAGATTTTCCATATAATTTGTTGTTGCTTTTCGTTTGAGCATGCACTCACAAAAATCGGTATCCCAGCGGGAAATATCCAGCTTACTTTAGCGCTTCCGAAGCGCTTACTTTGAAGTCGTAAGCGCTTCTCACTATATGGGACTCTGGCTTACATCGTCGCTTACTTTTATATGGGCATGGCCGCCAAAGTGGGGTGGTCGGTCCACTTTCCGCATTACCATGTATACAGAATTGTAAGCGCTTACATTGCTGTCAACTTATTTCAAAAAGTAATGCATATTGTGTGCGCTTACATTCGTTCCCAATTTTCATAAAAGGTCGTAAGCGCTAACATTGCTATATATTATTGTATAAAAAGTAAGGCAGCTTGTAAGCGCTTACTCAGTTGCCCACTTTTTTAATAAAGTAAGTTACTTTGTAATCAATAAAAACAGTTTTAAATTATTAGATATACAAAAATTATTTATTTAATTAAACAATATATTTTTATTCTTTTATAACCTCTAATTTAGCAAATAAAGCAAATTGTGAATTATTATTATTTTAATCTTTCGAAACTTCATTTGGCTGATTGTTTTTCAATTCATTTTTCTTTTTTTCATCGTATTTCGATTTGTGAAATCGATTTTTGTGGGCCCGGAAAGCCCCTCGAATTTCTTTCACAAACTCCGTCTCCGTGTAACCATTTCGTTTAACACTATCTGCAAAAACACAAACAATATAAATATAGTAAAATACATCATCACTATTTATTACTAACTCACCAAATAATGTTTTTTGTTTAGATTTTTAAATAGTTTGAATGATTGCTTCCCATTGATGCCATCGTAATTATATTCTAGCAACATTTCTTTTCCAAGAATTCTGTGGAAATTCTTAGTGATTGGCTTTAAGTGTATTTAAAAATTGTTGAATGACATCAACCTGCAAAAACATCAACATAAATATCAGTGAAAAATCTATTTTTGATTGGCTTAAAATTAAATAATTAGAAGAGAGACACGGCATTTTTTGAATGATGTTATGACGGAGGAGTATTATGTGGACAATTTAAACCACGAATAGTCAAGGAGCGCGATGATGGTTTGGTCTGTTGATCCTCAAAACCACGTTAAACTAAACGAAAAGCAATACTAGCACATCGACCACAAACAAAAATCGTTGCTGTGCAGGATCTGACTGCCGTATAATTGCGCCCAAGTAACCGACGTACTTGCCCAGATCCCTTACTTACACTACATCCAAAATTTGGGAGTAATATTGGAAATGGGAGTTGTTAAACAGGGCACAACCAAAAAAACCATTCTAATCAAAGCAAAATAGGAAGATCGGCGAAAATATCCGAGGATTAACATGTCCAAGGCATCAAAAATCAAAGACATTTTCGCCTTGTGTTTGCATTTTGCAAACATTTAATTGACAGCGCAATATTTGCTGCTTCTTGGTTTTGCTTGTTTTTCTTTAGGTTATATTTCGATTTTTCCAATTTTTTTTTACATATTAATAGCTGATACTTACCTTAATAATACTACAAAAGAAAAAATAAAAAAAAAAAAAAAATTTTTGTTAATAACTTTTTAAGTTAAAGTTGATTTTGTGTGATTTTTTTCATTTTGCAAACATTTAATTGACAAACTGTATGTATGTATGTATGTAGGCACAAAATAAATGTAATTTATACTCACACAACAGTTTTACATATGACGTCTCACTTTCACTATTGAAAAGCAACTAAATTCTGATTTCATCAGAATTTTGTATGCGAAAACAAACGAGTATGTACAACAGACAAGAAGAAAATATAATGCGACTTGTAAAGATCATATGTTTGTTTTTGTATTTTGTGTATCATTTTGGTAAAAACAAACAAGCGTCCAAAGCATAAAAAGAAGAAAAGTAACTGCAATATTCAAAACTGAATAACTCAGTTAAGCAATGTTTTTTGAGCATACAAATCTGCCGGGGGAGCAGCGAGACTTTCAGCGCACACAAAACTGCCGGAGAGTAATCGATAGTTTCATCGCTTAAAAATCTCAGCGCTTCTACGATTTCCCGCTGGGATGAGATTCTCTCGCTATTTTTTAGGAAACTTGTTAAATGGGACTTTTAAGGCGTTGCTTGCAAACAAAAACTAGTTATGGCCCTGTACCTTTCGGTACAAAGGGTATACTAGATTTATGCAATGTATATAACAGACAGATGGTGGCTATAGGTAAAAACATATGAATGGAATATATATTTTTTGGAAAATCCGGTGGTAATAAAAAAAACTTGCACGTGGCCATCATAAATAGATATTTTTCGGGAAATCCCTTAGAAGAAATTCGCACTTGTATAAAATCTTTTTTCTACAACATATGATTTTTCTATGTACCTCTACTATTTAAATGAATTAAAACCAAATTTTAATCGAAGATTTAAAGATTTCAAATGGGTAAAAAAAATGATGCCCATTTTTTTTTAGTCCGATGATATGCGACATATATGTTCAGAAACCTGAACTGCAACTGGAACTTTGTGACTTGCAGTGTGACTGCGAATTAAAAACAATTAATTTAAGTGACTTTTGGAAAGCTGTTAACGCAAACACAGCGAAATTATGCGAGTTTTATCTAATTTTGGAAGCACATATATTTGTGAATGTGCGTTTTCAAGCTTAAAATTAATTAAAAATAAACTGAGAAATCGATTAACAAACGAACATTTGGAGGCATTATTAAAACTATCATTAACTAAAATAAATATTGATATTGACCAATTTTTAAGTTCTTTATAAGTATACATATGTACCATAACTTTTTTTTCATTATTTTTTACCACTCTTATAAGAATGCACATACAATTTCTTACAGTGCACTCAATAAACCGTAATAACTGTTTACTTTAAATGTGTTAGTGTTTTTCTTTATATGTATTGGTTTTTGCTCTTCCATAAGCAGTGTTTGGACATCCCTGTACTAAACAAATTAAAAATAACTTATAACTGATAACTGATAAGCTCTGAATTCATAATAAGCGATAAGAGTGAGTGCTTATATGGGGCGCGGAACACTTACAGTAATACACACGCTGACGATTGCTCATGAAAGCCATAGTTGGCTCTACAGAATGCAATGTAACCTTGCGAATTACTAAGAAAGTTGGAAATCGTCAGAAAGACTACTATTTCTATTTCAAGCTATTACTTGTCCGGAAGTACATATGTATGTATATGGCTTACTAAACTATTTTCTGTTGACAAATTATTTGATTTGATTTAAAGTCTCCCCATACATAGGCAACAAGAATGCACATGAATGTTGAATTAAAATGTTACATTTTGTCGTTATAGGGAAAAAACCTATTTTTAAAAATCTGCAGGCTCGAAAATCAAGATAGACCTATGGCCGCGAATCGGCAAAAAAATTGACCCACCCTAATATATATATATAGATCTAGCCGATTAGAAAAAATTTAAATTTAAAAAAATTGTATTTTTTTTAAATATCAATATATTTTTTTTATATATAAATATATTTTTTTATATAAAAGACTGGCATATCAATTTTCACTTTAATATGTGGGCATTTTCAAAGAAGGGTCCACTTTGACCGAAAAATACAATTAAGTTTTGTTCTAATGTAAGAGAGTTGAGTGCTCGCTTCGGAGGACTTTCAGCAGAGCGCTGATAATCAGATCATGTCCTAGTCTCCAGTTTGCGGATTACGTGTCCAATCTCCTCCAAACGGAGAGGCCTGATGGGTGGGCCATCTGTACCGGACTCAACGGGAAGTTCTTTGGGTACCGCTGATAAGCCAAACAGCTATAGGTTCCAAGCCATTCAGAATAAGGTACTTCGTCAGTTATTTGACTTAGCATCGTATTTTCAATATGAGTACTGTAGTTGGTCAGATCTCGTTTTTCTCCAGTAAGTGCAATAATATGTTAGGCTGATTGGCCATCACAACAGCTTCGCAAGTAGACTTGTAGGAACTGTCTCAGTAATTAGACTGAAGGGGAGATGATTTAACCATCTCTGGCCAACCTTTCCTCAAACACTGAATCATTAAGTATACCATTTGCAATCGATGACACCACATTTAATTGGCCTTGGCAACACCTAATTCTGTTTTTACTTTGTAGATACGTTCCAGAAAAAAACCGTGTAACAAAAAACCGCATAAGAAAAGACATGAAGTTAATCCTTAAGCTGCAATGAAAATAAATAAGAGAGGGGAACTCCTTAACTAAATTTCTAAAAGACTAGGTTAATAAAAATATTTTTCTTTAAAATTTCAATTCCATAGCTTTTTTCATCCCATGATTTAATACTATTAATTTATTATATGTATTGTGCCCTCTTTTTGTCTAAGCTAATCGCACCAACTATACCAATATAATAAATTGGGCCAGGGTATTTGTCGATCCTTAAAGTTAATTGCATTTTATTCATATATTTTCCAACAAAATTGGGCGAATGTAATAATACCAAATGCAAGTTTGAAACTATGTACTCGTTTATGTATGAAAAAAAAATATAACACGCAAATGGCCGCTGGCTGTATAGGTCCGTATGCGAACATCATAATTTAAGATGGTTTTTTCTTTGACAAAAACCCAACCATTGATTGAATAAGCAGCGTTGATAATGACCCGTGGGATATATATGTCGAAGGGCATCCACTTTGGACGGGTATGTTCCGAATTAAGAGTGTTTAACAACCAAACCAAAAGATAGTCCACCCTATACAACAAAATCGATTTAAAAAACCATCATAAAAAAATACTGCTGTTTATGTTAAAATAATAAACAATTTTATGTTTTAAGACATTACAATTTATTTGGTATAACCACACATATACAAATTGATAAACAATAGAAACTGTTTATTACAAAAATATTTGAATACCTTTTACATATTCGCTGGGTATTATTTTGATAAGTCTAGTTAATTTTGTTGCCACATTTGACAATGTCTTTTGCATTAGTAATGATGCAGGTACTACTTACAACTAAGTAGCAAATCTAGTGATCTATACGCTTTCGGGTGTACGCTCAATTAGTAGCCAAGCATGTGTATATAAGAAATAAGTTAAAATTGCGCCCATTAATGATATAGACGTTAAGTAAATAGTACATTATGTATGTATTCAAAATACTGCTGACTTTTCCAGCCTTTTGGAGATTTGGTGATAATGTACAACTCACAACCAAAGATTGTGCCGTTGAATAATGCCACTCTAAATGAAAATCTTAATAACCCCCAAACATACAGCGCAAACGTGTTACCACTCTAATAAGACGTATTGCATATAAATATCTTAACCTATTAGAATAAAATGTAATTTTTACAAGTGAATGTGATGAATTAAGATTCCTTGCACTTTTTAGTTGTGAAAACTTGCCCCAGCGGCTATCCCTTTGCCCAGTCTTTAGTTTTATACACCATCACCAATTTCCTTGGGCGTACTTAAACATTATCAGCATTTCCATTTTGCATGAGCTCCGCTACAGGCGGGGACTGTTTTTTCTCTTTGTCAAATTTCAAGAATATGTCCTCTAGCGTGCATTCATTTACAGAGTAATCATCAATAAGACTTTTTAGACGATTCGCCAAGCAATCCTCGATAATTTTGAAAACGTTTGACCAGATTATTTGATCGTTGGTTCGAACGAAGTACGTTAACATGCCCGCATGATCCTCTCGCAACGTTAAGCCAGGAAATTTGTTTGTCAGCTCTCTTGTTATTATGGTGACGTTTACTTGTGTCTCTGTATCAATTTTCATTTTGACTTTGATTGTAAAGCCACTGAAACGCTTAAGGGCACAGATATTGTTTAGGCATTTGAAAGTGCCATCAGCCATGATGGCTAGACGATTGCATAATTCCTCGCATTCATCCATACTAAAAAATTTAAAAGAATATTTATAAGTATGTTGTTTGACTGAGATTTTTTGTAGTATAGCAATGAAAAAAACAACTTTGAAGAAAACTATTAGCTCATATTAACATTTTGAAGCTCGATACCAAAATTGTTTGGGTACCATGCGTCTTAAATGCAAAAATTGGTAAAACACATTTTACTCCTCGAAAAGGTACCAAGTAAATCTGCTTGTGTGAAATGCTACAGGCACCAGGCTCTTATGTACTTAGTTATACAAATAATTTTTGCGTTTTGGGAAGTAACATCGCGGCGCAGTAGATTTTTACTATTTAAACCCAAACTTTCCATCTAGTAAGTTTAAACTTGACGCGAACAACAAAAAAATCGCATAAAAATTTAATGAATATTGTAGAAATAATAAAAGATAAGATGTAACTGAAAAAATTGTAACCTCTTATTTGCGATAAATAAAATGTACAGCGAACAGTCGCAAAACTCATTTAGTTCACTACAAATCTCAGAAGTTCATTAATCAAAACCGATTTCAAACACCAAACGCTTGCAATACTAACGACTTACCTGTGTGATGTGAGCACCACGGTTCTGCACTCGTTTTGAAAATCTTTAATACACTTCCAAAGACAACGCCTTGATATTGGATCCACACCAGTAGTTGGCTCATCGAGCAGCACTATCGAGGGACCGCCAATCATAGCCATTGCCGCCAGAAGTTTGCGCTTTGTACCGCCGGAAAAGTGCCGCACTTGTATGTTGCGATACTTTAGCAAATTCATTTTATCCAGCCAGTAATCTACATTGTATTGCAAATCCTGACCCTCTATTTTTGAGCAACCAAGGCCTCGCAAGCGAGCCATATATAAAAGGCACTGCTCCGCGGTCATGAATTTGTTAAGTGCATCATATTGGGGACAATACCCAAAGCGATAGCGATAGGCCACCTCGTTTTCACGTATATCAATGCCATTTATTCTTATGCTGCCTCCGCTTAGAGTTAGATTGGCAGCAATCATTTGAAATGTGGTTGTCTTTCCAGCACCATTCACACCCAGCAGTCCAAAGCACTCCCCGCGAGCGGCGGCAAAGTTCAAATCTTTAACTACGGGTTTGCCATTAAATTGCTTGCGCAAATTGCTCACAAGTAGCGGGTAGGACTGTATGTCGTTAGTCTTGAGCAAATTATCCACATGCTGCTTTTCTTTAGCGCAATCGTCTGCTACGGGATCGAGCTGAACGCTTGTACTCGGAGAGCTTTTTGTAGGTGTAAATCGGCAAGATGATCCTTTGAAGAAATTATGAAACATTTGGCGGCGATACTTGCTCTCCGAAATAAAGATGAAGAATATCATGACCATAGCACAAACAAGTGCGGCATAAACAAAAAATGGAGCTGTTGATAAGAGCAATTTATTGCTGCTCTGTCGACTGGCCAGAAAGTTTTCATTGATAATACGCAACTGATGATTCAAATTGAAATCAGGCAAGATGCAAAGAAAGGCAATCTTTGTTTCGTGTAGCTTCATAGCCTGTACATTGTTGGACGTGATCAGTGGTGCAATTGCTGTAAGAAAAAAAATATTTGAAGACCTTAATATTCAAAATTTTTATCCGTAACTATGCAATTTCTAATTGAAGTTTAAAGTTCATTGTGTTAATTATTCACTTGATAGTAGGCCTGAAGCGTTGCGCAAATCTATACAAAGAGCCACTTACTTTGTTGTTTACCAATTCTTTTTTTTTTTGACACACACAGAAACTAAACCGTTTACCAATTAAATACTAATTTCAGACTAATTATGGAATTAAATTCTAGACTTACCTGAAATGATTAGCATGAGCAGCAGATATGTTGATATAGTTGATATGGATTTAAAATTATTAGCCAGACAATATAATATTGGCAGATAGCTACAGCCATAAAAAAAAACGCTAATTACTATTGTAAGTATCTCATCATTTTTGTACAGCTCTGCAGGCATAATCAGTTGCTGTATGGACCAAAGTACCACACATAGGCAAAAGTGCAGGAGCACATCGAAGGAAAACGTGGCCATCCAAAAGGTAGAGTTTGACATGGCCTGCAGATGCTTAAAGCCACTACTGTACTCCCGGAATGGCAACGATACGTAGAAAAACATGCTAAAGAACATGCCCACGGATACAATAACGGCATAATATTCTAAACGCGTCGGACTTATATCGGTGACAAAACGTCTAATGGGAACATACACAGTATCAATATCCAAATTTGCATTTTGAAGTTTAAGCATGGTCGCATCCAACAAATTGATGAGCACCACAGAACTGTGATAGCGATTGCTCGCAAAGAGTAGCCTAAATGTGGGTGTCGCGTCACTGCTGCTGCCTTCAGCGTTCATATCCACCACACCAATGACTTTATCCAAAAAATCAGCCAAGTTATCGCGTTGCAGTGCAATGAGTCCTGCAAAGAAAGTTAATAACACAAATGTAATTAACATTATATTGTTTGTCAGCTCTGCACTTACCATCTTCAATAGAGGTGTTGTCACTTAGGGTTAGTTTCCGAGCCGTAATACCGCTTGATTCGATTTGTTCACGCAGTTTCTGTTCCACCTCTGCATGCTGATCTGTGGGATTGTATAAGTAAACAATGCCGCTACGCATTTCCCCAAGTTTCAGTGACAAGGCATCGTCGTTAGTAACCACAGACATGGAGTGCATTAGTATGATGGCGCCAATAACTGCTATTATCGATATATTGAGCTGTATAACAATTAGATTAGCTCTGAATTTAATTCATGTCTAAAGCAATTGAGAATAAATAACAATAACAAAGCCAACCGATTATAAATAACTACATCTAATAGAATTTAATTAAACCACTCATCTTCAAATACACTTGGAAATATAAAATTATTTGATAAAGCCTGTACACTTTTTTTTTAGAAAAAAATAAAGTAAACCTAATTCTGTTTTTACACAGAAGATTATTATTATTATTATGTGGCCATGACAACCCGTTGTCGGGTTACGGCCGACCTCAATAGCTCTCGCCAGGCGCCTCTGCTTTGCGCGCGCCTTCTCCAATTAGAAATACCAAGGGAGGATAGATTCTCCTCTACATGATCTTTCCATCGGAGTCGTGGTCGTCCCCTTCGTCTCCCTTCGTCGACTTTCGCTTCGAACACCTTTCTCGCTGGAGCTTCTTTTTCCATACGTACAACATGCCCGAGCCAGCGTAGACGTTGTATTGTGATGCGCCGGACAACATCTATGTCATCGTAGAGCTCATACAGTTCGTGGTTCATCCGTATGCGATAGTCGTCCCCAAAACGAACGGGACCGAGATTTTACGAAGTATTTTTCTCTCGAACACCCCAAGCGCGGCTGCATCCGTCCGCGACACAACCCATGCTTCTGCGCCGTATAAGAGCACGGGCAAGATGAGCGTCTTGTAGAGTGTTAGTTTTGTCGGTCGAGAGAGGTCTCTGCTACACATCTGCTTACTGAGACCATAGTAACACCTATTGGCAAGTGTGATTCTTCGTTTTATCTCCAGGCTGGTATAATTTCCGGTGTTAACGGTGGTGCCAAGGTACGTGAACTCCTTGACAACTTCAAAAGTATAGTGGTCCGCTACAACATGGGAGCCTAGGCGCCGTGTGTCCCTGTTCGTAGACAGCATATACTTCGTCTTGCCCTCGTTTACCGCCAGACCCACCTTCGCTGACTCCTTTTCGATTGCAGAAAATGCAGCAGTAACATCTCGCTTACAACGTCCAATGATGTCGATATCATCAGCGTATGCAAGGAGCTGGACACTCTTGTAGAAAATAGTGCCATTACGATGTACACCGGCCTTCCGCAGTACCCCTTCCATCGCATGATAGAGGGTCGCCTTGTCTGAAACCTCGAACGGTATTGAAAGGTTCGGAGAGGTCCGTTCCTACCTTGACAGAGCTGATGGTGCCGCTCAACGTCATTCTGCAAAGTCGAATCAGCTTCGTAGGAATACCGAACTCAGACATGGTGGTGTATAGGCGATCCCTTATCGGGCTATCGAATGCAGCTTTGTAATCGATAAAGAGATGATGGGTATCGATCTGTTTTTCGTGGCTCTTTTCCAGGATTTGGCGTAGTGTGAAGACCTGGTCTATGGTGGACTTTCCAGGTCTGAAGCCGCACTGATAAGGTCCGATCAGTGTGTTGGCATACGGCTTCAGTCTTTCACATAGTACGCTAGATAGGACCTTGTATGAGATGGCTATAAGACTGATTCCCCGGTAGTTTGCGCATATCGTCGGGTCACCCTTCTTCAGTACAGGACAAAGGACACTGAGATTCCACTCGTCGGGCATGCTTTCCGCTAGCCATATTTTGCAGAGGAGCTGACGCATGCACCCTGTCAGCTCATCGCCGCCAGCCTTAAATAACTCTGCGGGCAGTCCATCGGCACCGGCTGCTTTGTTGTTTTTGAGCCGCCTTATTGCAACTCGGACCTCTTCATGGCTAGGTGGTGGGACACCGACATTGTCGTTGGTCGTTAGTGGTATAGGGTTGTTTTCTCCAATGCCGGGATTTGTGGCATCGTCACCTGCAAGCAACTTGGAGAAATGATCCCTCCATAACCTTAGCGTACACTGCGTATCTGTAACCAGATTTCCCTCTCCATCTCGACAGTTTGATGCTCCGGGCTTGAAACCTTGCGTCAGACGATTGACTTGTTGGTAGAATTTTCGAGCGTCATTTCTGCCCCGTAGTACCTCGAGTTCTTCACGCTCGTGTCTTTCCTGCTCCCGTTTTTCCGTCTGAAAAGGCGCCTTTCATCCTTCCTCTTCTCTATGTAATTTTCCAGTATGGCACGCGTTGCGGCAGACTGCAGCGTTCTTTTGTAGGCGGCGCTTTTCGCGGCAGTTGCCTCGCGACACTTTACGTCAAACCATTGGTTCCGTGGGGGTGGACGCTTGTACCCAATGGTGTCTTCAGCGGCAGCGCGCATGGAGTGGGATATGTGCGCCCAAAGTCCGCCAACATCATCAGGGAGGGAGTTGGGTTGGTGCAGCAATTCCGAGAGGTGAGCGGAGTAGGCTTCGACTGTCCGTTGTGATTGCAGCTTAGCGACGTCCAGCTTTCGTTGCGCGCTGGAGCGTACGTTTTTCGCATTGCATAGCCGCATGCGTATCCTGGCTACAACAAGATAATGGTCGGAGTCAACATTGACACCGCGAAACCTACGCACGTCCAGTACGCTTGAAACATGCCTTCCGTCGATCACAACGTGATCAATTTGGTTACGCGTTTTTTGATCAGGGGACAGCCACGTGGCCTTGTGAATGTCGAGGTGCTGAAATCTGGTGCTACTAACTACCATGTTTCGCGCCGCGGCGAAGTCGATCAGCCTGAGACCGTTGTTCGAGGTGGTCTCGTGGAGGCTGAAGGGGCCGACTGTGGGGTTAAAGATTTTTCGTTTTGCGGTGGTCGTCAACATAAGGGTGGATTTTATCCGAGGCTTTGGTTGTGGTTTTCATTGGTTTGCTGTTTTACGAGGCGGGCTCCAAACCCTGCGCTCAACCGTTTAACGTCCGGGTGACTCGCTGCACACATTAGCTCACTATTTAGCGGATGCTAAAATAGCTACCCGGGAGGCGCCGCGAGGAGGCTGTGTGTCGACTTGCAATCATTTGAGACAGAGATCGCTCTGGCTGTCGCCAGGTTGACAACAATCAGAAACTTTGCTCTGTACAAATGAAAGCCAGGCCCACCTAGATATGTTCCATAAAAAACCGTGTAAAAAAGGACATGAAGGAAATCCTTAAGCTGTTAAGAAAATAAATTAGAAAGAGGAACTCCCTAGCTAAATTTATAAAAGATTAGGTTAATAAAAATATTTTCCTTTAAAATTTCAAGCAAAATAATTTTTTTAATCATGCTAAATCGAATGAAATTGTGTCAAAAATGTTTTTTCAAAACCGTATAAAAAAAGCCCGTGTAAAACAGAATTGGATGCATTTGAGTCCAAACTGTAATTCAACTTTTTTTTTTTTTGGTTAAAATTAAATTAACCATTATTATTACAGAATACGTAAACCACCAGAGTAGTTTATAACTATTTGTTTATCTGCACAAACCGCTTGTAAATTAAGGGTTCCTTACGGTAGGATGTTAAACCTATTGACCAACAGACGATTAGCCTATAGTAAAGCGCTTAACGAAATGCAGGGACGTGACTCACTTAATTTTTGTGTCGCATATGTACACTAACATGCATATTAAATCTCATCCTGTCACTTTAATATCAAACAACCGCAAAACATTTCTTACCATAACGCACACATAAAGCCATTCGTTGATTAAAAACGTAATTTTTTTATAGAAAATCGCTTTCCATAAATGCAGCCAAGTGGGATCCTCATGACGATCTTTTAACATAGCAGATGATATCAGAAGCGGTGCATCGTTTCTCGAGCCATCAGGTGAATCCACTTGATCTGTTTCACCAGCACAACTGCAACATAAATTAACAAAATCAAAAAACATACCACGGATGTCACGAAATCAGTATTACTTTAGAAAAACATCCTCAAGAGAAGTATCGGTTATTGATATTGTTTCAATGCCCAACTGTGTAGTCTTAGACTCCAGTTGCCGCAGCATCTCAGGGAACTGCGATTTGTAGGCATATGGCAGGGATATATACACCGTTGGCTTCACATGGTTCTAAAAAAAAACCCAATTATATTAAACTTATTAAAATATTTGACCCTTTCACTAACCAATTCGGAGGCATTAGGTATATATGTGCGTATTATTTCCAAAGTTTCATCCAGCTTGAAACTTCCCTCACAGGCCAATAGCTTTAAACGATAGCCACTACCCGATTGGCGTTTCAGTTCCAGAGGAGATCCAGAACGTTGCAGTTTTCCGTTGGCCAAAATGCAAATTGTATCACCTAGTACCTCGGCCTCTTCCATATAATGTGTGGTAATCAGTATCGCCTTTTCCTTGCGTAGATTTAGCAAAATGTCCCACAGTTCGCGACGTGACTCAATATCCAGGCCAGAGGAAGGTTCATCCAGAATTACAATTCTGTAAGAATTTAAAGTTAATTATTTATGAAAACATTTACCAAAGATGGCGTACGTTAAAGTCGGGCGCGGACGACTTTGGGATACCCTGTACCACCACATTGCAATCAAGTCCGATATATTACTTACGAACACCAAAAAAAATTCTTTGCCAAATTCAGTTACAATATTTTTATAAACAAACGAAACAACGAATTTTGTTCAAAAAACGTTTTTTTGACCGATCGGTCCTATGGGATCTATATTATATAGTCAACCGATTTTGATCAAATTTGGTACAGTGCTTGGGAACTCTAAAAAACTTCTTAATGCCAAATTTGGTTACAATATCTTCACAAACAAACAAAACACAACGAATTTTGTACAAAAAACTAATTTTCGACCGATCGATCCTATGGGAGCTATATGATATAGTCAACCGATTTTGATCAAATTTGGTACAGTGCTTGGGAACTCTAAAAAACTTCTTAATGCCAAATGTGGTTACGGTATGTTCACAAATAAACGAAACACAACGAATTTTGTACAAAACACGATTTTTTGACCGATTGGTCCTATGGGAGCTATATGATATAGTCAACCGATTTTGATCAAATTTGGTATAGTGCTTGGGAACTCTAAAAAACTTCTTAATGCCAAATTTGGTTACAATATCTTCACAAACAAACGAAACACAACGAATTTTGTACAAAAAACTAATTTTCGACCGATCGATCCTATGGGACCTATATGATATAGTCAACCGATTTTGATAAAATTTGGTACAGTGCTGGGGGTTTCTAAAAAACTTCCGATTGCCAAATTTGGTTATGATATCTTCATAAGCAAACGAATTATCCATCTAAAACTTTTGCTTTTTTTCGAGGTCCTCTGAAACACCCCTATAGCTATATAATGTAGCCCCGATATCAAAAAAATAAAATAAACTTGTCTCCTATGGATTAATAAGGGATCTTATCTGAAAGTTTGGTTGCTCTAGCTCTTACCATCTCTGAGATCTAGGCGTTCATACGGACAGACGGACATGGGTATATCGACTTCTCTAGTCACTCTGATCATACTTTAGGTAACTTTGGGGGGTCTCCGACTTCTCCTTCTGTACGTTACATACATTTTCGGCTTGCACAACCACAATATACCCTTTGTACCATATACGGTACAGGGTATAAAAATAGTAAGCAAATATTGCATTAAAAATAAGCTTCTTCTTTGCTACACAGTTTATTTTAACCAACTTACTTGGTATTACCAGCCAACGCAATGCCCAAGGATAAGCGCCGTTTCATGCCACCTGACAAATTACGTCCATATTCATTTGTTTTATTGTGAAGATTTAATTTTCTCAATTTTTCATCGGCCCAATGGCACGCTTCGGTTTTAGATGCGCCGCGTAACTGGGCAAAAAATACCAAATGCTGTTTACAGGTCATATAGCTCATAAAGACGCTGTGCTGTGGACAAAAACCAATCAAATGACGATAGGAGGACACATCTCGCTCGCTACAGACAACAATTTTGCCAGAGTCTTTTGGCACTAGACCTAAGAATTTGATACATTTTATGCTGAATGCTTCTCTCAAAAACTTCTGAAAGTTTACCCATTATCATGTTTAAAGTAGTCGTCTTGCCTGCTCCATTATGTCCCAACAGTACGGTAATCTCCTTGTTTTTAATAGTCATATTTAAATGGTCTGAAATAAGTGTTTCGCGCTTCCTTGTGCGAAATTTCTTATATAAATCATTAATGATAATGGCATCTGTGCCTCGTGGTGATGTTGTGTATTCATTACGCTGTTTTTTCTGATATGTGGAGCGCTGCAATATAAAGAACATTAAATAGGAGGAATCGTAAGTGTCATATTAAAAAAATTTACCATCAAGAAAAATAAGAAGGGACGCTTCAGGCCACCAGGACCAGGAAATACACAACCCAAATAAAAATATAGCATGGCGTAGAGAAAACATTGCAAAATTAACAATATATAAACACAGAAAATACGACTTGAATTGTCCTTGATTTCGCGAAACAGATCTGCGCTACCAAATTGACGATCTAAAAATATTCTAATAGTTAGCTTTGTCGAAAATCTGTATTATACATTCCTTACGCTTATTGGAGAAAGTTTGAAATACATCTAAGCCTTCCAAAAAAGTGTTGGTGCTTAGTAAGTAATAAGCCACTTGTGTCATCCAGCTGCGCATAAAATCAAATACATACGGTATAATGAGCAAGACAAGGCCGCCAATTTTAGCATAAAAAACTGAAATAAAGAAGTCAGAAAATAGATATTGGTTAACATTTGAAAAAAATGTTTACTTTACCAGAATGGAAACAAACGGAGATGAGATAGGCGTAAGACATCGTAGCAAGTATGTACAACAAATACAAAATAAACATGTAGCCAAAGCTTATAAGCCCCAATGCCTTATAATGCCAAGCTGCCAGCAATATAAACATCAGAAACATTGCATAGCATATTAAACGTATTAGAAAGAATGTCATGCCATTTAGAAAACTCATTGGTGTGACCAAGTTAAGGAATTCCTGGGAGTAAAAAGGATGCAAACCAATTAAATAACTTGTTTATATGACTGACATTTTATAATCACACTACCTTCAAGCCATCCTGTTTTTCTTCTACAAATGGCACAACAAATGTACTTAACAAAAGCACACTGAACAGTATGCTATAGAGCGTACCAAAGTACACCAATCTATGGCTGCCCGTGGTGCTGACTTCATAGTTAGGTATAGAGCCGAGTTGCATGTCATAATTTGTATTTAATTTTTGATATATCATATACTGTCGATCCATCACATATTGCAAAGTTAAAAAACCAACGCGAATATATTCGTCGACATCTGGGAAATAAAGTTTAATGGGCATTGTAACAAGGAATTAACTATAATTCACTGTATATGCAGCACCTTTTTGGTAATTGATTTCCTCATCATTGACAAAGCGCTTTTTAGGCGAGATTCGCATTTGATTAGAGCTTATGCTGTATTTAAAGTGACCTGTGGAGCCAATGTCGGGCAACTGTTGAATATGAATGGCGAAGCAGGTGCCCAAGCACTCTTTTTCCATAGCCCATTGCATAGACTCGGAGTTGTTATGTATGTGAAAGCCTTCAAGAAAAAAATTAATTTTCTATTCATGTGTTCATTATTTTTAATAGATTTACACTTACGCTCATTTACTTCATTTATTTGAAGCTCCTGACGCACTAGTTCCATGAGCCCATTCGCATTATTTGTATTTGGTGCATAATACAGCCAATCCAAGTCAGTTGCGGGAAAATAATCTTCCTTTAGCGCTCGCTATCAATAAATTCATTGTTAATATTAAATTTTGCGCTCAACAATGATGTTGATTGTTCACTTATGCTTATATTATATTTGGTTTTGTTTTTTATGAGTAAATTTTCACGCGATAATGCTGTTTATTATAACTACAGATAATGTTACTTACATAGTCCTTTGTTTCATAGTATTCCATTTGTTGACTGTTGACTTTTATTGTCCAATGTAGATAGCCGCACAATAAAATCCCACATCCCAAGAAAATGAGTAGCAGCGATATTATATTGTAGCGCAAGTACAGTAAGTTTTTGCGCCAAAACACAAAAAACAATGGACTGCAGCATACCATTGTTATAAAATGTTTTTTTAATTTGTTTAGTTTATACACATTTTTTACTTTCTTCACAAAAGTGAAATGTTTTATTTGGGGCGTTTATCGTCAGGTATTCGTAGAGATGACACAGCAACGATATAAACTTTTTATCGCTCTTTAGAGTTTTTACCGATTATTTATCAGCTATATGTGCATATACATGATTCGTATATTTTCTTTCTAACTTTCATAACCAAATGAAAACGTATTTCAAGTTCGCCTGCGTCCGTTGAGCGTTGAGTTATAAACAAAAATAACAAAGCACAAGAAGAGGATTGACCGCAAGGTGACGAATAAATTTTTAAAAAGTATAAGACGTCGTTTGGAGGCTATACTACCCTAAACTAAAGCATATAGCTTATCGCATTGGTCGAATTTACTGCGTGTAAGGATAAGAAGATGCGTGTGATGAGGCTGGTCCATGTGTCTTTGGTCAGTGATCTACTATATTCTTAATACAGCAAATGGTTCTTTTCTTTAAATGCTTAATTTAAATTATTTCCATTTGTTTCCGAGTATTTGCCGCCAACTGAACGGCTTGAGTTATTCGCAGCAACTGATACGCCAAAATGTATGCGTATTTTATAAATGTTTGTACACGTTGTAGGTTATGTTTAAATGTTGTATTGTATTTAAATATATTTCGTGTATGTATTAACGTACTCGAACTGAAGGAGCTTTAGTAACAAAAAAATAACAGATATTTTTCAAAGAACCGATGCATGAATCTATTGCGTACCGGATTGTTATTTCTTAAGGCCCATACGCCGCACGCAAAAATTCCGCAAAAAACGTCAAAACTTCATATAAAAAAAAAATTACCTTTTTTGGGATATTTTTGCGTGCTGCTTATGGCCAATTAGCACCAAAAATATTGTAAATGTGCAAAAAAATATAAATTTTTTGAAAGCAAATTCGATACGTAGAAACAAAAAACAATCTTCTGACCATTGAACTTCATATGATATATAAAAACAAAGGATTCGAAAGGAGACAGAATTTAAAACCAAATCGATAATATTTTTATCGTTAGCCCCAACGAGTATGACAACGTATTGTCTGGCTAAATAGAAGTTAAGGCTGCCGTATCAATAAAGAAATCCGTGCGTGCTGCCAGATTTTCCGCTGTAGTTATTTGTTTTTTTTTTTTCCGGCCAACATTGTTGGGTATAAAATCTAATCAAGTAACAAAACGTAGATAAAGTATTACCCTTAACACTATGGACTCGCAAGTGTTTCCCATCAATTTAGATAAACTGACAGCGAAGGAGCGACACAACTTTATACTTAACAAATATGTGCTCAAAGCTGCTGAGGATGGTGAATCTCGTAAGCACAAGCGCGATATTGATGTAATTCGAGAAAACCATCGCTTTCTGTGGGACGAAGATGAAACTGGCACAACTGACTTAAGTTGGGAGCAACGTCTTGCACAGCGCTACTATCGCAAACTGTTTAAAGAGTACTGCATAGCAGATCTGACACGCTACAAGGAGAACAAAATTGCATTGCGTTGGCGTACAGAACAGGAAGTTGTAACTGGAATTGGTCAGTTTCAATGTGGAAGCAGACACTGCGGTGAACGCGAGACATTACGCACCTGGGAGGTGAACTTCAAATATATTGAACATGGCGAAGCACTAAATGCATTGGTTAAACTTCGTTTGTGTCCCATACATACAGAGCAATTAAACTATCGTACAAAGAAAAAGGAACACAAGCGTCAGAGGCATAGGGAAAAACGTGAACTTAAGGAGGAACGAAGGCTCAAAAGACGTAAGCTGAAGTTAGGTGACGAGGAGAAGGCTGAAGAAGTACCAGATAAAGCTACAGAGAAAGATCCGAATGCAGATATTGAGGAAGAGCAAGATGCAAATAATGGCGTTGCCTCCGCAGACGAGCAAGTCTGGAGCAAGCAAAATGAACTTACTCAAGAGCAGACAACTCGTGAACAGGAATTTGAACGTTATTTGGAAGATTTACTTTTGTAAATACATAGCACATTTATTTAAAGTAAAAGAACTCGTGTTACATATTTAATAGTTACTGGCCGGCAAACAGCTTCAACTTATTATCTATGTATGTACATGCATATGTATACACCTACTGTTTGCTATATGGGACTACATATATAAAGACACAATATACATTGACAATGAAATGTTGTTACACCAACACCAAAAAAGTTTAACTGGATATTAAGGCTCAGGATTTGTTTTAGAAACAGTTACGTTAAGACTCAGTTTTTAGAAATTAATATTGTAGCATCGTTCATTAACTTTTAACACGAACTGCAAATTTATGTACGTATTTTAATAGTATGTATAAGTACCCTCTCTCAGTCATCACTAAACACAAATGCCCCTACACGGTATTCATCTTCGTTGTTGCCCTCATTGTACGTGCAGCAGCAGCACCATAGGCCAAACGTCCTATTTAGCATTGACAAGAGTAGTGCCGAAAACTATTGTGCTTGTTGCAATAGCTCGCCAAACGCCTGGGGTGGGTTAAAATTCAGCACCTCGGTAAAGACTAGCTCCTTCCATTTTTCCACAGGCAAATCATTCTCTTCAAAGCTCTGGTCGTAGAGCGTCGATGTTTGCTCATCGCTGGGATCATGATACTTTTCCATATAGGGATGGGCCAACGCCTGCTCTGCAGTTATGCGCTTTTCGGCATCCAGCTCTAGCATCTTTTCAAGCAAATCTATAGCCAGCGGGTTGGCGCCACGGAATACATCACGAAAATGGCGGCGTGGCATTAAAGGCAGTGAGCGTATATAGTTACGGGCGCTCTCTGACGAAATCTTGCTCATGAACTCATCTGCAGGTGTGCCTAATACTTCCATAATTAGATTAAGTTGATGTATATGGTCGGTGCCCGGAAAGAGCGTACGGCCCGTCAACAGCTCCGCCATAATGCAGCCCACAGACCAAATGTCCACAGTCTGATTGTAGTGCATCCAATTGAGCATTATTTCGGGAGCACGATACCAGCGAGTGGCCACATATCCGGTCATCTCGCTTTCCGCAGGTCTTGCCAAACCAAAGTCCAATATGCGCAGCTCACAGTCCTCATTAACAGCAATATTTGACGGTTTCAAATCTCTGTGTATAACTCCAGCACTGTGTATATATTTCAGGCCACGCAGTATTTGATAAACCAGAAATTGCACATGATCGTCAGAAAGCTTTTGCGTGCGTATAATGTTGTTCAAGTCTGCATCCATCAAATGGGTTACCAAATAGACCTGCTCAAATTGCTCCAGCGAATCAGAAGGTTGGCCTGGATGAAAAACATCCAGCAAACCAATAACATTCTCATGATCCATATGCTTTAGAAGGCGCAATTCGCGATAGGTGCGCTTAGCATGCACGGCTGACTGAAATGGACGTGCCAGTTTCTTAATGGCCACCTTTGTATTTGTTCCACGAACCAAGGCCTTGCAGACTTGGCCGTACGCGCCAGAGCCTACAGGCTGCAGTTGCTGATACGTTTTTGGTATTTCCCATTCCGTGCGATTGATGTCTAACTTGTAAAAGCTTGGCATTTTACGTGAAAATTCTTCCTTTTCGTGAATTTAGTAAGCTGCGCAATATTTTTCACCACTATTTGTTACTTATTTAGTCACTAGTTTTTTCCCGTGTCGTAAAATGCAAATGTTAAGGTAGTAGGGCGTTGCCAGATTTAGCGCAGTGCTGCCAGACAGCGAGCAGATATTCAGCTGGTCAGCTGTTGCTATGCACTGGGGGGGTCGGTCCGATGTTGTTCGGCTAAAGCGCCAAGCGCCAATTCCATTTGGTTGTTCGTTGGAGCCAGACGTAACAAGGCTTGGAGTGCGCTAGTCTAAGCTTTGACGTTTTTTGCACGAGTTTTTTCCATACGTATTTTTTCATTGACAAAAACTCAAGCTGCGGTTCAAATGTGTGTGTGTGTATGCGTGTGCGTGCCTTCGTTTGTGCGGAAAACTGTATATGCTGCTTTATATGCAGAATGTATTTTTTTGCAAATACTATATACACACAAATTATGTAAATGCGCAAATTAAAGTTCAATTGTGAAGTCTACTAGCGCCCTATACAACAATAAATTACATATAGTGTTTGGGCGAAATCCAAAGTTTAAACGTAATATGTGTGCTTTGAAAAAATTGAAAATTTTTCAAATAAATTAAACGCAACAGCTCACAAAACAAAACGAAATTCAAATTTTTTAAAATAAACAAAATTAACTTTAAACGTCAAAAACAACAACAACAGCGACAACAAAAGAAAACGGGCGACACAGGGTGACACTTCCTGCTGCATTGTAAAAAGCAACCGTTAAAAACAAAATGGCTACGACAGCAGCCGCAATGGCGGCCACTAGTGTTGTTGTTCTGGATCGTGGCAATAATACAACGTGCACAATAAATTTACATGGTAAGTTTTAGGAGCATTATATGCATTTAGTATTCAGTGCAAACATGCATATAATATCAACATTATCGTGTGGTCATCTGGCGAGCAAAGGCTCGATACTAAATGTTTTTCGGTTAGAATTGAATAGCTGAGAAACTTTAAGGCTGCCAGGCGGCACAATAGATAACTTTTTAATGCAGAACTGTCTGTCCTTACGTCCATAACTCAGTGGCTGATGAAATATTGTAAACCAAACAATGACGTAGATAATTGAGACTAGCTTTTTAATCATGTGATAGTGCTTTAATTATTAAGCAAAATTTGTTCTTTTTCATTTCTCTATAGAGAAACACTTTCTTGACTAACATGTATTTTTTGCGTCGATATGTCTGCGAAATCTGTATATGTGTGCACAGGGCCTTCAAAATATAATACTAATTAATCATAATTAAACAAAACAAAAACAGCTACAACTTATTTGCAATATCTTTATGCGTTTTCCCCCAAAAAACTAAAGTTGCGTTGTTATTTTTGGCTCATGATTAGCAAACTTTTTTTATATTTGTGCGAATAAATAAATTAGCTAAGCATTTTATAGACTTTTATAATATTTTAACGCTTTTTTTTATGTTCTATGCCATTAAACTTGTTTGCTATGCGATTGCTTGGTTTAAACGTCAGGTTTTAATCATTTCTAAATGTTGTTTGCGTCACGGTCGTCGCCAGAGGGCAGGCGATATACAGACACATAAACACACGTAACTGTATACATTTACGTATTATATATATTTATATGAAAAAATATCGTTTAATTTTTAGCAATATACTATATAAATTGCATTGACATGAACATTACATTAACTATAGCTAGAAGGTATACTCATTTTGACAAGAGTTAAGCGTGGCTAAATAAAACACCCACAGGAATAAACCAAAATACCTATACTGATCTAAGGGCTTAGTAAATGTGAATGTGAAGATGCGGAACTCTCTGATTTAGTAAAAACGCCGATATCTTAAGAACAGAATGGTATCAACTTTTTTTTTTGATATTGAAAAGTTATTAACAAATTTGTTGTAGTGTGAGTAAGATTAAAAATTCTGATTCAAAATTTTAGCATCCTCAAGTTAGCGTGTTCTTCAAGAACAAAGCCGAGTAAATTGGTTGATCGACTTTCTAACCAGGATTTCTTGAAGGATTTACGAACTGATTGTGTCAGGCTGATAGCTTTTCAGCTGCTCTTATCGCCTTTATAATGAAGTAACTAAATTAAACGTTAATTTCCTGAAGTGTGTCTATTTTGCTACTCAATTAAGATGTTTTGTTAGGCGAGTTGCTACTGTATTTCCATTGTTTACAATTTCTAAACGACCTTTAAAGGTTATCACTCGCACTACAAAAACATATTAGCATTTTTGTGTTTGTGCAAGCCAAAAATGTATGTAACGCACAGAAAGAGAAGTCGGAGACCCCCCAAAGTTACCTAAAGTATGATCAGAGTGACTAGAGAAGTCGATATACCCATGTCCGTCTGTCCGTATGAACGCCTAGATCTCAGAGATGGTGTGAGCTAGAGCAGCCAAACTTTCAGATAAGATCCCTTATTAATCCATAGGAGACAAGTTTATTTTATTTTTTTGATATCGGGACTACATTATATAGCTCCCATAGGGGTGTTTCAGAGGACCTCGAAAAAAAGCAAAAGTTTTAGATGGATAATTCGTTTGCTTATGAAGATATCATAACCAAATTTGGCATTAAGAAGTTTTTTAGAGTTCCCAAGCACTGTACCAAATTTGATCAAAATCGGTTGACTATATCATATAGCTTCCATAGGGCCGATCGGTCGAAAAAAGTTGTTGATTAAAAATTCGTCTGTTTTTGGTTGTTTATGAAGGTATCATAATCTAATTTGGCAATCAAATGTCTTTTGGTGTTCTTAAGCAATTTACCGGATTTTATTGCAAGCAGTGGTACAGGGTATCCCAAAATCTTCCGCGCCCGACTTTAACGTACGCCATCTTTAAACCTATCTTATTCAAAAATAAACTTTTCCATTGATTCCCAATAAGTTTGTTTTAAAATGTTGTATAAATGTATGTACCACAATTGACACTCTGTTATCAAATCCTTATCAGCTTTGCGTTTAAATCTTGTGATAAGCTTTATAAACAAAACAATGCCACTGAATCACTTAAAACTTGAGTTATGAAGCTAATACCATATGATCTGATTCCGAATTAATTCCTCTAAGTCGATGGCAAGCTAGTTAACGCTGACAAGCTTAAGCATATCTTTGCTCAAACTATATATTCGATTAGGCGTTATATGTATATATTGTATAAGTGTATATCTACGTACATGTATGTTTTTTGTATATAAAGTACTTTCAACAATTACACAGACTGCCTTAGTCTCAAGTTATGTGTGTGTGTGTGTTAGATACATAGAGCTGCCCACGTCTCGTATGAGTAACAGGCACATTTGGCATAGACAACGCGGGGCATAGTGGTCGAAATGGTTGATATAGCTGTACTTAATTTTTAACTTTCAAAATATTATATATATTTTATTATATATTTTTTATATTTTTTATTATATATTTAATTTTATTAAATCTTTTTATTTAAAAATACAAAATTTTTATCTTGCATGTTTCATTGTTCTCAAGTATTATCGCAGACTGGAATTTTGCGCAGTGTGTCTTTTATATTGTGTGTTTAAAGCGCAAAATTATCTTAGTATTGAATTTCGATTTTGCAAGTTGAACAAAATATATTGTATATTTTGTGTTAAAAAATAAGATTCAATTAGGTTTATCCATTATGTATGATTACAAGCAAATAAATTAGACTTATTATTATATATACATATATATTATTTTACTTAATTATATGTTATATATGAACAGAAAAACACCTAAATACTAAATGCACATATATATATATTTTTGATAAAAATGTATAAATATGTTACTCAAATATAGTTTAATTGAAATGAGATAATCAAGTAATAGATATTGGATAATTATGCATTGTTTCAAAATTTTATAAGATCTTCCGATTTTTTTCAACACTCGCAAAAAACTTGAATGAAAAGTGTGTTTTTTTTCCAATTTCCGTCCCCTTATTGAACCTCTGTCATGGAGGAAATCTCACACATCATCGCTGTTGTGGATGTGGACTCCGATTTGTGGTTTCAACAATGCATTTACCATTCAGTGCCGGTCCCAGAATTTTACCATTTTCATTATCTCGTTTCAAAATTAAAACAAATCTATATTGTAACATACGCATTAAAAAATTTTGCAAATACAAATTACACTAGTTTACAAATTTTTAAAAACTTTCGAATGCCAAATTTTGGTCACGGTATCTTTATAAACAAACAAATTATCCATCTTTTGAGAAAAATTGACTTTTTTACTTTTTACAAAAATTTCCGTTAAATCGATCGAACTTTACGAGCCATGAATAAAACTGTATGAACATTTATTTTTTAAATTTACGTTCAAAATAAAATTTTTTGAAAAATTTTCTGAAAATCACGAAAATATTCATTTGAATGCATAAATAGCGTCCAAGCCATAAATTTGATAAAAATATGTTCCAAGTACTATAATCGATAGGTAATTTAATTATCTGCAGAGATATTTGCTTTTAAGTAGACACACTTTTTTTTTAATTTCGTAAAGTGGTTTTTTGGAAATATCTCGAAATCCGTTCCATGAAAAAATAATTGGACTTAATTTTCGGTTTTAGCGTGCCATTTTACTACGGAAACGAGTAAAATGTGTTGAGGATACATTTTGCTGTAAACTAGTGTTATTATTAAATATTTATAGCTGGCCCTCGGGCATATAAAGTTCCCCAACGGTGGGTGCAGTGGCAAACTACCTAATATTAATTATATATATAAGCTTATTATAAATTGTTAACAAAAATTTTATATAAGTTTTTTTTCATTTTAATTTAATTGATCAACTGTAAAACAATCAAAATCAGTTTAGTACAACCAGAGATATTTGCTTTTAAGTAGACACTTTTTTTTAATTTCGAAAGTGGTTTTTTCGAAATATCTCGAAATCCGTAATTTCTGCTCAAATTCTATGGTCTCTTCATTTTTTAATGGCGCTTGCAAACTCGTTGATCCTATCGGATCAAATTTAATATCTTTATTTTTCCGAGAGCCAGTAGTGCAATCCGGTCATAAGTTCTTAGAAACCTTATTTTATATTTTTAATTGACTACTTTTTTGAAAGAACAAACTTTTTTTTAATAAACACCACACGCCTAAAAGGTTGATATTGCGCGAATGTGGTATTTTACTCACATTAAGAAATCTAAGTGAGATGGCGCATTCTTCAGCAAAAAAAGACTTATTTGCAAATCTGTCACCCCCAAAACAGAAAGAATTTGCAAGTCATTTTTTAAAAATCAATTGTGTCATGCTTTGAATTAGTAGCTTTCTTGTAGCACGAGAAGTTTTAGATTAATAAGTAAGAAAGAACCTTAACTTGAAATCTGCAGTTGCATTGGTGCCCAATAAAATGGACAATCGTTCTGAGCTTAAAATGCCTTACTTGGCATCTTTTTCTAAAACAGGTTAGTCTCGTCGGCAATGAAGAGACGTACCCGCCCGTACTTCTGATATTTTTCATATTTTGTAGATATTCACGTGCGACATTTTGTCAAACCTATACCTGTACAAATGTTAAACTACATCCAAGTGGCGTATTACTTCAACCTTCACAGCTTCTGTCAGGGCCCTATTTCTCATTGAAACATGCTGTAAGTTGGTAAATTGAAAATAGTATTTACACATATTTTCAAATTATTATGACTTTACGTAAATACCACTTACTTTGTAAAGTCTTAAATTTTTTTTTTTTAATTTATATGTTTTTTTCAAAGCCTCAAAATGCATTATAAACCGACAAGTCGGAATCGGCATCGAGAAGAGGTAATACAAAACCAAAATAATTCTTCCATTCATTATTTTATTTTTTCTTGCTCTCTCTCGCGTACAATTTTAAAACATGTGAATGTTTTGCTGAGCAAGCATCAGATAAACTTGAAAAGGATACGAAAAAGAATAAAACCCTTAGCTCTCGAACAAGAAACCATGCAAAAAGGACAAAAAATGTAATATCTTAAAAAATGCGTGGTGTAGTTTCCTTTTTTTTTTTGTTTGCCTTTGATCAATATTTTAAAATTTGCATTAAATCCATCTAGATGGACCACTGTGCGACGGACCAAAAACAACAACAACGGCCGATCCGACAAGTTTTCAGTTGCCTTAGTTTACTTCAGTTATTATTTGTTGTATAGTAGTATGTATGTACTTGTATTTTTGCGCAAAACAATTAAATTGAAGAAGTTGATGGCAAATTTCTAATGTTAAACTTTTGGTCTAATGTTTTTGGACCGGCTTAAGCCAAAACGAACTGTAAGCTTAGACCTAAACACACATAGACAAAGACAGAGTCACAAAAACACACACCCACACGCACTTTGAGCTGTGTGTGCACCCACCAATTGGCCCCTGAGGCTATGGCTAAAGTCTCCTCTATATAGATATAGCTGTGCAGCCGGTAACTCGGGTCTTAATAGAGATAGACTTAAAAAAAAAAAAAAAACAAAAAACATTTGCCACAACAGCCGTCAGCCAGTTTACTTACATAGGCCAAGTTGGTTATGTGTGTTTGTGAGTTGTATATGTGTATAGTACATATGTATGTACATATGTGGGTTACATAGCATGTACGCGCGTACTTACTGTGTTGTAGTTAGAGCCGAAGTTGTACTTTTTGTTGTACCAGCTTCAACCATTCATTCATGCCTACGCATTCAAATTTTGTCTGTCAAGCATCGAGAGTTTTGTTGGGTCTTCAAGTTTGTTGTCTTTCGTATTTGAAATATTGCTTATTTTGCAATTATGATACTATATTTTTTTTTATGTTTATTTTTATCGTTTTAGGTGCTACAGTTGTCTCCTGGCGAGTAAATAATCAAGAACAGTTGTTTGTTAGGTAAGTAATAGTATTTAAAACATATATCGCATATAAATATTACGCATACGCCTCATGCTACGCCAACTTAATGCTCGGGACCTTTGTTTAAGTCCAAAATGCTGCACAACCTCCATTAAAAAATGTGGGAAAACTTATGCATGTTCACGGTATGACATGCAACCAAAAAAGTTATTTACAAAGTTTGTGCAGTGTCTACAAATACTCATACTTTTGTATGAAATGTATGCTTTAAGCAATAGCTTGCTACTTTGCTACTTGCACCCCCCCCCCCCCCCCCCCCCACAAAGGACGGCTTGAACTGGACGTAGTTTGCCTTAGCCATTCCGTTTGGCGGCAAAATGTTATTGTATGACATCCAACAAAAACATGAAGCCCAGGGCAAAACGTTGCATGTGGCGTCAAACCAGCGAACCGAACCAAACACACCATACTAGTGAAAATGCAGTTAGTCAGACTAGTTAATACACTGCAAAAAATTGGAGGAATATCTTTAAGTTTCTTCTTGACTGGCCATAACACTGGCTCAAAGATTAGAGTCCCCCGTGGATCCGCCACTGACCACATTAGTTCCGAAAAGAAGTGATACATGTAAGATTGTTTATTGATGTAGTATTATAAGTAAGATCCTTAATTTATGTGCACAACTGACTACTTTATTTAAACGACTTAAAACGTGCGACTCGACTGCTTCTTAGGACGGCGCGTTTGTGACTGACTTCTTCTTCTCGCTGACGCTCCATCGCTGCTACCTCAGAACTGCCATCTCGTTCCTAGGCACCTTGAGGTGAAAACAGCCAACTCTACTTCTTACATACATATAAAAATAACTTACTATTTACTAAAAGCGACTTTAAAAAATATCTCTGTGACCCATATGTGCCTTTAATACTTGTATTTTGGTTGATTTCTACTTGGACCCTTGCCCAAATATATAAAAGAGATCTTTGTTACTTTTCTCTTAAACTTTGCACTCGAAGAGTTTTTGCAACAGACTAAAAAATTTGTATTTGTCTGATGCATATGAAGTCCTTGGTTTTTTTTATCTGCACTGGAAACTTTTCAAAAGAAATAGCGGTTTTTCCGGCATTTCACAAAATTATGAAGATTGTGCCATAAATTGGAGTAGATTGCAAGCGAAAGTATCGTCTTGCCAGAAATGTTGCACGGTGTGGGAAAATTTAAAGAGGCGCATTTATTCCTGTGAGAGAATTGTGTATTCCTTAGCTGTTAATTATTTTACTACAGGTTTATTATTATACATTAGATGTGCAATTGAGAACTCTAAGACTATTGTATTGGTCAATTGCCCATACCTGCTCAAAGCTTAACAATGGGTTACAACAAAAAGCTTTTTATAAATATAAAAGCTAAAACACTGAGATCATCAAAGAATAATTACTTAATAAGGGCTCTTCTTATAATCTTTAAGTTAGTGAATCCTTCAAGCACAGAAAAGTCAAAAATCTGCGGAATGGGCGAAATTAAAAAAAAAAACTTAAAAGGTTGACATATTTTATTAATTAATGCCGTATCCAGAAAAATTTTGTAATTTATAAATAGCATCTTTTTTGTAAGAAAAAAGTTAATGGGGTGCCAATTTTTTCCCGGAATAAAATTTTTTTAATATTTTTCGGAACAAATTGTTAACTAATCTACAGTTTTTGAATTCATTTTGCGGTATAAAAAACTATTAAATCAATGCTTAAAAATCCCACAACTTTTCATTTAGCATCTTTATTTAATCCTCCTTTTAAGGAACTTGGTTTAAAACCATTACATTAAAAGTCCTGTAAATGATTTAAAGAATTTTTGGTAAAATGTTAAAAAAAAAGCAAGTTTCGAATGAAGTTAAGGAGCTTTCATTTTTAGAAAGCTTTACCAGCAGTGAAAGGATATTTTCTAGAATACTAGAAGAGAAATGAGCAGATATCGGAGTCGTACTCTTTAGAGTAACCATTACGTCAATGACTACTTAAGCAACTAATTGAAAAAACGTAAAAATAAATAATTTTAAAAACCAGAGATACTAAGTGTTTTCTGTAGATTATGTTGGGAACCCAAAGTACCAGAGAAAGTTGTGAAATATCTACGCGTTAGTACGTAACACTAATGTCTAAAACTTTAGTTACAAATGACGTAACAAACTTAATGTATCCTTAAGCAGGGTATTAAAATATTATGGGCACTATAAAGAGAGGGAGAGAGAATGAGTGTTCAAGCAGCAACAACAACAGCGGCACACATGACCATTGCCGCGCTGCACTTGCAACAACCGGCTGACTGGGGGCAACAACGGTCGGCACCCCTCGCTTCAGTCCTTCGTTGATGGCCGTTTTTTTGTACGAAGTTCCGATGCGCCTACGTCGCCGTCGCCGCTGTCGTCCTGTGCCGCCCAACGTCAACAAAACAATGTGCTGGTTTTTATGAATGGAGTTTTTTTTTTTGGCGCGCCATCTAGATCGATAAATCCCAACTACAAACTTGCACAAATACATATGTACGTTGTATTCTATGCGTGTGCCGCGCACAGTGACACCAGAATTCACAATATGTAGCGAAACTATTATTTCCAACGTTTTTTTTTCCTAACTGCTCCAGTGCGTCGGACTTTGCCTCTTGTTGCTGTTTTAACGGTGGCGCGTGCTTTTTATACACTCTACGCTTAGGATCAAGAGTATTACAGATTTGGGCATTTTTTTATGTAACAGGCAAAAGTAGCGGCATTATGGACTACAATCTATTTAATATATTTAGACTAGAGATGAGATCAGGCGGGAATATAGCGTAATACTGTATTACGTAATACCCAAAACTACCGCGACTCTCGAAATAACTACGTTTGTGTTGTGAAAGGGGCGGGGAAAAATGTTAGAATGTGTTGGTTGGTCACAATTCCCGAAATTACTGCCGGAATTGGGATCGTAAGTTCGTAAGAAAAATTCCTAAATGCTTAAAAATTTTTAAACACTGCTGTTACTTATTGCTGGAGTTCTGATTTTCTTAAGAATCAAAAAATTGTTAGGTTTAAATAGGTAACAAATAAAAGCCCGGAAAATAATTAATTTTATCGTTTCTAACAGTTTGATAAAAATTCTTTAGAGTCAAAGGATGAAAAATCTCATTAAAGTGAAGCTTTATAGAAGCCTACCATAGAAGTAACATATTGAAGAAAAAGAGCTATAAAAATTAAATAAAAAACCGGGCTCTACTAAATGCCTCATTTGGGGCGTCATCAAATTACCTTTGGCACTCCATGTTCTCTAAAAGAAAAAAGTAGTGCGCTTAAAGCCAGTCAATAGTGGCCCCGGGCCTTTCACACTCCCCCACATAATGTCCTATGTACAAATATACATATATTTCGAAGCCTCTTCACGCTTAGTGTCGAGTCCCAGCAAAATCGGTTAAAATCTTGACATTAAAAATATGAAAGTTTTAATTTAATTCCTGTTGCTGGGCTACAGAGTATCCCACTGTCGGACAGCGTTAAATTTTTTGCTCAAATGTTTTTCAACATTTGTTGCTCCTCCGATCCCAAATCTCCTACTTCCCTCACCGATTTTCTTTCTTCTTTCACTTTTTCAGTTGCTAAACTTTTTAACTACTCCTAGTCCGAACGTTGCCTGCTCCTCTTTGTGGCTTTTTTTGCTGCTCTCGCCTTCCTCCTTCTGTTGTTGTTAGTCCTAGTCTTATTGGCGCGCACGTTTTGTGCTTTTGGAAACCCACTAACGGCAAACGGCAAATGCTTCGAGCTCTGGAACGTTGCTTTATATACAATATTTCTCTCGCTCTCTTACTATATACGCAAAAAGCGCTGCAACTGTTCCTGGCACAAAAACTCTGCCAGTTTTTTGTTTGGGCAACGCTGCCAGCGCAAAAGGACATTGACGATGAAGTTTTTGTTGAGCTTGGCAGCTCTGTTACTACTTAAAGCCGACATTGGGGGTTTCAGTTGGGATTTAAAGACGAATTGACCAAATAACTAAGAAAAATTAAGCCAGTAGCATAAAATTAACAAAGATCTATTTGGAGTCAAGTCCAATGGGCGAAAACTATTCAAGGAACAGAACTAAACATAAGAAGACTTTTTTATGGATCGTATAAAAAGATTCCTTCAAGATCCAAACGAAATAAAAAGGGGAATTTACAAGTTTTTTCCAAAGGTCTTTTTAAATACGGTTTTATGAGTCGTTTTCAGTATGTAAGTGTGTATTTGCCGGCTTTGGGCTATATAATCCTTATAATAATAATAATTAAATTACTGTACTTGTTGACACTTCAATTTTCGACTACATATGCCAAAAAAAAGAATGTTAAAAGTTGTAAAGGCTACAATCCGATTATAATATAGCTTATACCTTCTACCTACTCGAATCTAATCCTCACATTTTTAATCCGAACTTGACACTGTAAAAACGTAGGACATAAATTAAATGTCTACGTGTTTTCGATATTACCACAAATTATGGCATTGTAGCAGTGTTCTTATAAAGGCGTCTTCAGTTAATACATTATTAAATTGCTTGAAGATTTCATTCAATCATCTGAAAATTTTCACATCAAGTATGGACTTTAAGCGTGAATTTTATTCAGGAAAACGAGCTCAGACTATCAACGGATAATGTACAGTGTAATGTACGCAGAGTCTCTTAAGTTTAAAAAGAATTTTAATTTTGTTCATCTTTTTTTGTTTTTTTTTTATTTTTTAACAGTGTTTCTCGGCTTGTACCGATCGTATAAATTACTTCTTTGAAAAGATACTTCCAAAAGATTGCGTTTTGAAAAATATTGCATTCTTTTTTAAATTAAGAAATCTAATAACATTTTGCTAACAAATCTTTTTATACCCTGTACTTGAAAAGTACAAAGGGTATATTAGTTTGTGCTGCTTGTATATAACACAGAGAAGATTATAATACGGGAAACAAGTTTATTTTTTCGATATCGGGGTTATCTTATATACTCCCATAGGAGTAGTATGCAGCAGCTCGAAAAAACCCAGTTGTTTATGAATTTATATATATATATGTTCCTTTAACTCCTATTTGGAGCATAGGGCGTCAACAACTCCTCTTCGCCAGCGGACCCGGTTTTGTGCAAGGACTCTGAGTTCACTTCAGTATAGATTGAGAGATTTAATTTCGGCCTTTGGAATTTATAGTAACCAAATTTACCATTCAACATTTTTTTGAAGTATGTACCTAGGCACTATACCGAATATGTCGAAATTGATTTATTTATATATTTGTTCAATGCGATAGTAAAATGAATTTAAAAGTCATTCCCGTCCAACTTTAAGGTCTGCCATAAATTATTTGAAGAAATACGGAGGTTCAAAATTAAAATATTTTATTCCGTTTTTGCTATAGGCTCAGCTTATAACAAAGGAATTAAGATATTTTTTAAGAAAGATATTAATATTTGTTTTTAAATTATTAAGAAAATGGGAAAGGACATTCTGTTGAACCTATATAATTTCGCTTGTATGAAAGTGTGGTCAATTAATTAAAGTCATATGGTTGGGGGAGCTTGCCGTTCTTTCCTGAACCGATTAGGGATACTGATGAAGTGGGTACGGTAGCATAGCATAACATAGAGAAGGAGTAAGAAAGTAACCTCCAATCCGTCAGTACGTCTGTTTGTATGGACGCCCTAGAAATTAAAAGATCCACGTTAGCCAAACTTAATATTTGAACTCGTTATACATGTAAGCAAATAATTTTTATAGTTTGTGTGAAAAAAGATGCTGATATATTGCTTAAGAACTCCAAAAGATATTTTATTTGCCAAAGGTTACGATATTTTCCTAACCAACCAAAATACAGACGAATTTTGCACCAAACACTTTTTTGACCGATACGTCCTATGACATAATTTGATCAAATTTGGCACAGTACTTGGGAAATCTGAAAAACTTCCGAATGCCCAATTTGGTTACGATATCTTTATAAACAAACGAAACACAAAGAATTTTGTGCAAAAAACGTTTTTTTGAACGATCTGTCCTATGGGAGGTATATGATATAGTCAACCGATTTTGATCAAATAGAATACAGTGCTTGGAAACACTAAATAACTTTCGAATGCCAAATTTGGTTGCGATATTTTCATAAACAAACGAATTATGCATCTAAAGCTTTAACCCCGATATCAAAAATATAACATAATACATATATATAATATATAATAATAATAATAATATCGGTGAATTTCACAATATCGTAAATTAGCCTCAAAATTTTAAGGCGCATCGAGAGCCAGTTTCGATTCTTCCAGTCACGGCGACCTAAATTCTAAAAACTAACTAAAACTAAATTTTTAAATAAATTCCGAATATTCGATACCGCTGGCATGCATTTCAAACACTCTCATATGCGGAAAACTCAATCAAAACTGCAACTTAGAAGAATTTGAAATTCCCTGTCAATTCCTTTAAGAACTAACAATATTAATGACAATTGTCATGTCAAGTTGCTGCACTGCGTTTCTCATCCTACAAAGCTTATAAATGATGCACAGAGAGAAACTTGATGGATGCGTCTGCAAATTAGCGGAAAAAAAAACCACAAAAAACTTAAAAAAAAAGAGACAAGAAGTCTTACCGATGATCCTTTATTTGTTGTTTGCTGTTGTTGTTGTTGTTCCTGTTTTTAGCCCCTGGCAATTTGCTTGGATAGTTGGTTGGTTGGAAGGTGTGTTAGTGTGTTGGCTACTGTGCGGCGAAGGCAGTGACTTTTGCTGATGAAGAAGCCACACGAAACGGTTGCCATGCTAACCAACCAACCATCCAAACAAGCAACATCTTTGCCAAGGACCACAGTTGGAGCTGAGGAGCATTTGGAGCAACAAAAACTGCAGCTTCAGTACATTGGCATTAAGCAGCAGACACTTTTTTTGTGTCGTTACTCATCGTGCACAAAATTTCTTAATGTCTGCGGCAGTTTTTATACCCGGCATATTTTAGCCAGGTTTAGACAAATGCTGTCAAAGGCATCCCTAAATAATCGAATTTCTTTTCACTTGCAGCAAACTGGCCTCATTTGATGGGAAGAAGGCAATACGTGGCGGCATACCCTTTGTTTTTCGTAAGTTGTGTATCTAAAATATGCGACTTTGTCAAAATTCTAGAGCGTCTTTCTTTTGCCATATGCAGCACAATTTGGTCCTTGGGCATTTGGGCCTCAGCATGGATTTGCACGTATAACCCGCTGGCATTTGGAACGTACGCCAGAACGTCTGCACAATGGTGATGTAGAGGCAATATTCTCACTGATGGATAATGATTTTACGCGCTCCATATGGAACTATCAGTAGGTGCTATAAGTAGTAGTTTTAATTGCTTACTAACTTGTATGCTTTATTTTTTCTTCAGATTTCGCATCACCTATCGTCTGCTGCTACGCGAAAAGGAGCTACATTTTCATATTGGCGTCTTTAATCCCAGTAAAGATATGTCGTTTACCTTTAATATGCTGCTGCACACCTATCTCAAGGTGCCCGATGTGAGACGTTGTCAGATAACCGGTCTACATGGCTGCACTTTCATAGACAAGACGCGTGAGGGTGCACTTTATCAGGAGGGCCGTGAGGTAGTCACGGTTAATGAATGGACGGATCGCATCTATCAACATACGCCGCAGGAGCATGTGATCACCAATGTGGTTTCTGGACGCAAGATGAGACTGCACAAATACAACTTTCCCGATACAGGTTAGCAAAGTTAGGCGATAAAGGCTTGTTTTGGTTCACTTTATTTTCGTAATGAAATTGAGTTCACGTTATTTTTGTGAAACTTTTGTTTTAATTGCGAAATTATTTTTGCAAGTCCACAAACACTCAAAGGTTATAGTTCCCACAAAAATGAGGTATTGATATTAAAAATTGACATTATCCTGTCCGAATGTTGGCTTTTCTGCTATTAGCGGGCTTAGACAAATTTTTTTGTATCCAAATTTTTAATTTGATTTACAAATTTTTCCTAAAAATAATTTGGATTAAGGTGGGGCAGCAGCCTATAATGTATTCAGTCGTTTTGGCGGCGGACTTTCTTTTATAAACATTTAAAAAGAAATTCATGTTCTGAAAACAAGGGATCGCATTTAAGAGTTATAGGTTTAAAAAAAAAGCAAATCGAACAAAATGTAGATGAAAGTACAAACCACAAAACATGATATTTTTAAAATGTCTCTACAAAAAATTAAGTTTTTAATCTTAAAAAAAAATTTACGATTTAATCGTTAAATACAAAATTTTTTTTGTAATAATCGGGAAAGCTCTTATTTACCAATATTTTTTATTTAATTTAAATATCTTTTGAACCAAGGTGGGAATGTTTGGTACATTTATGTAATTTACACAAGTTTTTTAATGATTAATATTAAGGTTCCGAGAAAATAAGAATTGATTTTAAATAGTTTTAGCCTTTTCTTAGTTTTACTAAGATATTTAAAGCTTATGTTTATTATGTTTGTTGAATATAGCCTTTTCACAGTTTTAATAAGATATTTGTATTCTATTTTTATTTCGTGGGATTCCTAGTATTGATTCTTTAAGGACAAATGTATTACGTATTGATGGATAGATACTGAGGATAAATGCGTCAGCGCCCATTACTTCCAAAGATATTTGAATGCAATTTTTTTTTTCAATTTTAAATCCAGGGATAACTTCTTTTAATAATAAAAAAAAGTTGCAATATTTATTATTTTTAATTTTTTGTTATTACAATTGAAAAATAAGAGTTATTTCGTGATTTTCAAACAAAAATTTATATTTAACGATTATTTCATAATTTTTATTTACTTTTTCTTTCGCTATTTTTAAATGTAAGTTGATATTTGACTATTATTTACTAATTTTGATTTTTTAGGTTAGAGAACAAGATTTTTTTTTTTAATTTGAATATAAAAATTAATGCGATTCTTTCTGATTTTAATAAATATTTTATAACACGACCACACAAAAAAAAATTACTTTCGGAACCAGAGTTCAAAACATGTTTTTTAGGCCGCTGAATCCGAATACAAGGTCCCAAAAAAAAGACATAACCTCAAAAACTGGTTTAAAACAACTTGTATTGTCTTAATTAAGATACACAAAAAAAATTGAATTTTTATGTTTGAAGGCCAGACCATGTCGTTTATAGATTTGTGGGGTCGCTGAATCTGAATCCGAGGCTTAAAAATCCGCAGCACGTCTGGCCGCTGACATCACCTCAAAAAACACCATATACCGAAATATTGTAGTGGTTATCTCAAAAACCTGATGTGCTGGGATTTTTTATCCTCGGATGCGGTTTCAGCGACCCCATAAACAGCCGGAAAATTTTGTGGTGTTTTTGTTTAGGGATGACGGAACTCTGGAACTATTGGATAACATAAGGAGAGCATGAGGCTGTGTAATTAAAAAGGCGTGACGGTATGATTTTTTACAAGGGACCTTTCTTTTTCAAAAGTCAAAACATAACAAAAATCACCATTTTTTTTTAATCACTGGGGTCGGAATATTTTTCATGTTTCCGTTATTTTTGTAATTATAACAATTTTTTTTACGCAAGTCAATTTAATTTAATTTTAATGCATGTGAGAACCACAGCAGGCCTGAGATAAAGTTAAATCTATTATACAATAATTATTACAATGAAATGTTTTACGCCTAGTTATTTGGAATCCCTGGATCGATCAATCGCGTGAGATGGGTGATTTCGGTGATGACGAATTTCCTAACATGCTTTGCGTAGAGGCAGGAAATGTTACCGCACCCATAATACTGCTGCCAGGCACCGCCTACGAGGCCAGTCAAATATTGCAGGTGGGTTACATGCGTTTAACTTATTATACTCAGATATTAATCTCATACAAAACAAACCCGCAGCAATTCAAATGTCCCTATGAATTGGCCGAAAAAAAGAAAATAAAGTCTCATAAGAAAGCTAAAAAATTATAGATGTGTAATCGTGTCTAATTAAGCAATTAATATAATTAATAATAATTAAAGATAATAATTTCTGGTTTTTTTTTTTTATATCATACAGATCATAATCGAGGGCAATGTCAGTCGCAAGACCAAACGGAATCGCTAGCGTTTAAAGAATCGGAACCCGCTGAGGTAAACCGATTCGTAAAAGCAAGATTTGACAAAAATTTGAAGAACGTGAAGAGGCATAGCTAAGTTAGTTGGATGTTTCAACGATTTGAACGATGTTAGGCTTATAGTGTATAATTTTATATTTTGGCAATATTTGTGCAAAGATTTCATTTCGTGTAGTTTATAAGTTGAAAAAATCAATTGCAAATTTTGAATAAGTTTTTCAAAATGCTATGTTCATAATGCAATTTAGTTATGGTTGTAAAACTAATCGAAATGGTTGCTCACATTGGATTGTGTTCGTTTTGAGTTCGTTTGACGAGCTTCTAGAAACTAAGACAACCATTAAGAAGAGTCAAGTTATTATAATAATCAAAAACTTTAAGGATACAAGATGCTGGTGCAAATCTCTAATTGATTTGGTTGTGTGTATCCTGTATAGCCTTAAACATTCCAAGTAATCAAAATATTAAAAAAAAAAAAAACATATTTATATCAAATGTGCATAAACTAATTAAATGTATTTAAGTCTTTAGCTAAGCGTTTGAGGAGCTCATAAGGTTAACTAAAGTTTTGTGGAGTATACGATAATTTGTAGGTATTATATTTTACTCTTTATTTGAAATTGTGTGTAATTCAAATTTAAAATAATATTAATATATAATAACAATTTAAATACATAACATGACAATTTTTAAATTAATAGGTTACGAATCAAAAGATTGGATGTATTTTTAATACAAACACTCCTGAACAAAATAATATGTGTGAACTTTTTTTAATCAAAATGCATTTTTTTATATTCTTTAAGGACCAAATTATTTTTCTACGTAACCATACTTCATCGTCGTGGCGCCCTATGCTCCAAATAGGAGTTAAAGGAACATATATATATATATACTTCATCGTTATAAAAATTGGTGAAGTTTTTTGCCAACTTCAAACAAACACAAAATACACCGAATTTGGGATTCAAAATCTTTTTGGATACCGAACTTGATTTCATTGCGATGATATAGGATATCTCAAAGTCGTCCGCGCCCACCTTAGTCGTACGCCATCTGTACTTGCTTTCCATTAGAATGCTCTCCGGGTAATCTCGGCCTGTGTTGCGCATTCTAACCAACCTAACCTAACATATCCCCTTAACCCTGAACAACTCACTACAACTACGATAACACAGGCCCACAAAAAAAAAAACTATGTGGAGTGAAACTTAACATATGACGAGGCTACCCACAAGAATTTCACGCCACTGAATCCGAATCCCTGCAAAATAATTCTAACCTGTAAAGAGGGTTCTGCAATTTTTTTCAACAGTTTTAAAAATTTTCGGTTTCCAGCGGTAGGCACGAAAAATAACGGAAAGTGCCCTACAACAACATCTACAACAAAAGTCCCGTTACGGTCGCACAAACGATTCTCGTGTAGGGCAATAAAACTCGCACACTGTATGTATTTTGTTTTTGTGAGTTGCTGCGAGTCGAGCGATGGCACACACAGCATGTATTTTGTTTTTGGAAATGGCGCGTCGCCAGCGATCTTCTTGTGCGTGTACACTGAACGAAATTTTGCAACACGTTGAAAGACACAGAAAAGACACAAAAAATCACTCTGTTTTATAGTTGCCAAATTAACTATATTTCTGTGCTCAGTCGGCTTTCTGCTTGTGCGTCTGGCTGGCGCCACTTGCAAGTAAAAACGGAAAGAGTACTCGGAGCAAAAAGAGCCAAGGCGTGCCCACCGCTGCCTATTATAGTAGACCTCGAACGAATCCAATACTTCATTCATATTGCATTGCTTTGCAAACAGACAACCTAGAAATTTTTATGCATAATAACGCACAAAAAAAAACATTTTGTGTGCTCATCAAAAGTTATTCAGAAATAAATTCTTAATGAGCCCGCAATATTTACTTTTTTTTTTGAAGCAGACAGACAACCTTCACTAGGTGGTTCCAACAACCGCCAACCCAGTAGTCTCAATAAAAGGTAGTGCATGATCTAAAATTTGCAATATATAGCTCACTATATTGCTCTTAAGTGGAATGATTTACCCTTAGACCAAATTCCAAACCAGTTGCTTGAATAGCTTTTATGGTCTCCGAGAACTAGGTGCTCGTTTATAAGGTCTTACGGACGGACGCAGACAACGCATTTTGGTTATACAATTTAAGAGAAAATGGAAAGCCCGAGTTGTAAAAATTAAATCTTGTGAAATCTATAATATTTTCAGTTTTCATGAACTGGATCAGAATTAATAAATATACAATATTCGTGTAGTTCGTATGAATGTTTTGCCGGATTGCCCAACAATTGGACTTATTCCCAAACACAAGCTGTCGAATTTTAGCTAATAATCTTTTTCGGAAGGCTTATAAGATAATTCGTTGATAGGATTGATTAACAATTGGGTGATTTTCAATTAAAAATCGTAATCAAGCCAAAAGCGCCTGCATCAAATAATATACGTCTGAAAAATAATTTCGAAAGAGTAGCTACGGTCAATAACCTATGCTATCGTGTGCGAATTCAAATTGATAAAATTATTATACAAACAATTGAAACGTAATCTTGCTTGTTTATTAGCAAGCTTTTTTTTAGAAAAGTTACAAATAAAAGAGTGCTAGATCATTCAGTTCTTTCTCTTCGGCAGAAATCACATTGGTTATAATCCTTGCATTTATGCCGAAAATTTTCGCGCACTTAAAAAGAAGCTGCTAAACTCTACATTCTTGGCTGTCGAGCGCGTCACCTTGCTCGAGGCATTGTCGCAGTTGTCCAATATTGCAAGCTATGTGGGGGAGACGTTCGTCTTTGATCTGGTGGCAAGCAGCAGTCAACGAAACAAAGGGACAAGAAAAAAGCTAAGGAGAAAAGGGAAGCTGCACTCAAAAAGAATCAAGCCGTAGAATTAGATGCCGCTAAAATGTCTCTGGAGCCAAAGTTCAAGGATCCTATCGATTTGATACCCAAGGGTAGCTTTAAAACGTATACTGCAACGGGACAAAGTTCGTTACCAAGTTCCAATCGATTAGTAAAAACGTGAAGAATGTTAAGTTGCACTGTAGCCATCTTGCCCAATCCTCTGAGTGCTCCCTCACGATTTTTTTTGTATGCCTTCTGCATTTTTTCTGATTCTGTTCTTATAAACTTCTGCCAAGCACTCAAAATGTATCTGCATCTTCAGACATGCTACAACGCCGTATAGTTATATGGGAGAAAAAGAGTCTTGTAAGCCGCTTACTTTGTATATCAGGAGTGCTCTCTGCAAATCAATTTTCTAACAAGATCAAACGTAGCATCGATTGTAAATGGTGATCCTCTCCTGATTTCGAAACTAACATCATTAATTGTAGACAAAGTCTTAAACTTCATCTTATTCCTATTTACCACCAAAAGGCTCTGGTAAAGCAGCTGCTAGACATACCCTCGCCTTCGGCGAATATTCTATCTTCTTTTTCAAGCTTAATACACTTTTATAAAGTTTTTGGGATAAAATCTTTTATTTTTTCGTACTGCATATCATGGTCAAAGGCGGTTTTGTTTTGTCTCGTTTGCAGTGAATCATAATAGCCGACTCAAATCTTGGGAAGCTAAAACTCGCAAACCTTATTCTTATTCAAGAATTGAAATTATTCGGACCTAAGCTTATAAGAATTATTTTTGAGCAAAAAAAAAAGTATTTAAAAAGTCGAAAAAAGGAAATAAACAAAGCTGCTATTGCTTTTTGAAAGCTTTTCTTGGATATGATCAAGATGACGCAGCAAATACTAATTTTTGATATTAGCCTTTTTTTTGGCTAGAATATTTCGTTGAAAAACGTGCCAACACAGAAACTATTTAAAAATCAAAAGTTCAGGGTCACTAAGGTAATATACCGTAGATGGTATATTTTTGCAGCTTAAAAAACAAATGCACTTCTGTTTGTAAAAATTTAAATGCGATTAAGGCCTTTTACTTTTTGTTCTGTACGCGATTTCTTACTAATTAATTTATTTATACAGTAAATAAATTAGTTATTGTATTACTTTTAGAATTCTTTTTTAATCAACTATTAACGCTCTCAAATTTGATATTTTTGCTTTCTTTCCAGTAGATATGTAGTGTTTAGCGGCATACATCTGGCGCAAGTTATGTCTTCTCTAGCCGAAAAATTTGATAAACAAAAAAATAAGCCGCATTACTGAGGTTTGCAATAATTTTCTCTTTGTCCGTTTCTTGGCGTTTCTAAAAATTAAATAAACTCATAACAGTGATTAAATATAATGCAATCGGAGCAGCGCTGACAGTGCGATCCTATTGCTTAATAGTAAATGCGTGCAGTTGTTTAACTATGATATTTTGTCTAATTGACGGAGTTGAATTCCTATGTAACTATTAATATCAATCTTATTAAGTTTTTTACTCTTTCGGAAACAGCTCTGGCCTACTATAAATCGATTTAAGAAAGTACTTAACAAGATTTTATTACCTTAAGTGCAACTTCATCCGGATGGCTTTACGTGCTTACAAGATGATCATGTTCCGGATATTCGGCGATGCGCATGTTTGGCTTTTTATTATTGTTAATTATGTGGTCTTTAGCTTTTTTGTTCTAGCAATAATTCCAAATTGTACCAAAAGAAATAAAACCGATGTCCGTTTTGAAGTTTAAAACTTTCCCTTAAGAGTAAGTACATATCCGTTATGGTTTTCATATTTAGGTTTGTTTGTATTATGTAGTATGGATGGTTGGCTATAGCTATTTCGACAACGCTTTTCAAGCTGATCATTTAAGTATAAACACTGCACACATTTACGACTACACTCACTTCATATTTGGCGCCCCAGGCCAAACCAATTTGTAGGCAAAGCATGGCAAAGAATAATCCAGTAATACCTTTGTGTCTTACAATATTTTCATAAATAACTTGGCCGAAAGTGGCCATTTTCTATGTTGCTTTAAATAAGTCTGCTACAAGTAATATAAAAACTCCCATTTATACTTATTTATACCCACTTAGGCATTAAAATATTGTTGTTAAAGTTGCATCAACAGAGAAATTCATGGAAACGTAACAATATACGAAGCAATATTTACACTTAAACTTAATTTATTTGAATTTTTTGCTTAAATTAGTTTATTTTTTACATACAAATAAATTAGGTATTTTAAATGTAGTTGTTGGTTTTACAGCAATGCAATACACGCGCGAATTGAGCGACTTTCAGAGAATTGCATATAAGTAGTAGGTATAATTAACTTTTTTCATTTATGCGCGGACGCATCAAGATGAAAATATATTTAAATTTATAGTTTTTCATATATAGCAAAGAAACTTAGCTTGGTTTTTAGGATGAGCTTAAAGGAGAACTTTACACAGTTCCAAAAACGAACAAAGGCTACGCTAGGCTTGGTACAATGGGTTTTAAATTTATAATAATAATGATAATATTATTAAAAGTGGTACGATCAAATGATATTGCAGCTAGTTTGGTGTGCAGCGTTTAGTGGCCAAATGATTAATCGATTTTTACAGCACCATAGATTTTTAGTATAAATACATAGGCGGCAAAGAATCCAATTGAACCAGTTAACAACCAAAATGTAAGCACCATTAAACCTGCGAAAACAAAGTTTATTAGTTGTAGCATAAGATTAACAGAACTCCGAACTTTAGTGTCCTACCTGTATAGCCCAAATACAGCAATGTGGGAATAAATTCTGTTATCTCCAGTTTTGTAAAGAAATAAAATATGCTGTAGAACAGTACATAAACAGCTGAGCCGCCGGAGACTATAAAACTGCGCCACCACCAGCGATAATCCTAAAACATAAGATATTTAAAAACAATTTCTAAAGCAAACACAATTTGAAGTTAACCTACCTCTCCACACAATTGGAAATAGGTCATTACAATTGAAATTTGCGCACAACTTACGACCAATATGCAAAATACCAAAAATAGAAAACCAAATAAATAATAAAACTGATTCTGCCAAATGGCCGTAAAAACGAAGAATAACTCAATGAACACGGCTCCAAAGGGCAAAATGCCAGACATTAAAGTGCTGCAAATAATACAAAAAGTTACTTATGTTTAGTCTTTTGATGACGATGTTGATGAAACACATACCTCAAGGCGGCATTCATGTACCAATGCTGTGCAGGCACCTGACGTGGTATCATATTTGTTCGCACTGGATGCTGATATGGCTGCTTGCGATAACCCAAATAAAAGCCCAGATAGACTAAGGGCACAGATATGCCAAACCAAAGCAAAAGGAGGGAAATCATTGTAGTAAATGGCACAGCGCCGCTCGAGGACTTGTCCCAAATGAAGAAATTCAAGAAGAAACCAGTGCTAAGGAGAATTTGTGTGAGTTTATGTTAAAAGTACCAAACCGATTGTTATATACCCAAAAACAATGCCTGGATAAAATGTGGCGGTAAGAAATGCAGCACGTTTCCACTCACGGCCTTTCATTGTTTTATAAAGACGCGCCGAGTAATACCCAGCAATTGCGCCCATAAAAACATACATGAAAATGCCTGATGACATTAAAGCGCCACGCGAAGAAGGTGAAAGCATGCCCAACATGGCAAAAACTATAAGTAAAGTGAAATAAATACTGAGTTAACTACAGCGTCTAGCTACACAATTATTAAAGCTTACATATAGTAATCATGGCCATGAAGAAGATTTGAATGCCACTGCCAATGACAGCAGAAAAAAGGCGTGTATTCTTGGGAGGACGGAAAACATCGCCATGAACTAGCTTCCAGCCAGTCTCCTCCAAAGTATCTTCAATATTATCATCTGTATTGTAGCGTGCAATATCGCGTCGCAACGTGCGTATCATAATCATGGTAAGTATACCAGACAAGAAGAATACCACAACCAGCGAGTTTATAATGCTAAACCAATGTATTTGCACATCTCGCATGCCTAAATAGATGTCCCAGCGCGAGGCCCAGCTGACCTTCGATTCTTTCCACTCCACAGAGTAGGTAAAGTATAGCTGAGTTTCGTCAGATGGATTTACCAGCTGTGGTCGCGCGCTATCTGGAAAATTGCAGAGATCGCCTTCGAATTTGATTTCCTTGAGATTCACTGAGCCAGTCTCTACTTCGAAACCAACAACGCGGTATTTATCTCTAGAAAAAATGAAACACAGCATTAGTGCTGTGAGTAATACAAGTTAGGTATAGGAATTCTTACTTGGTGTGCATGTGATAGGAAAGTATAAACTTCAGATGATTATTGATGTAAATGTTATCACCATCGACCTGGCCCAAGCGATAGCCATGCTCGTAAGTAACCTCTCCAGGATTATTTAAGTTGACTATGCGCGTAGCAACGGGCAGATTATCCACGAGTCTGCAAAACAAAAGCTTTTTTAATAAACTTCCTTATTTATAAAAGTGTGCACCTACAAATGCACAAAGTACTCGTGCTCTATGCGTTCCGCTACCAAAGCTGACTCATCCTTGCTCCAGGTCAGTGGTCTATCTTTTTGATGACACAATAGCTTGCAATTAATGTTTTCAGCCATTTGAACTTCATAGGGTGTGTTGACAATACGATCGCCACGCAGCACCTCGCCTAAATTTTCAGATTTAAAGATGAGCGTACCATTTTTGGGAAAGCAAAACTTTAGTGAATAGTACTGATAAGGCAGCTGTGTGCGGCTGCTGGTCATTTTCACTGCCTTAACATCGATTTTTTGGCCGCGTACAAACTCAACGGGTGCAACGCCGGGAACATAGAAACAGTGTACAGCACCCAGCCCAAGTGCCAACAGCAAAGGCAACAGCGGCCATGGCCCAGCCATGCACTATACGAAAATGTAAAATGTTTAGTTAATATCATTTGTTAGCGCCACATGAAAGCAATTGGTCCCGGCTGCAAACAATTGATTGCGTGTACCGATTTCTACTGCAAACACAAGTGTTTTTAAGCCAATACTTTGGCGCTTTGATTTACCTGCATATTGGTGTGTCACGCCTAAATTTTAGCTAGTAAAGTGCTATTAACAAAAATTTGGCAATTACAAACTAGTTAATATAAGACTTCTACTTTTCTTGACTACAAATTTCATACAAAGTCTGCGTTGTTGCTGCTGCTGCTCTTCTTCTTCTTATTATTTTGTCAACATCGCGTACAAGTAGTGTTGTATAAGACAAGTACAGCTGGCTAGCTTGCCAGCCCTGGCTTTAAGAATTGCCTAATACTTTTTTTTTTAGTTTAGTGTTTGCCAAAAGAAGAAAATGAAATCGAAGTAGAGGGAACTTCAATTAATTTTAGTATTAAAGCCACGAAAATGTGTCTCAAATAGTGCTTAATGCTGAATATCTCATTTAGTTTTTAGTTTGTGTTTGTGTAAAGCAAAAAGTTCTATTAATTTAGTGTACAAGTGGCGTTGTTTGCTGCGTTGTTTTTCTCTGTTCTCGTTCTCATCTCTATTACTGATTGTTGTGTTGTGGTTGTTGGTGTTCGTTCCACTTGTTAAATTGCCTGCAAGGACGTCGTGGCGGAATTGTCCTCGAAGGCGCAACAATCACAAGGCGCAACAAGGTGGGTGTAGTTGTGAAGTACAAAGGCAAAATCAATAATAGTCAAAAAGTGCATACAAATCGAGAGTGTGTGGTATGTGGTGTGTACCCAGCAGACAAAATGCTCAACAAGTCTATCGTAAAATATTGTAATACTCAACTCAAAAATCTTGCAAGCAGGCCTCATAAACGAACCTAAAACGGTTCTGGTTCTCTGGTTTATTGTCTGACAATTAAAATTTCGTTTAAAAAAGCCAGCCATAAGCTTTTCGTGAATAATACTTGTTACGCTAGTATTGTGCGTTTAATTTCCATCGTGAACACAAAATAAAATGAAATACAAAGATAGAATTAACATTAAATAAACATAAAATTTATAAAAATATATTTATGTCATTCATTAATTACACGATATTGTAGCAATAATTACATTTTTATACCTGGTCGTTGATTGCAACAATTTAATTCCTTCCCTGTATATACTTAGTATATTTTACTGACATTTTTGCTAAATGTTCACTTTTAAAACTACTTAACTAAGATGCAAATTTAAATATTCTGTGATAGATACATCACTCGACGCGACCCAACTGACTTTCGACAAATGGCTGAAAAATGTTTAAAAAATCACATTCCACAAAACTAATACGAATGACAAACCCAAAAAAGACGACAAAACGAAACTTGCAATAATTTGTTGATGTGAAGGTTTTTTTTTAAAACGCTCATCTAATGCGAGATTTTGGTCTACTGGGTAGTATGTGGTGTGTATGTATGCGTGTGTTTGTATGTGTGTTACAAAAAAAATTGTATACTAAACTTTCTTTTTCTACGGCACAATTTCACAGCTGAATTCCGAACCGTAGCGTAATATGGACAACGCGCACAATACGTCCGCGGGCGATGACAGCGACAATGATGTGGTCACCGATTTTTTAAACTCCAACTGCAGTGAGGCTTCTGCGGCCTCCTCACCCACAGTCATCGTCAATGGACGACACCCACAGAATAGTACGAGTTCAGCCACAATCACAGCAGCAGCTACAACAGCCAATACCACGCCCAACGTTAACAACGCCCACACCAATGCCAAACCAACCTTGAATACAGCGCCGCGTGTCACTGTTGAAAGCCAAAATTATTGTATACCTGTTATAAACACACCTGCAACGCCTTTGGTATCCACAGCGTCTTCGGTCTATCAGCATAATAGCAACAACAATAATAACAATAACAACAACAACATGATACCTATCATCAATGTTACACCGCACAGTCCCGCCTCGGCCTCCAAATACAATAACATATTTGAGGATACACTCAGTCAGTTACAAAACATACGTGAGACTGTGGTTCAAATGAAAAATTCCAGTCAGCACATGCAAGAAGGTCTCTCCAATTATGGTTTACTTAATGCAGCTATACTGAGTGCTTCGTTGCCCGATTTGACTGGCGGCAATGGAGCCACTGCAGCAGCTGGTGGTACTGGACCACATTATGTCATGTGGTCCACAGCTCCACAGCACTGCTTACTCAATACAGACCGTCGCAAATCCTGGACAGCTGTGGATGATGCTAGCGCTGCGGGTGACTGCACTAACAAGAGCGTTAGTCTCTCTAGTTTAGATAGCGAGGAGCAGGAGTCCATCAGAGTAACAGAACAGCGACGACGTTCGGCGCGTAATAGCACTGGCGGTAAGTCAAAGTATTTCGCTATTACCCATTGCTTTGTGGTTTTGTTTATACCTTTATTGTTCTACAAGGCCGTAAACCAATTGGAAAAATAACATTTGGCTATAATATACTCTGTACCACACATTAGCGTTTCAAGTCAAAGATAAAGTGCAAAGGCAACAAAAAAGTGTTAATACATCAGTGACGAAGAATTGGTGACATCAGAAAAAGAGCTTTGGTAGCTATATGCACCGTGACAGTTAGGTCTAACAAATAGTGCTTAATTTTTCACATCTTCTTTAGATCACTCGTAATTGTTTCTTTATTTTAAACTCAATCCCGATAACAAAAATCGAACAAAAGATCTCCAATATAATATTATTTTCAATCCTTTATAAAGTTGCAAAGATTCTTGCTACTTCAATATAACATTTAACTCATTTTATGGGTTCTGGGAACACAATTTATAAAAAAGCCAAGTTAGTTACTGTTGTAGATAAGAAATTCCACAAAAGTCCCCTTATCAGCTGATAAACTTGATTCACTCTCATATTGGCATATTTCAGGCATTTCCACACACTCTTTGAATGAGGCGGAACTGGCACGCGATTTTGAGCGCATTGCGGCTAAGCGCAGCCTGGCCACAGAGATCATAAGTCGGATACCGCTGCAGAAGAGCATATCCACTTCCTCGATTATAGCTAAGGAAGACATCAAGGCAATTGCACGCCATTTGACCGACAGTGAGGATGAGAATCAAAGCCTGTTACGTGCGCATGCTAAGATCGAGGTTTACGATAACGTGGAAAAGCGTCGAAAGCGTGGCTCTTTATTCTTTCGCAAGAAAAAGGACAAGACCAAGATGAAGTCTATTGGTGGTCAATTGAGCGCTTGTGATGTATGCGGCACCAATATAACGCTGGCCCAGCTCAAAGAGCATCAGCTGGAGTGCAAGCTACAAGGCAAAAAAATGTCTCCAGGCGCTGGCAAGGCACATTCAGGGCAGGACTATTATGATGGACCAGATGTGCAAGCGTCAAATGATGACACGCCTCTTATACGCGCTGAGTTCTTGAATGAGCCGCCTATTGAGGCACAAGATCTAGGTGCAGATCCTGCATTAGGCATTGTGTTGAAGGAGCACGATTCTTGGACGCCCGGCGTTCCCAAAGAGCTGTTAAAATCATTAAAAGAGTTGCAAATAAAACGTCAGGAGCACATTTACGAGTTTATCATGACCGAAAAGCATCACTGCCAGACTTTGCTTGTCATGCAAAAGATCTTTGTGGAAAGTCTGGAACGTCACTTTCCGGCCTTCAATATACAAAGTATGTTTCCACGCCTGCAACAGCTAACCGAACTACACACCTGCTTTTTACGACAACTCCGTCAGAAACAGCGCGAACAGCCGCTGGTGGACAGCATTGCAGATATACTTTTGGACTTCTTTTCGCTGGATCAGGCTCAGTGCTTACGTCTGGCGTATGGCGAATTCTGCGCCAATCATCGAAGCGCCTTAGAGCAGTTCAAGCAATGCTTAAATGAAACCAATTTTGCCGAGTGGTATAAGCATTGCCTGCAAAATCCCCTGCTCAAAAAGAAGGGCATACCCGAGTGTATTTTATTTGTAACGCAACGTCTGACCAAATATCCTCTTCTAATTGAGCCGCTGCTGAAGAGCGGTCGCGACAATAAGCTAGAAACCGATAAGCTGCAGCATGCTTTGAATCTGGTCAAATCATTGTTGGTGGATGTAGATGCCTGTGTTGCAGAAAAGGAGCTGCGCGAACGTCAATTGGAAATATATGCGCGCGTCGATGCGAAATCCTTTGCAATCTACAAAAATAAACCATTTCGAAAGATGGAACTGGGCGTAGAGTCTCGTCGCCGCTTAAAATTCGAAGGCTTGGCTACATTGATGCAGGGACGAGCCAAGACTCAACTGGTGCAGGTTGTAGTGCTCACCGATTGCCTTTGCTTTCTAAGTGAGAACTCGGCTCACAATAAATACACTTTCTTTACGCCGGAGCACAAGGCAGGCGTTGTGCCGCTGCAAAAGCTGCTCATACGAGAAAAAGCAGGCACAGAGTCACGCGGCATCTATATAATATCATCAAATCCGGATTTTCCCGAAATGTATGAATTAAAAGTACAAACACCGAAGGATAAACATACCTGGATACAGTCCATACGCCAAGCAGTGCTTGATTGCCCGGCCACGGACATCATAGAAGCTGAGGATTTGACTGCTGAAGAAAAGCTCCGCATTGGTGTTAATAAGCGTGAAACTATTGAGAAAATGCGTCAAAAGGACATCGAACAGGCCTTACTTTTAGAGGAAAAACTCATGCTGCAACTAAATTTGCTCAAAGAGCAGCAGCATTTTAGCGCAGCAGCGGCCACATCCAATGGAAATGCAGGCGTCAGTGCAGCCAACTTTTTAGCTGCCTTTGGCTCTTACAAAGAGTTGGTTAACGCAGACTGCGATACAGCTGAACTGTGGAAGCGTGTGTTGAATACGGTCCAGGATATAAGTCAGTTGGCAGTCACAATTTATACAGCAGCCACGGGTTTGCCCGTATCGCGCACGGTTAGCTCTGTTGGTGAAAAGCAGAGCGAGAACTATGCCTCACCTACGCTGCCTAAACGTGCAGAAACTTTTGCTGGGTTTGATGAAAAGCGTGGCAAGCTTGGCGGGGCTTTTCCATGTCGCGATGCTGCTAAACTGGCTACGCTGCAGGTATTAACACCGCGTCTGCAGGAGCTGGAGGAGAAGCGAGAGCTTAAAACAACAACAACGACGATGGCGGCAGCGCCACCAGAGCAACCTATGCTGCATGCTAGTACCGTGCCTGCAGCTATAGATCCTGCTGCTCTCAAGGAACACAACTATGCCGTGCTACAGGTCTCCCATCATTTGCACACGTTGCTGTGCATTATTTCTCAGCAGATGACTACCATACAAAGCCTTCAATTGCAATTGGCCTTGTATCGTGAGAGTCCCCGCACTGCCTACACGCACAACGATCAGCTTGAGGAGTTGCGTAATCTGCAAGACAAGTTGCAGGAGGAGAAAACCGCCTGGGTGCGACAAAAAGAGCAACAAGAGCAGGAACTGGCTGAAACTCGTGTCCAGCAGCTGCAGCTACAACAGCTAATTAAGGCTGAGCAGGAAGATGTGCGACAGCAGCGCGAACAGCTTTATCGCAAAATGGAACTTTTGTCCAGTCAGGGCTTACTGCTTTCTCCAAGCACACCGTTGCCTATAGCTTCGCCAACGCTGGCAGCTGCTGCAGCAAGCGCCAACACTGCAGACGAAGCGCACGAAACAGATAATACTACTACTGCAAGTGCTGGAACAGGTACAGTTGACCGACGCAAGGAGAAATGGCGCACTGCATCTACCATATCCAAAACACCGCCTCTGCTTAGCTCTAACCAAGCTAACAAAGGCAATTCGGGAGCAGTTAAGCAAAAGTTGCCAATGAAGTTATCCTCGCTTTCCTCCAGCACAACTACACGCATAGACAAGTCGGCAAGTTTTAACAATTCCGTACACAGCAATACAGCAAGCAGTGGAGGAGTGCAGCAAATGCTGCCCTTAAAGTTAGCAGACAAACGACAGCCCTGCACACCAACGTCCGCATCCTTGGTGCCACAGCACTCTAGAACTGGCAGCTCGCCGGCTATAATACAACAAACAACAGGCAATGGAACAGCAGGAGTCAGCCGAACGGATTCCGCAGCTCACGGGAACTATAGTACATATGCGGCTCAACGCATGGGTCACGGACAGGCACAGTCCCAGACACAAACGCACACGCCCACTAGCAGCCGCACAGGAGCAACAGCCGCCGTTCAACGTTCAGCAGGAGTGGGTCAGGCGCCACGTGCCAAGCCCGAAGAGGAGGAAATTTATTTCTGACGCAAATTCACGCCAGAAGTTGAAATCTAAAGATACTCGTATTAACCCAAATTTTTCCTAACACATTCCATAATTCCCCTAATAAGTATGTGTGCGTATATGTATAATATTTACCTTTAATTCAAGTGTGCGTATGAATGTACTTAAATATGTGGTGTTTCCGATTCTCCAAACTACTAAACTTAACCATCTCAAAGTGTTTATTTGGCAATATTATTACATATTTCTTTGCCAAATTTTAAATGATTCAATGTATTTAAAAAGTTTATTTCTCTTTAGTTAGGCAGGCTCTTAAATTTTAAACTGTAACTTAAGTAATTTTGTGTTCAATGACGTCATAAACAAGATTAATGTTTAATGTCTGCTTAAACGTATCCTAAGATGGCAATTGACTTTTAACTAGTTAACACAAAGCATCTCAAACTGTAGCAGTTCCAATTACGCATTTCACTCAAGCATCTCAAACTATATTTTGTGTGTTCATTTAGTAAACAATGCATTCCAAACTTTACTTCTCTAAAACTGTAGGATTTAAAGTTTTACATTTATTAAACATACTTAAATTATTAATAACATAAATTCAACTATACGTATTTTATATATACTTTAAATGACAAATTAAAAATTAATATTTTTTGATTTTCAAATTTTTTTATATACATAAGTATATATATATCTAAATGATTCATTTTATTAATGTACCTACTTTCATTATTTTTTTAGCTTAAAAACTTCCAAATGCAACTAATATGTATTAAAAAACGCTAGGCAATAACAAATGCATATGTAATTGTTAAATTTATACACGTTTATATAGTCTATATACAAACTCTATATACATATTCATTTGATTTTAAATATACAAACGTTTATCCAAATTTCCTTGTATGTTTGCGTGTGTAGTCATGTAGTCTTTAAAAGTACATAACAATGATTATATATTATGTACAAGTATATGTAACATTTCATGGTATTCTATGTGTATTATTATTATGTACATTAAAAAGTTTACTCAAAATTAAGCTCGCTCCAATTAAAAATAAATGTTTAAATTTATTTTAAATTACAAAATGGATTTGTCATTTTCGTTTAACAAAGAAACAGTTTTATTTCAAATAATAAAAGATTTAACAATGTAAAATATTTTTACCAACGCCGTTGGTTTTAGTTTCAAAGAAACTTTTCGATTTATCAGATTTATAAAAAAAAACATTGATTTTAAGAAGAATGTGGTTCCAAATTATGGAATCACAATTAATACTGGAATTCATTTTTGCGTGGGCATTTGATCTTAGTATGTCCTTCCTGACGACATAGTCCACATCTGCGTGGCCGGCCTCCATGCGCTGTATCGCTACCGCGCGTCGCACTAGAGATTGAGTTGCCATTTTTGTGTGTTCCACCACTACCCCAGGGTATTGTGGAATTGGAAGCACTTCCTAGAGGTGTTAAACTATAATTTATCTTACTCTTAAAGCTTTAGCATTAAACTCACTTTGATTGTCATCCTCATCGCCCCATTTGAAAAAGCCGCAAGACTTTTCACGTGTAGGACAGGCATAAAAAGGTCGTCCCTGGTTCGGACCATCCTTGCGCACAGTAAGACTGCTAGCCGGCTTGCCACATTTGCATTCTACATTGCCACTACCAGATGATTCAGTAATTGTAACAGTGCTGTTGGAGTTGGAGCGCATTGCAGTAGAAGAGGGTACGTTATGTGTGCTCCAATTGGAAGTTGAGCTTCCTGTTTTGGTATTGAAGCTGCCAGAGCTTCCCCAAGAATTTGTAGCATTAGCTTTGGTGCCCCAGCTATTATTAGATCTCTCATTTAATGTGGAACGACTATTGCCGCTGCCCCAGGAACTGGCTGCATAATTATCGCTGCCCCCGCCATCGTTGCTGGTTCTTTCATTTATTGCTGTCGAACGAGTGTTGCCATTGCCCTCGGATCTGGAAGGATTGTTACTAGTGCCCCAGCCATCATTACAACCACCTTCATTATTCCCTGTTGAACGATTGTAGCTGTTTCCCCTGGAGCTAGAAGCTTGATTGTTGCGGCTTCCCCAGGAGCTGGATGTTTGGTTGTTGCTGACACAACTATCAAATGATGTCGTATTATTTCTACTTGCTGGTGTCGTGTTTAAGCCAGCAACAGGCTCATCCGCCCATTGAAAGAACTTGCACTTATTTGGTTTAGGACAATTATAAAAGTTGCGGCCCTTATTGGGACCATCACGTCGCACAGTTTGCAGTCCAGCCGCCTGATGACAGCCGCTACAAAGCACTACAGCATCATTGCTATGTGCCTCCTCGTTGCAGTTATACTGCAAGCGCGGTCTCTTAGGCGGGGGCGTGATAGTAGCCCTTCCCTTAGTACCCCAAGCAATTGGTACTTTCTCTTCCTCAGCCCTGCGCATGCTACGCATCCACCCAGTGAGGCTATCATCTAAATTGTCCATTGTTGGTACCGTAGCAGTCGCCCCAGGTGGTGGCGGTGAATCTGGCGGTTGTCCTCCACCGCTGTTAATATTTACTAAGGCCTCAAAATCTGAATCATTATCAGCTGCAAAAGCAGCAGCTATATCATCGGTTAAACCTGCAGCGGCTGCTTCGGTTTCTGCCATTGTTGCAGCGATTAAAAGTTCTTCATCAAAGGCATCGTTGCTGTCAAAGAATTGTTCCAAAGGCTCAGTAGAGGCGGCCGTAAAGAAACTGCGTATGCTGCCATTTAAAGTGGTTTTTGTGGTCTGATTTGCCGACCGCTGGGATTTTGGTCCACGCTTTGGCAGGCTTTGTGTTTCAGTACCTTCTCTACGATTGCCGCTGGATGATGGCGCTGGGGCTATCTGACGGTGGGCCTGACCAGTACGCTGTCTGTCTGCTACTCTTTGGCTGCTTACATCTGATACAATTGCCCCAACATCCTTTACACTATCGATATTAATATTAAATGTGCTGCGAAATTGTCCATCGCATCGCAGGCACGTCTTATACCAGCCAAAAGGTGCATTGAACAACGTGCGATAGTAGGCGGTGTTGAACTTGAACTTGAGCATCTTATACCCAGAACCACAATGCTGGCAGCATTCCTCCAACACACTAGGCTCCTTGCACTCGTCCGGCAACCATACAACATTTTTGCAATCCGGAAAATTAAGGCAACCTATGAAATGTCCAGTTTGATTTTTCTTAGGCTTTAAAGCCAAAGATGCCATTTTGCATTTGGGACATTGGAAAAGCTCCTGCAGAACTTGTATTGGAGCACCATCAGTCTCTGAAATAGTGCCTGCTGTAGGTGTTTCATTAAGGCGTTGCGCCACCTTGGTATCCATGGCTGTGATCTTGTCAGTAATTTGTTGATAGGCATCCTTATATTTGCGTATTTGCTCGGTCAACACAAGCTTGGGATCTTTTTCACCGAGGCATATACGCTTTAGATCAGCTTCAAATTCAGCGCGCAATAGTGGCTTAGCCAGAGCTAGTTCCATAGCATCATATCCTTCATACAAGCCCATACCTATAACTCCCGGCACTAGACAGCCTTTATCCACTACACCAATATAGCCACGCTCCTTAATAGTATTAATGTGCTCTGCATGTGTAGCATCTGTACCTATGCCATGCTTATCCATTAAAGCAATTAGATCTGCTTCGGTGAGCAAAGGAGGCGCTGTTGTAGCACCTTCGTGCAATGAAATTTCTGTAGGCTCAAAAACCTGACCCTGTTCATAATGATGTATTTGCTTAGCGTTCCATTTATCATAAACATATACGTCCAAATAGTTGCGTTCGTGTATGACCAGGCCATTGGCATTGAACTTCTCGCCGGCAATATCTACGTGCACAATAGTTTCCGAGCCGATGGCATCTTTGCTGATACAGGCGAGAAAGTGACGCACAACCAACTCATAGACGCGCGCCTCGTTACCCTGCAAATCTAAAAGAAATTGGAAGCATAAGTAATAGCAGAGAGGATTCACACGAAACCCTTCAGATTGTTGGGGTTGCACCCACTGTGGTCTATCTAATCTTACCTGTCACCATTTTGGTGGGATGTATAGGCGGATGCGCTTGATCAGATTTGCTGCCATTGCGTGGATTGGGTCCCCATGCGATAACGCGCTGCGCAAACTCTCCCCAATTGCTGTGGCTCGTATGATGCTCTACTAGTGGCTTTAGGTCAAACTCTTTGGAAAACTGATTGGTCTCTGTGCGCGGATAACTTATAATACCTTTCGTGTATAGTTTCTCGGCAATGGTCATTGTTTCTTTAGCAGATAGCTTTAACTTTCGGGAGCCTAGTTTTTCCATTTCTACGGTGTCCAAGGGCGTGGGCCGCCATTTGTGTTTCGGCTTGACAGTAACACTTACTACTTTAGCACGGGGATCTGCTAGACACAGCAATAAATAATTTTCGCAAGCCTCCTTATCGAAAAGACGATTTCGCGCCCAGTTAAACTCCACGGTCAACTCATCAATGGTATGCAAAACACGTATTTTCCAAAAAGGTTCCGAAACAAAAGCCTCTATTTCTTTGTACCGTTCTGCCACAAATCCCAAGGTGGGTATTTGGCAGCTACCATATGATATAAGCTTATCGGCAATTTTCTCTGGAAACAAGCGTTGCAGTCGCATGGTTTGAAAACGGGTAATGGCCGCTCCAGTGCGCAGATCCAACTCTGTACGCACATCTACTGCATCACTTTGGCGTTTATCGGGTTGTCCCAATTGTTGCAAAGCGCGACGTACAGCTGCCGTTGTTATCTCGGAGAAAGTGGCTCGATAAACAGTCAGATTCGGTTTCGCTGCTCGGCATACTTCGATTATTTCATAGCCTATGTTTTCGCCTTCGCGATCGCAATCCGTCCATATAATTAGACCCTGGCATCCCCGTATCTCACGTTCCAACGTACGTTTAATAGGTTTATAGTCATCACCGACGCTCTTGCGTACGGGAGCGTCAAAAAGTGACTTTGGATCAACACTGTTCCAATTACGGTAGGATACTAAGAATTCCAGCCGCATTAAGTGACCCGATACGGAGGTCATGACCATTTTTGCATTTTGACCACGCACCTGCGCCTCAAAATCAAAGACTTTGTTGTAGACAGAGTAGCCCTCACGCTGAGGAAAACAATAATTGTCTGTAAATTGTATTTCAAAATAATGTCTGCTGCTTTCAATTACTTACGCGGCGTGCAGCACCATTTGACAACAAACCGGCTATGGTCTTGGCCGCGTCGTGCTTTTCAGCAACATTAAGAAATTTCATTTCCCTTAGTTGATTAGCGTTGTGACTCACATAGCGGGCTGAATGAAAACATTTTAAAACTTTCAGCATTTATTGTTATTAGGCAGAAAATATTGCTATTTCTTATAAAATGCGCGCCATTCAGAAGTTAATAGTGGTTTCGATAGTTTCCATTTGTAGTGAAATCGATTGCTTGTTGACTATCAAATTATTTACCAGTGTTTCAAAACAAAAAAACACACCAACATCCAAAATGGTAGATAATTTCAAATACTTTAACAAAATATATGGGTAAAATTTCCGAAAAACCCTACCGGTTTTAATATATTTGCAAATTATTCGAAAAAAACACTAAAACCCATTTACATTTTTGAACTTTAAGCGATCATTGTAATTGAACCAATTGACCTACGACCTCTATTTAAATTTTATTTGATAGATCATTTGATAAAAAAAGAAGATATCATGCGAAAACCGTACCAACTTATATTGCCAAGGGGGGAACCACGCTCTCGGCCAACAAATTTGAAAACTCGGTTTAGACTTAGAACAGGGTTCAAACAATCCCTTAAAGTTTCATCAACTAAGTATTAAGTATTTTTACCAGCTAGTATTTTATAAAATTTTTGAGAGAATTTGATTGTATAAAACATATAAAGAAGATAAGTCATGTCCGAGAGAATGAAAAATTGGAAAAATCAGATAGCAGTTTTAACCTAATCTTTTTACTGGAAATCAGTTAAAACCGTTTTCAAAGATGCACTGTGCCCGTAAAGAGTCAAATCTTGTAAAATAGTTTTATTTGATATGTGTATAATATATCAAGAGAGGCCCGGTTCCACTAGCAGCACATTGTTATACCCTATTCTACAGGTAATCTGTCGACTTTAATCAGTTGTATCGTTGAATGTTAAAAATATTAAAAAAAAACTGAACTAAAATATTAGTTTTTGTTGTGTATTTTGTGCTGGCTACGTCACGTACCTTTTCAAATAGGACGATGATACTTTCCAAGTGAACGATATGGACATAGACGACATGTAGTTTTAACATGACCAAACAGATCTCGTAAACTAACTTAGGGGATGACAGCCCAAATCTTACCAATTTATGTGTATTGATTCATGTAGATATCTTGACCGGATCCGTACGTGAACTAGTACACTGTTTATACCCACACTAGATTTCAGTCAGCAGCCTGAATTGATTGGTTGCGAATAAGCTGTAGACAGTCAAAACTGCTGCGATATGCGGTTAGTCCAAGTTGCATGTTACATGCATTCCCCTTTTCTTTATTATTATCCTTTTGGGGTTATACAGTGAACCCGAGCAAGTCGCAAAAAAATCAAGCACAATATACCTGAAGTGACCGCATGATCGTAAACTGCCTGAACTGAAATGTAAAATGTGAGCACACTCGAACACACCTCGCGTTGTGTTCTATTTGAATAAACTCAAATCTGTCAAGAGCGCATTTTCAGCAAACATGATTGAACTGACCCGGTCTCACCCGTTAAATGTCTCTGAACCACACTAAAAAAGTTACAAGACATTTGAAACAGTTTTAATTTTGATTTATTAAAAATCTGGTAGAACCAGCAACCATATTAAAATTATTTTAAATTTTTGGTGGTTCCACCTCAGGGATTTTTTCCGTAAACTTTTTGTGCATTTATAAACATGCGGATATAACCACATCGAACATCTTCGATCAAGACCAGATCTTCAATTGCGATTATGCACTACCAATCCCTTTTACCAATAATAAACATTTTTGTGTTTATGTGAAATTAATAGCAAATACGAAACTATTTACTTTATTACACTCTCTCAATAAAATGTATTTTTGTATTCACGTTTCTATTTTTTGTTTTGTTTTACCTTTTGACTTTTCATTGCGCATATTTTTAAAATTTTTTGTTTTGCAATTTTTTTTAGCATTTTTTTTTTAACTCAACATAAAATCTTAACAATTAATATTTCTTTATATATATTAGAAAGGATAGCGTGAAAAAATATGTAAATACAAAGTACATAGTATGCTAATAATGTTTTACCAACAAGTTGGCTTTCAGTATAATTTTTGTTTTCCTTTTTCATATTTTTGTTGGTGCTACATTGTTGCTTGATTTCGGGCATACCTAAACAGTTGTGTATGCATTTAATAACTTATATAAATATGTATTCTGATTCTGTAAATTATTAGTAATAATTAGAGCATTTAATATATGAAATAGGTTTTTATTATTTTCTGTTCTCTAACCAACAGTTTCTACCTCGGCATTATCCCTCTTGTCTATCATTCTTTTACTTTTTTTATTTTATATTTTAGTTTGAAATTGTACATTAGTATACAAATAACATTTTGGCCTAGCTTGTGGCTATGTGCCTAATATGCTTCTACATATACACGTGCAGTTAGTTAGATATAGATAACAACAAATACAATGTTTGCCTAACATAAATGAGCCAATTAAAGACCTTGCCACTACTAACAACGCATAGCGCTCCATCAACGACGCCAGGAACGATCCTCGGACTCTTCGTCCTCCTCCTCATCCTCGAGACGCAATTCGGGCAGTATATCACTACCAAGCAGGGACTCACTCTCGCTAACTGATTGGTTAAATTGCTTTGGATTCTCCAGTTTCTCCACCACATTGTTTAGCGGCGACGCAGCAGCAGACGATTTTTCCATAGGTGCAGCCATTGGCACTGCTACTGGCGTTACCACGGGTGCCCAAGATATCTTAGGGTTAACAACAAAATTAGAAAAACTAAAATTTCCATGTTTATTGGTTTGCTCACCTGCAAGCGTTTGTCCTTGTATATTTTGCCTCGTAGAACCGCCTGCTCAGCGTTAAGTCGCGTTGCATATGAGAGAATCAATTGGGGTATTTCACGATCCACATCATGCTTAGAAATCTCACCGAAATTCTGTTGAACATTACAAATTATATCATGTATATTTATATATATACCCAGTTATAAAAAAAAAAAATAAATCACCAAAAAGCTTTACAATATAACTATACATGAACATCCACTATTACCAGTAATCATCTTAAAATAATTATTCAAACATTTGGGGAGCACATACTTTGTAAAAGCAAAGAATATAGAACTAGTCTAGAACTATTTGCTATCAGGGATCACGACGTTAAAGGTAAAGTAAAAACAACTAAAGACGTTTCTCTCACCTTGAAGTGTCCCAGCACAAAGTCGGCTTCCTCAGCTGCAAAACCAGTCACAACAATGGCCTTCGGGCGTCGATCGACTCGCGTTGAGCCTTCCGGAAATGTGGCGCGCTTACGTGCCGCCGCAGCGGTGCCCGGCGCTGGTACAAAGTGTGCCGGCATCTTGGATCCTGCGCCAAGTGCAGCACCGCTAGCACCTAAAGTACGTTGTAGCTCCTCCAAACGCTTTTGTATGGCCGTCGTATCATTTCCCTCCTGCTGTTGGGCAAACAACTCCAGCTCAATATCAAGCAGCTCCTTCTTTTGCTGCTCTTTAGTCTTTTTGACGGGCGGCTGCTGTTGCTGCATTTGTGCCTGCATCTGATCTTGATCGGCATGCACATCCTTGCGTAGCTTGTCAATTGTTTCCTGCAACACTTTGATCGTTTCCAGTGTATGTGCTCGCTGCGGATCTGCCGGATCACATCGCTCTACCAACTCCAAAGCGGTTTTCATCTGTTTTACATAGCTCTGGAGTAACTCCTGCTTGCGTTTGCGTAAACCATTTGCCAGCTGATGCATAGCCTTTTGTTGCTCTTCCTGCTTTTTGCGTATAATGGCCGCATTAGCTGCAGGCGTTACAGCACGGGATACCGCTCCAGGCGTACTCACATTTAGCTTAAGACGCATTGAAGAGGGCGCCGCAGTACTAGCTACTGTCGTTGCAGCATCGCCAGTGGTTGGAATAGCAGTTGCATTGTTATTGCCAGCGCCAGTCTCTGTGAGTGGTGTAGGCGTCTGACTAGCATTGCTGATCTTGGCCGAATCAGCATTAGGCGTTGGAACAGCGGGTACATTGTTTAAGTGGTACTGGCTAGCGTTTTTACGTCCGCCTCCCATGCCTCCGCCGCTAGCTCCCATCAGATTCACATTAGACGCATCGCCACTGGTATCGTTGTGCCAGAAGACCTTGATAAAACGATTGTTCAGCACCGCCTCCGTGCTACGATAGGCCACATTTGCCTCCGCATGTGTGGAAAATGTAACAATGGCTGCTTCTGGATCACCCTCATATGACACTTGAATATTGACAATTTTTCCAAATTTGGCGAAATGATTGTTTAGATGCGCAATAGTGTTCAATCCGCGTGGAACTTTACGAAGTTCTAGCGAACTATTGTGTTGCTGCATATTGGGATTTACGCGGGGTCCCAAACGGCTATTAATAGGCACCTTGCGTTTGCTGGGCACATCAGCTATAGCTACAGTGTCCTCCAACTCGAAACGTCTTTTGCCCATTTCGGCTACGCCACCAGCCCCACCGGCTCCAGGTGGTGCACCCACGCAGCCTCCACTGCCATCCACAACTGGTATAGGTATGAGTTGTCGCTGAAGCGGCGTAGTTACGGCAGTAGGATTAAAGGGAAATGGCATCATGGGACCGCCAGCATTGCGCGCATACTCGGCTGGATTCATGCCAGGAACATTGGGACCGGACATGGGTGCGCCTCCCGGCAGAGCGCCCATCAAGGCATTGGGACGCACATTACCACTAAAGGGATTAATGTTGCCCGGTCCCTGCTGTGGCGGTGGTGGCTGTGTGCCTGGTGGCGGCGCGCCACCGCGGGACCATATCTCCGGCGCGTCCGGATTGTACTCTCGCATCGTCATCATTAATGTTGAATTATTAATGCCCTCGAAAACAACTGGATTAATGCCATGGTCCCAGGGACAGGTCTCACCCCGCACGCAGTAGCCCTTCTCGTCGAAATCACGACAACGTTGCCGCTGATGTTCGCCTATTAGAGTTGTCATGTGTTCTACGGGTGGCGGCACCAAAGTGGGCGGCACCTGTACACGGTCGGGCGAATTGGCGTTTACATTGCGACGTGTATTTCGCTCTGGCGAAATTGAGCGACTACGTGGCGAATGCGATCGCCGTGGCTTGTTGGGGAACCGTTGACGTTCATCCATATTGCCGCCGCCAATTCGTCGTCGATCAAAATTGCGTCGACCACCGCTGCCGTGATGGCGTGCATCGCTAGCACCTGGCGGGGACTTATTACGAAATTGACGCTGGTTTTTCTCGCGCTCATTAATGCGACGATCCCGGGAACGCGAACGACGGAATGACCGTTCATTGGAGCGCGAACGTGAGCGTGATCTGGAGCGTAAAGAGGCACGCCGCCGGCGACTATCGCGTGGTTGATTTTCCTTGTCTGCATAGGCACCACTGCTTCCTGTGGAACCTACTGCGTTTCCACGTAAAGGTGGACTGGCACTACGCACAAGTGCGTTGTTAGGAGCGCGCTCGCTATAGGGTTGATTAGCCGTTGGTTGCTGTGCTGCGGTGCTGTTGATGTTGTTTTCATGCGCCGCTTTGCTGTTTACATTTTGAGAGTCTTTGGTTTTGTGCTGTAACAAATTGAAATTAGGTAAAAAAGTCATTAATTAATATAAATATATAGAATAATTTAAAGGTGTGTTAACTTACATCGAAGGCTGGCTTGGTATGTATCGTATTGGCATCTATGGTGTTTGAGGCACTGCTGCTGCTGATTATGCTCTTACTGCTTGTTTGTGGCTGTGTTGCGTCGAGGTAAGCCGTTGCAAGCGATTCCGTTCTTAAGGCATCCTTGTTATTACTACTGGAGCTGTTAACTGGAAGATGTGGTTGCTGCTGCTGATTGCCTTCGGACTTTATCACATTATTATCTTTTGAAGGCGATGCTGCCTCTAGAACAGCCTCAATGTCGGCGGCGCCATCAATGGCCACGTCATTTTCTTCCAAATCCGGCACACATGTTGTAATTTTTACGGGCGCAGGCAAGTTGAGATACTCCTCAGTGGCAATAGCATCGAATAGTCGCTCAACAAAACGTGTCGTTTCCTCTGATAGAAAGACATCGAGCTGCTCGATCATAATACGCTTGAGATCCTTATCCGATTTGTCTTTTTTTAGTAGCGCAATGACATATCTTGCTAACGCCGAGGAATCCGCATCGCAGCTGTCAAGTAAAGAATTAAATAAACATTAAAAAACTAAATACGCATAGTTTTTTGCTAATATAACTTACAGTGGTTCGAGCACAACGCTTAACCAATCCTTGAGTTTATCCGAATTTTCTAATATCATATTAATAGAGCTCTGATATTCGGTTCTTTGCGTTGTTGTTGCTGTTGATGCTGCTACGGAGAGCGATTCTGGGGGTTAATTTCGCAGCGCGAAGCGCACACACAGGCACACGCGCCCAAAAATATATTTTTAATATGACCTTTGCTAGCTGTCTCTATACGGCAATTTTTTGTTGTTTTTTACCACCACTGGTGCTGGTTCTGAGTTGGACGTTATTTCTGTGCAAAGAAGAACTACATAAATATTTGTAATTTTTATAAAATGTATTTTATTTATTAAATTTTCTTTGTGCTTCTTCTACGCTTACTATCGGCGCTGTCACACGCTGCTCTTGATTATTATATTTGTTGTCCTATAACATTCAAAGTGCTGATAATATAAACTATCTTTAGCTTTATTTAAACATTGTTGTCGCACCAAGCTGATAAAATTATAAAATGAAGCACAAAACCAAATTGAAGGCAAACGACACACGCATAATTTGAAGTATAGAATAATTAAAACACATTAAATTGCTTGACAGCTGGCTTGAACGTGCATTAACGCCAGCAGCTCACTGCCACTCGCTCGTGTTCCAATAAGAAAGTTTCTCGATTTTACTATCGCTACTTGTGCTTCCCAGCAAACATTTAATATTCTAAGGTAACTAAATACCTGATGCAAGTGATATGAAAAAAATTTGTATCGCCAAATTTTATGCTTTGGTTTGGTTCACGTGGACACAAATAACGCTTTCTAGCAATTGCCTGCAATTCCGAGCATACATAATATTTGTATAATTATTAGTAAAACTAATGCTTAGACATTTGCTCGCTGGGTTGCGTACAAGCAACGAAACATACACATAGACGCACACACACACACACACACCCAATTGTCGCCCTTCTATTTTTTACCATAAGGTTGCACACATTTTAAGCACATTTTCGTATATATAAATACTAGCAGCACATACCTTATGCACTTAACTAAAGTCGTATAGTGATTTTAAGTTTAAAAGTAAAGTTTTTTTTAGTTTTAATTATATTTTTCACTGCACTTTTTTTTCGCTGCGTACGAAACTAAAGCGATAACGATAACAGCAAGTTCTGAGAACGAGTAACGAGTTTATTTCTACTACATTTACCGATTAAAGTATGTACACACTGGCATGAAAGTCAGCGTGTTATTACAATTTATTTAAATTTTTTAGTCTCAAAATGTGCAGCATTGGCGAAGATGATTTTGGTGATGATGGCGCAAAGCACGCTATGATACCCGAATCCACAGCAGCAGGCACTATAGCTGGTGGCAACTGCAATAAATGTGGCATTTTTTCTGATAGAGTCTACAAATTGAACTATCGTGCTGCTGAGTGTCGTGAGTGTTTTTTCGACTATGCCAGACATAAATTCCGTGGCGCCTTAGGAGCCTCTAAAGTGTTGCCAAAAAATGCGGAAGTGCTGCTTCATGTGGATGGCAGTGCAGAGTCCCTGGTGCTGTTGGACATGCTTCACTATGCGCAAACACAAAACACCTTTAGGCGGTTGCATTGTAATGTTCGTGTTTTGTGCATAAATAGGGAACATGGGACTAATGAGGTTCTAGATTTGGATGCGCTCCATAACCTCCAAACGCAGTACGCTCCCTTTGAGTTTTATGTTACGGAAATGAATGTAGCGCCGTTGTGCAAATTGCAAAGGCTTTCGGAATACAAAAAATCGCCTACAACTAATTCAAATGAACTCAGCTGCAAGCTCAACAAAATGCGCAACTTGACATCGCGTCAGGATTACTTGCATCAGCAAGAAAAACATGTTATAGCGGCTGCAGCTCAACAACTCCACTGTGGCTACGTATTTGAGTCTTGCATAAGCTCTACTTTGGCCACCCGACTGTTACAATCTATTGCTCTTGGACGTGGCGGCAGCGCTTCCTTGGATGTGGCCTTGCTCGACGATAGATTGCATGGCGGCATAATACTACTGAGACCACTTAAAGATCTGACCGATCAGGAAGTACAGTTTTACTTAAATGCACAGAACTTGACGCCGCTGCGGCAGTCTGGACAACAATATGGCCACAAACAAGGACCAACTGCGAGCTTGCAAAACTTGACCAGTGCCTTTGTAGAAAATCTACAGCAAAACTACGCTTCAACTGTATCCACTGTTTTTCGCACAGGCGGTAAAATTGCGGCAAATCGTCCGCATAGTGGACAAGCTGAGCCGGTTCTTTGTGAGCATTGTCTTTCGCCTTTGGACTATGCTCTTTCGGATACTTTGCTAGCTATTGAATACTCACGTGCTGTTTCTGAGACGGGTGCAACGCTAGGAAAGTCTATTGATGCTTTGGAAGCCTGCGCTAAAGAAGGCCTTTTATCCGCAAATAAACTCTGTCATGCGTGCCGCAACATGCAGAAAGAGCTTAGTAGTGGATTATTACTTTAAAGCAAGTGGTATAAATATAGCTGTATGTATTGCATTTTTAACATGTCTACAATTTGGATAACTTAGTATTAACACGAGCCGCTGGCGATAGATGTCCATCGAATGGTTTAACATTCATCGCCAACACAATCTCGTGAAAACCATAAATTATGTAACGATTGTAATACTTAGCACGAACATTCCATTCACTAATTGAACCCGATAAAATGAGGGTCTCCTTGCAGGCATTTGGCTCTTTCACATACAAATCATCGCCAGGTAGCACGCCGAACAAGCAATCATCACAACGGTAATAAACCGGCTGAAGTAATGTGGAGCCGTGCACACTGCGCTGTACTGCAAACTGCAAGAGTTTAGACCAACTTTTTATATTTATCAATCGCGCCACCTCATACAGCAATATAAACGGTAGCCACAGAACGCCTTGCTGTGAGCTCTCCCAGCAGTCTTGGGGATGCAACCAATGTGCCGAAACTACTTCGTTTGGCTCCAGCAACAGCGGCATATCACAAGACTCCAAAGCCGCAAAAAAATAAACAGTGTCAAATTTTCGGCTAGCAGTGGCTGGTGTGCGCCAAATTGACCACTCACTGAGCGCCCACAGGTCAGGCAGCACTTTCAATTTTCGGCAAAGCTCAAGAAATTGATGCGGATCTTTATGAACTTTATTCTGCCAATACGATCGTTCGAACGGTTCAAGGTATACATTAGCTGGCTGTTCGTTGCTTACATTTTTCAAACTACTGAGTGAGCGACAGAGTAGAAGGCCAGCTTCCTCAAAGGTTTCGCGCAAAGCTGTTAGTCTCAGCGATATATCTCGTGTAAAACTTTGGCCAGTGGTCATTAGCTCTGGTCTATGACTAACTTGTTTGCTGTTAAGCATGTCTAGCTCCGTCTTGGTCACTCCACAACTTTGCATATACGTTAACCATTCAACAGATTCATCTGCAGCCGCACTGAAAGCTCCGCCAGGAAATACGCAATGATTAAGGACATATGATGTGTGTTCAGTACGTTTTACCAGTAGCAGCTGCAAAAAAGTTACGTTAATACGTAAGCAACATTTAATTATTGGCGCTACATACGCTGTAATCGTATGTTTCTTTGTTATTCTGCGCATGCTTGCCTGCTAATATTAAGCTTGCCGACGCGCGATGTTCTTGATTTTTTATATCATTTAAAGAAGTCATATTGCCAAATACGTATACTCCTTAAATAATACGAAGAAAAACTACTTTTTTTATTAACGATTATTCAGCCAATGTGTATTTTGTACCTTGAACCGAACTGATTTTGCAATCAATTCGAGCAATTAGTATATTGCTATCGTTATCGTTCCATCATTGTTAATCGTTTAATCAGCTGCAATTTGTTTTTAAATTTGTCTATTAAATAAAATGACTTAAATATAATTCAAAACTTTTAAGTTATAAATTATTTGATAACGTTAATTAAAGTATTATTATTTTTTTAACTTTCAACTGAAATTTTTGGTATCAGCTAAAACAATTATTATATTTCTATCGTTATCGTTTTAATACAATAAATCGTTCAATCAGCTGGGCCGTGTTGTTTTGGCTTATTTAATCAAGACATGGCCAAGCAGCTGTTGATCAAAGTCCGGCCTTCGGCCAGCTTAATTCTCTTGGCCAAAGCTAATAAAAATAAAGAAACTGACACTAATTTTGATTACAATGTAAGGAAAATATACCAGTTTTTATTAAAGTTATTAATCTTATTTTGTAAACAGGCGCTGTTGTTTACACGAACAGCGAAATCAAGCTTCATGCCGGAGTCTTCCGTGTTCCCGGGTGGCGCTTGCGATGTGTCTGATTTTAGCCCAGCTTGGCTAGGACATTTTCAGCGTTATGATGTAAGCGCCACTAAATTGCGTGATGTTTTCAAAGTACAAGCTCCAAGACCCGACATATTCGCTACTCAAGATAATGGCTCCATAGATGCGTAAGGTATGCTAAATAATCATGAACGAATCTAGATTATAGTCTATTTGGATTTCAATTAGATCGCTGGCGTTGCGCTTAACAGCTATTCGGGAAACTTTTGAGGAAGTCGGCGTATTGCTGTGCCGAGATCGCAGAACTCTCACTTCTACTAAGGGATATGCACAGTTTTACGAACAATTTGATGTGGCGCACTGGCAGCATGCAATACATAATGATTCCAGCAAGTTTATAAAACTTTGCGAGCAGTTGGATGTGGTTCCGGATGTATGGGCGTTACACGAATGGGCTGCTTGGAAAACGCCTTCAACTTTTAAGAAGCGCTTTGTGACCGCCTTCTTTCTTACTACTTTACAAAATGAGCCCAAAACACGCACAGAGCCCAATGAGGTCAAAGACTTTGCGGTAAGTGCCAATATTTAATCTTTACTCATGTGCTTGTAACTAAATATTAATTTAAATAATGCAGTGGCGCTCACCTGTGGACTATCTACAAGCCTACTCGCGCAAAGAGCTCTGGTTGCCACCGCCTCAGTTCTATGAATTATCTCGTTTTCTAAACTATAAATCGTTGGAAAAACTGCAGCAATTTGCGGAAAGACGAGCTGCCAATGGGCTCATACTTATTCATCCAGTTCTTTATAAATGCACTGATGGCTGGGTGCAACTAATGCCAGGCGATGATATGTATCCGAAAGATCCCGATTTGAGCCCTGAAAAAATTGAGACAGGTATGAGCATGGCTGAATTTCGCGCGCAGGCAACGAAATCTTTACATCGCTCCGAGCATAAGCATCAGCATCATTGTCAAGTGGCGCTGAATTTCGAGCCATCTGATGGACACTTGCAGCCCTTGGATCCTAGCACTTTATAGATATAGCCACGTTAAACTTTCAAGTGCATTTATTAGTAATAATTTAAAAAAATGTATAACTAACAAAGTTGTTATTCAATCTGTATGAGTTTTGGTCAAAGTTGCTGTTACTCGTATGCTGATATATAACCAGGTTTAGAATAGCCAGCAGGCTCCTGTATTTTCTCCACTACATTGTAGTTAATGCGTGGATTGTGACCATGATAGTGCGGCTGTCTCCTTGTGCAGACATCCAAGGCCTTTTCGATGTTCTTTTGGCTTCCCAATAGAAGACCTAGTTTGTTGTCAATTTGTTTGGAATTCTGCTGAATACCATGCGCAGCTTCGCTTATGTTATTTAAGCGTTGTTCTTGGTTGCGGTTCAAGGTTCGTACGCCTTCTTCCAATTGTATAACCTTGTAACTTGTAATTTTGCTCAACGCATTGAGTTCTTCCAACTGTGCAGTATTTTCCTCAATTTTCTTCTGGGTCTCTTGGGATTTATGTGCGGAAATTTCAAGTTGCTTTAAGTGTTCTACGACTGACTGCTGTAATTTTTCCAAGTTAATAAGATGCTCTTGAATGCCTGTGGTAACTTCATTCACTTCGCTTTGGTATTTATTTTGATTGGCATCCACTTTTAGTAAGGTCTGTTTTATGTCCTGTTGGTCTTTCTGTAAATTTTTTAAATGATTTTCCGTATTATTTTGGTAAATAGTTATGGCAGCCGTTAGATTTTGAACTTCTTCAACAATGACATGAGAATTGCGCTCAGTTTCGATCTGAATATTTGTTAGAATAATTTCTAGACCCTCAATGCGATCAAGCTGTTTTTGTTGTTGCTTTGAATCTTGTTTGATGCTCTTTAAGCTACCATCTATATCATGTACTTTATGGCTTATGTCTCTTAATACCAGACTGTCCCTGTTCAAAATGCGTATTATTTCCTCAGAATCCTTGTTATTATGGTAAGGTTCATGCACGGGAATCCTTGGGCCGACTAATTTGATTCCGTACGAGTATTTCTAAAAAATTTTATTTTTATTTTTTGTTTATTATTCAGTAACACTTTATGTCTTAGTATGCTCACATCTTCGTATGTACCCTTATTGTTATGGTAGGGGTCATGTACCGGAATTCGTGGACCACCTGGATTGGTTCCATACTGCAATTTCTGAATAAAAGTAGTTGCAATATACGGCAATGTTAGTTATAATATAGTTAATATTTGTCCCTTACTATGCTTACTTCGTCCTGCGTTTGTCCTGCTGCAAATATAGCGCAGGTAAGATATATAACCATAAAGCTTCTCATTGTTACTTGATTGACTTGCGACTCTGTTGGACTGAGCGTGGACCAAAGCTTAAATACGTTCTGTGTGTCCAGCACGTGTTACGATTGGGCTAAGTTTATCAGTGCGATAGCAAAAACAACCGAACATTAAGCTTTACATATTTTTGTTTTTGCTATTTATGAAAAGTATACGGGCTTGGAACTATAATTTTCGAATCTCCGAAAGCAGCTGCAGAATAAGCTACACCGGAACATGCCACTGTACTTGATAAAGGTTTATAAATTTATCCGCAAATAGTTGCCTACACTAAATACACTTGGTATACACCTGTTTTGGAAATATTTGATCGTTGCGCCATTGAGTGTACAACTTCGTTTTAGACAGTCAGGATTAAGTTCAAACATTACCTGTAAGCAGTTTGATCCATATATAATGCTAGAATTAGAGCTATGGTACTTGAAGTATGAGAGGGGTAGGAAGTCATAATTCAGTTGAAAATTCCTTAAAGATTTGGATGTGTGAAAGCGGCGAAAGTCGGTTGGAGGAAAAAGAACGCAACAAATTTCATGCGAAGCGGAACTATGATCATTATTAAAAACAATAGTTCTTTTAGTCATTGAGATCTAGTCTTGCTTTTGCAAGACTCATGGTGATGCCCGAATCAGGGCCGATAAGGTCCGCCAATCACCGACCATGTTACCTTCTGTCTGTTTCAAAGATTGTATAAATTTTTAATACCATGACCCTATGGTCCTTTCCTTATAACGATTTAATGTACAGGACTTTAAAATTGTTAAATTGGAATTCTCTTTAAGTAATCGAGACTTTTATTCGGATGAAGCATAGTTTTGGTTCTGATAATCTAATGTGTTATGGGTATAGTTTTTTGCGCTATTCTAAAGGTTCAGATATAATTTAAAATTCTAAAGGTTTTAATGGAATAATATGGACAGGTAAACAATGTAAAAATTATCAGAACTATAATAATTAGAACTAATAATGTTTTTCCCATGTAATAGTCTTTATCAAAGCTATTGCCATTTTATTTTTGCTGCAGCTATCGGTTCAACGACATTTTGAGCGCATTAGCAGTTTGTAGTTTGTTACATAGATTGTCTGTTCCATCGATAGTCACGTTTAAACATTCTTAGCTGTAAATATAGCTAGAAACAGTTTAGTACATGTAACAAACGTGTCTCATTATAATTTATACATTTATCTTGGTTATCAAGTAATTTGTTTAGCTTTCTTAAATCCAACCAAGAAATGGTGTTAGCTTTGGTGTCAACCAGTGGCGGATCCACGGGCGGGTTTTCGGGTCCAGACCCCTCCCCCACCAACATTGGAAAAATGGGTTAAAAGTCTTTTATGAGCTCTGATATATAGACACTTCGAATCCCCCCAAGACCAAATCCTAGATCCGCACCTTTTGTCAACATTTGGCACATTTTATTAAAATAAGCATAAATATTTAACAAATTTCTTTTCGGTCTACCGAAGTAGCACGTTGTCTGCCTTACGTGCGTTTTCTCTAGTCAGTTTTGGTGCTCTCTTGCAGATTCTTTTAAAGGAAGATTCTTTTAATACGGTTGAGGATTAGCATCTTTTGTTTAATTCGGCGAAAATAGTAATCTGCACGCTGACGTCGTTGCTAGTTCTAACAGTCGGGCAAGGTGGACATGCCCTTGAGGAACTCTAAATTATACTAAACTTGGAAAACTTTGTCCAAAATGCTCTAAACACACTCTATAACACAAGGTTGAAGTGATCGCAAGTAAGGACAACACCTGGTCTGAAATCGCACTCGGTATCAAAAGATTCACACCAACTTTGCAAGGGTAACGTTTGCGACAACAAAGGTATCGTGGGTAATCGTGTCTCTTTCAAAAATTTTCGCGTGAGCGAGTTTCTGCTTATTTTTTTTTTATTCTTCGGAAAAAACAATTTTGCTTAGGCCCATCGAGGGACATGTTCCTCAACGGCATTAATAACAATATGTGCAAGATAAACTTTTTGATTTCGGGATTCTGAAAATTGGTTTGGCAACTACCATGTTTTCTTCCGCGGTGAGGTTAACTGAGCAATAGTTGGTATTGATGGGAATATCATTGATATTTTGATTAAATGAAGACATGGTTGCGTAGTCATTAATTTTTTAAGTTATGCTCTTAAGGTCATTTTTTTTTATATTGTATCCTCTAATTAAAAGGATACCCTGCTTCATATGTGTGTTCTGAGATTTGTTAGCTTCGTTATATCGATCTAACATGTAAATTTTCAAACGATGCAACGGATAAGCAATTAATAAAAGTAAAATGTTCCATGTTCTTTGGTCTTCGACTTAGTATCCCAAGTACCATCCTATTATTTGTTAAAAAAAAACATTCAACTAAAATTTGTATTTATATTTTTTTATAAATTTATTTTTTACACAAAGTATTTACCAGATGGTATCGAAGTCATTTATAATCAAGTTTACCTCTACTTAGTAAGTACTTGACTCGGAGGATGGTTTGTAAAATATCCTAAATGACTTGTTTTCCTTGGGAGTCGAATATCGTCCTGCATGACTGTAAGATCCTGGAGATTGAGCGTTAGGCTCATACGTTGGTGGCTCTGATGCTGGAACATATTGCTTTGATGATTGCGGTGGTTGATAGAGCGATAGAACTTCCCAGGGCATAGGTTCTTGCTGGGAAACCGCATGAACGCTTTGCTTAGTTTTGATTGGTTGGCCGTTATAAGCATAATTACTGGGCTTGGGTTGAATTTCGTGTCTTGGCTTGGGTGCTTGAGAATAGGCATTGGCATAGTAATGTTCGGAGTATTCTTCTACAAAAAAGTATCATATTTAATTATAGCAAAAGCTAAAAGTGCAAGAAAACGTACCTTTTTGATTGGGATGCTTAATATCGTAGACATGCATTAGGTCCAATTGCTTTGCTGGACCGGGCAGCGGAAGCAGCTTTGGTGGTGGCGCAATAGGTTCATATATCTGAGGATATGTGTTTGGTTCTGGGTGAGGTTCAAGGTGATGTGGATGTTTGCCGCATAGTTCCAGATCCAGCTCAACGCGCTTTTGCGATAGTATAAGTTCGCGCAAGACTTTTTCGATAGCATATGTATTAATAGGCTCCAAATGCCTTATGTCATGTTCCAGTTCGTTTAGACGATCCTCCTGCGTGCGATTAAGTTCACGCAGCTGCTGTTCCAAATTACCCAGCTTTATGTTTGAGTCAATGCTGATGTCCTTAACAACGGACAACGTTTTGAGTTCCACTTCGATGTTTACTTGTGCAGTTTCCAGACGGTTAAACGTGCACTTTAAGTTATCCAGCTTGGGTAGCACAGTGGCTGCAACCAATTTCGTAAGATCCAAGACCTTAGCGTCAATGCCACGGGCACTGTTTATCAAGTGCGCCTGATAAGCGTCAATTTTTTTATCCAAATTAATAATAATGCTAAGGGACTCTCTTTGCAGGCGCTGCAGCGTCAACAGCTCGTTTAGAACTTTCTCGGACATGACATCAACTTTTTCAGAAACATTCTTCAAGGACGTGCGCAATACTTCAGAGTTTGCCTCAATAAAGAGTTCATGCTTGACCAAGAGCTCATCGAGAAAACCAATAGCCTTTAATTGCTCTTTTTGTTCGTTAGAGATTTCCTTGATTTCTTGCAATTTGATATTTATTTCATTCAGCTCTTTATTGGTTTCATCTAGTTCTTCTGTGTTTTTTTCCAATAATTCCTTGATTTCCTCTTGATCTTCGTGATGATGATGATGATGATGATAATCAGGATGATTATGAGGATAAGGCACATCGTTTTGCATTTCCGCTTTGGACTCTTCCTTCGCTGCGCTCACACAAACAGCAAAGAGCAATAAAATTACTTTAACTAAATTCATCTTTCCAACCGTTTCCATTCAATCTAAATGTTTAACTGTCTTAAGGTCTCTCTAGCATGGGCTTAAATACATCTCTGCATTGGTTTTAGCAGCTCGAAGTACACACGTGTGCCGTCATCATCCACTTATCATCCGAAAATTTGGTTTTAATGTAAGTATCCGTTACTCTACCTAGTACAGTCTGGCTTGTAATTTTATAATCAGCTTGGCTTGCACGTACCACCATATTGGGCCGTGATAAAGCCGGCAGAAGAATCTTTTAATGAAACCGACAGAAACTTGATCTCTTGTTTGTTACAGAATTTTGATTTAGTCGAGCGCTTCCTGTATTATTGCCAGAGGATGTGGACTATCTTTAAAACTACAGTTCAAGTTTTGGGTTACACCCCCAATCTTAATTGAGATTAGTGTAGAATTTGAATGTTGCTTATTTGCAGTTGCAGTCTGTTGAGTGGGATCTTATCGTTTACCTTTAAAATTCCTTGAAGCGAATGTATCTTTAATGTGGTTCACACCTATGTATGGTGGGATCTTTGGATGACTCGCAAGCTGAAATATTTGAAGAGCTGCAGAAATTGAGTTTAAAAGACGGCGTACGTTCTCTGCCATCATATTGCAATCTAGTTCAGGATATGACTTAAGTACCTAATTGAATAATGAATTTGGTTACGATATCTTTTTATAAACAAAAAAAAACAAACGAATCGTGCCCAGAAAATATTTTTTTTATATGATATTTTTATAAAATTTGGTACAGTGTTTGGAGCTCTAAGAATACTCCGAAAGCCAAATTTGGTTACAATATCAATATCTGAAATAACCATATTGGAGCTACATAATACATATATGTATATTCCTATATGAAAAAAAATATAATCTAAAAGTTTGGTTGCTCTCGTTTTTATCATCTCTGAGATCTAGGCGTTCATACAAACGGATAGACAGACAAATAGATAGATAGACAGACAGACAGATAAACAATGCTATAGTCTTTACTGCCCGACACTAAAATACTCCGTACGTAAGTAATGGCAGCAGTTTGTAAAGGATCTTCTAGGCAAAGGGGCTTAAATTTGGTTATTTGTGGCTATAAGTCCAGAAGTTTCCAGCCGATTTTAACAACATCTTGAACGAAGGTATGTGGTGGGTTTAAACTTACTAACTAACATTTTTGGAGTAAAGGGTAATAAAACGCGGCGGCGGACGTTTGAGTGTTATTCACACGAACTACCATTTTTAACTATAGACAGACAGATATGGCTGCATCTTTTTGGCTGTTCAGGTGGTTCAAGAATACCTTTGGTACACGGTATAAAAATGGCTCCGAAATGAAAGAGCTGGAAGTTTGTATTTCTTTCAAAGCGAGTCATATGCATATGGTGGAGAAGAATACAGTTCAGCCCACATTTGTCGTGCTTAAGGAAGGCGATCGTCTCAAGTTTTGATTGCAGCAACTTTAGAATCGATATAAAACCATATCGGCAAGTCGATTCTCATATTTGTAAGTTTTGGATTTAACAATTCTCATACTTTTTGGATAGATAGATAGATAGATTTGTGCTGAGAATAATCTAAATGTTTTTACTATTAACTGTGCAGATACAGAAAGGAGGTCGAGCCTCCGATTGCTGTTTATTATAATTATTACGCGTTGAAAATGAATGCACAGTTTTGAAAAATCGAATATGAAACAAAAAACCATAAATATATGTGTGGAGGAGTACTTTCAGATGAGTGTAACGTACGAGACAAAAAAGATGTCCCATCGGATTAAAATCCTGAGGAGAATAATAAGAGTTTGGCCCTTGTGTTTGTGGCAGATGTTTGACAATAATTCAAAAATTTATGCTTGTTTATTCCCTTAAAAAATGATGGAATCTTTGACAGCAGTCTAGTTTGTTTGGATTTGTACTCCAATACCAGTTACAAAGAGGCATTCGGAAATATTATGGAAATCTGCTGCACAGGAATGAGCCAAAAGCCTTTAATCTAGTCTTATTTAGCGTGTCTCAATTGAACAAACTCCTAGTTTTTTGTTTATATTTTAAAACTGAATTGTTTTTAAATACTTAGCGTTCTTTAATGCCAATAATAATGTTTTTCATATGTTTATAGCTGAATACACTATATTTTTTCATTATAAGACATTTAAATAAAATTTCAAATATAAATAAATAAATTCGCTTAAATTTTAATTTGAAAATGGACGTTACAAGTGTTGGCGCGCTTTATAGTAATGATTATGTTATGCCGATTACTTTTATGCCTTATTAGTTTTCCTTGCTACAAAGGAGCAGCACTGGTCGTTACACTTAAACAGTCGTTCATATATTTAATGTACGAAACCAACCTGTTACTGTCATTTTAACGTTATTTCAATTTCAAAAAATTCTTTAAAAAAAAAGCATTGTAGTTACAGCAGGATTGCTTTAACCGATTACTTTTATGCCTTTTTAGTTTTCCTTGCCACAAAGGAGCAACACTGGTTGTTTTAGCAAAACAGCTGTTCGCATAAACAGCATATAAGACCAACCTGTTGCTGTTATTTATTTATAATGTTATTTTCTACAGGTGCTTAAAGTACTCAAGTCTAAGTTTATTTGAAATTAACGCTTTAAGATAATGTCTCAAAGTAAGAAACAGAATTGGCGTATATCAGCGTCTTTAATCGTAGTTGCGCCATGCTATTCCAAACCAAAGACCACAAATAAGCACGACTACAGTGTAAGTTTTATATTCTTGAATTAAAAAAGATGTTTATCCTTATCCAATCTGGTAAAGCTGCTTATGGTTAAGCGTACCGATCAAACAGCCGTGCAGGAAAATCAAACCGTCTTTCCGGGCGGCTTGCTGGACACAGACGCTGATGAAAATGTAGCCTGGTTAAATTATTTTGAACAGTTCGGCGTACCTCATGAAGCACTGCGCCAACTGATTGTGCTGCAAGAGCCCCGACCAAAGTCATTAGCACCGCAAGGCACCGGCTGCTACGATCGTTTCTTCAAAAGTTCGCTAATTTGGGCACGGTAAGAGCAAAGTTCAAATTGCGCAGATAATAGATAATGATTAGATTTATTTTGCAGTGAGATTAGCTTGCGTTTAAATGCCTTGCGTGAATGTTTTGAAGAAGTCGGTATTTTATTTTGTCGCACGCGGGAGCAGCTAACAAACCTAAATGCTAGTGGCACCTATTTTAAGGAGGATTTTGAGCGTCAAGAATGGCAGCAACGCGTACATAAACAGCCTAATGAATTTTTAGTTATGTGCCAGAAATTGCAGGTAGTCCCTGATCTATGGTCGTTACTTGAGTGGTCCGCCTGGGCAACCCCGCCAGTGGTGCCGCGACTGTAAGTGCGCTTTAAACAAATCACAACTTTCATAGCAAACTTATTTCTTTATATTTTAAGATATGAGGCTGTATTTTTTGTTGTCTTTGTAGACAAACAGCCTAGTGTGTTAATCGAACCCACAGAGGTCAAGGAATATTTGGTAACCTCATATTATATAACATAAATATAGCTCTAAATAATTTTTTTTTTGTAATGTTTTGTTACATTTTAGTGGCTTACGCCTTCCGAATATTTACAAATACGCCACACTGGAGAGGTTTTTCTATTGCAGCCTCAAGTCTATGAGCTATCACGCTTTAATGGCGTCCCATCGTATAAGAGTCTATTAGAGTTTGCCAGGAATCGAAGCACATTGGGCACCACATTGTTTATGCCCGTTTTATATATGTGCTCCGACACTATTGTCGGCGTACTGCCAGGTAAAACCCACATATTATATTTATGAACTTAATTCACAGATTTTTTTTCTATATTTTAGGAGACGATTATTACTTGCCCGAGTCTGATTTGGTAACTGATTTTATACCATTTGACGGAACTGCTGCAGAGTTTCGAGCTCGAGCTAAAAATGTGCATCGTTCAGAATTCGATTGCAATCTCTACTTGAATTTTGATTCACCAAATGGTCACTTACGACCTATACACTTAAGCGTCAATCCACACAAATTGTAAAATTTGTGGGATCCGGCTACATTCCTAGTCTATAATGGTAAAGGGACTTGTCCTATGTTTGAATACATGTATAATAAAATAATAGATAATGTCATTCGTATTATAGGTACAAACTGCTTTTAAGCAAAAATGTCCTCAGGTATCTATGTTAGTTGTAAGCAGACATCTGTTTCGTATTCCGGAGGCTTTGTAAGCAAACAGTTACTTAAATTTCGATTTCAATGAAACTAATATCATTTTTATTTGATTCTCTTTTTGAGTCAGTTAAAATCCTGCCTTATTGCTCGGTTACGATATATGAAGATACACTTGCATTTTAAAGTAAGCAGATTTTTAGAGTAAGTAACAGAAATAAGTTGATTAAGTGAACACAGTATCAATTCATTTGATTTTGAAACTGTTTTGGTCACCGAATTGTTCGCATGCCCCAACATGTACTGTTGTTCGCCGCACTACCCTAAGCTTAATTTTCACTTTCTTATAGGGTTTCCCCCACTGCCAAACCATTCAAATATAATTTAAACTTTTAGTGACCATTTGGTTGTTCCTTGTGACCTCTGCTTAGCGTAGATAAGATTTTTAATGGGATACGCAAAGTGTGCGCTACAAATTGTTGTTTAAAATTATTGTAAGCGGATTTGTGAACCAAGTGTCAACATTAGTGACCATCAAATTATAAGAAGTTTATAGCCGAAATTTTAATTAAAAAGTATAGTTGTAGCTTCAGCTTGAGTTTGCTGCTAGCAAGTAAAGTTGTTGAAAAGGATTTGTTTCAAATTAGTAAAGCTTAAAGTCAGCACGTCATAAATATAAACAACCAAATGCACCCCGCCTAACATCAAAAGCGCAAATCCATGCATATTCATGAAACTTCTGGGGTTACATACTACTTACTGTTGGTTGATCACTTTAAAGTCTTTAGAAATCACTTGGTGCCATGCCTTAAACCGCAAATCAGACAGCACATAATTTTATCCCATTAAGAATGCATTTAAATCACTTAACCCCCCCTCTCCATCTATGTCGCTGACTCTATAGATACTGCCACCACCTGCCGTGTGATTTTGTGCGCTTTAAAGCCAACCCGCCCCCGTCCACTGAATACTTAAAAATCAAAAACTCAACAACCTTACCCTCACTCACAGACCCAGTGCCTGGTTGGAGTGCTGCGGCGTGTCTGCTGGGCTGTTTGTCTCTTATTGTGCTGGGTCGAAGCCGGGTTGGACCAAATGGGAGGGCTGTGTGCCTGTGTGTGTCGGTAACAATTACTTCGTTTAATTTAACCTTTTGTGGGTTTTCCGGCATTTATGGTGCACTGTGTTCATTTAATATCGATTAATTATGCTATTATGCACAAATGAATTTGTTATATAATAACGATCTAACTCAATTAGTGTTGGAGAGTAGTTTAAAAAGATTTCATTCTTATGCAGGACCTGCACTGCTGCACGCAACGGCACAGTTTGGCTTCACAGCGGCACAATACATTCAGAGGCGCAGTGGCGGATCTAGGAACTGCTAATATAAGAGATAATTAGTTCGAAAATTGTTTTAAACAAATTAAACCTCAACTTTGAATTTCTGTCAACTTTTGCATAAGATAGAAGTTTATTATGTTTTTGAGTTGCAGAATCCGAATCCTAGGTCTAAAAACCCCATCACGTAAGAATCCTGAAATAACTTCAAAAAACCCGACAAAATTTTTTTTTGAGTTCGGTCGTTTTTATACCCTGTACCTTATGGTTGGTACAAAGGGTATATTAAGTTTGTGCAAGCCGAAAATGCATGTAACATATAGAAGGAGTCGTCGGAGACCCCCCAAGGTTACCTAAATTATGATCAGGGTGACTAGAGAAGTCGAAATACCCATGTCCGTCTGTCATACCCAGCACTGTACCAAATTTTATCAAAATCGGATGACAATAGCTCCCACCGATCGGTCAAAAACACGTGTTCGGTGCAAACTTGGTTCTCTTTAGTTTGTTTACGAAGATATCGTAACTTAATTTGGTACTCGGAAGTTTTTTAGAGTTCCCCAGCACTGTACCAAATTTTATCAAAATCGGTTGATTATATCATAAAGCTTCCCCAAGGCATACACTATACAACGTGTCGTACGACACGTCTGTTTATCGAGCTGTACGTTTTGCACCCAAACGATGCGGCAAAATGTGCAACCTAGTTTTAAAATAGTTTTAAATTTGTTGCATAAACGTTTGCGTCGGCAATTTCAGTTTTGACGAGACCGATATGGTCAAACAATAATTCGATCATAAATAGGCCCATACATAATACGACCGTCTGTACGATTGGCAAAAAAAATCAAAACTTTTTGATTTTTCATGCGACCGTCGCGTCGTACAACTACATACGGCAGCGCCACACACAATGCAATGGAAATACGACGCGCTCGATAAACAGCCTCGCTGTACGACACGTTGTATAGTGTATGCCTTGCTTTCCGTAGGACCGATTGATAAATTTTTTTAGAGCCTAACTCGGCTGTTTATAAATATATCGAAACCAACTTTGGCATTAGGAAGTCTTTTAGAGTTTCCCATCATTGTACCAAGTTTGATCAAAATCGGTTGACTATATCATATAGTCCAATCGGACCAATCGGTCAAAAAAACGTGTTTGGTGCAAAATTAGACTTTTTTTGTTTATAAAAATATTGTAACCAAATTTGGCAAAGAAATATCTTTTGGAGTTCGTAAGCAACATATCGGATTTGATTGCAATGTGGTGGTACAGGGTATCCAAAAGTCGCCCGACCATCTTTTTGTATATTTTTGGGGAGGCTGAATCCGAATCGTTTCTGAGATAACCTCCAAAATTTCTTGCTGTATGAAGTTTCCTGAGGGTTTGACAGATCCCTGACATGATGACGTTGTTTGCATCTGACACAAGATTTTTAACATATGTATATAGCAAAACAGCCCTAAAGAATCTTTGCGTTCATATAGGATAAATCTAGGATATTATCTTGAGTAAAACAAGTCACATTAAAGGCAACCGTACATTTTTCGAGAAAGAAATATCAATTTGCCAAGCCGATTAATCTTTTTAGGAGTTCGGTAGCCCTAAGACATTTTGTCGAACGGAGTAGCGTAGAAAAGAAGGTTAGGCTCCAGCAATATATAGATCCAAATTGGAGAATTTGTATACTCTGAACCGATATCATCTTTAAACGAATGTTTGCAGACACAAATTTTATGAATACGAAATATCTGGAAAAATCTTTAACTCTTGAAAGCCTTATAGTTGACGGAGGCCATCTTAATATTTCCAAGGGTTTTGAGGATAAATGAAACTTTCTTAACTGAAGTGGTGCACAAGATTCCTTTAATGAAGCTTTCATCTGTTTTTTATCCTGAACCTGCAAGGTACAAAAGGTATATTATGTTGATGCAAGCCGCAAATAAATGTAACATAGAGAAGGAGAATTCTTAGATCACCCGTCTATATCTTACAGATGGTAAAAGCTAGAGCAACCAAACTTTCGGCTTAGATCTCTTTGTATGTCACGGGAAACAAGTTTATTTACTTTTTTGATGTAAAGGTTTTATTATACAGCTTAGAGCACCTGGAAAAAAACCCAAAAATTTTAGATGCATAGTTCGTTTGTTTATAAAGATATCGTAAACAAATTCGGCAATGAAAAGTCTTACATAGCTTTTTATAAACTCAGCGTTGAGCTTGAAGAAATCATATTTATAACCATTTATTTTAAAGGGTGCGTATATCACATATCATAAAGACTAATATATTTTTTTTCAAACTGTAAATAATTTTGTAAATATTTTCTAATTGTGCCAGAATTTGGCACAGTACCATCCATATATTCGCCCCATGTAAACTTAGCACAAGTTCTTTTTGACGAAAATTTTCAAACATCCGAACACATCATCCACAGCAACTTTTTGTGTTGAAAATTCAAAATATGGGATCGGAATTGCGAAAATAGTGTTGAAGCCGTAAACTGCGAATAAGTGTTGGAAAGCACTAATTTCAGTAAATTTCGTCCCTACTGGTGCCGTCTTAATTGTAAGAACGCTATCTTCGCTTCCTGCACATTTTAATTAATTGTTACCATGACTTGTGGGTTCACCAAGAGATGTGTCTGAATGTCTGATTGTCTGTAAAGCGGCTCATAAATTAGAAAATAAATTAAAATATATGCAAAATATGACAAACGTGTTGCAGTGTAGCTGACTGTTCCATCTACCATGAGTTATGAGCGCCAACAAAGCTGCTTAAAATGTAATAAGTCCTACGCTCATATAGTACTACAGTTGGCAAATTAGCCAAGCAGCAAACTGACTGGGACAGGAGCAGACGACAGGTGGGGTGTGCGCTGTGGAATGGGAGCGGCCTAGCTTGATTTATGCCGCAGTGGCATCTTGAAAGACATGATCCAGAGACTTAACAACACCCACACTGTAATTGAATTTTAAGTTAATTTTACTTTCCGGCATCCATGGCGCATAATGCTGATTTACGGTTCGGACTGATAAGTAAGATGAGCGTTGACACAAGTGTATTAATTGCCAGCCGCCGGGTAAGTCCGGAAAAATGTATATCACGTAGTTTTTTCCTTTTGTCAATGGTACTGACTACGAAGACAGCCAATTATAGTGATTATTGGTCAGTCGTTCACTCTCAGAGAGTGAGAGTCAGAGTTGCAATGCGGACGACGGCGCTGCAAATGACATGAATACCAAATTTGTAACGATAAAAAGTTGACAATAATCAATAGGACATCTAGTTACAAATAATTGGCAAATCACAATGGCAGCCGACTCGCCAAACCGTCTTCCCACGGGTATAACTTAAATACACTTGTAACTTATATAATGTATCTAAAAGTCGTAGAGCCGTAGCCGCACTCCTTTGGTCCACGGTGGCAAAGAGATTTATTTTTATTGTGCGCATTGTTTGCACTCGATTTTAGCTTTGACTCCCACTGGTTTGCGGGCGTCTAAATGAGTATTACCGCAATAAATCGCCGCAATTCATTTAAGGGCAAACCACCAGGCTTGCCAACCCTTAAATCAACGTACAAACTGTTGATGAACTCAAGCCACCCACTAAACACCCTCACATTCTGGCCGGCCGGCCACCCGTCGATATCGTCGCAGGGACAGACTGTGACGCAGACGACGACGACGACGACGACTGTGAACCTGTTCTGGCATTTTCAACTTTCATGTCAATTTTCACTGGGGAAATGTGAGTCGTGCTCCAGCCACACTTTACTACCCAAACGTAGTTGGTACTCAATTGTCGCCAGCTTGTACTTTCCTGTCGTACAAATTGCATCAATTGACTCCCATGTTCAACATAATGGCAATCTTCTAGATGTGTTTGAGTAGGGGGCACAGACAGCAAGACTAATGTGCTACACGATTTTCTAATGACTTCTTTATTTTGTCGCTTTTATTTATGTTGTGTGTTTGGTTTCGTTGTAAACTGTTAATACCTTTAAAAAAATCTTTCAAATAGTTTCGACCAACTATTATTTTATTATGGTTTGCAGCAGCACAATTAGAGTGACAATTGTTCATATTAAGCTCGTGGGCTCGTGAATGCCCCTTGGTATTGCAGAATGTTGCAAACTGTTTCAGATTATTTAAAAGCATTAGACACAAACACTAAGAAAAAAAACCATTGTACCCAATTTCCCAAAGGAGAGAAAATAATGCCTGCGCTAAATTGAGGTTTTTCGGCGCATTTAAGGAAAATGACCTGCGGGAGGTGCAATAGAGACAGAAATTAACTTTTTTTTTTGTTGTCTTTTAGGTTCAGCCTACTAAAAGTTTTTAAAGTTCAAAACCCCGCATTTATATTTATATGCTCTTTTCGCATATCTATGAATTCCGTTCCATTCCACTCATTTGACTCTTACAATATCCGACGCGTTCCTGGGGTGATCGTCACCGATATAGCCAAGTCTGACTGTTCGTTTGTATGTCCCATAATATGCACATTAACAAATGAGGCGTGACACATGCTTTAAAATATATACATATATTATTGATCACCATGAATTGCCAAGTCGATACAGCTTGTCAAAAAGGATCTTAGAACTATAAGAGCTAAAGAGCAATATGATGCGCGATATATGTACATATGCAGGAACATCAAGTTTGTCGACTCAAGTCGACCTCGTTCCTCCCAAAGAGAGTTACATGCAACGACGCTATAAAAGCACAATTTATGCTGTGTTTGTAAGAATGGTAGAATCGGATAAAAACTATAAAAGTTATATAAAAGTCTATAAAACTACAGTCACTAATCCGGTTTGTGGACTTATGTAGACTAAAACATAATAATTGTTTTCACTGTACCACGCCCAGCCCCGCAACATTTTTTTTTTTTAGATTTAATTTTCTTTGTACAAGTTACAACTCACCACATACTTTAATTTTTTTATTTCCCATCCGTGGATGGAAATTTTATAAAAATCGGCAAAGTGACCTTTAACCCCTTTGCCTAGAATGTCCTTTAAAAATGAGCTGTTTCTAAAATCTGTAAAGAAGTTACAGTCTATAATCTTATATAGACTAAAATATGATACTTCTTTTTACTTTTTGGGGATACGAGAGAGGTATCCAAAAAAGCTAAAATGTCCTCTTTGTGATGTTACCTGGATGTCGATTAGACTTTCCATAATCAGGAGGGGATTTGAGCGGTAGCCTGCGTTGGTTACTTTTTTGAATGCTGCATTCTACATTTTTCAATATGCATAAAAGGGACAAAGGAACGGAAACATTTTGTCTGATAATAGGAGGTATACATTTCTGAATGAAGAAAATTTGGGTATTGCGTATACCCATTGCGTATCGACCCCAAACATGATTTTCAGTTTTTCTATTTTGCATTTTATGAATTTTGTGTTAAAAAAAATGGATGATTAATAGTCGAAAATGGGAAAAAATTATTTCAAAATTTGTTTTTTTTTTTATTGTTGTGAAATAAAAAAAAATTAATTTTTATAGCATAGACAACTTTTGGCCAGGCGAACGAGCAGACCTGTGCTGTCGACAGACCACATCAATCAAATCCTTGATTTGCGGTTTGCCAATAGTTGACCATAACCAGTTATGTTAATTATCTATAAACTCCATTTGGACTCTATCCCACTATTCATAAAAATAATTTTCCACAAATTATGTATGTCTGAAAACAATTTAATGGCTTTCAGCAGATACCAAACCACCACAATATCAAAAAAAAAGATAGCGTACGTTAAAGTCGTGCCTGGACGGTTTTGAGATACCTTGTACCATCTCATTGCAATAGTTTTTTACGATATCTTCAAAAACAGCGGTGGGCACGCCTTGGCTCTTTTTGCTCCGAGTGCTCTTTCCGGCGCCAGCCAGACGCACAAGCAGAAAGCCAGCCATTTTACAAAAACAAAATATTTGCAGTGTGCCTGTTTCGTTCAACTCGAGGATGCTTGAGCGACCGTAACGGGACTTTTTATTCCGTTATTTATCGTGCCCACCGCTGTTCATAAACAAACAAAAAATAAACGGATTTTATACTTTTATTACCAATCGGCCCTATAGGGGCCATACGATATAGTCAATCGATTTTGATAAAATTGGGTACCTCTCCAAATTTGGTTACGATATCTTCATAAAAAACCGGATTATCCATCTTTTATCATTATATTTTCGAAGTGCTCTGGAACACCCATATGGAAGCAACCCAAGAAAAATAATTATACATATGTGTATATGATGATCTGAATGGGCCATCCGGCAAGTTGGATACGTACTACATGATGACTTTCAAGAAGAGTAGGTCGGAATCAATTCTCATTGTTACTAAACAGCATGTAGTGTAAAAAAGTGATGTGTACCAAATCGTAATATACGGTACCAAAGGCCGGAAACTATTTTATATCATATATCATACCATATATCAATGGTAAGCCAAGCCGCATGTACTATATCTATAATTGCTCAAAGTATTTACAAAAAGGGGCCAAAGAACACTGAATTTGGTGGAAAACTTCTAATTTGGATGATTCTGATAGTATCTGACAAAAATTTCAAGACATAAAATATAAATTTAATATATGTTAAGAACGAATCGGTTTCGGAGAACCCCTCATAATATAGGCATGTGCAAGGATCATATATGCAGAGGAATATATTAAATTATATGAGGTATGATTCGGTACAATATCCGAAGGATCTATCTGCCGCAACAGGATATTTCTGCCTGTTAAGGCTTTAAACCACGGAACAGAAGCTGACTATGACTATTAAGAAGACCTAAAAAGTGACCTTGTAGTGGATTGAGCCAAAAATTCACTTTTCCACCCTATAAAATTCTGGCTGACTTAATGCCCCGTAGCCGAAAACTTGTTTATAAAGTAAATGAAAATACAATATCTAACTTACATTACTAAAGTTCTGGAAATAAGCAATATGTATCTAGTAGTTTTTTAAACAAAATAGAGTTATGCACATAAAATTATTTTCTATGGAGAAAAACTGCTTCCTTTATTTTTTAGTATTAAGGAATGTTAATAAAAAATTAAATTTGTATTTTTTTTTAAGCTCATAACAAACACTAAAAGAAAAAAAAAATATAACATTAATAAATTAAGCCTGTTTTCAAAAAATAAATGTATTTAAGCAATGCACATACATATAATAATTTGACTTGGGTACATACATATGTATCTACTTCGGCCCGTTAAATATGTCCTTGACCCTATGGGCCTGTAAGGAGTCAAATTTCTCTTTGCTTTCAAGAACATCTCAATGCGCCCAATTGCCAGTTGGTCATTTTAAAGAAGAATTGATTTGAAAAAGGTTTTTTCATTTCACAAACAAATTTCCAATTATATTTTATCATGGTATTAATATTGGAACTACTATGTAGTTTGAAGAATGAGCCCAAATTAAAAATTCACCAAAATGATTGTTTACATAAACAAAGAAATTCTAAATTGATGCAAAAAAAAGAAGGAATGCCAACAATTTGCCAGGTAGCGTGTTTGTTTTTCATAAAACTGAAACTCTTTAATTGTATGTGTAAGGAACATCATACATACATACATAAAACCATATACATATACCATACCAGCGCATAAATGGTATATAAACTGACTGGAAGTGTTTGGTTTCCCACAAAACATAATCGAAAGCCAGGAGGAGATGAAAAGCTGAAAAGGGGCGTTGCTGTTTTCGCAAAATATGAATTATGCGCTTGCTCCAACCAACCCACTTGTTGTTGTCGTGTTGTCTGCTTGTTGCTGCTGCCACTCTTCTCGTTCTCAGTTCCCAGAAATTCCCAGTCACCTCATTTGCTCCACTTTAAACACCAAGGTGTGCTACGTCACAAGCGCCATTATTGCGCTTTAGCATTCGGTGTTCTCATTGTCCATGCATGGAACATGGGCCTGTTGCTGCCCGCACTTCACACCTCGCTTGCAATTCGCTTCCAGTCTTGGACCTGCGCAAAAGCAACGATGGGAACTTTTTTTTTGGAGCATCGCCGTTACCGTTGACGTTGCATTGCATTGGGTTGGGGTAGGTGACGGTGTCTGGGGGTGCTTAAGGAGTAGTTGTAGGAGACGAGCGGCAGCATTATGTTGTCACGGATTTCAATTGCATTCCATTGAAAAGCGACACACACACATGCCCAAACATGCACAATCATGATCGTACATGTGTTTGTTATGTGCAAAATTGCATTTTCGTTAGCGTCGGTGTCGGTGTCGGCGTCGGCGGCGGCGACATTTTTCTCTTGCTTCTGCAAAATTGTGACCTTGTAACTTTTTCTTTTTAATTGTGATTGTGAATGCAGTTTTTTGTTTTTGTTTTGTATTGGCTTGTTATGTGTATTGTGCTTTGAAATATTGCAGTTCCAATCGAACTTTAAATTGCTAAAATAAAGCACAAAAAAAATTTGTATCAGACAGTGTCTGGTTTTTGTTAGAAAAACGCTATTTAAAGGCATAACAGATAAAGATTTGGATATTTGTCAGTACAATACCTACATAAGTACATATGTATGTATGTACATAAGTATGTATGCATAAAAATTTCACAGAGCCTGCAGATGTTAGAGTCTATTATACCCATCTTATTCAGGTGCTTCCTGAGCCTGCAGTGTCCCAGTTAGAATCCTTGCCCAATTGGATGATTTTCTCGAACCTCAGATCAAAGGAGCCGAGGGGCTCTCTTGGTAGTAGAATAGAGGGGAGCGCTTTTCTAAGTTCATCGGCAGCTCTAGCACTGATTATGTGCCCTTTGCCGATTCACTCGCCTGACATTCTAAGCGTTGTTGGTTTTATCTTCAGCTTTATAATTATGTATGTGGAGCGGTGTTATTTTCATATGAACTTCCAGTGCTGCGGTAGGACAGGTTCTCATGGCACCTTTCATACATATACAGACTAGCCTAGGTAACTTCTTAAAATCATTTTGAATGTAGGTATAGGGTGACCATATGCCCGAGACGCTAAGTCAGTTTTACATTCAGTTGAACTTCATATTAACGACACACATTTTTTATTCTATTAAAAACTCTTTTTTTATTTCACTTTTGGATGTACAATAGTCACTCTCTGTTACGTTCTTTCGTCCATTGTTAGCCCATGAAAGAAAAAACTCTGTCACAAACTCGATACGATTCCAAATTTACACTAGTTGAAAAAAAGAACAGCTAGCGGACTGCTTGAAAAATTCTTCATCTTTACTGCCCTTTTTCACAGCCAAAAAGATTTTCAAATTTACGACTTGATCAAAAAGTATCGAATCGTCCACAATGATTTTTTAAGCAAAAAAAAACTCAGCACTTTCCTGAACATGAACGTGATGCAACTCAACATTCTGTTTTAAATTCATCCATTGAAAAACTTTCAATTCAAAATATTGCTCGGACCACTCTTCTAAATACTCGATCGTAGCCGAATAAATTATTTTGACTCTCGCTAGAAAATCGTCGCGAAACTCCATCTTTTCCGTCATCACGAAGCTTTTGTCAGAATGCTCCTGGCGCTATGAGGAACAACATTTTCTTCACTTGGAGATCGTAGTAATTGAAGAATGTTTTTCAAAATCTCAAACATTTCTGCTACACTGATGTCTTTTTTTTTTCTAGCTGAAGCATGAAATATTGACATGAATAAGAGAACAAATCAGAAAAAACATTCTTCAATCTCATTTTGATAGAAATACAAAATCATTTTTGGTGGTTTTTTTACTGACAAAAAAAAAACCATTAAAATAAAACCTTCGAATATTTTCAAAATTCAAAATTCTTGATAAACAATCTCAACAAAATCTCAAAATTCTTTCAGTGTTTCAGTCCTCACTGTGTAAATCGAAAAATAATTGAAACTTTTCAGAGCAAGTGAATCTACATAAAAAATTCCAAACTGATCCATCCCATGATGGACTGAATTATGCAAATTATGTGAGGAACAACCGATGCCAATTAGATGAGAGTTGTTCAACTTTTCCTTCAATAAATAGAAGATGTTGTTTTTTCCGCCGCTGTTTAGACCTCCAAAATTTGTATTTGTATTATCAGCTACAAATGAGGAAATTTTTTCGGATAATCCCTGATTTTCCAATGTTTCCACATTGCAAGTTGATATGGTCGCCGCCTTTTCATTATTCAAATTATGAGAATCCATGTACTTTTCCTTGTCGAAATACTAAAGAACAATTGGAAATACCCAGCAGTTCCACTTGGATCGATTACTTCCATCCATTTGTGAGTCCATATGTGATTGTTATACCCATGAAAACAGGCATGCATTTTGAAGCGAGCGCCAAGCGGTCGAAGAAGAAGAGCCTCACAAAATGCGAGCGTTTGAGAGAGCGAGGTATAATGAGAGTGTGATACGCTCTCTCTGTTTAAAAAATTGAGATAAACTTTTGGTGTGTAAACCGAGAATGCAAGTATAACTGCACTTTTTTGTCTTGTTATACTTTTTGGTTGACCAATGCCTTGTTTATTCTCGCGTAAATTAGTTTTCTGTGGCAAAGTGCGCGTGCATAAAAAAGTTAAATTTTGTAAAACAATTATTGCAAATTTAAATTAATAACAATTCCATGCGTTTTTATTGTTTATTTATTATTTTATTTCTGTGTGGCACCAAATACAACAAGGAAACATGGTTGGTAAGCTACAAATGCAACGTCTAATTAAAAAATAATTCTCTTCATAAGTGAAGAGAACTGCAGGATAGTTTCAAATCTTTGTGGTTGTGTGGCAGTTTCGGAATCATCGAAAAGAGAGCGAAGAATTTGCCGTGAGGAATGCTAAAACTGCCTCAGCTGTTCCACCTACAAATATGTCAATGTATAAAGATATTATATATTTTTTTTTTCCAAAAAAAAAAAAACGAAGACCGTATAACAGCATTACAACCGAACCCTGAACTGCAATCATTTTATTGTCTTTATTAAAACCAACGCCCGAACCATAAACTACAATTCTTCAACTGTAATTCTTCAATTATTTCGTTCTTTATGAATGTATTGTTCTGTGTCTATAGTGTTCTGTAATGTTACTAACATCCTTTAACTACATTTCTTTCGAACTATAAATTACAATAATTTTTTTCCGCATAAATGGATCGTTCTGTATTTATTGTGTTCTGTAATGTGACTCCCAGTCGTAGAAAGGTAGCCAATGCTGATAAACCGGCACGTCTGGTCACCCCATGTAGGTAACCTCCAACCGATCGCCCCATGCAATAGCTTTATAGGTGAGCATTGGCCTTATGACCAGCGGTGGGCACGCCTTGGCTCTTTTTGCTCCGAGTGCTCTTTCCGTTATTTCTTGCAAGTGGAATTTCGTTCAGTTATTTTTCGTGCCCACCGCTGCTTATGACCATAAGGTAGAGAATACCCTACTTTTCGTAGTTAACAGTCTGGGTCGTTTTGTTGGAAACTTTGCCAGTATGCATTTATACCCGACAAATTGAAACCCCATTAAGAACAACTTGTAGGTAAATATTTTTGTAAAGAAACTACAGCCACCAAAATTGTTATGTATGTATGTATGTATGTAGATGATATATGATAAGATATAGGACAAAGGCTTGTAAGTTGACACATCTTGTAAGTTGGCACATCTGGTCGATTTTGATGTTCCAGCAATGAAAATACAAAAATTCCACTTGTCTTCTATGGCAAATAGGCCGTAACAATTTTAATGTGTTTTTGATGCGAACAGACTCAAAAACGCAGTGTGTGTGTGTGTGACAAAATATAAAAATAGTTTTTAAAGAAATCGGAAAATTAAAAACATTATTTTTGATTGCACTCAAAAAGTGATCAAATCAAAATAAAAAATCAAGGCAAATATATGTGCTGGAACTGAAATTCAATGAACTTTCATAATCAAAAAAGGTTTTCGGACATACAGTGAATAGACAAATTTTTTTCAATGGATAATGTTGCCACACATCTATTCTATTCTATTCTATTGCTATCTTATTTATACTAATTTGAATTGTTTTTAGTGCATTTTTCTGCCATCTTCGGGCATATTTTTTCAATATTTTCGGTAACAACTCATTTTTAGTATGGCGACCAAGAAAAACCGATCCCAAAAAACCACAATTATGACTTCTCTGGAAAGTTAAATTTTTCTTGTTTTTTTAAATTCAATTTAATGCGCAGTTAAATTTAAAATCAATGAATTTTCATAAATTTTAGCAATCGTACGTTTTTATTTCAGTTTTCTCAAATTTTCAGCGATTTTTGCAGGTGTGACAACTTACAAGCTTTTTTTTGGTGGTCGTTTTCAAGCTCTTTTGAAAATTGTCTGTAAAATGCTTATTTTAATAAATTTTAAATGATTTGCTTATTTTGGATTATAGCTCTTTCTTTTCTCTTTCCAACGGTATATTTACATTGATGCCTATGTGTATTCAAATTCGAGATATAGCTAAAAAAGTTATGGTGTGTCAACTTACAAGCCTTTCCCCTATATAATATAAAAAATCTTAGTATTTTTCAGTATGCCGACTTATTACTCAGGTAAAACATCCATTTTTTTTAAACTGGAAAACCGAAATTAATGAACACACAAGCCGCTATAATGATTAGCTAAAAAGCTCCCTGAAGAACATCCCATACGAAGGTTAGACTCTCAAGTCAATTAGATGTCTGTCATGAAGACTCCTAAGCTGGAGCTCCATTGAGACTGCTGCAATTAAAAAAAACACTCTATTTTTAATTATTTTCATAATAAATATTAAAAAAAAGCGAATTTGTTTATTTTTTCTCAAAACAACAAAATTTTTCTTTTGTTTGTCTAGTAAGCTGCCGAATTTTTGTTTTTTTTTGGTGGAAAATAGAAAAAACTATATTTGATCTGGGACCGATCCCAGAGTGTTTTCCCACATTTACACAGGCCTGCCTGCGATAAATAGAGAGAAACATCATAGTTGTGCCTCCTGCGATTTACTGTAGGTCCACTTCGATCTTATTGCCACAAGGTATAAACATACATGACGAAGACTCTCAAGTTACTTGCGGAACTTTAATTAACTTTCACACACATATGTTGAAATTTTAAAGTAAATGATTTATTCGCAGAATTCAAAACATTCTTATCTATTAGCTGATATCTTTGTCCTGGCTGCCTCCCTCCACAAAATTAACCAAAAGATTCAACTTAAGAAGCTGTTAGCCAAACAAAAACTTGTAGTACCCTTTTCAAAACTTAAAAAACATTCTTCGTTCGTTTTCTCCCTCTGTTTAGGGGGAACTGTGTGGGGTATTTCAATTTACGTGCATTATATGCCAATATTCCTTACCCCAATACGTTTGAGAATATGTGCGTCTCATGTTGCTAGAACAGAGCTGGAGCGCCTGTAACATTTAAGAAACCATAAATTTGACAGCAATAACGGATAAAGTATGTTTATTTCGATATTAAGCTAAGCAATAGGTCCGCATCTAATATGTTGAAAGGGGTAGCACACAAAAAAATCATTGCTAAGCAGTTTAGTTCAAGGAATAGCGAAGTGCGTATACACTACCCAACTAGCAACTAACTACAACTGACAGGGAGATATGCTAGATCCATTGCCCCCAAACAAATTATTATGTTATGTAAATTTATCAGTGTCTTGGGCGTATTCGTCGGATACAGTTCGAGGGGGTACTGTATTGGGAGGTTGTTTGGAGAAAAAGTCAATATTTTGTTGCTTATTGAGCTCACATAAGTCGCAATCATGTTAATTATTCGAATAGTGGAATTTCGTGACACTTTAAAGGGCTGTATCTTCGCCATTGTCAACAGATAGCATTCTAGAAAAGAAGCTGATGTCTAATATAGCCTAAGCGTATGCCACAAAATTCTTCTACGTCATACTGCATTTGAATTTATCCCAAACGATGACAAAAGCTATCTTTGCCATACTTAACAAATCAAATTAAAGAATTTTGTTAAGTAGTTTTTTTTCAATCTCGAACTATAATGAACAATAAACTTGTGCTTCAGCTCAAGTAGATTGTCTTTGGTATAAAAGTCCGACCAATTTAAGCCCAAAGATATTTCTGGATTGTAACGATTAATATAAGCGCAATACCAATATGTATTCAATTCAATCCCAAAATTTGCTTAGTTCTTGAAATGAGCTCCATTTTTATAAATACCAAATTTAATTTCGAAATATATTTGTTCAATATTGGTTTAAGTTCAATATATGATTGCTTTAAATTTTTATATTACGCCTGTTCCGGAATTTGATTTTTCCGATACAAAAATGCAGCATATCAAAAAACATATTCTTATATAATTTTTTAACGCCTACTGTTTGAATTGATTTTGTTCGCTTCTGGAACAGATCCAACAACCGGGGGTTGGGAATAAATTAATAAGCTACTCGAATCCACTACTACACTACATTTTTGCGTGACGTTTCGTTTTTCCAACAATATATGAGCAAAGAAAAGCAAAAGTTAAATAAACTTAGTATTAATAACTTTAACAGTATTTAAAAATAATAGTGACAATATAATAATAAAAAAATAGTAACCAAATATGAACTTTTAGATTTACTTTATATATTTTTAGGCAGATTCGCCGGCATTTTACATTTGTTGTGTGTAAGGAAGTTCATTGTAAGTTCGTTTCTTAAATAATAAAAGTTGGGTTAAACCATATATTTTTAACTTTTAAGTTTTCGGTAATGTGGACCATTGCGTAGAAATGACCAGATAAAGGTATTGTCACAGCTAAAAACCTAAAATTTGAATATAAACAGTCCACGAAATGCGCGGGCTAAAAAATACATTAAGAATTTAAGCATCACTAGGCGATACCATAGTGATATCGATAGTTAATACTCGTAATAGCCTATTCACACTGGGGCACATTTAACATCTAACATCTTATGTCGAAGATGCTACGTATGAATTACCCGTTCCGTAAATTTCAACATCATTCCAACATCTTGTGGAAATGTTCCTATCTTATTGTGTCCCGATGAGAAATTACTCGATTATTTTTCTGTGCACCTCTAAATTTTGTCATTCGCTGCGAAAATGGAAACAATGTCATTGAAAAAGACTGGCAACTTTGAATTCAAAACAAGGCGCCAAAGCCTCATATGTTTATGGAACTGGTACACAATTTAAAATGTGCGGCAATATATAGATAACAAAAACGTAAAACGCAATCCAGCAAGCGTTCCAGTCGGAGCTTCTAGTTGGATGAGGGAAAAAAGTAGAAACCAATTTTATTGATTTATATTTTGTATCTCTTATTTATTACATTTTTATAAACAAAGGCAAATTGTGGCTCATTAAAAAATCAGCATATTGTTTTTGACATCTACTATAGCACCGGCGATAATTCGACGGTGATTGACATATGAAAATGTGTAGCTCAAGGTTTAATTTTGCTAAAAAACTAACTTAATAATTATGGTGGTCAATAACTTCTACTGCTGTTGACTTTATGTTAATGTAGCACACATTAAATTAAACAATTGGCTAATATGCATACTTTTTTTATAATATATTATGAATTTACTAATATTTTTCGAAACCAGTGGCTTTCAGGCATTGGTGAGGTCCAATGGACTCGATGCACTTTAGCACAACACCAACAAACAACCAAACAGCTCGTGGCGCTTGCATATATGTATATGTACTATATATATGTATGTGTGTATGTGCGAGCTAGCACCAGCTCGTCGTCCTCATTAATACTTCCAATTAATTAATGTTTTCAACATAAATTCATAAAACCCTTCCTTAATAATATTCGATCTTGCAAATTAACGCATAAAAAGATAGATGTTTTAATTTTAAATAACATTTTTAATACATTTTCATAAATTGCTGATTTTACGTGTCAGCCTGTCAATATGACAGCAAGATGTTAGATGCTAGATGCTAGATGTTGTCAGTGTGAACACCAATTTCACATCTTCAAAAAATCCCATGCGTTCCGCTTAAATGTGCTCAGTGTGAAAAGCCTATAACGAAGAGTTGTGTAAAAAAAGAGGAAGAAGTATAAAGTGTTGTAGAAGGCACGCCAAAAATTTAAATAAAATAATTTAAATTACAAACTAAAATAAATAAAACCAACAGGTATCTTAAGCACTTTTTTTGAGTTTTTTTTTTATTGCAAATACTTATCTAGTTGTCGATAACTTATTATTTATATAGAATTTTTTACGAATTGTTAATTTAACAATTTTATTTCATTGCTAAATCGACAAGTAGGATTTGGATTGGAAATCCAGAACAGAAACGCATAAAATCTTTCAATAATAACTTTGAATTTAAATTAATATTTATTTTTTTGTCAAAAGTTGAAATTCTTTTTAAAATTCGTTTTTTTTTTTAAATAAAACCAGCGATTTATCGATTTACCAGCTGCTTATATCATTAATAAAGACTGCATTATAAAAAAAAATAAAATTTTTTTTAAAATGATAATTATTTTTTTAAGTTTAACTATTGTAATTACAAATTTTTTATTTTTTCAGTAAATTTACGCACATAATATGTAATTATAAAGGGTTTTCCAATAAGAGGTGTTATTTTGGTATTCAAAGAAAAATGCCATTTTTTGAGATAAATGATCGGATGTTTATTTCATAATAAAGAGGAAGGTATGCCGTTAATAATGAAAAACAACATTAGCCAAATGGCCACCACGACCACGCTTACAGGACCATATCCTTTTCATGAAATTTTCCATAACCAAATCGCAAAGTGGCTGCCCTATGTCCTCGATAGCCTCATAAATTCTATCTTTGAGGTCATGAATCGACGCTGGGCTGTTGGCGTAGACCTTATCTTTCACGTGGCCCCAAAGGAAGAAGTCGCAAGGTGTTAAATCACAAGATCTCGGTGGCCAATTGTGATCACCTCTTCGAGAGATAACACGGTTCGGAAACTTTTCCCGTAAAAGAGCAATGGTGCTTGTGTCGCACGTAGCGCCGTCTTGTTGAAAGTAAACGTTGTCCAGATCAATACCATCCAACTCCGACCATAACAAATTATTAATCATCTCTCGATATCGCAATCCATTCACCGTAACTGTTGATACAACCTCATTTTCGAAAAAGTAAGGTCCAATGACACCGCCGGACCATAAACCGCACCAAACAGTCACACGTTGAGGATGAAGAAGCTTCTCAACAATAACTCTTGGGTTTTCCGAGCCCCAGATGCGACAATTTTGCTTGTTGACGTAGCCACCGAGGTGGAAATGGGCCTCATCAGTCAAGATGATTTTTCGATGGAATTCCGGATCATTTTCATGCATTTCAAGGACCCAATCAGCAAAGACACGACGTTGTTGATGATCGGTCGGCTTGAGTTCTTGTGTTAACTGAACTTTATAAGCCTTAAGCCCCAAGTCTTTATGCAAAATACGGTGTAATGACGATTGTGGAATGCCTTATTCCAAAGAACGACGAGGAATGGACAAACCTGGGTTTGGGCTACAGCAGCAATATTCTCAGTTGTTCTCAATGCGTTCAAAGTGACAGCTACCGAAATACCGGGTGATTCAAAATAACACCTCTTGTTGGAAAACCCTTTACTTTTTAAGATTTTTTGAAATTACGAAGATTTCTTTAAAGACATTGCTTTTAAGTTTTAAAACATGTTAATTTCATAAGTAGTTACAGGAAAAGGAAGTGCCTATATAAAAAGAATCAAAGGCAAAAAATAGCTGTGAAGTAACAAGTTGCTTAAAAAAAACTTTGTATGATAGATTTTGAATCATTTCTGGATACGAATAATTTTTTTTTTCATTTATATAGTATGTAATATACATATGTTCATATAAGTTAAGTCTACGAGGCTTGTTTTTAATGCGTTACAATCTTCATGATACACTCTTAATACTTTTAACCACGCGTAGAGTATTAAAAAAAAAGATACATTGCATGGGCGAAGGGTAAGACTTGCTCAAAACTCTTTAACACTTGATTTAACTTTTTGACTATGTCATGCCCCGAGAGTGCGTGGAGCTTGGGCTCAAAAATGCGACGTGTGCGCGGCATATGAATATGAATTGAAATGGCTTTAGATAGGGATCAGACACAGACATAAAACGTTCTGTGCAGTGAAAGGAGCAGCAGAACCGTAAAATCTTACAAATTGACAAGGACAAGTTGCGCTTTCCATCTTTTTATTTTTATTCTTTTCATAAGAGTGAGATACATAAAAGCAAATTGTTGTTAAAAAATTTGTAAAGAAATAATAAAGTACAAAGTAAGAAAATGTTCTTTTCATAATAAGCACAACAGTCCGCCAATGTACTTAAGCCGCACTTGAGCCAAATGAGTTACACAAAAAAAAAAAAACTATTGAAATAATATTTCGATTGAATTTTCAAGTGGTCAAAAAGCATTTTGATGGAATTCTATGCTTTAAGTTTCAGACATAAAACGCTGCTAAAATACCATAAGGAATTTAAAGCAGATTATGTGTATCAAATTTAACACCAGCAAAGTTTCCTTTTCTTTTTTTTTATATCATTTTTTTTTGTTTCTTTTTTTTTTTTTTTTGCAGCTCAAAAACGTTGGATATAAATTATATGGCATTTGCCACGTGTCGTTGATTGTACAACAACAGGCAAAGTGTGAAAAATTCCGGCATTCGAGGACTCTAATATGGATAACACGCCCAGCCTTGTCTGCCAGTCGATGCGTAAAATATTTTTTCTTGCTCAAGAAAAAAAATTTAATTCGTGCGGAAATTCAGTCAATTTAAAAGGAGCTCTGCAATGCACAAACACACTCACATTTACTCACACACACTCCCCCACACACACACACACACACACACACACACACATGAGTACATTCAAAGTCTTGACGCAACACGCCCCCCTTTTGGCAGGGTTCATTGTATCCTTTTGCAGCACTGGTTGCCAATGTTGCTTAATCCGTTTTATTGTGGTAATAAAACTACAATACAAATTGTTTGAATGAGATTGAACAACATTTGAATTGAGCATGAAATGATGCCGGTCCCCCCTCCCGCTGATTCCCGCTTAAGTTCTGTCCATTTGCCAATAGCCTACCAATTGGTATTGTTGTTGTTGCTATTCAATGTCCTCGATATTTATAGATTTGAGACTTTGTAGCTTTAAGTTCTAGAAAACAAAAAAAAAGAGAAAAACTGTAGCATACTTTGAAGTGCTACTTTGTAAGCTCTGCTAGAATAATTCATATAAAGAATGTTTTACCATATATTACCATTTATTACTATATTTATCTTAAAGTTTATTTGAATCTAACAAGAGTAATAATAGATATACAAAATAGTAGAAGCTGGCTTAAGTAGTTATAATAATACACTAAAAATAAGTACGCTTAGAGCCCATAGACAGGGCCGTAGAGAGAAAATCCCCCCCTCTTCTCATTAGGCTGCCCATAGATAACACTAGTTTACACGAAAAATTACTCTTCGTAAAAATGTGTTTTTTAGGGTAATTTTGGGTCGAGAAACACGAGTATGACATTAATTTTTTTTTTCTTAGAACCGTTTTGGAGATTTTTTCGAAAAACATGTTTTTGGGCACTTCTATCAGTTATTCGTCAATATCTCGTGAACAAAATCGTATCCACATGAAAAGCAATTAGATCGAAAGGTATTGATGTGCTCTTTGCGGTGATATATGATATTTACAGTTTAAGTAAAAATTATTGAAGTTACAAGCAACCAAATTCGAAAAAAAGTGTATTTTTTGGCCATTTACGAAATCGGATAGGAACTGTAATTGTTGAAAAATGGTCAAAAACTTTGTTTGCCTGTAACTTCGATAATTTTTACTTAATATGTACAGATCTAATCATCTTTCACATCGATACACAATTTTGTTCACGAGATATTGAGGAATAACTGAAAAAAGTGACATGTTTTTCGAAAATATCTCGAAAACGTTGCTTACGAAAAAAAAAAAATTGTTGCCGTTTTCGTTTTTCTCGACCCCAAATTACCCTAAAAAACACTTTTTTAGGAAGGTTCACTCGATGACCCTTAAATTTGTAAGCTAGTGTGTTTAAATGATACTTCTTTTTGAGCTATCGACTTGCCCTTCCAGGTAGTTTCCTGAAATTTTACTGGCTTTTTATTTATGAAGAACATTAATGTTAATTCTTAAAAAAACTTCAAATAAAAGATTTGAAGAACGGTAACCACAAGGCACACATGAGTCTGGCTAGATTATACATTTTATATAAAAACATATGAAATATAATACATTTTCACATTTCTAACTGGTTTCTTATAGGCTTTTTACACTGGGGCACATCAAACATCCAACATCTTTTGTCGAAGATGTTACGTATGAATCTGCCGTTCCGAAAATTTCTACATCATTCCAACATCTTGTGGAAATGTTCCTATCTTATTGTGTCCCGATGAAAATATATTCGATATTTTTTCTGTGCAACTCTAAATTTTAGTCATTCGCTGCGAAAATGTAAACAATGTGAACGAAAAAGACTGGCAACTTTTAAACGTCAAAACAAAATGGAACAGAAACCGAGCACTTTTATTTTGAATTAAATGAAATCAAAATTAATCATTAATTTAAATTGTATCGTAGGTACGTTAAAAATTGCGGCCGACGATTGCGTGGAGGTGGTCGCAGAAACCACTCCGAAGCGGCAAAAACGTGAAAACCAAGCCGAGCTTGTCCAAGTGGCACGTGACCGTGCTGATATGCAGCGGAAGCAGTTGGACCTACTGCAGCAAATGGCCGACAGCCAAGAAGCTTTTCAAGCAAAAGTGCTGGCAATTTTAGAAAAAAAAAATAATTATTTTATCCTGTGCGTAACTCAAAGCTAAAAAAAGATAGACTGGATAAATAAATTAAATTAAAAATAAATTAATTTGTGTATCAATTACAAATATTTTATTATTCATGATAATGGCACTCCGCCAATTTGTATTCTTTTAATACGTAATCGTTATTTTCGATGACTTTTTTTTCACTAAAACTCATCTGGCTGTTTTCCCTGAACGAATAAGCGACGCAGATAATGGTCCGTGTGGCATTGGTGGTGTCGTCCGTAAAAGCTGACCCTTATTGTATGTAGCGTGTTACTAACTCGTTGGTGGCAAACATTACACTGAGGATAAGGGCCCCAAACGAGAGAGTCAGTGTTCGGAAGACATCCGCTTATTATTACACTATGATCTAGACTCGCTTCCTTTGATTATATCGATGTACCAGCTTTTACGTAGTTTGCGTAGTATCAATTGACTTTGAAGATCCCATACAGAGATGGATCTGGCAATTCTAGTCCAAATTAATAATCAATTACATTCAATTTCAAACTAGAGCACCAAGTAAGTCTTTTTTATAAGATTTAATAAGAATATTGAATTTGATCGGCTTACGTGACTTATTCTTTGATATATAAATAAAATTTGATTATTTATTATTTAATAAATTACTTTATTATGTATTTGTTTTAGATTGTTTTAAGAATATAATAATTTAAGTTTTTTTTCAAATCGCACTAATTATATTAACATACATACGTCTTATATGCATTTTGGAAACATTTGCACTTGCCACAATGCCATTAAGGAATCCCAAACAGAAGTTCTTTCGTACAACTACGAAAGTTCTTTCTACACCATTATCTGTTCTTTTCCGCACTTCATTAAAATATTCTTATCTTCCGGCCATCTGGAATGAATCCTTTATTATCCCTATTCACAAAAAAGTCCAACATTGAGAACTATCGCGGTATTGCCAAGCTTTCATCAATTCCAAAAGTTTTTGAAAGGATTGTAACTTCACAATTGCAACACTACTGTCGTTCTTTAATGTCGGATTCCCAACATGGGTTTGTAAAACGTCGGTCCACTTCTACTAACCTTTTAGAACTTTCGTCTCTTATTAATCTTGTTTTACGGAAAAAAAACAAACTGATGTCATTTATACTGACTTTAGTAAAGCATTTGACTCGGTAAACCATAGTCTTCTACTTGTTAAACTGTCTCGTCTGGGGTTTCCGTCTTGTCTTTTAAATTGGATATCGTGCTATTTATCCAACCGAGTCCAGAAGGTAGTTTTTAAAGGCTGCGAATCTACAGAAAATATGGTCACGTCAGGGGTACCTCAAGGTAGCCATCTAGGCCCTCTTCTTTTTAACTTATTTTTAAATGATCTCCCTCAAGTAATCTCATCTTCTCACATTCTTATGTATGCGGATGATGTTAAACTCTGTATGTCCTACTCCGATAATAACAAGTACTTACTTCTTCAGCATGATTTTGATAACATGCAATCTTGGTGCAATATCAACCAACTCTTTCTCAACAAGCCAAAATGTAACGTTATGACATTTTATCGTTCTGCTCCTTATTTGGCTACTTACTCTTTAGAATCTTCTACCTTAGAACGCATCAAGAGTGTGTCTGGCTAGAGGTGTTCTTGCTTTTATTAAGCGTTGGTCTAAAGAGTTTAACGACCCTTACACAACCAAACTTCTTTATATTTCTCTTGTCCGTCCAATTTTGGAATATTGTTCCTGCGTTTGGAGCCCTCAATACCACCTTTATCAGGACATGATTGAGTCCGTACAAAAGCAATTTCTCCTTTTTGCACTTCGTGGCTTAAACTGGGACCCAAATATCCGACTGCCGCCATATTCTGATAGACTTCGCATTATAAAATTGCCTTCCTTAAATCACCGCAGAACATGCCACGGCGTGTTATTCTTGCATAAACTGTTACTCGGTCTTATCGATTCCAATGTACTCCTTAGCAAAGTTACTTTGGTCATACCATCCAGAGTAACTCGTAATTTTCGACCCTTAGCCTTACAATTTTGTAGATCTAATTATGCTTTGCACGACCCTTTCCGTGTCTTATGCTCTAACTATAATAACTTTTACAATTTCCTCTCTTTCGAGCGGTCTATTCAATCTATCACTTCTTCTATCTTAAGTCACCTTGACTTGCCACTTCGAGCATCCTTGACCAATCCTATATTATGAGTCACCCACTTGGTCAATGGTGATCCATTGGCTTTTTTGCGATATAATGTTTGATTTTTATCTTGCTTCCTTTTTTCAACTTTAATATTGTAAATCCAAGTTTCTGGCCAGTTCTTGATATGAGTTGGTGCATATCATTAAAAAGTTCACCCATCGGGCTAGAGACGCGGATTAGTTCATATCAATTCCCTCGCTCTATTTTCTTTTCTAAATAATTTATATGTACTTTTTTATAATATAATGTCAACTGTACGTAGTTGTACCCCTCAAAATAAATAAATAAATAAATAAATAAAACTAAAGTTCATTTAAGTCGTTCAACGTTTTTTGTTCGCTTTTGTGTTCGTTCCTAGTCCCAGTACTGTTCGTTGGCTCTATACTTATATGATAAACATTTATTATTATTTTTATGCGCGTCCATGGGAGTTTGACTTTTCTTGTCTGGCAATTTGGTGTTGATATCTCAGAGCATGATTTAGTTTAAATAACATAAAGTATTGCGAACCCAGCATGCTTGTGTGGGGCAAAGGGATCGATCCCACAGTAAGTGCAATTTATCTATGGCAAGTGGAAAAAATTACACGTGACTGCAGTGACCAAAGTCAGCTTCATCCTTGGTCGGTCAACAGAAAAAGGTTAACAAAAACGAAACAACCACTGTACAAATATGTTGACCATCCGCCACCTCACTCCACCCACATGTGTGAACAAATATTTTTTAGAGGGTGTCGCAACACTTTATGCGGGTTGTGCCACAGCCGGCTACGTGTCATTTGGCCTATCTCGTCGTGCAAATCTTTCCAGCCAGAAACAGAGCAGCTCACCCGACTGTCCGTCACATGCTTACAATTTCCATAATCACTGGTTAAACAAGGCCGCACACGCTTGGTCAAGTTTGGTCAAACCTCAAGCCGCAGTTCTATGGAGCAACCACAGCCCGTTTATGATGTGCACACATTCCATTTATGAGCCTAAGCCTTTGGCATGGATGAGACCGTGTGGGCTTGTGGGGGGGAACGTGTTTGAATTATGTTTTACATATTTTTATTCACTTAACACATTTTCATATGGAGTAGCCATATGAGCTTGGGTTTAATCAAATTATGGCTTATCTTGTTGCTACCGACTTAACGGCGGTCAAAACGCAAATAGCCATAAACATTGAGATTATAAGTTGAAGGCACAGCCTGGTCAGCCTGGTTAGCCCCAACATTTACTGTGTTTTTTATTTTTCATAGATTTATGTGACCTGGTTTCGGGTTTTATTCCAGACCTTTAATGGACTTTTATTATGTCACATAAACTGGCACTTAAAGTGTAATTAATTGGAAATCTTTATGAGTTTCCACTTCGAGTAATATTTATAACTAATTAAAAAAGGATTAAGCTGTTTGCGTTACAGAACTTAAGATTTTAAAATTAAATCTATAAGCCCTATACAATATTTGTTCTAATAGAGGATTACAAGATGCTACACTATAAACTATTGGAAGCATGTAGGTGATTATCTCTTAAGAGGCATTCGATAAAACCTGCGAAAAAATTCTAGGCTACCGTCCAGTAACCAAAAAGCCTTGGATGAGCGAGGAGACATGGGACTTAATCGAAAAACATGAAGCTACTATACGAAACCAGCCGTGAGCTTGCAGGAGGGAAGCGCTGACAATCACTTATTAACTTCGACTGAAAAGCAGTTAGAACGCTGGAAAGAACACTTCCCCGCTATCCTTAACAATGATCAACCGGTTGATGAGCATTTTCCTACTCATCGGCTTTCACCTACTATAACAAGCATAAGTTGCTCTTTGGCTTCCCAAGCTCCCACTTTCCAAGAAACCTTGGACAGAATCACAGCAGAAATGCTTAAAGCCTGTCCCTCAACTACCGCTAACATATTTCACTCAATTTTTGCTAAAATATGGGAAGAGGAAAAACTCCCGGATGACTGGTTACAAGGAGTTTTAGTTACTGTGCCAAAAAAGGGGGACCTCAGCGAATGCCGAAATTATAGGGGTATTATGCTGCTGTCTGTTCCGTCGAAAGTGCTAACAAGGATACTTCTAAACCGCATAAACAAAAAACTTGACACAGCTATGCGCAGGCAACAAGCAGGGTTCCGGCCAAGCCGTACTTGTGTCGATCAAATTAACACACTAAGAATAATTGTGGAGCAGTCGGCAGAATGGAGAGCAGCCTTACATCTCGTCTTCGTAGACTACAGCACCGCTTTCGACAGCATTCATAGAGAGTGCATATGCATATCGTCGAGGTATTGCTCCGTCACGTGAATTCTCCCGTGCTGTTCCTAATCGTTCTGGATGATGTTCTCACAAGATCTGTAGACGGATGCCGCAGGGGCATTCAATGGAATCTCAGCGACCACCTTGAAGACTTTGATTACGCCGATGACATATGCCTAATCTCACTTAACCACTTAAAGTAAATGTGGCGGATCTGAGTAGCAGCTTTAACGTGGCAAATTCCAGTATTCAAAACGTCAACAACTTCAATTATCTGGGGAGTGTTATTTCTACAGACAGAGGTGCAGCAGCTCACATATAAAATATGGAACTCCGCATCGATTTCCATACATACAAAGCGGAGTGGCTCATACAGACAGAAATAAAGCAGAGGAAGCGGAGATGGATTGGCCACCCGCAATCCCCAGAACTATGTAAACAAGCGCTCGAATAGAACCCACAAGGTAGCAGAAAGAAAGGACGCCCTAGATGCACTTGGAAGCGGACACTCGAGAAGGAACTTAGGTCTACAGGGAAATCTTTTAAGGAAGTCAAGGTCATTGCGAAGGATCGTAGCCGATGGAAACGTTTTGTAGAGGCCCTATGTCCCACTGGGGATAACAGGAATTGAGATAGAGTACAAAATAAACAGGACAAAAGAGGGAATCAATTTAGTCATGTCAACCTGTTCGCATTGCCTGATTCTCGAAGACCAAAAAAGCTAGGAACAAGGTGCATTTTATGGTCTAGCTCTTCACTTGCATTTCAACATTTAAAATCTTCGATAGAAAGAAGTGAGCTAAGGGCCCGACGAGAGTCACCAGTGGGTTCGTAGCCTGGTTGCTCTAAAAAGAGATTAATTTGATTTTTTTTTTTTTTATTTATTTAAGATCAACATATAATATAATCAGTTGATTAATTAAAAAAAAAAAAAATTAATTTAAAAAGGATAATACCAAAAAAGAAACTTATAAACAGCCAGCTATGCCCCTACCCACAGCCAATTGTGGTCAGTAGCAAACAAGTAGAACCCGCAATCCAGAAAATAATCGGACTCCGGCCCGTTGGGGTAATTTTTAACTGGAGCCAAGGTGGTTCAAGACAGCTCTCATCAAACTGGAAGGCGAAAGTTATGTTAAGAAACAAAATGGATTTTTCGTAAAAAGTGAACCCAGTTCACGTAAATATATTTTCAAGTATCTGCAGTTCCAAGTATTTGCTTTTCCACATTATAAGGTGTAATTCCGCCCACACTAGCAACAAACTGTCTTAATCAGCATATCCTTTCATATACTATATAAAGAGTTTAAGTTTGGTCCACTTGTCTTTAGTCTGTCGCCCTCTTTTGCTTTCCCTGTATCTCCCACTGTCTCTTCAGTAGGGTTAAACTGGGAAACACAAATTGCTCTTAAGTGATTTTCAACTGGCAAGTTCCGGTGTGGTTAATGGGTGATGGGTGATGTTTGGTCGGGGTTCGTTGTTGACGAAACAATGCGCACTTAACAAACCCAAAACGAATGAGTACACCTTTTGACACATGGTAAAGAGCACGAACCGCTCTATCTATAAGCCAAGTCAACCACACATCGAAGGCTTGCAATTAAATTTGACCAACCCCATGGGGGCGGTCTGTGGAGGTGCTGTAAGGGCAAAATATTTACATGAAATGAGGGTCATTAAGTTGTACAGTTCAGTTGCCCAGTTCCCAGTTCCCAGTTCTCAGTTGTTTTTGTTGTTATTGTGAATGTGTGCTAATCTCTTAATGCGTTTAGCGGACATTTCTATTTGCCTAATGAATTGTTACCAAATACATTCATTCATTCATTCTCTTTTCGCATTCATTTATTCATTTAGCCAGTTCCATTGCTGGGTCATTTATTGGCGGTTGTCTTTTGACTTCTGCGTAAGATTTAGTTCAGTTCGAAGCCAAAGTGGTTCAACCGAGAGTTGTCTAATTAGGTTGATTGTATTGTATATGGTATGAGGATGTTGATGGTCAGGGTCAAGCTGAGACAAGTGTGGGTTTATCTTGTAAAGAATTAGGAGGAGGACTTGACTCGGTTTTTTTTGTGGCTCACCTGTAAACAGCACAAGGTCCTTTTCTATAAACTTGGTTTGTAGCTGAATAAATAAACTTTATCAAAAATTAGTTCTTTACAAGACTCAAAAGTGTGAAAGAAAGTGTCGAGTATACCTTCTCGACAGTTTCTGTGATCCTAACGACTGCCCCAGAAACTCTAATGTGGCCATAGAACTTCTTAATAAAGTTACTTTTGTCGTGCATTCTAAGGTAATTCGTAATGTTAACCATAGCTTTACAATTTTTTGGATACCTTTCGTAGGTAATTTTTTAAATACAATTTTCTGTCTTTCCAACGGTGTTGTCTTCCATAGCGATTTTTCCATCTTTTTTTCTTTTTTAACTAAACATTTTTGTACCCTTTTAGTAAATAAATAGGACTATCCCGCGTATGAAACCACTTTCCATTTAATCAGTAACCTTGGTCATATCATGCAGGAGTCAGCTTACATTGTAGCATTGTGGCACGTCGTATGATTGCCAAAGAGCTGGTCAATTCTCTTCGTCCGCAACTAGCCATGAAAGGTTAGAACACTTTGAGGTAAGGTGCCGAATGGTAATAAGGGAATAATGTTTGTGGCCATGTCCTGTAATATTCCTAGATTTCCCAGAGTTTCTAAGCAGAGTTTATATTTTGGATTTATCATATTGTCTTTGACATTGGAGTATATTATGTATTTCGAACCCCTAAGTTCGAATACGCTGTCAGAATTGGCCCAACGAGTCTTAGATTTATCATTAACTCAAAAACCAAGGTATTTTCGAAATTTTCTTGGGTCTTTTTGCCCTCGAATTCGAAAACAAAGGGTTACGATGATTTCCATTTTCTGAATTTATGGGTAAGTCATTGTTCTTTTTTTCCATTCCATCCATTTATTTTCGGAAAAAATCGATGAGCGTCCTAAACCAAAAAGTAAAAATTCGTTCGAATTGCTTCTTCCAAATGACTATCTAAAAATTATTGCTTATTATTTTTCTTATTTCGTTCTGTTTGAGATTTGATAGAACAGAACAGAGTTCAAAAAATGGGAACAGTTGTTCCTTAAAATACGGGGGTGCCACAGAAATCTTTAAAGATTTTGGCAACGGTTTGAAAACAAGTCTTTAGAAAAAAAGTAGGTGCCACAGAAATCTCAAAGATTGAAATTTTGCGGACAATTAATTCAGAATGTTTACGCCTTTGATTGACTACTTTCCAAAAATCATTTTATAACATTTATACACTTATTCAAATATATGAATTTTAAGATTTACTTACGAAAGTCAATTTATTATGAGATAAGTCAATTATTTCTAGCATATTTTGCCACTTTTCGAATTCAATTTCTTATAAATAGGTTTAAATCAGCGGTGGACACTTAGACGGCACGCGTGCCAAAGAGCTTTCACACGTACGAGAAAAGAGCTTTTTACCGTAAAAGCTCGTCTCGTACGTGTGAGCTAGTTTTACAATGGAACGCCAAGCAGAGCCGCATGGCAAGACACGAAAGAATAAAACTCGATGATATTGTCGAATTTAATGACAACTATGCCAAAAAAAATAAAAATTTGTCCATTTTACCTCGGTTTTTGCGAAAGCTCTTTTTTGTTTACGCACACAGGCACAAAAAATGCATTAGTAGTTTTGCCCACCGCTGGTTTAAATACTTAACCCGCCCAACACATGAGTTTGAATGACAACTCTACGAATCAGCAGTTGTCAAGCTGTCTGTAGCATTGTGAATGGCAAAATGCATTTGTTTACATTTACATTTAATTTTAGATTTTCTTTTGATTTTAGTTATTTCTGCCAAAACTTTGTTTTGCCTTTTTCTCCTCACACTAAATTCATGTTACGCCATTAATTTATTAATTTTGATATTACTGTCAATTTAATGACATTCACAAACATCACTGACATACCGAACGTTGCCACCTGAGCAGAAATTTATTTTTTTTTACTTATTTTTTAACATGCTTTTATTAGCTTCACCTGTATGTATGCATGTATTTATGTAACAAAATCTTTCAGCTAAATTTTCACCAATTTCAAGAAGTGTGATCATCTTGAAAATTTGCACAGGGGTCAAGGACTGATGACAATAAAAAAAGCGTGGGGTGCAATGTACTATATTTTCATAATGACTTTAATTTTATAAATAGCTACTACTGAAATAATTGTAACTTTTATTATTAAGCACCCCACGCTTTTTTTACTATAATTGAATTATTTTATTAATAATTTAATTTCTAATTTAATTATTCCAAATTAATTAGTCGTAATTGATTGTCGGCATTTTCTATTGCTGTAATACAAACTCTTGATACATAAAAATTATTTTGTAGTTTTTAGTTCGGCTTACTATTAAAGCGTTTTTTTTTAGTTTTGTTAAACTTTAATTTTTTTTTACTGTGCACTTAATTCGTCGCACTTCATAATGACAACATAGTAAAAATAAACCAATCAATTTTTTAACTTTCGTTTAACATCAAAAACATATATTAATGTGGTAACAACTGGGTGGCAACTCCTTGTCTTGAAAAGATTTTGCACGTTGACACAGTATGGCATATATATACAAAAGATTTTAATAAAGTTTTTGTAAAAATTAAAACCATGAATTAAAACATTAGATTTATCAAATTATAAAGATACAAATAAATCAGAAATTGAATAAACTTTCCAAATTAGTAACAGTTTCTTTGAATAAAATAGGTTTTATTGGTGAATTTAATCAAATCTCAAAAAAATTTTGTCAAAGATTTTAAAACCATTTAAAATCATGTCTGTGGCACCAGATTTGGAATTGTAAAGAAATTGAAAAGAAATTGTTTTCTGTGGCATAGTTTAAATTGGAAGCTACAAAGTACAAAAAATTAACAACGGAGGCGTCGCAACGACCGGAAAAGTTTTCGAAAACTATTATATGGAAAAAAAGTGAATTGAATACTGCCAATGTTCGTCATTACAATGAATATCAATTTTTTAAAAGTATTCCCCGTTTACATAAGTTATTTTTGTTATTAAGTGGAACAATTTGTCGCTCTAGTCCAGCTGCCATTTCGATTTCATTTTTTATAACATTATAAAGCAGTTCAATGCTTCAGTTCTAACATTTCAATTTCAAAATGGAGTCAATGGAGCTTCCGGCACGCTTCAGTGCGCATCGACTAGAAAAGTAGCCAAATAACTTGGTACACCAAATAATGGTTACTCATATAGCATGTCCATTGTTTGGACCATATATCTGAGTATCTTTTCATTGCAGCCGCAACATATCTATAAACAATAATTTTATTGCTCGTCCGCGACTGTATCGGTTTTTAGCTGGAACGGGGGGAGTAAGGATGATATGAGCGATATGCAGCCATTGGTTACGGCATAAATTACAATAAAAATGAATTGATATGCGTGTTAATAAAGCGCAGGGTGAGCCTTTGAAGGGCCCCCGCTCTCTGACGAAGGCATTAGCCAAGCTAGACAGGAAAAACATTTTAGTTTGGTTCAGCCACCACGAAATGGCAACATTTCGATTTTACGCTTTTATGATTTCTCGATGTGCCGGCAGAGAGTTAGACAACGGCAGATGAATCTTGCGTCTGTCTGTGTGTTTGTGCCGTACTGGAGTGGGTTTCAACCAAGGGTTAATTAATAAGTTCAGCAAGTTGCGAATGTGAATGTGAAAGCAATGAATGTTTGTATGCCAAATATTTGTCCAGGCATAAATTAAGCTCACGTCGCATAATCAGATGCAGGTACAGTCAACGCTCATGCCAATAGCAACGATAACAAAGCTGTGCAGTCCTGCATAGCATTGTGCGTGTGTGTGTGTGTGTGTGTGTATGTGTGTGTGCGTGTACAATGTTCAATTAAAATGTTTGTTGCATTCGGTTGGTATTGACTTTTTAATGCATGTAATTCAATATTAATTAAATTATCATATTCCCTGGCATTTTGTTTATATAATAAATGAATTAAAGCAGTTAATGTTAATGCTGAAATCGGCATTTTATGGTAACAATCCAAGCAATTTGTCATACACTATACCTAAGGGGAAAAGGGTATATTAAGTTTGGGGGAGCAACAATTTTTTGTTACACCTGAAAGTTAAAAGGAATCGAATTGGGCATGTACCTTCATTGCCAGTTTCTCAAAAACTAAAAGATGGTTCAGTCCTTTAGTTGCATTAAGTTTCTTAATGTTGCGATAAAGTGTCTGGATTGGATGTTATCTCGGAACACTGGGTTTTTTTTGACCCTGGACTACCGGACTCCAAAAAGATCTATTATGGGATGTTTTCAAGTTAGGTTGTAGCACAGCAAAATATAAAGTAAAAAAAAGGAAGATAGATTTTTAGGTTCAGAGGTCGGACCATGTGTACTCTATATTCTTTTGTGGTCGCTGAATCCAACATCAATGTCCTTGTTTTTCGGAGCCTTAAATCTGAATCCGATGTCCAAAAATGTCTAGACCGTCAAGGTTCTGACATAAACTCAGGAATCACCATTAAACGATGTATTTTGCGGGCTATCTCGGAGCCCTGACGTGCTAGGGTTCTTGGACCTCGGGTTTAGATTCAGCAACCCAAAAAACAGTTTAAAAAAATCATTGAAAACTATAAAGCGTATTTCAATATTTTCTTGTCGACAGCCAAGCTTTCATCAAGGCTTTGCCATCCCACACACCACAAAAAGTAAACTTATCCATAGCACGGTAGTGGCGCTAAGCCGTCTCCAACAGCACATAATCATCATGTGCTGGGTACCTGGTCACTCTGGCATACTCGGTGAACGAGTGTACCAGAAACGGATCAGCACTACCAGGGGCCCTTGTCGTTAATTTTTAAAAAAACACTTCTTCAAGGTACTATGTTAAAAATTTCAGAGATAAACTGAACCAAGGTAGAACGATACCACAGCGTCCGTTGGTCATGTCACCCAAGCACTATCACAAAAATGGTATCAGTATAGTGACAGGAGCTGTAACGGAGCACTACACCTGGGTCCAATGGCCGGGAGGATGTGCGTTGCCCATCGCAATAAAAATCATACAAAATTTACTATGTGACTGCCCCGCGATGCCACTTAGATAACGTACCCAGTATCAGCGAAAGCCTCTCAAATCTGTCCATAGCGCGCCTGACTCTTTTTACCAAGTCTTCAAAATAACTCACCAGCTATTCCACCTAACTACATCAACCTCCACCTCCCCTTTGCACAGTTTTTTTTACTTCTCTCCCTTTCAGTAGGCATAACCATGGATCACACTATCTCTGTGTGATGTAGATAATTTGTAACTTGTAATTTAACATTGTTTCTAATATACAATAACTTTTGTTTTCGTGAAAAACACTTTCTTCTTCTTCTTAACTGAAAATAACAACCCGTTACCAGAATTCGGTCTGACGTAAAACGTCTCTCCAGACGTCTCTGCTTCGCACCCGCCAGATAGCTGGTGAGCAGGCCCGACGGGAGGCGAGTGGGAAGGGAGAAGATTCCCCCCGGGCCCGGAGTTTTCTCAGGGGCCCGGTGTAATTTATGTCGTACTATCGCGATTCAAGCTAAAGGTATAATAGAGGTGCCGGCGCATTTTCCCCCCGGGCCCTCATTTTCTCTCTACGGCCCTGCTGGTGAGCTTACTACCTGGTTCTCCTAACAGTGGCATCGTTTACCCCTATATCAGGATACCACAATAGCCGCATTGAAAATCGTACTCGCTGGAGCTTCTTTATCCATTCGAACAACATGACCGAGCCAGTGGAGCCGCTGGAGGTAATACTAGAGTGCACAGACTTATAAGTAAGTATCTCTTATTTTTTGATACCACCCCTGTATCCTGAGCCATTTTTCATTGTTTATTCCCAAAACTCGAGTCACTCCTAACTCTTTTATTACCCATCTCGTGATGGTTGAGAGCTTCGAGATTCCACATAGCACACCCCACCGCAATTTTCAAACGTACCCTTACCTTAAGACGTAGCACTTTAAGACGTGCAATAAATTAATCGATTTCAATTCGGATCTTGTTGAGGATACAGGGCATTTTATAGTCGGAAGGTTCGAATATTACCGGTCCACTTGTGTTTTTTGTTACTTAAATTTATTGCCAAATCAGCACAAAGTTTTGCGCAAACCTATTGTTGTTGTTATCTGACATAAAAATTAAAATATATTTATTTATTTTGAATATAACTTTTGAAAATAAAAACAATTTCAATTTGATTGTAACCTCATTAAAAGCGTAGCTAATACTCGCAATATGGCGCGTGCATTTCGTTGCTTTTCCTAGTAGACGAGCTTAAAAAAAAAAAAACTTAAAATTTTATACATATATATGTTATGTGCATATAAACTATATAGTTATATATTTGTGCAACGGTAATCAGTTTTTATTTTTCCGCTCCCGGTTCAATGACCGACCCCAGAGTGCTGACATGTGCGCTTTCCAAGCATTTAGCTTCGTTTTGCAATCGCATCGAGTCAAGTCGTCGTTTTTTTGTTGTTTTTTATTTCTAATCAGCAAAAATCGACTCTACGAAAAATGCAAGTCTGAGGTGCTAATTAGCAAGCAGCTGATAATTTGGCTGGGATTGTCATTCACGGGAAAGCGGCTCTTCCGTTATATGAATTTCGTCTGATGCGCGTCTCGTCCAAGGGGAGCTTGGATTGGATTTCTTTGGATATCCAATCGGTAATGTTTATATAAAACTTTCTAGCGCCAATAATTTGAGTGCTTTGTTTGTACACATGTTTCTTTTTTGTTTATGCCACAGGTCTGTAAACATTTAAAAATTCTAAATTATTATTCATAATGTTCCCACGCTTGTACAGACGTTTCGTTTGCAATTGAGAAGCCTGTGAAATGATAAACTGGATTCAAATTACAAACATAGATCAAAACAAGTCTAGTTTATAATATGTAAATATGTTTTATATTGACAAAATGGCTTTGTTGACACCTCTGAAAATGTGAAACAGTTAAATATCGAATTAATGTGAGCATATGTAACAGGATATCTTAAAACGAGCTAATTCTGGAAGCTCCGATTTCAAATTTAACAATTGATTCGATTTGCTTCGTTTCGCGTCTGCGATATTCAGTAGGGGTTCTATTTTGCTTAGGGTATGCCGCGTTTTCACTGGGATCGCATGCAAAAAAGTCATATAATGATAGTTTGGTTCATAACTGCGACTACCAAAAATCCTGGAAGCATATGCAGTTATCGATAATTTTTCCCCAATGAGAAGTTTGACTTAAATTTTCGTCTTTTTAAATTGTGACCGGAAAAGAATTCATTCCTTATACATATTACCTTAATATAAACATCGATGTTTCCCAGTCAAAAGCATCGAAAACATCGTTGTTTTCAAGCACTGCTTAGAAGGACAATAAAAAGTGGTCTTCCTATCTGTGTGCCCGTCTGCATGAGCTCCCACACAAAGCTGGGATAACCAAACTTGAGATTTTCAATACAAATAATTTCCAAGAACTATGTAAATGTATGGGACATAAAAAATTATTTCGATTGGATACCAAACACCATTAGAATAGCTCTTCTTCTAGGAAATCTAGAATTAATAATACATTAACAAGGTGAAGAAGCTTTGGAATTCTAACGCAAGCTGTTGTTCAGTAGATTGATTGCCAAGTGGTTGGCATGTGCTTCGAACTGGTATACTACCTTGCTCAAAAGTTTACCGGAATCATCACCGTGTGGCACTCTCAGTCACCCGATTCGATGTCTCTTTTTTTTCTTCTTAAATTAAATCTGTCATTGACATTCTATGAAATTTTCAGCTTGATAGCTTGATATTTGTAAAAGTGACGCCGTATTTAGTACATCGGCGATTGTGCGTGTTTTCTAGTTCCCGTGACCATTTGGCTAAAAACGGAACGAATAACCACCGAATTCACCTGATTTGGCTGCCTGCGATTTTTTCCTATTCAGTCGACTCAAGAAACCGCTCCATGGAACGCGTTACAGCAGCCGAGATGAGATCATGGAAAACCGCAAACCGATTATAAAAAATGTTTCGAGGATTGGATCAAGTGCTGGCATAAGAATAGAATATCAATGACAGATGTGGAAATTTAAGAAAAAAAAGAGACATCAAATCGGGTGATCAAACTCAGGTCGGTACCTAACCGTGAGTAACCTGTTTTTTAACTTTTTATGCTTATTGGCTGGTATATGAAGTTTGTTTTATTATTATTATTGATTATAGTAAAAAACTTAACATACAATTTTAGAGTTAATAAGTTCTATTACAAAAGTTAAATTTGAATACCCCTGTTTGCATTTATGCGACTTGAAGAACCAACTTAATCCACCCGTCAACCGATACAATCTAGATTTAAAAACATTATGGACTAAGATTGGGTGGTTTCCTATAAGTTCGCCAATAACCTATAGGCGCCTATAAATAGTTTCGCAGTGTATCCAGGGATACAGTTTTATAAAAAAACTGATACAGTCGAAGCGGTGCCCGACAGTGGGCCCCTGTACTCTTTTCCGGAAAAAAAATATATTCCTGCATATTTCTTCAAAGAACTTTCTAATTATAAAATGATTTCATGTTACGATCGAAATTTATACCAATAAATTCTATTTTCTACAGATTTTGATGAGAATTAAAAGTTACCTCAAAGAAGATAATATATATTGAGGTGTTGCAAATGATTTGCGGGGGTGGGGGGTCATTGATAAAATTTCGTTGTGGGTTTGTTTATTAGAATATTAATTTTTACCAAAATTTTGTAACCAGGCTATTTTTTTTTACGAAATTCTACTAGGTGGGAACGGGGTAAGATAATGATATAATTCAACAAACTGGTAAAGTTTCGTTTATCTAGCTCTTATACTCTTCGAAATCTGTATTCTGGGTGTTCATACAGGATTTGAGGTAAGAACTTTAGTAATTTGGATCCGAATGTTCACTTTTTTATTCCATTTATTAGGTGTACAACTTTGCTTCCGCCGTTTTTCGGTGGACTACTGTAGCGGCATGTGCTGGTACAAATACGTAGATTAAATTGGTTCAAAGTAAGCTTAGTCATCTGCCAACATAACGACATAACCAAATCAGTGAACTTGTACTTTTATTAAAAATTTATCTCTGGTCGAAGATGCAAGTGTTCGAGCCAAATTCTCGTTATTTGCGGAAAGTTTTGATTTTCTGCTACTGAAGCTCATCGAATCCTCAAAAATACTTATAGTGAAATTAATTGCTCATAGTGAAAGAAAATAACGTGAGTGATTTCTCCGCTTCAAAATCTGTGAATTTGACGTGGAGGACAAGCGGTGGGCCAGAGAAAATTTTCGAAGACTCTGAATTGGAGAAATTTCTTGATGAAGACTCGTGCCAAACGCAAAAAGAAATGGCAATATAATTGGGAGTTATTCAACAAGCGATTTGGAAACGCCTTGAAGCCATCGGAGTGATTCAGAAAGGAAATTGGGCTCCGTACGAGTTGAAGCAGAGAGATGTTGAGCGGCGTTTCTTCACTTCTGAACAGCCGCTTCAAACACACAATCGGATGGGATTTTTATATGGAATTGTGATCGGCGGAGAAAAATGGGTCTACTACGATAATCCCAAGCGAAACCATCACAGGTGATCGGTATCGAAACCAATTGATGCGTTTGAGCCGAGCATTGAATGTAAAACGGCCACAGTACCAAGAGAGACACGACAAAGTCATCCTACAGCATGACAATGCTCGGACACATGTCCCCAGACCGGTCAAGACATTCCTGGACATACTTAAATGGAATGTCCTACCTTACCCGCTCTACTATCCAGATATTGCTCCTTCGAATTACCATGGGTTTCGATCCATGGGACACAGTCTAGCTGACCAGAAATTAAACTCTTATGAAGAAGTCAAACAATTGAATTTGGGATGGTATCCTACAACTACTAGAAAGATGGGAAAAAGTAGTCACTAAGTAGTCCTCAAACATTAGTACGTTTACTATTCCTCTTCCCCGTTCCGTTTTGGGAATTAACATCTGAGCTAGATTTTTCACTCCAGGCATATTCTGTAATAGGATGAGTAACTGTTCCAAAATTTAGTCGGACTTTGGTACTATGGTATTCTTCTACTGGGTTAAAGTCCAGATGCCAAAATTATTTATGTTTGCTTATAATTTTTTTGAAAGGATCATAAGTTCTGGCACCCTTGCATGAAATTCTGACCATGCAAAGATTTTTGGACACGAAATAGCTAGCGAGATACAGTAGAGTGCAAACACAAATAGAGTTAGAGTGTGGCATTGCCATACCAAACAACTATTACGAGAAGAGATATACAAAAAAAGAGAATGAATCGGTGGGACAGAATTGAGGCAAAGCTACTTCTCGGTTCCTATAGATTGAATAGAATTCCCTCAGGATCATCATCATCAACATATGTAGATTCTGTAACATCGCGGAGGGATGTGTGTGCATGTATGAAAATAAATCCTTCCACACCAATTGTATTAATAGCTTATATATATATATATATTCCTTTATTCATACAGTATAGAGGTGTGATTATGCTATATGAAAGCTGAAAAAGAGCATAGGGCGTCAATAAATTCTCTCCATCTACTTCTGTCTCTTGCCAATAGTTTGAGCTGGTTCCATGTCATATGTTGACCAGCTCCTTCATTTCGGACCATTCTTATCCAGGTGTTTCGGGGTCTTCCGGGGCGTCGATGGCCCTGCGGATTCCACTCGAGTGCTGCTCTTGCAATGTCTTGCGCTGGCCGCCTTAGCGTGTGACCAATCCATGACCATTTCCTTCTTCGGATTTCTAGCCCGATGGGGGATTAGTAGCTTAGATCTGTTTTAAAAATATATTGACAACACTTTATACTAATTCTTTCATAAGCTGCCACAACATCATATGCTCAAAAGGCCTTTACCTTGCTAGAAACACTCCGATCTTTCGCCCAAAGATTTCCATAAGTGGCTGCAACTTGAGCCTTGCGACATTTGCTCAGTTCAAGTGCATATTAAACAATAATTATTGAATTTTAATGCAGATTGCAGTCGGTTGAAACATTTGTGACCAGCCTGCGGCAGCTTCAGTATAAACGCACAAGTGAAAGTGGAAACTGAAGTGGTTATTTCCTCAGCTCCTCTGATGGGGGGGGTCTGGGGGGTAGCTAGTAGTCAAACAAAATTTATAGACACGTCAGAGTGACAATGACAATCGTTCGGAAGTGGCTTATGGGCATGGGTCTGGTTCTGGTTCTGGTCTATGCTCTAAGAGGGGACGTTAGCCTTAGCATAATCAGTGCCAATGGCCGCAGTGGGCAACGGGGGCGTACCCGGCATTCAAGTCGTCATCGTCATCGTCATCTCGACAACGTCGTCTCTGTTATTATCTGCACACCGTTTGATTATGCTGCGTACTTTTTTTATGCCTGCACTGCGACGTGTTGACGACAACGGCGTTGATGAGGCTAGCCGGGAACAAGATTTCAGCGGGGGATGGGCGGGATGGTTTTTTATGCCTCAAGTGGCCGAGCGAAGACACGCTTAAGTGGCCAAAAGCAGTTCCCAACCCCTCGGCGGGGTTTGTCTTAATTCAATCGATAGTTCACACATGTAATCGCATGCCAAGCTGATTGGGGGCTTCCTGCTTTATAGACTAGATAGGTTTTTTTTTTCGTACTACTTTACTTTGTTTGCATGCACAACACGTAGAGACGACATTGAACGGTCTGTGGGAAAGGGGCTGCTCGTAGGCTTTGCTAAAAGAATGAGTGGGCAAGGGGAACTTGTTTGTGCTGGTTTTCCAATTGTACAATTTGACTTTAACCTTAAATCGTTAACACATCAGCGTCATCTCTCACTCACTCAGACCCTGCACAGCTAGACAAACTTATTTGTGTCGTCATTGTCGCTTGGCTCTCATTAGCTTAATGAACACACTCACACACACACAATCTCTCTCTCTCATATGATAGTTTGGAACCAAGATTAAACACACAAACCTTTCACTTCAATCGCCATGGAAAGCTCATTAGTTGTCGCTTTGTTTTGTCTAGGTTCGACAAAGTTGTTCAAAATATGCTCGTAAATCTAATTTTGGCAGGAAGAAAAAACAAAATTTATCGTTAAACGGGACAAGTGCCAAAAAGTTTGGGCCAAGCTTATCAATCATTGATATATATAAAAGCGCTAAATGGTTGGGTACTAAAATGTCTAATCACTAGGTTGAGTATTTAAAAGAAAAATAAAAGAAAATATTTAAAAAATTGACTGTAATCAGATAAACTTTTACTAAAGCTACCAACTTTTAGTATATTTTTGAAGGAATAGTGGTACTGGGACTGTTATACGTTGGGACATATCGACTAAAATATACCCTGCAATCTCCTTAGTTCACCCCGTGTTATGTGAATTTTTTTTACGGGTGAGCTAGCTACCTAGAGGGTGAATAGAGAAAAACTCCTGCAGTGGACTGAGGGTGTTATCCCTCTCCCATTTTTTAGTCTATATATCAAATTTGATGGCTCTAGCCAATTTAGGTTCAGTCTACAAAAGTCGGGGTATCAACCCATTAAAAAAATATACTATATCAAATGTGCCTCCTACCACGTGTTAAATACATTTGCATCTGGCTCAAATTTCCAAATTTTTAGAAAACTGTCAAATTTTCATGACCGAATATCGCTATTTTAGTTATATTTTCATAAAGTGCATACCTGTAGTACAACAATTCCATAAATAAAAGTTATTTGATAGCAACCCTGAAATTTTGATAGGCATGCAAACTCTGATCAATAACTAGCTTTTTGTTTCTGCAAAAAAGCACGAAACTTAACTTTAACATCAAAATAACCAAACATGGATTCAGGTGGATAAATAAACTTTAACAAATCTGAAAAAAAAATCCCTCTTTTTGAATTTGTGGCTCAACAACAAAAGGAGTTCAGAACCCCTTTTAGGCTGGTTGATCAAAAAACTAATAAATTTATAATTTTACTCGCTTTGTTTATAAAAATCTAATAAGAACTAACTTCTATAGTTACGTTAGAAAATATAAACAATCTTTTTTTCACAAGTGCCAGTGTGTAATCCAAAATTATGATATTTAAAAAAAAAGATACTTATACGTAATACATCATTTTATGGACGGTAAAAGTTAGCGTGGCCAGATCGTTAAAAAGTCATGAAAATGTTCTGCTCTGGAATTTCTGGAAGGAGGCGTTACAGAAGAAAAAATAGTAAACTTGTTATGCCTGCACAGGGAGTTCGTATCTTAAGTTAGGAGTTCATACGGTAGGTATGAAGGTAACTTTTAGGGAATCACATAGGTTAGGCTTAGGCTTGGGAGTTCACATATGGGTGGTTGTTTCAAAAATTGGTCAAAAGATATAAATTTGACGCAGTTCTTAGGAAGCGGTTTAAACAAAACTTTCTGTATAATGACAAATTTGACAAATTTTTGACTTTAACGTACGCCATCTTATTTATTTATATTTGAAAATGTTGATTCATATATGGATAAAGATTTTGTTTTTTGTTTATAGAAAAAAAAGTGGTGAAACCTTAAGGCCCATGCGAGGCACACTAAAGATAGATAAAGAGACAGACTCAGGAGTCATCGCAGTCAACTCACGAGGAGACTACTTTCCGCTAGGCCTCTAAGGCGGCTAAAAAAATAATCGTGATGTGATTTCCATCCGATTTATTAATCCTCGTGCCAATTACACGAAGTTAGGCTTTTTGTAATGTTAAAGTCTGTCACTTTGTCTATCTGTAGTGTGCCTCCCAATCTGCTCTTCTAATGTATGCCGACTAAGGTCACGTAGGTGGATACGTTGACAGTTTATCTTTGCTGCGGTACCCCAAATCCAACACACTGGGCGTACACTGCTCTCTTTGCTTTAAGTGCAAGAGTGCTCTGCTGCATCTTTTGACCACACTTCTTGCAAGTAGCTTCAGGTGTGGCCTAAAAGTAATATTTGGCTGCTCCGGGATCACCTTCTCTAACTGGATGAAGCACCAGTTGGACGTCTTCCCTGGGTTGATTTTAAGTTCTATCTACTGCACCAATTAGCCAGTGTGTCGAGGTACCTTTGGAGGCCGTTAGCCACCTCAAGGCCAAGAACAGCCATATCATCTGCGTAAGTCGCAATGAGAGCCGTCAAGGGAGCCTCCATGTGATCAACGTCAGGGATTGGTAGATCGGCAGTGAAAAGCAGGTAGAGCAGCGTACCAAGAACGCTGCCTTGCGGGACTTCAGCTTTCATTGGGCAGAATAGGTGTCCTGCATCTTGACCTTATTTAATTTGATTTTCAATTAATAAAATGCGTTCATTGCCAATATTTAAAGACGTATCACTGTGACAACTGTGATAGCGACGCTTCTTAGCATTTATTTCTCTCAGTACAGGATTTATGTATGTTTTGAAATATGTATGTGTGTATAACTATAATTAATAACTTATGTTAAAAAATAATATTTTTATCTTAACAATGTATTAATTATTACTTTTGGCGTTTCAATATAAAAAAGCCCTCTAAATGCTTACTTACATGTTATAAGTAAGGAAAACAATTTTGAGCATGGATCTAAAAGTATGGCAAGGGACAGTACTTAAATAAAGACTTTCAATACATTGATTATTATGTTTTTTTATTATAAAAAAAAGTCAGAAAGCTCTTATTGGATCACTCTTTGCATAACTTACCAAATTTAGTCGCATATAAGCTTCAAAAAATTATTGTTTTCTTTCTTGTCCTTTTTAAAGAAAGAAAAAGAAAAGTTTAAGACTCCAGATATTTTTAGCAGCTTATTAGCAATAATCACGCCATCTAATTGAATAAACCTTTATATTAAAATAAAGATATTTTTTATGAGGTTTCATCCTTTTTAAACTCCACATTCCGTCATTTTTAGTAAATGTCTTCATGATTCCTAATTCCCACCAATTTAATACCATACCATACACACATTTTAAATTTAAGCACAGAATATTTTGCCTCTTGGCATAGTCTTGAATACTCACACGGTTTGCAGTTGCCCGCTGTGACGTCTTGAGCAGCTTCTATCATTTTTTTTTTTTTGGTCCTATCACTGACTGGCATCATCATGCAGGACCTAGCCGCCCCATAAAGACACCAAAGGCAAAAACACACTTGTGCCCATTTTTATGCTACCACTTCTTTATTTTTCTTTTCCTTTTTTTTTTCTTTGGCTCTACTGTCCATTGTCTTGCATTTTTATTGATGGGCTGCTGTGCTGTTTTTTACGACTTCCATGCTAAACCATCCAAGTCCCCAACCCACGTCCGAATCCAAGCAACTTCTATGCCGGCCTGGTCAGTGACAGCGTCATTCATACGCCGTGCATTTGTTGTCCCAGAGGCGATTTTCATACTTCCGTTGGCAATGTATCTTTATCGTTTTATACCGCTTCCGTGCGCTCGTTTGGTACGTTTTTTGGATGCTTCGGTCGGTTCAGCGCCTTGGGTTTGGCGCGGCGACGCATAATTTCCGTAATGACCAATGATATAAATGGAACTCATTTGCCAGCGCATTCGTAGCCTGTGTCCTCGCTTCCCTCGCCTCTGGTGGCCGGTCAATGCCGTAAATCGCCCTCTGTCGACTCCTTTAACGTTTGTAATAATAAATTAAATCACATTTCGGTACGCTATTTTTTTTGTAGTCTGCTTTTGGGGGCAACCCTGTGTTGTGGGTAGTGTTCACTTCATTGGCTTTGCCCTACTATTATAGTAAGTAGTACGAGCAGAAAGCATATTCCGAGCATATTCCATTTGCTTCCGTTAACTTCAATGTCAATTCCGGGCATTACAAATTGCTTGAATTTGATTTGATTTTGACTTAAAAGCTTTCGGACCATCATTGTTGGGCCGGGTCGGGGTCTCTTCGCATTATTACTCTCTGTATGAGATAAAAAAGCAGAACAAGAAAACTATAACTGTGCTGCAGCAACCTTCGTCAGAAGGTTGAGCTGACCCGCCGCCAGCCAACAAACCAAAATCCGTAACCACAACCAGGTAGTTATATATAATGTATAAGTTGGGCGACACTACAGGTGCATCGTTTTATATACTCTTTACTTGGCGTAAAGTATTATGAGTTACTCTAGTATTTTGTAACTCGTTACAGAAGTAACGAATCTACGGTCTTTTCGTTTATGTAGTTATTACAAAAGTGAATAATTTAGGAGTGCAGAGTCTTGGACGTAGGAGCTGAATCGGAAATCAATTGAAACGCTTCGTTTGTGACAATCGCAGTTGTATTACGACTGCTGAACCTTTCCTGCTGTTCCGTCAGTTTTTTGTGCGGAACATGTCGAACTTTCGAAGTCCTTTTTTAAATGACAGTTTGACATGTTTAAAGGTCTATCATTATAAGGTTAGTTACTAATTTTGTAACTAATTAGGCACACTCTATGCCCTTTGAGGCTACCAAATTTTCCAAGCCAAATTTTTAAAACAAACTTAAATCCAAAACAGCTGTTTCCAATAGGAAAAATTCGAACATCGATAACACTAGTTTACAAATTTAAGGCTCATTGAGTGAACCAGTATTTTTGGGTCGAGAAACTCGAAAATGATAACCTTTTTTACCCTAAAAAAAACACTTTTTTACGAAGGTTCGTTTTTCGTGTAGTTTATACTCGCAACGTCCCACTTAGTCATAATTTAAGCCAGCCCATACACGATGCGACTAGTTGTACAATTTGATTGCTTATTGAAAATTAAAACATTTCGATTGACGTACAACCATATAAAATCTCATAGCATAATTTTATAAAAAGCCCGAAAAAAATTTAAAAATAATGGTTATTTCACACACAAAAAATCTTAAAATAACAAAGAATTCCTAATTGTGATCAAAATTCTATCCAATTTTCAACAATCTTGAACTCTCTTGACTGATATCAAGAATAATATTTCTAGAATAGATGGACTGCTTTTGAGACTAAAAAATCTTATAGATAATGCTTATTTCAAGATTAAAATAAGACTGGCAAAAAGTATTAAATCTCAACCAAAACCATATTTTATCTTATTTCGAAATACGATTTTGGTGGCTCATTTTAAGAATAAATTATTTTTATTTGTTTTGAGACCAAAAAATATATGTAAGATAAGGAATCTTAATTAAAGACTTTAAATATATAATAATATTCAAAATTTTTTATTGTGCTTTAAAGGAATAAAATTTAAGATTGGTTAAAATTGCTATTTCAGAATATTTTCCTTATTAAAGATATTAAATCATAATTTTACATATTCATGTCAAAATTTTTAGAAATTTTGGTGTTGTTTTAAAAAACCATTCTTGTTTTAAGTTTAAAATTTTATTATGCTTAAAATCATAATTAAAAATTTTTGTATCTTAACTCGAAATTATTAATCTTTTTCAGATGTTCTTATTTTTCTTAATTCATGAATTTTAATCTTTTTTTAGATTAATTGGTCTAATTTTAAAAAATGTACTTTTGTAACAGAATCTTATTTATAATCAGACAATCTAGGGCTGTTAGGATCAATGTTGCCCAGTCAACTTAGAGTATCTTCTAATAATTGTTTTGAGCTTATGAACATCTTTCGCATCTAAACAGCTAGATTAATCTTATTAAAATCTAAGAGAAAAAACCTCTTTATTGTTAAAAAATATTGATTATTTTTAAAGTCATTCAAAAATATTCATAATTTTTAAAGTCATTCAAAAATATTCATAATTTTTAAAATTAAAAACATTTTTGGGAAGATAAATGTATACTAGTGTCTTATGAACTTTCTTCTTGAGAAGAGGCTCTTCAAATCCGTGATGCGCGATGTATTCTTTTGTTTTTTATTTTGATTCATCTATGGCTGTATGATCTCATGTAAGCTTAATAAATATAACCATGTCAACTTCTTGTCGATACAACCCTCCTGGTCTTGCCCTAAACGCCCTTATGCTGGTATTTCAAAAGCTTTTCCATATTATGCTGCAGTGTCGGAGTTCAGTTCAAATTAAGAAAAAAGTGCTTAAGTTACTAGTTTACTATTTAAATTTTTTTTGACAGTGGAAAATCCTGGGGTATACATATATCGTAGGAGATCGGTTTAACTGAAGCCGACAAAAACTGCTTGAACTAAACAGTTTCAAAACATCTAATCTCTATTAATTTTATTTTAAATATTTGGAATAAGTTTAATAATTACGAATGAAGAAAAGGGAATTTTTTTTTTAATTACTTATGGTCTTATTCTCTTATTCGCTCTCTTCATTCTAATTTCTCTAATTTATGTTTTCGATTGATATTTCAATGAGATACTAAACTAGATTCGTATGGTACCTGCAAAGTAAGCTAAATGCCCTAAAGCTCAAAGCTGTCGTAATAAATTAGCAACTTTTAATAGCAAATAAATCATCTAATTTTGATTCAGTCCTTAGGGGGCGTTCGCAACAAAATCAACATGGACGAAACAATAAAATCCTATTAGAAAACAATGGGGTTAGAAAGACCCTAGGATTTCACGTCCCTTATAGTGTTTTTCCTAGCTACACTCAGAAAAAAGAACTTATCTTAGTTTTGTACAGGAATGGAGAGAAAATAGAAGCGGCGCTGTGGTGGCTATCGGCAGGTCCAAACTCCATTTTTCCGAAGAATTTAAATGCTTCATATTTTTTTTTAACTACGGAGCCCTTTAAAACATGTCGGGTTCGGAGAGAAACTCATTTTTCCTATAATCACTCTGAGGATGATGAAAATCAGCATTTGAATCTTAAAAGCTGTCTAAAATCAAGCGGGATTGTTCTTAAAATCATTCTAAACATTCTCAAATTGAGAATTTCGGTCTTCGAAAAAAGGCTCTTGAAATAAGAATTTCTCTCTTAATAATGAAAATTCTTGCTTTAAGGGCAAAAAACTCGCATTTGAGCTTTAAATGCTTGATTTTTTTCTCAGTGTAGTCTTATATTCTCCACTATTCAAATGTCGTTGGAGACAAAATGAAATTACTTACATTACATTTTTTTTTTTACTATTTTTATGTAGAATAGGGGCTTAGCTGTAATAGCTTTTTGCTTCGTAAGTTACACAATTTTTTAAATTTTATTTAAACATTTTTTCGAAATATTTATTGAGTAATATTTGATTATAAAAAGCAAAGAATGTAGCTCATTTATACAATTTTTTTTTTTTTCCTTGATATGATGTATTAATTAAGAATTAATATAATGATTGCGAATAATTCGTAAGGAGTCAAACAAGTCAGCCCAAATGGAGACTTATTTCTGGCAATAAATAAAGAGTATTCAAAATTCAGCGCCCATAGAAATCGCTTTCGTATCTTTTTACTTTTGGCTCATGTGCGTTTTGGGTCTTTGGGTTCTTATGGTTATTATTATTGTTATTATATGGTATACTACATATATATTATATACATTTTCATAGTGCATTTTGTTTGGTGTTCTCTTACTGCCGAATTAGCATATTTGCATTGCTTTTGTGGCTTATGGAAAGAGTCAAAAGAAACAAAATTAAGGCAAGAAGTAGATGAGTAATGGGCACACTTGTATATAGGGTGGTATATATGTACTTATGTATGTATAAAAAAGCATATGTAGAACAGTTTACGGTAGCAGATGAATGAGATGTATGCATTTCCTAGAATGCATTTTTAAAGATCAACTGAAATATTTTGGTTGATAAAAAGGCTTCAAGTGATAAGCAGTATAGAGTAATGTTCTATGGAAACGAGAATAAGCTGATAAAGATCTAATTTTTATTCCAGATAATAAAGTTATTTACCCAAACGCAAACCAAATTAGTGCTGAAAACAAGACATTTAGTGTTCGGTGAGAAAAATATTTAAAAAGAAGAGGGGAGTGGCGCACAATTTTGCTTGTAATTAAATGACTGCGATATGAAATTATTTTAAAAATAACGAAAATTTCCAAATTGAAAATTCCTTAACTAAATTCCTTAACGGTAATAGTAAGTAAAGAAATATTTTTTCTTTATAATAAATTTTATTCCCTTGCAATTTCTTTTTTTAGACCTCGAATTATATCTTAAGGTCGGTGGCAGCATAGACCCTTAATGACTTTTTTTAATTCACTTCAAAATGGCAACACTGGTGTCCTTTCAATTATTCGGTGCTAAAAACGGGTAATTGCTGTACGATATTAGGCAAATTTTTGACTACTAAAGATTATAAGAGGGCACTTTAGATGTTTTTGGAACCAATTTAGATTTATCTCAGCGCAGGCAAAACAGTTGTTTGAAAACGGAATGGCTCGATCCAAATGAAAGGGGATATAGTATAAGCAGCAATATTCCTAATTGTCAATCGAAGATTTTAAAAAGGAGAGGTAACTTTGTCCTCCCTCCGAATATGAAAATTCGTTTTTAGACTCAGGATCTGTCCCCAAGCAATTCCTTTAAAGTTTCAGCCATTCCGTATTTTTTTTAAGTAGAATGTTTTTATTTACTATTTTATTTGACGACTCGGCAACTCTAACTCTTAGCCACTATCTTTTTAAACTGTTTTTCTATAGAAAGCACCATTAAAAAATCAGAAATGACTGTGTGATATTTATCACACAAGAGTTTAAAAACTTATCTTTTTGTATTTTACGATATTCACAAGGACCTAAGCACATGTTGGTGATCAAATTAGTAGCCGATCTAAAAAGTTTATAAGCCGACTGAACTATCATAAAAACTCATTATCAATAAAAATTACTAGAAATCTAGTCGTCTTAAGAGATATTGTATATGTATGATATACATATTGTATATCCCATTTCGAATAAATAAAACAAACTTGTTGTCTGTGACATAATTAGCAATCTAATCTAAACAGCCGTGCTTCGGAAAACGAATCCGAACAATTTATTCGGATTCCTTTTGAAAACGAATGTTTGGTGCTCCCAATTCCACCAAAACGAATTTTGCATGTGGTTTGAAAACGAATTTTTTGTTGCAAGATGAATTAAAACGAATCGCCAAATAGGTTTAAAAAAGCACTTATAATGGAATAATTTTTTAAAAATTCTTTGATATTCTTAGATTATATTTATGCCAACTTTAAGCTAGATATTCATTGACAATTATTTTTAGTTATTTTTTTTCTGACTCAACCCAAAAATTAGCATGCGTTGTGCAGCGGGAATTTTTTTTTTGTATTTGCGCCATGGTTCCCGCGTTACACAAGGAAAATTTCCCTTGTAACAAAAATAGCAAAGTCGTGTTAAATTTTAATAAATATTGTTGCTTAATTAATATTTTTGTGTAATTTTATTTAAAAGATAGAATAATAAAGAACTGCGGAGAACAACAGGAGAATTTTTTGAAAAATTAGGGAAATTTACGAATTTATCGAAAATAAAAAGGGAAGATATCGACAAAAAAAAATCGTTTTTCGGAGCACCCGAAAACGAATCCGAATAAAACTTTTCGGTTTGGATTTTTCGTTTTCCGGAGCACGGTTGAATATATAAAGTATATAACTTTTGAATTTTTCACGTATTTTTCTTGCAAAGCTTTGATGCATGTACATTAGGGTGGCCATTTTTGCAACATCGCATGATTTTAATAACGTTACCGCCAAAAAAGTTTCCTTTTTACCTGCATATAACGCCTGTAAAATTTAAAGACGATCCGAAAGTATTTGATGGACCCGAAAATAGATCTAAGGTCATAAAAAATTTTCATATGAATGCATAAATAGCGACCAAACCGTAAGTTTGACAAAAACATGTACCATATATAATCGATGGGTAATTCAATTATCTACAGTCAAGTAAAAAAAATTATCGAAATCAGTTTAGTACAACCAGAGATATTTGCTGTTAAGTAGAGTCACTTTTTGTTTTTCTAATCTTGAAAAATGTTTTTTTTTTTTTTGAAAAATATCACAAAGCCCGTTTTATGAAAATATTTTTTGACTGCATTTTCGGTTTTAGCATGTCATTTTACTACTAACGACTAAAACATTGTGAGGATACCAAATTTTTTTAAATATGTTAACTAGTGTAATTAATCAATTTAATCAATTTTAGAGCTTACCAAATTTATGCAGGCCGGCTCAATATTTATTTAAAATTATTTTTAGAGTGGCATGAGATTGTTTGAACCATAATTTGTGTGATTGGAAACAACTTTTTAAAGGTTATGTAGAAAAAAACGGAAAAAGTGAAAATTATGAACTTTGACAGGCGCTATATGCAGGTAAAATGGAAACTTTTTAGGCGGTAACGTTATCGATATCGTTGGCTTAAAAATTAGCCATACTAGCGGCGGCCACCCTAATGTACATATGTGTAGGTACATACATACATATGTTACATGTGCCGATCCAGGGTTTAAGGGGTTAAATACCGAATATTTTTTGTATCGAATCCGCTTTTAGCTCTTACATGCGCCGATTTCATGACGAAATCTGACACTTCCTGCTGGCCGCTTTCGAACAACAAATAAAATTCAATAAAAACAAAATGGTGCCACTTGATGGTGGCATTATATGTACAATATGTATATACAAATGTATAATATATAAAAGCGAGCCCTTTACAGATACAACAAACATTAGTTTTCGAAAAGCAAAAACAAAAGCAAATTCATTCGAGTTCTGTGTAAGGCAGGAAACTCATATAATCTGGTGCACAACAAACAGACCCGAAAAATATAATCGCAATGGCTGAAAACAAAACGCCAAAATGAAAACAAACAACTTGAGATTTTTTTTTTTTTTTTTGGGTGGCGCATATTAAAAAACCTAAGCTTTTATTAATGAACTCGTGGTTATATAAGTAGTATATACATGCATACAAATAAAAGAGTATATTTGTATATTGTGGACTGGCAGCCACTTCACCGAATTACGCCTGTCCGGTTCTGGGTCTTGGTCTCGGTCTGGATATGCTACTTACTGTAAACAAAAGTTGGCTGCGCCTGCGCAATGTTGTGTTCAAGATTGTAATCCAATGCTGCCCCTGGAAGCCGTCATCTGCATCGACAGCTCCGGGCAAGTGGCAAATGTTTATTGACACAATTCTGGTCGTTACTGTTTGGCACCCAAAGTCATTTCATTTGTTTATATGGACGTATCAAGTTTTTGATATGTTGCTGGTGGTCTCTTTATCATTGCCGCTGGACATTATGTTGTTCATGCAGCTGTGATCTTGGACCACACATTTACCAGAAATGAAATCATATTTAACCATCTTAACGATCGGCATTTAGCTAGAGCTATATAAAGTCTTTCAAAAACATTCTTAACAATATTGCTAAAAAACATACCTAGGATTAACATTGTTGACTGCAGAAACAAAGAAAAAAAAAGCAGAAAATCTTTAGTATTTGTCCTAATGAAACGCTCGAAATTTCAAAGCGCTAGTTAGATTTTTAGCACTAACAAAATATCGATTAAATGTTGTTTTTTTTTATCATTTATGAGAATATAAATTTTCCACAAGTCCAATATTTCTAATAGTAAAACTTATACAAAGTCCTTTATGTTACTCCATTTATAGCTCAAGAATGGCTGGACCGTTTTTTATAATCTTTAATATATTGAATTTGTCTCCAACTCGAATAGCAGACTAGCTATTAAAACAACGGAAAAGTCAGCCGGATAAGTGTGAAAATCATGAAAACTAAGTTAGCCGTCTCCTTATTTTATTTTTCCCTTGAGCAAACATAGTGTTCCCGATATAATTGCTAATCACAAAAAAATACCACTGGTTTAGTAAACGATAAATTCGTGGGTATCACTTAAGATCACAAAAATGAACCAACCTGCTATCCAAAAGAATTGCTAAACTCATTGAATCTGCCTCCTCCAAAGAAGGTTCAAAGGTAAGGCAAGACTCATTCTGAGAATTAAATGCGTCTTGCACTCGCCATCAGTTATTGCCCATAACATAAAATATTTTGAAAATTTTTTGGGGAATATCATGATCAGGGTTTATTAGGGGAGACAAAAGAGCAATACAATTCGAAATTTGAAAAAATTTTTGTAGGTGCTATGCTTATATTTCAAGCTATCGACTTGAAATTCGAAAATACTTTTTGTGGTTTTCGTAAGAGCCCCTTAGAAAATAGAAAAATAATTTTGTTTAAATGATATAAACGGTCATCAATCTTGAGAATTTTTTTTCAATAAGTTTTTTTTGATAAAGCATGCGTGAGTCCTGTCAAGTTGCCATGTGTTTTTATACCCTGTACCGTATGGTACAAAGGGTATATTAAGTTTGTGCAAGCCGAAAATGTATGTAACATACAGAAGGAGACGTCGGAGACCCCCCAAAGTTACCTAAAGTATGATCAGGGTGACTAGAAGAGTCGATATACCCATGTCTGTCGGTCCGTCTATCTGTATGAACACCTAGATCTCACAGATGGTAAGAGCTAGAGCAACAAAATTTTCAGATTAGATGCGCAATTTTGTCAGGGGAGACAAGTTTATTTTATTTTTTTTTGATATCGGGGTTATATTATATAGCTCCCATAGGGGTGTTTCAGAGGACCTCGAAAAAAACAAACAGTTTTAGATGGATAATTCGGTTGTTTATAAAGATATCGTTACCAAATTTGGCATTCAGAAGTTTTTTAGAGCACTGTACCAAATTTGATCAAAATCGGTTGACTATATCATATAGCTCCCATAGGAACGATCGGTCAAAAAAACATTTTTTGTTAAAAATTTGTCTGTTTTTGGTTGTTTATGAAGGTATCGTAATCTAACTTGGCAATCAAATGTCTTTTGGTGTTCTTAAGCAATTTACCGGATTTTATTGCAAGCAGTGGTACAGGGTATCCCAAAGTCGTGTGCGCCCAACTTTAACGTACGCCATCTTTTATTCAGTTTTCATTTCATCAACAAATTTGAGACCCAATATTCATTATTGGATGACACTCGACCGAATAGACCTCGTCCAGCGCGTAGTTTATGGACCGGTGGAATCATCGGTCCTTATTTATTCAAAAATGACGCTGGTCAGAAAGTAACCGTCAATGGCGACCGTTATCGCACCATGATAACGAATTGACGCCCGAGATCTCGACGACATTTGGTTTCAACAAGACAGCCCGTGAAACAATGGACATATTGAGGAACCAATTCGGTGAACAATTAAATTCACGCTCCGGACCAGTGAATCGGCCACCAAGATCGTGTGATATCACACCGTTATTATTTTTCCTTTGGGGCTACGTGAAGTCTAAAGTGTTTGTGGATAACCCAGCTACGAGATACCGCCGATTATGCTCGAACGCGTCATCCAAAATTCGAACCTCCGCTTGGACGAGCTACGGCGCAGTTGAAAGGGATTATTTTTAAAAAGTGAATAGCAAGAAGTGTTCTTTCTATTGATTATAAAGATTTTCCGATTCATTTGAAACTTTTGTGTTTTTTTTGTTATTTAAAAAGCTGATAAAATACGCTTCAAAGATAGAAGAGCTAATGCACAAGAGCGCGAGTAGAGTCTGTCCAGATGACGAAAATGATTACAGTAAAATTGATTTTTAAATTTTGCGCTTGTAATCCGCAAGAGCTTTAAGCAGTATATGACCTAAATAGTACGGCTGTTGACATTGGGTTCAATATTCTGTATTTTTAACAACTCTTTAAAATGTTTTATTAACTCGAACTAACATATCGTATTCAAAATCTGAATGCGTATGGTATTTGTACTAGGCAAACCAACATTGTTAGATATAAAAATCTTTGCAGCTGAAACAGAAATCGTTTTTAAATCTACGAATTAATATTGTAAGTGTATTGTCGTTGTGTAGCCAAAGGAGAGTAAACTCAAAAACCTTGGTCCATAGGGGGGAAAAAAAACCAATTACAGAAAATTAGTTATATAATGATGAATTTCATTGACTTTTAAATTAGATTTCCTTGTTGCTCGAGAAATAAGTTCATCGGTTTTGTTGGATATAGTTTGTTGTCCATAGAAAGTTTAGATTTGCGGTTAATAAACGGACATAGAATTCGTATTGTAATATTAATATTGATATTTAATGTAAGGCCGCGGGTACAAAGTGCGCTGATATGACATGAACTTATAAGCGCGGTCAGCCGCATGATTTTTTTGTATGCTAATTCCAGCATCTCATAGACCACAGTGTGTTTGACTTTTTGCGCCGATAATTTTATGTCATGTAAGCTCATGTCAGCGCTCTAGGTACGCGCGGCCTTATGCTGATATGATTGCTGAAAATAAGTTTTTTATCCAAAATAATGGCCTGGTATCTCACAGAGTTTTCCCATTTAATATATAAATTGTTACGAGCTCACCAATAGCCAAAAAAAATGATTTTCTTTTCCTCGAAAAAAAAAACCCTTTTTTTTTTGTTGGGTTAACAATAATTTTCCACTTGTAAAAATATGATGAAATGGAGTCCAATGAATTTTGTAGTATGTTATGTATTTCCGTGCACCACCAGTACTGTAAAGAGCTGTGTCATCCGCAAAAATTAGAGTGTATAAATTGTACAAAATAGGGCCGAGAACAGATACCTGAGGTACTCCAGCACTGACAAGTTTTTTATTGGAGTCGGTACCAATTTTTTTTTGTACAATTTTAGTAATGTAAGGTGGGGTATTACATATAACTAGCTTGTGAATCAAACCATTCTGACAAACTGTATTAAAAGCAGCCTCAACCAAACTTCTTTACATTTCTCTCGTCCGTCCAATTTTGGAATATTGTTCCTGCATTTGGAGCCCTCAATACCACCTTTATCAGGACAGGATTGAGTCTGTTCAAAAGCAATTCCTCCTTTTCGCACTTCGCGGCTTAAATTGGGATCCACTTATCCGGCTGCCTCCATATTCCGACAGACTTCGCCTTATAAAGCTGCCCTCCTTAAAAAACCGTAGAACATGCCACGGTGTACTCTTCTTGCATAAGTTATTACTCGGCCTTATTGACTCTACTGAACTTCTTAATAAAGTTAATTTTGTTGTACCTGCCAGAGTAACTCGTAATTTTCGTCCCTTAGCCTTGCAACTTTGTAGATCAAATTTTGCGCTGCATGATCCTTTCCGAGTTCTATGCTCTAATTACAATAGCCTTTTTAATTTCCTCTCTTTTGAACGGTCTATTCCTTCTATCACGTGTTCTATCCTAAGTCATCTTGACTTGCCTCTTCGAGCATCCATGACCAATCCTGTATTATGAGGCACTTGTTTCGTCATTGATGCTCTTTTGCCTTTTTTTTTTTTATATATTTAATGTTTAAATCTTATTTGAACTTTCTTTTTCCACTTGGTTATTGTAAATCCAAGTCTCTGGCCAGTTTTTGATGTGAGTCGGTTCACCCACCGGGCTGGCGACGCGGATTAGTTTATATCTATCTATTTTCCTCGTTTAATTTTAAATATTTCTTTTAAACTTTTCTTATAATTTAAGGCCAACTGCACTTTGTTGTACCCCATTTAAATCAATAAATAAATAAATAAATAAATAAATGTCTAGTGTTACCATGCCAACTGACTTCTTCTATATTTGTTAAAATATTTCATTTATATTCGACTATTCGTCAAAACGTTTGGGTGGACGCTCTTGCCAAGCCATTTTGAGTTTTCGATAAAAAACGAAGGTCCGCTGTTGGATTACCGGACAATCTAGGTCTTGGAAGAAAGCCTTCCCCCAGTGGGTGGGTGCGCCTTCTAGAAAGTACAGCACTGTTACATATTAGGCTTTGGATGCTATCGACCTCATCCTGATCTCCGCATCCCCTGACACAATTCATATCACTTGTTATTGTGGAACCGCAGAAGTTCGTTTCGTGTTGTACCAGAGTGCTCAGAAGATACGACAATGGGATGGTGTTCCCTGTGCTCTGGCTTGGTTCTGGTGTTCGCTTTTACTTCAAGCATAACTTCTTGAAGATTTCTTTTTATATCCTGTACCTTATGGTACAAAGGGTATATTATGTTTGTGCAAGCCAAAAATGTATGTAACATACAGAAGGAAACGTCGGAGACCCCAAAGTTACCTAAAGTATGATCAGGGTGACTAGAGAAGTCGATATACCCATGTCCGTCTGCCCGTCCGTCCGTCTGTAAGAACGCCTAGATCTCAGAGATGGTAAGAGCTAGAGAATTTCAGATTAAATGCGTTATTATGTCAGGGAGAAAAGTTTTTTTATTTTTGTGATATCGGGGATATATGTATATAATATAGCTTATAGGGGCGTTTCAGAGGACCTTGTAAAAACACAAAAGTTTTAGATTTAGATATCGTAACCCTCGGCACTCGGAAGTTCAGAGTTCCCAATCACTGTTCCAAATTTTATCAAAATCGGTTGACTATATCATATACCTCCCATAGAACAGGTGCAAAATTTGACTGTTTGTTTATGAAAATATCGTAATCAAGTCGTCCATCTTTTTCATTTAATTCAAGTCACATCAAGGTTATCAAAGGTTAATCTATATTGTACAATCTGTATTGTATTTTTGCAAAATTACGATTACTTATCGAGCTATCAATAAATGAATATTAGGGTTGACCTAATTTTATCAAACCATACCGCGTCAACAAATAAAGGTATTTCAATAAATTTTAGGTATAAATCAAAGTTAGCAAATAAGTGACCATTTATTATTTATAAATTAAATTATATTCAAATCAAATCTTTTTATTTCGAAATTTCGACTTAAATTATTAGTTTATAAAATAAATAAACATTTACAAATAATTTTTATTATTAAGTTTTATTAAAATCAAAAAACATAGTTATGCCGTGATATTTAAATAGAATATTTTAAGTTCAAACAAAATGAGCTATTTCTCCAATACGTCATTAGAAAACAGATAAGGCCTTGAATTAAAAAAAATAAATATTTTACATTTTATTTATCTCGGTTTTGCTGAAAACTAAGAATAATCACATTTTATAAATTATGCTTTACGAAGAAAAACCAAAAATATCGTTGAATCGCTTTAAAGGAGGTTACGCTTTTATTATAACATTTTTTCAGTGCTTCTGAAAGTTAAATATATTCCTGATAAGTTTATAAATTATATTAGTTATAATTTATTCTTCCTTAGTTGCATACATGGGGCTTCTAAAGGTGTATGTTGTTTTTTAATTCATTAGCTTACATGTCCGACGTTCAAATGCAAAATTACCATAATTTCGACTATGCTCTTAAATAAATATTAAATTATCTAATTTTACTCTAGAATTTCAAATGGACTTTTTTGTATTTTCTGGTTCTCCGAAGCTTATCATTCTGAGATTTCTATCGATTTTTTGTTGGAGCTCAAGTTTATAATTTTTTTTTATTATTTAAGTTCCCCGAAGCTTATCATGTTGGGCTCCGATATTTCTATAAATTTAGTGCTGCATCTCAAATTCATAGAATTAATATTAATATTTTTCGTTTTTGTTAATATGTATAAGCAGTCTTCTTCTTTCCAAAACACACTCATTAACTAGTTAATTGTTTTGTTATGCATTATAAGTTAGAAATTCGGCCTGTTTTGTATCAGATATGTTTTCGGCTATGGTTCGAGCCAGTCCTCACCAATGTTGCCATATATACGGATTTTTCAGTATTCTACTGATTTTCAGGTCTGTCGGTAAAGTTTACTGAGTTTTATACTGATTTTATACTGATTTGTAAGAAATAGGGATTTTTGTCGAATATAAGTAATTTATTCTTGCTTTATCGTATGACGGGAAAGAAAAAAATCGTTGTGCACCATTTTGTATTCATGAAATCACCTAAATAGGTATTATATGTATATATAGCATAGCTCGTAAAAAACGGTCAGCGCTTTCAGAGTATCCAAAAAAAACCCGCTCTCTTACGAACACTTTGAGAGAAGCGATTGACAAAACACTCTCAATTGTGTTTTTGCTCAAAAGTGTTCCGCTCACACCAAGACCAGGGCAAACGAAGGAAACCTTGAACCGCTTCGGAACTTGGACTCCTTCGTCACTGTAGAATTGATGAAATTGTCGTCACAAATTCTGTCTCCGAAATCGACAGATTTCGCTTGAACTATTGCAACTTCTTGGTGGTGTTCATGAGACAGATATATAAAAGAATACCATTTAGAGAAATGAGTATTGAATTGATACTGCAGTTCAGTTTTATCGACCCGATCAACTTGAAAGACACGAAGGTTGCCGATTTTTTCAAGAAGAGCACTGTAGCGGTTCATAACGAGTTTCGAAAATTAAAGGACATGTTTCGACACAGACGGGATCACATTCTGGAAAAAAGTTGAAGCAGAGGTGCGTGCAGATGGGAATTTCCCCTCAAAGTGGACATCATCCACCGTGGAGCGGGTTTTTTCGACCATCAACTTGAATAAAACGAAAAGTCGTAATAGAATGGAAAACTTCTTAGAGGCATTTTGCATGGAAAGGAAATGGTAAAAAGAAATCGCTCTTTCAAATTGATGTTACGACTTTTTTGCAATAGATGAAGATATGTATTGATTGAATCTCTTTGTTAGTATGTTTAAAATCTTATTATATAGCAGAATTTTGTGTTTCATTTTAGGTGTTTTCGACGTGCTCTGAAATACCCCTATGGGAGCTATATAATATAACCCCGATCTCAAAAAAAATAAAAAATCTGAAAGTTTAGTTGCTCTAGCTCTTATCATCTCTGAGATCTAGGCGTTCATACAGACAGACAGGCGGACAGACGGTCAGACGGACAGACGGACATGGGTATATCGACTTCTCTAGTCACCCTGATCATACTTTAGGTAACTTTGCGTGGTCTCGACGTCTCCTTGTCTATGTTTCATATATTTTCGGCTTGTACTTACCCTTTAATGTACAGGGTACAAGGATTATTTAACACTTTTTATTTTTATTTATTTAAATTAACAATTTTACAAACAAAACTTTTAGAATGAGAAATACTTATTAATATTACATACATACCACTTCTATATTTCGATAAAACGGCCTCCTTGACCGTATCTATGCATATATATATGTATATATAGTGAGGCGATGCCCGTACGGTTTATGATATGCGACAGTAAGATGCGGAATAGGAGGATAGCGTACACAGCTACGTTCAATCATTTTCCCGACACTTGACTTCCAATATTTTTAAGAATGAACAATGCTTAACTTCTTTTCTATAACTTTATAATACTTCAGAGTATTCTCTATTAATATCTTTTCTAACCTAGTCTCATACTGAATCTTTTACTTAACCACGTTTCTCTTCATCTCTAACCTCATTTTCTTGACTTGCCATACTGTTCCTCTTACCATACTTGGTTGGTCTTGAAAACGGTTCTCGCTTCACTCGATGACCCTAAAATTTGTAAACTAGTGTAATTGGAGTGGACATTTTTATCCCCATAACTAATAACAGAAAAAACTATTTTAATTATGCACTGTTAACTTTATTTCAATACCTTTCGGCAGGAATTAAATAAAAATTAAATCATAGCCAATAAACAAATTTTCAATATAAACTTACGTAACTTTCCAAATGATTGAGGTTTAGTTAACTCTCCAGGCTACGGTGGATATTGTAGTATGAACTTTCCTAGTCTAGACAATCCGATATTTGTAAATCTTGAAGAATTTTTAATTAACCACTCATTGATTATGAGAAGATTTAGTAAAAAATACAATCTATATATATATCTATATGTATAAAACAAAGTTGTGTTAGTTACACCATTTATAACTCAAGAACGGCTGGACAGATTTTGATGATCTATGATTTGCTGGATTCGTCTCCGCCCCGAATAGTAGAATAACTATTAAAATATTGACAGGTAAGGAATTACAGAGCAGGATCGTGAAACATTGCGTAGATAGCAAAAAAGACAGGCTGAATATGTTAAGCCCAGCGAGTAAGTTAAAAGAGGAGAATTGGGAAAAATGTTTAGCAGAGAACCCAATGCGCACGAGCGGGAAACCTGTAGACAGAGACAAGTGACAAGCACAATACAGATTCGCTTTTTGAGAATTATAATGAAATAATTAAATAGCGACAAAGGAGCCATTGTTAACGTTCCTATTCCAATTGCGAATCCGAGCAGCGACCTGCATTGTTTCAGGGTATTTTAAGGTCGGACAGGACCGACTGTAGCGTGCAATGAGATGAGCATTATGGAAATAAAGAATTGTACAGGGTATATAATAGTCTAGATGATCTGAATAGAATGAAGAAGACCGTACTGGGGTTGGCATGCGAAGCACGCAGGGGGCGGAGCCTCCTAGTATTTAATAAATAAAAGTTAAGTACATTTAACATACGATTATTTATAATATTTACTTACTTAAACTTTTACGATTCCCCAAAGAGGGCTGCCAGTGGAACCTGATTTAATACGTGGGAGCCTGTGGGGGCAATGTGGCGTTTATCGCGAAATTAAGTTCTATTTGTTTCCTTCATTTATCATTATGCATATAAATCCATCACTACGTTATTTATTTGGCTATTGTTATACATTAAATTTAAAACTTCTTTATATTGATTCTGCAATGCAACTGTAGAAGAGTACAACTGACTCTTTTTCAAAGTTTCTTAATAGTAATATCGACGTCGATATTTTTTTTGCACAAAGTACATCTATTTCCCTTAATTTATTTGAGTTTGGAAATGATCTCTGTGTCATATTTGGTTACTCTTATCGATAACTACAAGCATCAGAAGAAGCGTCCGTGAAGACAAACTTAGAATAAAAATTGATTTTTACCCGACTACGGGAAAGCAAAAAGGGAGTTTATATCTTTGACCTGTATATTTGTAAGTATGAATGAATGTTCATCTGTTTCCTTCTACCGCCAAAGCCCCTTATCACAATTGACAAATAAGGTAGTTTTGGAGACGTTTTGATAGTTCGCTGGCTATAGGCTATGTAACGCCACCTTGAACATGGAGTCTTCTGAAGCACATAGAATCATGAACTAATTTAATGATGCCGCGTTGGGTATCAAAAAATAGGGCATATTAAAATGGCACATATATTGCTGGATTTCGCAGATTTACTTTGATGGACCTAATTAAGATAAATATTTCTTGTTTAATTCAAAATTTAAATGTTGTTACTTGCCATTAAGCTATAAAATACATAAAGGGTAAGATTTCTCGGTGATCCAGGGCTCCACCTACAAAAAACTCGTATTTGTATTTCACGATAAAGTTGTAATTTCAAAAGTTAAGACAAAATTTAAATGTCCTTTCAAAAAACTGTCATATAACTATTTTTAATGAAGGATTTGACTATATGTAAAGTATGTACTCGTATACGGCAAATTTTGAAATCGTAGCTACGGTGTCTGTTCACCCAAAGAGCGTTAAGAGGCATCTCCAACTCTATTTATATATTCTTGATCAGAAGGAACAGCCGTGTTGATACAGCTACGCATGTCTGTCCGTCTGAAATAATTACTGAACACTGTAAAAATTACAGAGTCAAAATGTCTCTACTGTAAGCGATTATTTTTTTTTTAATTTTGCGAGAGATATCTTAGATGGGTCACGACAGGGGACCCATCAGTCCAAGATTTGGTCATCATCATTATATTTTTATTTTTTAAGCAAGTGAAATATATTCATTAAAGTTTTTTGTTAAAAATTTTTTAAAAATTATACTATAACAAAAATTGTTAATACAAATGTAAGTAATGTAACACAATGTAATGTAACGCTAGATATTAAGGCTAATCACGATTTTGTAATTCAAGACAAAACCTACTGTTATTTTTTGTAACGTAACGCCATGCTTATATCTTTTAATCGATTAGTCGATTGTCGTAATTTTTTCTTCTTCGAAATTTGTATATTTTCCTTTTTTTGGCATATCTTGTAATACAAACGTAATATCACGCTAAAATGAAAATGGCTATATCATGAATTTTAAATTTGTATGATAGTTTTGAATTTCAATGTCGATATAAAAATGCAGTTTATCGTTATAGTTAGACATATCGGAAAAACTATACAAGTTTATATATACTATACTGTATACTGTGTATACACCTAGTGTTGGTGAGAGTAATCACATTTTCACCGCCACTCTCACCAAGCAGTGCAAGCTATTTTATTAGTGCCCTACTGGTAAAATAGAAAAACTGGTTTGAGGCGGCAACTCACGTCCTTAAACTATAATAATAGACTGTATTGTTAAACAAACAAGTCGATATCGAAAGTCTACCACGCAATCGAACACCTTTGCTTTAGTATTTGCGATACTTGGTATTTGAACTGCTTGGTGTTGTGCAAACTGCTTGTTAAGCCATAAGAAGCTTTGTATCCGTTCGGCTTAAAATAAAATAGTACAGAATTAGTTTTATCTTTTATATTATTTTTTTATTTCTCATTTTTTTTTTAGTTGTGTGTTATTATTTATAACTATAACTAAGCACACTTAAAGGCTACTCACAATTTTTGTTCCGTTTCCAAACTTATTTTTGTTTTCAATTAGAGATATATAGTAGAGATAGAGACAGCGAATTTTGCTTAGATTTATAAAAAATCTATATTTACATTTAATATTAGGCAATTTTCTCTTATTGATATTATTAGGATGCTCTGTCAGTTGTTGTTGTTGTTTTTTTATTGTATGCTTAAATTTATAACAAATAGTTGAAATATTTATACAATTTATGCACGTGCTTGTAAACATAGTACAACCTTTAGTTTGATTTTATTGTATTGGATGCTGTGTGGATACAGGTTAAGTAATACAAAAAAAAAACAAAATCAATTAAAACTATTAATTAAAGTTGCCTTAAAAATTGTAGAACCAAAGCTGTGCACTATTTTTTTTTTTTTTTTTGAACTTTTTGCTGTTCCTATATAGATTTCTAATGCATGTATACACCATATTTGCATTGCTTAATACTAGAAAAACTAAATCTAGAACTAATCAACAAATAAGCGTGTGTTTCTAACTCGTAATATTTTATTTTGAATACAATGTATTCGCGACCTATCCATCGATGATCGATTCGAATATTATAATCAAAAGCGGCAAACGTGTTTGTTACAATATATTTCTATTTAATATTTAATTATTTTGTTTAGTTTAGATTTTAAATTTATAATCGTTTTGGTTTTGGTTTTGGTTAGGTGTGTGCGAATTATCAGCAAAAGGTTCAATAGTTCTCTTACATCTCATACGCTCTCCAGATCTCTTTCTATGTATAGTATAGTTCCATGCATGACATACATATATATTATAATACAACGATCGATTTACATTGTTACTGATAGATAGATATATGTACTATGTTACACTTAACAAGAACTTAAACTTAATTTTAAAGTTTATTGTCACAATTTAAACGAAATGATAAAAAAAAAATGAAAACTAAACTCATGATATTATGAGGAACGTGGGCGATAAATAAATGCTTGAAAATACCTTAACTAGTATCTCTGTCTAGAAGCACTTTGAAGCTCCTTGGAAGATTTCTTCTCAATTGGCCACTTGTTGTGGTGGTTGCTGTGTAAAGCGATTTGGTGGCCACTGTGCATGCGAGGAACGATGTTGCTGCAGTTGGGTCTGATGCTGCTGCTGCTGCTGTAGCTGCTGATGAAGACTGCTGGGTAGAGTGTCTCGGGAGGAGGCTGCTGCCAGCTGACGTCAGAGATAAAATTCTGGCGAACTTTGGCTATCTGTGCCACTGTTTCCAGTGGCGGCAGCACGCTGCAGACGCTGAGCCAACGCATCACGCTCCTGGCACACACGCGAGTACTCCACCTTAAGTCTATGCAAATCCTGATTCAGCTGACGATTGGTCTTCTCCAGCTCATGACGCTGATGCAGACGCTTAGAACGACAATTCTGCGCATAACCGCGATTCTTAAGCGTGCGACGCTTCTGCTTCAGACGCACTACTTCCTCGCGTGGACAGCCATGCAAACGTTTGTTCAACTCCCGCACTGTTAGTGTGGTCAACATGTCATCATTGAGGCAGTCCTCCAGCGTGGCATTGCTATAGGCGCCGGAGCAGGTGCGCGGCGAGTTATTGGAGGAACGTGTGGAACACACAGACATGGGTCGGCATATGGGCTGATGCGCCACGCTGTTCTCAGTGATGCCACAAGTGAAGTTGAGCGTTGGTGGGTTGCCGCTGGAGCCGCTGCTGCTGCTGCTGCCTGCGCTGCCGCCCGCTTGTGTGGGCGTGGGTGTGGTCACATAGTGTGCCGTATGCATGTTCAGTGGTGTCAGTGCGTGCTCCAGGCTGTGAAAATGATGATGATGATGCTGCGCCTGCATGTGGAACTGTGTATGATGATTATGGCTTTGTATAAACGCATGTCCATGATGATGTGCCGCAGCTGCTGCGGCTGCCGCTGGATGCATGACATACTCCCGCTGGCGCTCCCATTCCTCGGCCTCTTCCTGCGAGCCGGGACAAGCAAGTGGACGTAAATCCAAAGGCTGTGGCTCAGCGCGCATGGAGTTGGGCAGCCACATCATCTCCTGCGTGAGGCCAGCGCTAGCAACCGTAGCGTTTGGTGTGCGTGCATGGGAGGGGTGATAATGGTGAGCGGCTGCCGCCGCACTCTGTGCGGGACAGCTGCTGCTACCTGTGGGTGAGCCAACGACCGGTGGAGTCTCGGGCGGTGTGGAGGGCACACCGCCGGGCATGGCGGAGGTTGTGTTTACCAGTATGGCCTGGCCGGCCATGGGTCCATGTGTGTAGAGCTCTGGTGGTGGTGACAGTGGGTGCAGTCGGCGATCATCCATATGCCATTGACCGGTAAAGGGTCGCATCTTAATGAGTGGCGATGCATCGGCAACAGCTTCGGGTACGTTTACGGATACGACGGGCAGCGGTAAAGGTTGGGTTTCATCATCCGCTGTAACCGGCGGCTCACCATGCACCGTCGTCCATTTACCCGTTGAGCTAGTCGGCTGCAGTGGACTGTGATCCTCGCGCTTAACACCAACGGTCGTGCCCGGCGTGGCGCCATCTTCTAGATGTTCCAGCACAAATTCCTGCACATACGTATCGGCAAGGTTGGGATCTTCCATTTTCATTGGAGCGCGTTAGATTTTTGCATGCAACGGCGGCAAGCAGTTAATGACTCGGTTTTTTATAGGGGGCTCTGAGATTTAGTAATCGTAAATTAGTAAAGGTCTGGTCAGGGGCTCAATCACACACTCACTAGCACTAGCTCAAGGATTGATTTGCTGTTTGATTGATTTTTATTATATATACTCTCAGCTTATAGTTTTCACAAAACACACTCTCTCTTTTTCTTGTGCTTTATATTTATACTCTTTTTATCGCTTTTGATTTTGGATTTTCAATTTTATTTGAATTTTTTATGAAATTCTCTGCGTTTGGCGCGCCCGCATTGCCGCTCACTGCGTCCAATTTCAAAGAGTTAACGGTTACGACTGACTGAAGGGTGGCCCTGGCCGTTATTCAGCCGCAGAATGGCCGCACAATTTTATATGTATGGAAGCGCTGCTTCTGCTTCATCTTCTGCTGCTGCGCCAACTTTCGTGGCGACGACGACGGCGACAGAAGCAGCTCCACGTTGGCAGTTGGCAGCTTGAACGCCATTCGTTGGCTCGTTGTCTATGCGTCTCTCCTTCGTTCACGAAGCTACCGCTCTGTATATGTGTGAGCATGTGCATGTGTGTGTGTGTGCACTGGAAAGCTTACACTTGTCAACAGCAACAGCCACAGCCACAAGAACAATAACAACAACTGATGGCACCCTTTGCCTTTGGCTTTGCCGGCTGTGACTTTGCTCTCATTGCGGCAAACGAAAATAAAAGCTTCTCTTCTAGTTGAGCACAGTGGGACGCAACATAGCCAAAAGGGCTTAAAGTTGTACAATTATAGAATAAAAACTAGATTTTTTTTAAGCGTATTTGTTTACAAGGCAATCAGATGACCATAAAACTTTAACTTTTAAACTTTTAACACTTTAAAACTGTGTAATTTCGCAAAGGCTATCACTATTTGTTAGAAAAAAAGAATATAATGTATTGATTCAATATTATGTGTGCCCTAATTTAATTCAACTTTGGGAAAAAAAAAAATTCGAAATTTTTCAAACTATTTATTTATTTATTTGGATTTGGTTTGGATGATCCAAACCGTCTTGCAAGATCTCTAACCCGCGTTTGCAGCCACAGCCGACTGCAGCGCAACGACTTTCCAGCCCAGCGACATTTTTATACCCTGTACCGTATGGTACAAAGGGTATATGTATTGTGTTTGTGCAAGCCGAAAATGTATGTAACGTACAGAAGGAGAAGTCGGAGACCCCCCAAAGTTACCTAAAGTATGATCAGAGTGACTAGAGAAGTCGATATACCCATGTCCGTCTGTCCGTCTGACCGTCTGTCCGTCTGTCCGTATGAACGCCTAGATCTCAGAGATGATAAGTGCTAGAGCAACCAAACTTTCAGATAAGATCCCTTATTAATCCATAGGAGACAAGTTTATTTTATTTTTTTGATATCGGGACTACATTATATAGCTCCCATAGGGGTGTTTCAGAGGACCTCGAAAAAAAGCAAAAGTTTTAGATGAAAATTCGTTTGCTTATGAAGATATCATAACCAAATTTGGCAATCGGAAGTTTTTTAGAAACCCCCAGCACTGTACCAAATTTTATCAAAATCGGTTGACTATATCATATAGGTCCCATAGGACCAATCGGTCAAAAAAACGTTTTTTGCACAAAATTCGTTGTGTTTCGTTTGTTTGTGAAGATATTGTAACCAAATTTGGCACTCAGAAGTTTTTTAGAGATCACTGTACCAAATTTGATTATAATCGGTTAACTATATCATATAGCTCCCATAGGAAGAATCGGTCAAAAAAACGTATTTTGAACAAAAATCTTTGTGATTCGTTTATTTGGCAAAGAAATATCTTTTGGAGTTTGTAAGCAATATATCGGACTTGATTGCAATGTGGTGGTACAGGGTATCCCAAAGTCGTCCGCGCCCGACCTTAACGTACGCCATCTTTCTTTTTACATTAATAATATTCACAATAAATTGTAAAGTAAATTAGAATAAGATTTAATTAATTGTTGTTAGTCCCTTAAGAAAAAAGTAGACATTTAATAAACAAACAAATAAATTGAAAAAAAAAATTTCTGAAAGTTTTTTTCAAAAAATTTGAAGTAAATTGCTCACACATAATATTGAACCAATAATTGATTTTATGTTTTTGCTGTTTTTCATAAATCTCTCCTTTTACGAGATTGATATGCAGGTGGACATCTGAGTACCACTGTGCGCACAGCGCTCTGAAGCATAGAAAGCTTTGCCATTGCTCTCTATTCATAAGCTTCGGCTTTGCGATTGACTTCTTCTCCGTCTTCTTCTTTGTGCTTTATGCTTTATGCTCGATGCTATTATGTTGGTGGTTGTTGTAGTTTGTTTGTTGTTGTTGTTGCTGCTGCCGCTCTTCAAGCTTCAAGAGGCGTTTTTCAATTGCCATAGAGCGCATAAAAAATGGCTCAAATGCGCACCTTATGCTGCCAGGGCTCCGCCCATTTTCGGTTTTTGGCTTTATTGCTCTCTGGTCGTATGTGTGTGTGCGTGAATGTGTTTGTGTCTGTGCGCATATTTATGAGCAGCTAGCATGGATTCCTATGTAAGCAGCTGAGTGTATATAAAAGCTTAAGCTTTCCAGTTACTGGCCGTTATTTGGTTGGCGCGCTCACATTGGAAGTCATGGTCCAGCTTCCTGTGGGGTATCGCTATGTACATATGTATATGAGTCTGTGTAGATGTATTAAAGGACTGTCGGTCTATGCATCCATTGTTCCATTTTCCAGCGCATAAGTCAATGAAAGATATTTTAGCGTTGATAAGCTGCTCGATTTGTTTTGCTCGTATATAAAACTTTCTATATATAGCTAGCCCCGGTCTTTTTATGTGTTTGGTTTGGTTTGTGTAAAGGATTTTGGTTGCACAGGTGCATGATGCTGATACAGCAAAAATTCTGACTGCTCGGACCCCTGAACTACTAGAATCCTGGACATGAATGTTGAACATTTTCTTTTTTTTTCTTGTCTTTTGTTTAATTTAATTTGATTTTTGTACAAATGTTTTGGCTGGCCAACTCACGCAATTTTATGATGTAATGTGTTGTTGCAGGGAATATACACATACATACATAGAAGTTAATACATATGTATAGATTTGATTTAGTAACTTTGTTATATTCTGTTTGGCATATTGTGCAACAAGTTTTGAGAAAGCATTAGAAGTGGACAAGGAATTGTAATGTCAAGTAATAAGCAATATGTTAAAGTTTTCTAGTTTATAAATTATTAATTCAAAGTGTGTTCCGAATCGGTGCACTTAGGTACTGCAGAATGACAGAGAAGATCGATCGTAGGGATTTCTCTGCGGAATTTTTAGTTTTATCCACTTTTTATAATCATAATTCCACGTCGAGCTCTGATTTTATATCCTTCCCAACGATATAGTTGTTTGAGGAGTGTGCAGGCTAAATAGGAGTACTTCATAGGAGTAGTTTTCCAAAAAAAATAATACAAGGACTAAAATTAGTTGTTCTAGTCAAGATTGGGGTTCTTCCCCTCTTATGTCATTCCCTGCTTTTGCGCCGATTTTCTGTAGCACCTTAATTACATATTAAATATTATTTTTGGTCCTACATCTAGGTTTCTCTAAATACCAAAGTTTTATAAGAGTTTATATTAAATAATCATAATATATAAATCAGCAGCCAAGATAGCTTTTTGTGAAGTACAGGTAAGTATATGACTTAGTATTAATTTCTGTAGAATTATATTCCAAAATAAGGCAATCATATACAATGTAATAATAATGTAAAAGCAATTAAATAAATTGATTACTTTTTACATAACGTTAAACGTTCGATGAAAAACCAACGGAACAATAAAAGTATTAGTAATTTTTTTTATGTTTATTTAAAGCTTCGTCAGCTTTGTTTCCAATATCCATGTTCGGTAAATACTTATTTCTTTATCGTCAGCTTTTCACGCAAATTTTTAGGCTTAATATTGCATCTGAGACTCAAATATCTTTTCCGCACTCTTGACTTGACAGCAGAACATTTTTAAAATTTTGAATGAAAATTTTTTTTAAATGATAAATCTTTAAAAACCGTTTAATTAAACTGAGACCATCAAAATAAAATTTTTTTCTTTATCACCCTATGAAATTATACAAAATATAATTTTTCTAATTAAAGTCACATATATTGACTTCACAATTATATATCCTAGCCTAAGTTTGAGCCTCCTCAGAATTTTATTAAGATACAGATAATCCAGACCAAAATTGGAAAATAATTAAAAAAATTTATTTAATTAAAAAAAAAAATACGGTTTATTGGAATTGGACCATATTTCACAGAGAGGTAGATATGAGCTCCAGATACATGGAAAACATGGATACATCAAAAATGCCAAAAATATTTATTTATTTATTTATTTTATTTGAGGGTACAACTAAGTTCAGTTGACCTTATAATATAAAAAAAGTATAATTTATTTAGAAAAGAAAATAGAGCAAGGAAATTGATATGAACTAATCCGCGTCTCTAGCCTGGGTGTACTTTTTAATGATATGCACCAACTCACATCAAGAACTGGCCAGACACTTGGATTTACAATATAAAAGTTGAAACAAGGAAGCAAGATAAAAATTAAACATTATATCACAAAAAGAGCCAATGGATCACCGTTGACCAAGTGGGTGACTCATAATATAGGATTGGTCAAGGATGCTCGAAGTGGCAAGTCAAGGTGACTTAAGATAGAAGAAGTGATAGATTGAATAGACCGTTCGAAAGAGAGGAAATTGTAAAAGTTATTATAGTTAGAGCATAAGACACGGAAAGGGTCGTGCAAAGCATAATTAGATCTACAAAATTGTAAGGCTAAGGGTCGAAAATTACGAGTTACTCTGGATGGTATGACAAGAGTAACTTTGCTAAGAAGTACATTGGAATCGATAAGACCGAGTAGCAGTTTATGCAAGAATAAAACGCCGTGGCATGTTCTGCGATGATTTAAGGAAGGCAACTTTATAAGGCGAAGTCTATCCGAATATGGCGGCAGTCGGATATTTGGGTCCCAGTTTAAGCCACGAAGTGCAAAAAGGAGAAATTGCTTTTGTACGGACTCAATCATGTCCTGATAAAGGTGGTATTGAGGGCTCCAAACGCAGGAACAATATTCCAAAATTGGACGGACAAGAGAAATATAAAGAAGTTTGGTTGTGTAAGGGTCGTTAAACTCTTTAGACCAACGCTTAATAAAAGCAAGAACACCTCTAGCTTTATTCACGATGTTGCAAATATGATTATTAAATTTAAGGTTATGATTAAACAAAACACCAAGGTCAGACACACTCTCGATGCGTTCTAAGGTAGAAGATTCTAAAGAGTAAGCAGCCAAATAAGGAGCAGAACGATAAAATGTCAAAACGTTACATTTTGTCTTGTTGAGAAAGAGTTGGTTGATATTGCACCAAGATTGCATATTATCAATATCATGCTGAAGAAGTAAGTATTTAATATTATCGGAGTAGGACATACAGAGTTTAACATCATCCGCATACATAAGAATGTGAGAAGATGAGATTACTTGAGGGAGATCATTTAAAAATAAGTTAAAAAGAAGAGGGCCTAGATGGCTACCTTGAGGTACCCCTGACGTGACATTAATTTCTGTAAATTCGCAACCTTTGAAAACTACCTTCTGGACTCGGTTGGATAAATAGGAAGATATCCAATTTAAAAGACAAGAAGGAAACCCCAGACGCGACAGTTTAACAAGGAGAAGACTATGGTTTACCGAGTCAAATGCTTTGCTAAAGTCAGTATAAATCACATCAGTTTGTTTTTTTTCCGTAAAACCAAGATTAATAAGAGACGAAAGTTCTAAAAGGTTAGTAGAAGTGGACCGACGTTTTACAAACCCATGTTGGGAATCCGACTTTAAAGAACGACAGTAGTGTTGCAATTGTGAAGTTACAATCCTTTCAAAAACTTTTGGAATTGATGAAAGCTTGGCAATACCGCGGTAGTTCTCAATGTTGGACTTGGAACCTTTTTTATGAATAGGGATAATGAAGGATTCATTCCAGATGGCCGGAAGATAAGAATATTTTAATGAAGTGCGGAAAAGAACAGATTATGGCGTAGAAAGAGAGTGACCACAATGCTTTAAGACGCAACTAGGAATGGCATCGTGGCCAGGGGAGAAGGATGATTTAATGGACAGAAGGGATTGCAAAACGTCGGTTTCAAAGATTTCTGGATAAGCAATAAGTTTTGAATGTGGTAGGTTATAGGGATATTTAAGGTCGATGCTATTAGGGTTGGCAGATTAGGTAGTTTGAAAAAATTTCGCAAACAGGTCGGCGATTTCTGAATTGTTAGTAGAGCTTACATTTTTGAAATATAGCGATGCAGGAAATAAGGAAGATTTACGTTTAGAATTAACAAAAGAAAAACATTTTTTAGGATCACTGCACTATTGTAGCAAATTCTATTTAGAAGAACGAACTTGCTGCGTAAAATAGAAAACTTATAAAAGTCAACAGGAGATCCAGATTTCTTAAATTTTTTTTTAAAAGAAGACTTGCGGTTTTTTAAAGAGGACAGACTAGCAGTAAACCAAGGCGGCTTTAAAGAAGGAGCCGGGACAGAATAAGGGACAAAGAGATCAAAAGCAGCGTTTAAAACCCGATAGAGATTGGAAATGGAAAGTTCAAAGTCCTCAGTAGACAACAAAGGCAACCAGTTAATTTCGGACAAAAATTTATTAAGACCGACAAAATTAGACTTGCGAAAGCAGCGATACCGAGGAGCATGATCATGAGGCTGATTTCGGTAGGGACCATTAAATTTTAAGGTGATTTGTAATGTCGGATGGTACGGATCCTCGGGTACGGAGAGCGGACATGCTGGTCACGTAATTTGGGTATGGCCCCTAATATGTGTAGACTCATATTCAAAAGTCATTTTGTCAAATTTTTGACTTTCTTTCTGGGGGACTTTTGGCCGAAATCTGTCCACGCTGGCCCATTGTGCGCTGTACCTAAATGTAGGAAAACGAAACTTAATCAGAAGATGCTCAATTTATATCATTTATGTTTTTGATATTGTCCCTCTTGCCCATAAAAAATTTTTAGATTACGCTGAAGCAAAAAATACGCCTTACTTTAAGGTACAGGATATAAAGGCGTGTAGGCGTGATAATTTCAAGCCGATCCCGCGTTTGATAGAAGATGGGCTTTGTAGATCTGTCTCTAGATAAGATAGTTCGCTAAAATATAATTAATTAATTATTAATAATTTCCCGACTTTATTACTTATCCCATTATGCCACTTCTTAAAAATCAAGCCAAACGTCCCCGAAGAATCGTTCATACAGACGGATAGACAGACAGACTCTGGGGGTGCCCAGCATCTCCTTTTCTATGTTACATACAGGATATAGATTTTAAGATAAGTTTAAAAGGACTAGCCTCTAGACCTCTAAAACTGAATACGGACTATAATTTTTGAACATTTTCTTCTTGGTCCTAAAAACCCAACAGATTTTCTATACTTAAGCTAGATCAAAATGAATTACAACCATCCTGCCTTCAGATTTACTTTTGCAGAGTGTAAATAATTTAATTTAGAATCGTTTTTGAGAAACTGCCAAGCCCGTGGTAGCCAAAAAGATTCGATCCAAAAATTCGAAGAAAATTAAGCTTTAAGTTTGATGTACATCAATGCCTCAACGTTAAAAAAATTATGCAATAATAATAATATTAAATATTATAAAAAGAAATAAATAATTTTACACACAACTTGAAGGCATTTTTTGGGTTTTGGTCCTCGGGATTACCTACCTTCAGACACTCCGGAAGGTATGTCAGCTCAAAAGATAAATTATACGCCAAACTGATAAAGTAAATTTGTTCAAACATAATGTTGCTTTTAAATACATTATTCTATTATTTATACTTTTCTAAAAGGTGGGATGTAATGTAACAAATTATATTTAAATAAAGAATTTGTTCTCCTCCTGTTTTACATGCCACATAAAACACAAACTTGGGCTGTAAATACATATAGTATATATATCTTAATATGCTTACTGAACTGAATTTAATAAATTTCAAAACCTTAAGTATGGCTTTAAATCATTTTAAATAAAAATATTTGTATTCCGATTAGAATTCCAATCTAAGTTGCAACTCTCTTTTTTATCTCTATATCTAAATGTTGCCTTTAACATACAAATTTGGCCACCATGGACATCCAAAAGCCCCATTTTCAATCCGTTTAGAAATATTAAAAAAATACTTATTTATACGGAAAACCCGAAGGCACTCCCGCTTTGGCCAACTAAGCTTGTTTAGCTTTGCAAGCCACAATACTGACCACAAAACTTTCGCCACGGCATTGACTCCCACCCCCCAGCTGCCATATCAGTTTGTGTCACCATCATGGTACTATAGAGGCCTAACCAAAGCCACAAAAATAAAGCGGGAAACAAAAGAAAAACCTTCCCAACCAGCAGGAAACATAAAACAAAATCAAATCAACTGCCGCCTCGAATTGTTACGACGAGTTCGAAGAGTTCTGCCCAAGTCGGTTAAGGGGCGTCTCATCTCCCGTAGGGGTTGATGCCAGATGATTCTATTTCTGTTGGTATTGCCGCAGCAATCGAAGCTTGTAAAAATTAAATTGAACACAATCGAATTATCCTGTGCATGCTCCATTTGTTTTTTTGTTTTGTCTTGATTTGGAAGCGTGTACGGGGGGTTTTCAGAGGGGTCGCAAATCTCAGCTCTTTCTGATTTACTACAAAAAAAACAAAAACGTGTAGTTGTTTTTTTTTTCTTTAAAATTATGCATATAAAATTGAGGCTGGCCAAAAGTCAATATATGTACAAGGAACAGACAACAGCACTTAAGTATATTAAAAAAAAACACACACACAAGCAAAAGGGTTAAAGGTGTGCAAATATTTACACGTGGCCAATTAAAATAATAATCAACGCATCCAACAGAGACCGACTGAACTCCGTCCAGAGCAATATGGCTTAAAATGCCAGCTTGGCAAGGATTCCAAGGGCAGAGTTGAACCTGTGTGGTAGTGAAGCAACGGATGGAAGACAAAGGCAAGTTTGCCATTTGCCAGCGCAAAGTTTGCCAGTACTATTTGCATTTAACCCTCATGCCTAAAAGTACACTGCAAAAAATTGAAAATCTCTTTTTTAAGCCAAGATTTTTACTAAAACTAATGGAATTTGAAAATCAGATTTCAAAAGCCCGAAAATTCTTGGTTCTTCACACTGCGTTGGAACTCTTGAATATTAAATAGTTCTTGAATATATATTATCCTACGGGAGACAAATTTAGTTTATTTTTCGATATCGGGGTTATATTACATAGCTCCCATAGGGGTGTATCAGAGGACCTCGAAAAAAACCAGAAAGTTTTAGATAAATAATTCGTGTGTTTATGAAGATATCGTAACCAAATTTGGTACTCGGAAGTTTTTTTAGTGTACCAAGAAGCACTGTACCAAATTTTATCAAAATCGGATGACTATATCATATAGCCCCCATAGGACCAATTTGTCCAAAAAACGTGTTTGGTTCAAAATTCGACTGTTTTTTTGTTTGTTTATAAAAATATCGCATCCAAATTTGGCAATGAAATATCTTTTGGAGCTCGTAAGCAATATATCGGATTTGAATGAAATGTGGGGACTTTAGCGTACGCCATCCTTTTAAAAGTATTTGTCTCTATTTTTTGCCATCTTTCTGGCAACATTTTGGAAAAACTTTTTTATAAAGCAAAGTTCTGCTTAAACAGACCATATGACATCGGCCGAAACAAGTGATAGTCGGATGGGACAATATTTGGGGAAAGGAATAGGACTTTCCTATTAAGTGTTTCCAAATAGGCTTTCTTCAATGTCTCTCAGCTTCAGTTTATATGTAAATTTTTGAATTAGTTCAAAATTTAATTTTCGTAGTTTCAAAAAGGACGAACAAACTATAGAAATTTTGGGTATTTTTGTAAACAGTGCATAAATTTGCACTCGCAATAAAAATTGAATTTCAGAAATCGAGAAAAGTTGACGAAACCACAATTGTTTCCGAACAATAATATATATTACAAATTAATACTTTTAAGGAAAAATTGTTTTTTTTTCATAATGTCCTGTGGCGAAGAGTCCCGGCTAGAACCATTCCAAAAAAATTAAGTTTGTTTTGGGAATCGGACTGGCTGAGAAACTCAAGGGCTAGTAGAAAGCACAATAGATACTTAGGGTCGCAGTGAAGCTTTTCCAACAGCATTATCATTATCAACTAAATAATTTTTCTCAGTGTATGCCTGAATTTTTTTTTTTTTTTTTGGAATTATTTGTCTGGCTCATTTGCAACTAATGCGACGCTTAGCTTTAAATGCTACTCAACTCGACTCGACTCGACTTGTTCTCTTTTTTTTTTGTCTACTGTTTGATTATGCCAACTGATTGTTGTGCACCAAGTTTATTGTTGATTTAGCTTGGATTTTATATATATATGTATATATAAAGAATTCATGTTGTACATATGCATCTGTATATGTATGTATGTATGCAGGCTACAACAAATATTTGCAAACATTTGCGTGCTGCAAGTTGCGCCTCACTGTCGATGTTTCTCTCATCTGTAAGAAGCTTTTCAATTGCAGTTCAATTGATTTTTTGTATCCCGCATATTACACGCGTTGACAATGTTTATTACGCCGGATTAGGCAGCATTAAGAGCACATACACATGCATATAGTTGTTTCTCGTCTGGCATGTGGATGTGATTGATTGTGCACCCTCTCCAGGAGGTTGTCATCCAACCCCTCTGCGAAGGATATCCTTCCTGGCTGCTGGCACTTGAAGTGCACTTTCAACATGAAGTAAATCGTGTTTTATCACAAAATAATTTCTGGTAAATCAACAGAAAATCAATTGACGTTGTCATGCTTCTGGTAATTTACATATATGTACAAATATGTACATATGTATAATATGTTTGGGGCAGCCAGCGGGGCGCCTGTTATATAGGCTATGAAAATTTTCACTCAACATTTGGGAATTATGAGCACAGTGTGTGTGCAAGATGATTCGTAGACAGTTTAAACTTTAAAAGAAAAGAATTTTTTGAAAATTACTGCCTGGTAAAAGGAAGGGATGCTGAGAGTACGGCACAAAGACCGGATTACAGTCCATTTTAGCCTTGCGAACTATTGAATTAAGATATGCATTTCCATACGGCCAGGGTAGACTCAAAAATTAAAAGTTAACCAAGAATATTTTCTTACTTGTATTATTAAAGAGCAAATTTCAAAATTTGAAGCTTCCCTTACCACTTCACTCAGTTTTGTGTGATTCCAAGAACATCTTCTTTTTATCATTCTTTATTATTTTTTTGCACAGGACCACAAAAAGTCGGGCACGGACGACTTTGGGATACCATGTACCTCATTGCAATCAAATCCGATATATTGCTTACGAACTCCAAAAGATAAATTTTTGCCAAATTTGGTTACGATACGATAAAATTTGGTACAGTTCTGAGGAACTCTAAGTACCAAGTACCAAATTTGATAACGATATCTTCATAAACAAACGAAACAGAACGAAGTTTTCACCAAACACGGTTTTTTAACCGATCGGTCCTACGGTAGCTATATGATATAGTCAACCGATTTTGATCAAATTGGGTACATTGCTGGGGATCTCTAAATAACTTTGGTTACGATATCTTCATAAACAAACGAGTTATCCATCTAAAACTTTTGGTTTTTTTCAAGGTCCTCTGAAAACCCTCTATGGGAGTTATGTAATGTAACCCCGATATCAAAAAAATAAAATAAACTTGTCTCCTATAGAATAATAAGGGATCTAATCTGAAAGTTTGGTTGCTCTAGCTCTTAACATCTCTGAGTTCTAGGCGTTCTTACGGACGGACAGACAGAGAGACGGACATACGGACATCGGTATATCGACTTCTCTATTCACCCTGATCATACATTAGGTAACTTTGGGGGTCTCCGACGACTCCTTCTATATGTTACATACATTTTTGGCTTGCACGAACTTAATATAACCTTTGTACCATACGGTTCAGGGTATAAAAATGTGGTATGAACTTTACAAGTGACAGGGCTACCTATATGGATTTCAAAAAGCTGAATCCCAATTCCAGATCCAAAAAAATCCTAACCCAAGTGTTCTTGGTAACCTTTACAAACACCATCGATTTATTTTTTGCAACGATGGACACTGGTATATTCATGTGGTAGTTGAAACTGAATCTAAGGCCCGAGACACCCTAGCACTTCAGACTTCTGAATTTCCACAATTGCTCGGAATTCCAAAAAAAATTCGAGTTCAGAGACCCCAAAAAGCTGTAATTAAATGGTCTGCACTCCGTACTATGTTTTTGCGTGACTTTGTTATATCATAACCGCAAATAATAAACAAGATTTTTTTTGAGACCAATTTTCCGAAGATGTTTTAGATATAAGTCGTTTAAGGGTCAGAAGACTTGCGTGTAGGGTTCTTTTGGACGTCACATTCGGATGCAGTGCCTTAAAAACCCTGTCGCATGTAAAGTTTACGCCAGTTTCATTCTATTCGCAGAAATTTTCGATTTCGTAATCTAATCTATTTGTAAAATAATGCCAATCGTATTTTGGCTTCTATCCTTTTAACCTACTTAACTACTTAACATTACTTGAATCTGAGCACGGATTTTGTTGTATTAAATGGAAATGCTTATAATTTTATTAGGCTTCCCATATAGGCTTAATTCTCAGCCGGTCGAGAGAAAAGTTCGAACTCGGACGAGACTATCGTTCATTCCCGAAGAATTTAAATATTTAATGCTTTTTTGGAGTCTGCAGGTCATTTAGAAATCTCCGGGGCCGCGGCAACCGGGAGCGTTTAATCCAGATGTCGTGGATGTCTAGTCCAGTGGTTTTAAGAAGTAGATGGCAAAGCTATGCTCCGATTTGTTAAGATCGCCATCGTCCCTACCAATACAAAAAATATTGATATCCGAAATTCGGACTGTTGCGTCTATCTACTCTCTAGCAGAGCCATCGTATAAAATTTCTTTTTTTTCAAAAGCTCTAGTCACATCACGCTTTTTGAGAAGAATAAGGACAATATTTTTTTGAAAAAATTTGACACTTTTCTAAGGTATGGTCCTAGTCCAAGATACTCTGAGCTTGCACAACACTCTGTATCACGTTAAGTCTAAATAAGCCCAAGAAGTATTAGTTAATATTAATTGGAATCTTATGATCTTTCCATACATCACACAAGGCAATTCCTCGGTTCCTATAACTTCCATAGGGTTAATTGATCAAGAACGTATACAAACTTGTGGGCCAACTGGGTTAAATGCAGATTTAAAGGAAATCTGAGTAAGCTGGGTACCACATACTAGGTGAGGAGCTTGCGAGACAGATTTCATATTCATTTTCAATACTCGCCCGAACATCAGTTTTGTGCTCTCCATGGTCAACGATTCTTACTTTATTTAATTCCAAATTGAAAGGGTCTAAGAGAGCAGCTCCACTAAAAGATTGTTACTTCCAGCCACTGTCTTATGACTCAATAAACCTTAATCAACAATGATTCGTTTGGCACGCAGTATGTGCTCCGAGGTCCATAGAACTTGTAAAATATTTGCTAGCCATTTATCAACCTACCCGTAGTCCGTAGTCGTTGTGTTAAGTAAACAGTCGCAGTCGGTGTAATCCAAGCCATAACGAGCCACCATTTATACAGTTTACACCTTCAGCTCGAGGCGGCGACCAGCAATGGAAGATGCTCTGTGCCCGGTCAATGAAACGGAAGTCAACACATTGACAGCAAATATTTCAATTATTTGGCTGTCCTTTATTTATGGAATCGAGTGTGTGCGAATCTTTTTTTTTCGAAAGGGTGGGACTATCGAATGTCTTTGTGTTGTTTACAAATCGTTTGCCATAATTTATTTCGATTTAGTTTGTTTTGCTACCAATGAATGATAAATTGTTAGCCCTGATAAGCAGCAGAAGAGAGAAGTTAGTAGCGAGGAGAGGGTTCATTACCCAGCAATTACGAATGACACTCACTTTAAATTGAGGGTTGCAATTGGTGCCAGTGTCACGCTTGGGGTTAAACGAAAGGTCAGGTATACGCTGTCAAATGTCAAGGCATCTTGAGTGACAGACAGTTAGTTGACAGTTGGTGACGCCCTCAAATGTGTTGTATGGATAATATGGTTAATTTGAATGCATAAAGGGTGAGCCCTTAGACGGTAGACTTGTTGATTGTTTTGGTCTTAGTTGGGGGTAGCATAAAAAGGTGAAAGGCAGCAAAGAGCACTGGTTTAAATCCAGTCTTTACTTATGATTTCTTACCTCTTAGTTACTGCTGCGTTCTCTGTTGTACTACGATGTATAAAAATGTACATTGTCTGGGAATACGATATTTTTCTGACACCAAGAAAAGGGACTTTTAAAATTACAATTGCCTTAAGGGCTTACTAGTCTTTTCCCTGCTGCGACATACTACTTATGCGAGGGCAATTTGATAAGTAATCGACTTTTTGAAATTCCTGCATTTTAACTATAAATGATTGCTACATCTTAACTTGAAAATATGAATTTTAAAATAATAGTAGTTAAATATATTATTTTTTATTTAAAAATTCCGCAATTAGTCTTATTTTTATCATTAATTAATTAGTAAAATTATTTGTAAAAAAAATAAAAATAATTTTAAATGAATAATGAATTTAAATATATTTTGAACGTAACTTTGTTTTAATTTGAAATTAACTAAAAAATGTTTGCAGCTATCGATTATCAGATTTATATTGGCCTGCGCGCCATTAACTAAGTTGGCATGACGATGATATTTAAGTTAGACTCTAAAGGCCATACGCAGCATTTTTATATGAAGTTTTGTCATACCGTGCGAAATTTTTGCATGCTGGGCCTTAACTTAGAGTCGTTAGTTGACGGCGTCGTTGTTGTTGTTGTTGTTGTGATGGAATCGAAGAACGTAGTTGTACTGTTTGTTGATTTCAAAAATAAAAAACATTTCTAAGTTCAAGCCGGATTTACATACAGTTTGAACACCTACAGTTATGCAACAGTTTGTTTGCTCTACAATATTTGACACAATTTTATGGTCTGAATTTCAACACCTTTCAGTTGAATCCTAATATGTCCTTGAATGAGAGATCATGAAAATAAAATGTATATGTAGAATATGTAAATGTGTCAAATGTTCTAATACACAACTTGGTTGAAAAGATATTTGAAATACATTTTTATTTTGCGTGATGATTAAAGAATATATTTATGTTAGAATTATTTTAAAATTGCAATGTAAGATTGAGATACGGCTTCTTGTGTTTCATGGCTCCAGGTTTGGCACCTAGCGAATATTTTCTATTGCAAAATCTGAAGAAATGGCTATGCAGAAATAGACTTTTTTATTCAAAAAGCCATACGTTCCATACGATATATTTTTAAAGCGAGAGCAAATATACGTAAATGTGTTTTTTTCTAAATTGAATCGATAAAAAAAATCAAGAATATCGTGCTTAAAACCAAGCGAAATTTTGCGGTCCCAAAAGAGCGCCAAGAGCTAATTCTAGTAAAATTCTTATTTCAAGAGCTTGAAAACAGAAACTCTTAATATGAGAATGATTTTTAGAAGTGCTCTCAAAGAGCATTTCATACTCATTGTGAGAAAGTTTATTCATAATGCTGAGCTAAAGAGTCCTTTAAATTCTAGAGTAAAACCGTCCTGTTTTGAGCAAATTTGAACTTGAATAAAGATTGGCGCTCTTATTCGAAAGCTGCGGGACAGAAAAGGAGTTTAAGATGCGTACGATTTTTCCAGGATACCGAAGTATACGCCGGCTACAAAATTAAAAAAAATAATTTTTGAAACATAGAAACGAATTGGCAAAATAGGTTCAAAAGTATGCGTATTTTAAAATTTTAAAACATTCTTTGATTTTATTAGAAAATATTTATGCCCAGTTCAATCAAGTAAGCTATTTTTTGTACTTACGTATTTTGAATATTTTTTTTGATTCAACCCAAAAAATAGCATGCGCAACCCAAAACGAATTTTTGCATGCACACATTGCCATATCGATTACTAATAGGTGCGACAGTGTTGAAAAAAAATTACCCTCTTAATAAAAGTAGCTAAATCGTGGATAATTTCAATTAATGAAAAATTGAGAAAATGGCAATAAAAGTCCCTTAGCTATTTATCGAAAAGAGTAAATATTAGAGATGGGATACTATCGATAGTGCCACCACTCGATAGTTTAGACTTCGATAATGGAAACTATCGAACAAAGTGAAATATGGCACACAAAAAGGGCACATTCTTTAAATAAATACCATAGAGCAAGTGGGGAAAGTTCTAATACTTACAAAAAGAGTATTTCAAAATATTTAACAGACACGATTTATTCATGACATTGTAAAAAGAGATCCTTTTAAAATTACATCTTAAAAAACCAAAAACTGTCCATTCAACAATTAACAATAAAAAAATTATGATTCAAGTAGGTTGTTTTTGAGCAGAAGACCAACATGTCGACATTTCTGGTTTCAGTCGGGTCCTTATGTCCAAAACTATAAGGCCACTTCTACTGAACATCCATCGTCTCACTTTCAGTAGAAGTGGCAGAAGTGCATAAACATTTGTTGACTAAGTTTTGTAGTCCAACACAGTCGGATCCCTGAGAGTAGAATAATTTTTAGTTACATTTTTTAATTGTTTATACTAAACTTGCAAAAGCTCAATAGATTTGCATTTTGGCTTAAATTTTGACTTGCCAAATAATGTGGAATGTCAAATATTGCTGCTACCTAATTTTTAGAGATCTTTTATCCGGTTTTTTGCATCACGAATTTTATGAAATTCGAAATTTGGGAAGCCAAAGTCGTCTACTATCCGGAAACGTTGGACGTCTGTGGCAATCATTAAGGCTTATGCGACGAATTTTAATAAAAGTTTGAATTACTTAAATAATTTTTTATTGTCCCCATCGGATTTGGTGACTCTAAAAGCGTCAGATGGGCAAAAAGGTTCGACGTGTTAACACTTGTTTTCTATTATTTTTGACATGTTGCCAATTTTTAGTCCGTTGATTTGTCAAAAAAGTTTTTTACATACTTTTTTTACTATCGATATATCGAACAAAACCATCGATAGTATCCGTAAAATGAAATATGAATTGATAGTGCTATGGGAAATTCGGAGCACGGCTGCAAAACTTTGGAAGAACTTAGTTATTTAGATATAGAAAACGCTTTAAACTATATTGCTCAAACAAGTCACATAGAAAATTATATCGCTTCTAAAAAATTCTTAAATTGCAGAATATTGTTTTATAAGTGCGTTTTATAAAAAAAAATAAGTTTGATTGGTGTAACTTTCTGCAAATAGGATAGAGTCAAATTTTTCGAACAACTTGATACTCCTTTCCACTTTGAGAGTTCAACCTAGGATTCTGGTTAAAGAACTTTCTAAATGTAAGAAACAGTTACTTTTTATCTTTTGTCATTTTATAATCCAACGATTTATAAATACTACAACACTAAAGGATGACACACAAATACAAATCTATTGCATATTGTCCATATTAATAAAATACCAATAAATTTATTCGAAATGCCATAAATTATATTCAGCCTTGGACACTCTCTCCCAGGATAAAGTTTACTTTGTGATGTGTGCATGTGTTACCTCTCGCATGTGCGAGAGAGTCCCCAGTCCTCGTTCTTCTCAAGCATGGGGAACTAATAACGGCTTGCCCCCAACGGTATGCTATGTTTTTTTTTGTCTCTGCTACTGTCCCATAAATATTTGCGCAATAAATTTTTTAATCTTGTCGCTTTAATCGCACAAATGACGCTGCTTTTTTTATGCGTACACACACACACAGAAACAAAGTCACACAGTATAGATAATGTGTGAGTGTGTGTGTGTGTGTCTGTAAGTTGCCCCCTTGGCATCAAAATCAATTTCACTATCGTTTGCCAGCAGTTGACCAAAAACGGCAAAGTCAAAGGCAATGGAAAAACTTTTTTACTCATACCCTACAATATCGGGTAGATGATATGTGGATTTTTTGAATGTGTTAGCTATGTGGAACGGTATGTTTGCGACAGATGAAGTCTTGAGATATTTCACAAAAGATATCTGAAAAAAGTAGAAAATCAAAAAAAAATTTTAGGATCACGATTTAATATACAGGTTAACAACACTCCTCGGGAGAGATCGTCACTCCTAGAGAAAGCGTCGCATGTGGCTGCTAGCGGATGCTTCCCAGATATGGGTAGCAGGAGGGAAAACAAATACCTCCAGCGGCCCAACAGCCCGGAGAATTAAACTTCGTTGCCAAATCTTCGTCAGGCTCGCCACTTCATTCATTCCAGCGGAATTAAAGTTGTCGGCGGAGGAACCATAATTGGTCAACGGCGCACTTCTAGCTTCTCTTGACCCTACCACCGTGAGCAGATTAAATACTGGCACAAGTACCTAGAATTCTGGAGGCCTGTCTGCAGGCTCTAGCTGGCATTCCGAGCAGCAGAATCGGATGCGGTAGCACAATCAGCCGCCCATTTTAAAGCATTTGATTACTGAATCCTTATGGCCCTATATTCCTCACAGTAGTAAAAGGAATAAATATATATATATATATTTGAAAAACTTAATTTATAATAAATATAATTTAAATTTCATCGTCGGTATTAGATGCGCAATGGAGCGTAATATTAGCCCAACAGTTAGATAAGCCGTCAAACTGTTGCTAATGATATTTTGCATATATTTTCTTCACAAATCTGTGAAAGCAAATTATTAAGGCAGAAATGTAGAAGTGCCCGACTAAAGGCGTTAGCAACCCTTACAATAATGCAACATTGGATTGTTATTGGAATGTCTTATAAAGGGTGATCCAATAATAGCATCCTGACTTTTTTTAGACAAAACACATTATAATTAAGGAAAATGTTTATTTAGGTCGTTAGTTTGGTTCACGCCATGTAATGTTTAAAGATAATTTCCATCAAATTTTGCTCACGACTAAATGGTTCATTCTGAGAGTCCAATTTTCGGCCACTCTGTTGCTTGCTTCCAATTCTGTAATCGCTTTAGGTTTATCGACGTAAACAAGAGATTTCACATATCCCCACAAAAAGTGATCTCGGAGGCCAATAAACAGAAACTCTTCTTGAGATTATGTTTTTCTGATTGTATGGCATGTAGCGCCAACCGATTGAGACCATAAATCAGCTACAACAATATCTTGAATTTTTGGATCAACTTGAAGCTGTTGCAAGTTCCATAAGCCGAAATTAAAACGTAAACCAAGTTCACGCGCCGTCAATTCCTGAGCGAGCTGTAATTTATACGTTTTTAAACCAAGATCACGCTTCAGAGATACCCAAAGCTTGAGGGCGGAAAAAAGTTGATTAATTACGGTCTTCGCGAATACTCTCTGCTATTGCAGCAATATTTATATTAATACGAGCTGTACGCATGATCTAACAATTAAAGTCACACAAAAAAAGAGAGCGCTGGTTCAACTTTTGTATGGAAGCTATAGCTTATGATATAGTGGACCAATTTTGATCAAACTTCACACAAATGTTTAGACTAATATAAAACACACAAAAACAACTAAATACATGATAAACATTTTTTTTAAACATGGTCACCAAATTTTTGTTGTATTTTGTTTTAGACCAAACATATGTGTGAAGTTTGATAAAAATTGATCCACTATTTTACATAGCTACCATAAAAATATTGAACCAGTTTCCTGCACAGCCAAACTCGCGCACTTCTTTGCGACACCTTGTAAAATTCATTGCACCATTGGCTGTACGCATACTTGATGGATGAATGTCTAATAGTGTAAAATTGGTTCGTAATTTGGTCACTGATTTTTTAAATAAGTTTCGACAATTAGTAAACGTTGTTCGGGCTTCAGTCTGTTAATGATGAAATGTCAATGAAACCTCTAAAACTGAGCTCAACTTATTATGACAAATTCTATGAAGAATTGTCGGTAACTCTTTTAGCTAGGAAATAAAACACTTTTTATGCATTTTTCGATATTGAAGCGGAATATCAGATCTGCACCCAGAAAATCAATCGATGTCTAGAGTAAATCATTCTATACAGATTTACAATGTATTTGAGTGTATTCCCTGGTCGACTTGGTCGATATAGCCAACTACTTTTATTATTTGTTTGTATGCTGCTGGCACAAGCCGGCGCGACAGTTCGCACAACTTCCTGTTCTGGGATTAGGGTGACGGGGGAAGTCGTTTTCAATAAAAAAAAAAATATATATCAAACATATTTGTAACGGTCAAAAGGAAACACACACATACACTCACAAGGACACACACAACTGCAGCTGAGTGCAAAAATATTTATGGGACTGGCTGCATTTTATGCGTAGTCCAACACTCAATTACCATAAAGCCAAATCACATCCAGAATTGTTGCTGTCTCCCCCCGCAAGTACCTAGCGTTTTTTGCATATAAAACACATAAAACGAACATGTCTATGGCTACTTGCCCGCGAGTGTCTTGACCGGAACAAATTTCCATATGTGCTCGTTTCCTTATTTGATTTGGTTTTACTTTTTGGCTGGGTTACACTCCTATTATAAGAAGTGGAAAAGTCGTTGGGATTTGATTTTGGTTTATTGATTTGTCTTGTTACGATGTGTGTGACAAAATGTGCGAAACGTTAAATTTTATGTCAGCCCTAACCTCAAATGATTGTGTCTAACCTCAAATAATGAAACATTGACACTTTGAAAAAACTGCTTTTTATTATGTAAATTATATTGAGTTGTATTAGGTATGAGTTAAAAATTGTTGTGGAAATACAAATCTAAAATTTTTTTCCAAAATTAGTCATAACTAAGGTATGAAAATCGTAGAAAGCAAGTTTACTTTTACTGCGATGATGCCATTCGATCTTTTGGTCTGTGTGATTACACTACACAGTTGAAATTTTTAAAAATAAAGGTGGAGGATTTTTTTTTCTTAAGGCAGATAAGCAGTTCGAAAAATAGTAACCAGCCCACTTTTATTTAGTATAAATTTATTAAAGAACAAGAAAGTTCAGAATACATAACTTACACCCCCTTCTGGTGTTAAAAAAGTTGACCAACGATGATGGGACAAGGCTGGGCAGGATGTTACAGCGTGGTGAATATCTATGTCGGTGTTGCTACATGAGGGCAGATGTTGCTGAGGGTTGGGTTTAAATAGTGGGCATAGTCGAGTTGGATTCTAGTATGCTTAGGTTGATCAAATCTAGATATAGGTAGATATAGAATTAAAGATCTTGAGCTCATAAGTTGCAGCTTTAATAGCTGAGCCTGGATTATTAAAAAGGATTTAAATTTATAGCTAAGGTTGTTGGTTTTAAAATTAAGGAAAAGTGTTTGGAAAACTTCTGATAAGTTAATTTTTTTATTGTAGAGTAAAAGAATAAGTCTATAGATTCTGATATTTTATCAATAGTGCTGGGGTGCTTATGTACTATTTTGTCAGATCTTCGCTGTTATTCAGGTTAATAAGAACTTTGCATGTTTTTTGTCCCGAATGGAACATAGGGCCACATGGGGTGTAAGGGGGTTTTAGAAGTCTGAGGAAGCAGCTATCAGCTTACTATAACCTCAATTCCTACTCTCGCCTCCACGTGGTACACCCTGGTAACCCGAGCAACCATAGCTGAATACGAACCCGCGTGGGAGGCATGGTCGGGGATAACGAGAGGGGAAGCCCAAGAAGGGGTCTACTTTGACATATAAAATTTAAAGGAAGTTCACAGCGAGCGGCTGCAAAAGGCGTCTGTTCTTCAAGTTAGAAGCGGCCTCATGTTATAGAGTATCTGGTCATCTTACTCGTGGAGCTCAACAGATCTTCCTTAGGCTTGTAACTTATGGATGTACTCCACGTTTTTCGAGCTACAGATATAAAAACATGAATTTAAGCCCGCGAGGAATACAGTCTCCAAGTGGAACCCGCAGAAATGTGGAAAATCCACCTAATACGGCAGCATGCACGTCGGATTTGGAGGTGCAGAATTTGTGTTTATATGGAAATTGTTCTAAAACTGAAACCCCTTAATTATCTAGAAAGCATAAAAATTAAATTGCAAATTTAGTTCTTAATCATCTGAAATTTCGATTTGAATTTTATAGTCCCAAAATATTAAAAATCGTTTATTTTCAGAGACTTCGAGTATAAAAACAAGTCGTAAAATTTGGAAAGAAATACAATTTTTTCGAAATGAATCTTTCTTCTTCTAGTATATATATACATATATAATTCACTGACTTGATTATCTTTTTTGTCTGTCGCCCCTAGGTGGAGCATGGGGATCTCTATTAATAACTGTTCGAAGTGAACAGGGACCTACAGTTTATAGCCGAATCCGTACGTCGGTCCTTCTTCTATTAAATGTTGTTAAGTTGATTTTTTTTTCATATTCCATATTGACACTTTAATGTTAATCTCTCTTTGAAAACCTTGTCACAGGAAATTTATAATTTTTACAATTTTCTTTATCGCAAAAATTTAAAATAAATATATATTTTGCAAAAATGTGCTCTAAATCAAAATCGAAATGGGACTTCAATTTAGAAGACGCAGAAGCACCTGCAGAAGAGGCGCCCATCATTCTGGATCCACCACTCTTTGTGCCCTGTCACGTAGACGATCTGCGTGAACCTGGCATGAAACGCACCTATGCCGAGGCTTGCGAGCAGCGCGATAAGCTAAGCGCCCAAGATGAGATCAGCATATCGAGTATTATATCGGCGTTGATTCGACCCATTGAGCCCTTAGACGATATGTATCGTGAGTGCAAATGGGATATCAACCCAAAGGAGCTACTCAAAGTAAAGCACGCCATAATCTTTCGGGAGCAGCTATTTGTTTCCAAGTTGCGCAACACTAATTGCAAGTTGAACGAAGATGTGAAGATCTTTTTCGAGCGCGAACTGCTGCAGATTGGCAAGTTTTGTCTGAACGTCGAAGAATCCTTTGATGGCTATGTCGTCTACAGCAGCAGCAAGATGCGCAAGGGTAAGGGCATCATTGAATGTGGTCACGAACTGAAGGGCAAGTACGATGACAAGTTCCTGCTGCTTTGTGAAAAACGCATGGAATTCGACTATGTGGATCATGCGCGTGTGGAAAAGACGCTCGAAGTGCGCAATCATGCGGATTTATATCTTACGGCCATACGTGAGACAAAGATTAATGAGGAGATACAAACATTTAAGGCGCGCGTAGACATTAAGGATCGTGATCATGTCTTTGTGCTGGATGGCGGCATTATGGTGCTCATGCGTCATTTGGTATGCAATAATTTTGTGGGTAATTTCGAATACTACACCATGAATCTCTATGGACGCGTGTTGCGCTGCAATCTGGTGGTCTACAAGGAGCGCAAGCAGGTGCGCATCTTCTATCGCACCTATAAGAATGCCATACAGATTGTCACACAACAATGCTTCAACGATGAGCTGCAGGATGTGGCTGAGACCTATATGACGCCAGAGGGACGCATTATATTGCACTACTGGCGAGGCTACACCTATCTGTTGCATGCAGCCTGCGCTCCAGTCAAGGATAAGCTGCCCATTTCGCCCAAGATAGAGCTCATGTGGCGCCAATGCCCCGTCTTCTCTACGTATTATAAAAAGCAAAAGGCGCTTAACTATGAGAATGCTACCAAATATCTAAGTGAACAACCGGCTCTGGCCGATCTTATGCAGGATTATGTGCTTAACCTGCTGCGCTATAAGCCCGACAATGTGCTGGAGTTTTCCATTATGTTCTTTCAAAATATGGCCAAAATGTTGTAACCCTCGGGCGGCGTTGCCTGGTAACAGCTGTGAAGCTACCAACCCAAGCAACCTGTTTATAACTGTCAAACAAGTAACATCAAATTTTTCGTCCACTTAAGTCAGTTCATAGTCATAGCTCCAAAAGCACACAATCCTTAATAAAAAAAAAGTTTTCATTATTCAAATTGTATTAAGTTCGTTAAAAGTTTTTTTAATTCTGTGTAAAAGATTTTGAAAATGGAATGCAAGGATAAAAGCAATCCCAATGAGATAGGGCAAGGCGATTGCTCGAAAGTGGCCATTGAATTGAATCCTAGGCCAGAATGTCCAGCACAGCCGATTTGTCCATCCAAGGAACGGCCAGTGGAGGGCCGTAGAGCATTTGCGCCAGCTGCTGCAGTATTGGAAAAGGTGCCAACCTGTGCGCGGGCACAACAAGTAATGCACGACACAGTGGTAGCGCCTATGCAGGAAAAGCAGATACTTGTCAGTGAATTGCAGGCTCAATTGGGTCAGCAACAGCAGCAGCTGATGGATATGCGTCAGGAGCAGCATGAGCAGTCCCACAAGCCCATCAAACCATTGGATGTGAAGTTTTCTGTAAGTATTGTAAATAAGACCCAAGAAGCAGGCACTGATTTGATTGTCTACTCTACCCAAGCGACCTATTAATGCCGATGCGGATAACCTGCATAATCCGCCTTGCTATTTGCCACAAACTGGTGATGAACTGCAACACAAGATGCAACAAACCATGGGACCCATTGGACCCTGGGCCACTGGCAAGGTAGACTGGAGTCCCATGGCTGGTCTGACTGGCACGCGTCCCGTAGTTGATCGATACTCCATAACGCGCTTTAGTCCCAACGAGTGGCGTGCCAGAAACCTTAAGACAGTTCAACATGTCAACCAAATAGTGGACAGGGCGGACAGAAATCGTTTCAGTGCCAGCACGGAGTTTCAGCGGCTTACGGCATTGGTCACTAAGACCCAGAATGAAACTACGGACAAGGTGCGACAGCGCGTTAAGCTCATAGGCAAGTGGAAAGATACTTTGGAGAATGCTATTAAAGCCATGGCCGATGAGATTGCCACCATGGAGGAGCAACGCATACGACTGCGCAAGTCACTTGTCATTTTGGGCGTGCCCGAGTCTATAGTCAAGGAATGCATTGGTCTACGCGCTGGTCGACCTGAAACAGAGCTGGTACGTGACCAGACCGAAGAGGAGCTGGTTAATGAGCTGGCGCTGCTTTCTGAAATACGTCGCTTATTGAAAAAGACACTGGAAGATTTTGAGACACAGCAGGTGGAGAATCGCACGGCACGTCAGCGACTGGAGTACGATTGGAGCGACAAGAAGGAAGCCTATGAGATCGATACCATTAATTTGGGTCTGAACAATAGATCCAATGTCATTATGTTTCACCCAGGTGCTGTGCGCCAGCCGCCCGAGCAAGCCTCTGAGCAGTACTGGGAGCACTTTAGCTTTGAAACCTTGGAAGAGTGTGAGCGTACTCGTTCGAAATCAGTCGCTTTACGCAATACTCTTAATTCCATACTTATGAATACAGCACGTGACATACGCACACAGGCAGACTTGGTGGAGAAGACTCTTACCGCACGCATTAACTGCACCATGGAGGCAGTGCAGCGCTTCGAGAATGATTTACGCAATGTGCTACAGAATCTAGCCGATACGGAGACGCGCATCTTGAAATTGCATGGTCACATACGCAGCTTTGATGCGGCCATGAAAGTGGCACAGACTCGCATGGACAATCGCAGCTTCAGACCGAATGTGGAGAGCTGTCGCGATAACGCACAGCAGGATCTTATCGATGAGGTAGGCATCATACAATCCAGTGTGTCTGCTATGCTATTCGAGTTGGGTGAGGCGGAGAAGATCAAAGAGGACCTAGCAAATGCGCGCAGCAAGCTGGAGCGGGAGATCATGCTGAAGCGTCGCACCTTGTGGAGTGATCGTGAACGTTGCATGGTGCTACGTTCGCATTATCCCTCTGCGAATGCCTTGAGCGGCTCGGCACAATTTTAAGTGAAAAACGAAGATGTCCCAGGATTGTCCAAATTTGCAGTTTAGAAATTAAATGTTTCCTTTTGAATGTATGTACGTTATATTTAAAAATGTCAGTTCGTAGTTCAATAAAAACTAATTAAAGAGAAAGAGAGTCATTTTAGTTAAAGATGAAACCCAACTGCTCCATGTCTTTGAGCACGCCGCTTTGTGAGCACTGATTTTGCAGCATGTCCAACCACAACGTATAGGAGTAATCCTCATGTGCGCCGCCATAACTAAATATGGTAGATGGATACAGTGAGTGTTGGTTGGAAGGCTTAGTATTGACTAACTTACCGCTTTGGCAGATGCTCGGGCAGGATGTGCTTGTGCAGGGAGCTCATGTCGCTGCCATGTATAAAGAGCTTTTCTCGCATGGCTGTATTAAGAAAAGGTTTAAATATCTTGAACGCGGCACTAAAGAGCCAGTTCTGGTTGACAATATGCAAGGCGGCTGTGCGTATGGGCATGGAAGTCTGCGGCAATCAAAAGTAAAATTAGTTCAAAATGTTAGTGGAGACCGAAATGCCATCAATCTATACATACCACCAATAAGGCAATCATCTTCTGTGCCACGCTGGGACTCAAGTGCAACAAATGCTCAAAGGCCAAGTCTTTAAGATCGAATATGCCCACACCGCCCATGATTTGGGAAATCGGTTCCAGTGAGCCCAGCTCCTGTAGCACAATTGTGGCACGAAAAATATCATCGACGGTTACCTGATTTGGACGCCACAGACCAAAGCGATAGATGAGTATACGATGACCATGCTGATCTCTATAAGGAGTAACTGACAAGATTTCCGCGTCACCTATATGACGCAAATCCAGCGGACGCACCTTCTCGTAGAAGTTTTTATTTTGTTCGCGGAATTTATTGTAGCTGCAGAGCTGTAATAGGTTACTGAGTCAATTTTAGCTGACATCTTCACGGTGGAGATCTACTAAAGTAAAGATTTACCAATCTGTAGCTGTTTTCGATTTTCCAGTAGCGTGCGCGTAAAAACTTTTCCAGATACTTGTCGTCATTGCGATGTGGCTGGCATTCATTTTGTTCTGGAAAAAATATCGTTTAAGATTAGATTTTCAATATAATTGCCAAATGCTTACCCAAAATATAGCTACGAAATTGTTCAATAATTTGCTGCTTCGTTTCCTCGCATTCGCCTTGTTCCTTGGCTACTTTCCTTATATGCTCAGGTATTTCCTCCTCGCTTATATGCAGCTTATGCTCAATGGCGGGCATGGCAACTCTATTAACGGTGGCCTAGAATTAAAAAAAGAAAAAATTAAAGTCATTTCTTTATATGTACCTACCTAGCAGATTATCGTGCAAAGATTACGAAACATTTTTGTGATATCCAAATCTTATTCACAGTGTGTTTTTTGACTGAGCAGTTCGTTTTTCAAAATTTTTACGAAGCTTTTGAGATTATAAAAGCATCTAAGATTATGGTAAAAATAATTTTTAGAATCACAAGCTAACAACATAAGTAAAATATACACTGAGTTCGCAGTTTCAGTTGAAGGTTACAGAAGCAGAACCAGACCCAAATGGATGAGTGATAATACTTGGCATATTGTTGAAGAAAGGCGGCAACAAAAATGGCAGTAATCAGCCAACCTTGACTGCCAACCTTACCCAACAATACAAGGTTCGCTCAAAACAAATTAAATTATCAGCTCGGCGAGATAAGCGAAAATGCGCTGACACCTTAGCTGAAAAAGGTGAATCGGCAGAGAGAAAGCACGACATTAGAAAGCTGTATTCCATCACAAGACAACTTTCGGGATCAAGGTGTCGTAACGAAAATCCAATTTAGGCGAAGGATGTACGCCTTCTCACAAATATAGACGAGCAACTACGACGTTGGGTTGAGCATTTTTGCGAAGTTCTTAACAATCTGTTGGGCTTAGAAGAGCTCGAAGAGCATCTAAAGACACCAACCGAGCCACCCATCTTCCATGGTGTTAACATTGGTCCGCCGACGAAAAAAGAAATTCTAGCTATTAATCGGGCACTTAAAAACAACAAATCCGCTGGGAGTGATAATGTCCATGCTGAGTTTTTAAAATGTGATTCTGAAGCAACAGCGAATATCTGGTTATCCATTTTACTAGAGATATGGAGAACTTAAACACTTTCGAGAAGCTGGAACAAAGGGATTCTTGTTAAGATTCCCAAGAAAGGTGACGACTCTGACTGCAACAATTATACAGGAATAACACTTCTCTCGGTTCCGAGTTTCGACAAAACCGCTCCTGTACAACGAGTTCCAATGCTTAATCTACGCAGCGTTCATTGACTTTAAGAAAGCGTTTGATAGCCTGAAGCGTCCTTTTTCTGCACTTTACTCAATCGAGGCATGCCAGAAAATATTATCAACCTTATCAAAGTTACATACACTAATTTCACCTTTGGGTCAGCCATTCTGGTCTACTTTCTGATCCATTTTCAATTAAAATTGGAGTTAGGCAAGGATGCGTGCTATCGCCTTTACTATACGTGTTGTCTTTAGACGAGGTACTCAGATCTTTACTCACGGGGTGCAAAGGCATGCAATGCAGCCCGTTTAATCAGTTGGAAGATCTTGAATACCCAGATGATGTATGTATGTTTATTATGTCATAAGTGCTCCGATTCAGGACAATCTCGAAAGAATTAGCAACTGCTAGCGTAAAGTTGGACTTGAAATTAATACATCAAAAACGAAAACTATGTGCAGCGGATGCGGCACCACGGCTCTTTACATTACATGAAAGAATGAAAGGATGAAGGACGTCAAACCACGCATTTGCAAAACGACATCTGCGTTCGCACAATTGGGTCGCATATGGAGTTCTAGTCAACTTACCACCAAAACGAAACTTTGCATATTCAACTCAAACGTAAAGTCTTTCCCTTTTGCGAATCCTGGAATGAAACGTCCAGCATAAAATCTCGGATTCAGGTGTTTTTTAAACCTGTGTCTAAGAAGAATTCTGCAAATTTGGTGGCCCCAACGAATTTCGAACAATGATTTATGGCACGCACCGAGCAAACCACAAGTATCGTATGAGATAAAACCAATGGACTGGATCGGCCAAACACTGAAGCGAAAATCATACCATAACTCTTAACAAAGTTAGATTTAAGTTAATTGTTGAGGCTCTGTGCTCCACTTAGGAGTCAAGAATATAAGTAGTAGTTGTACTTTAGCAGTCTATATACCGATTTTGGTCGCTCTGGCTTGAATTAAAGAAAATATTGGTGCAGTTTTTAGGGCACAATATTTTGGTACAATTTGTTGTATCTAGCTCTCATGCTCTCAATTCTGAATGTTCAGACAGACAGCCTCTTTTCTTGAGGCTATGATAATCATTTTCGGTAGAAAGAATTTATGGCCGATCATGTCTCTTACTACCTGTTACATATATTGCACGAAACTAGTAAGCTCTTGCCCCAATGAGTAAAAGGTATAAAAAAACAATTATAGCTCATCTATTATACAATTCGTGCAAATTTTTCCATAATTTTCCTTAAATTAATAATAGAAAATAAATTTACTAATGTTATCAATCAATATGCATGGTTGCATACAAGCTAAAAATTATTTTTAAAGTGAATAAGCTGCTAGCAACATTATATGTTTTGCAACTGGTTTGCATCAGCAACCTTTACAGACACAAGTTGCTGGCAACATGTTCAGATACAAAAAGTGATGGCAAATAAATAATTTCCCTCGCATGGTTCAAAACTACGATCCAAGCTGGGAAATTCTTGCACATGCACTTTTAGTTTACTTGGGGCAGTTAAAAACTCATTTCGGATCTCTGCATAAATGTTTCATTATTATCACAGTTTTTGCGACTAAAAAAAAATTTAAAAATTCAGCGAGCTTGTTCATCGCCGAGTCTCTAACTCCAGAAAAGTTTGTCTGATTGGGATCAAGTCTTTCAACCTAATTTAACGTTTCTTAAAAAGTTTTTACCGATTTTGAATGACAGGACACTAAAATAAAAACCGTTCCAAAACACCGCAATTAATTTTGTTTTAAAATAAAATTTATTTACACAAAAATAATGGTCTGTTCATTATATTATCTCCATTCTTAAATATCTATGTCAATATTTTATTAAATGTGCATCGGGCGAAATTTTTCGAACTGCGTATGGGCCTTTAAGTTTAATACAGATCTCGTCCATAATTTCAACGTTTTATTTTAAAATCTTTTAGGTTAGTACAAAAAGAGGTATGGCAGATCATAAGTTCATTTTCAATAATGACCAGCATCGATTCCAGGTATCGACATAGTCATGTCCATATACTCGATCATTCATCTAAAAACTATAAATCTGTTATCATAAGAGCTAGGGATACTAAATTCTATGAAAAGTAGTTTGTCGTATCATAAAAGACCTGCATTAGGTAAAGCCAACAAAGGGTCTCAATAAGGAACAAAAAACTGCCCAGTTAAAAAAAAAAGTCCTCAAAATTTGAGTTTTTAAAGTTAACTCTTTACGACTTAAGGCCTATACGCAGTTCGAAGATTTTCGCACGGAATGACAAAAGTTCATATGAAAAACGAACTGCGTATGGGCCTTTAATTGAAAAAAAAAACTTGCAAATTGTCAAGAAGAATATATTTTTCTAGCTATTAGAGTTTCTTAATTTGAAATTAAAAAAGTTTTTTTTGAGTATGTTCTTAATTATGTCGTCAACACTTTTTTTAAACATATCTTTTAGTCCCTGCTTTATATTGTGTAAATATGAATCAAATTTGATAAAATAATGTTAAAAAAAAAAAAACGAAAATTTGTTAGGAGTTTTATAAAATATATATATTTTTGTTTTAAAAAAGATACAAATTATTACACATTTTTGTGATATTATATCCATGTATTCAGTAACAAAACTCTGATTGTTTTACATTAATTCAGTTAATGTGACAAAGACCTACATCATTACTTTGGGGCAGATTCCTTTAGTTTAAAAAAATATGTGAGCCAAATAATCAAAACAAAATGGTCTTATGCTTGAAGCAATGGGTTAGGGAACCGCAACTTTTGTGGAAAATTGCTGCAGGGTATCCCACTGTCGCGACATGTCGTTAGTAGAACTCACTTTTGGACAAACTTTAATAGTGGTTTACAGAGCTAGTTCAAAGGTTTTGATCTAGTGAACTGATTATTATTTAGTTCACACAAACACAACAATTAACAGCACGCTCTAACTATGTATTTAATATAATTATTGGATTCACGTGCTTTAAGCATTTAACTTATTTAGAATTCAGGGGCGTATCCAGAAATAATATGTAGGGGTCAAGATTTCATTCTGAGTATTATTATTTTAGAGTTAAAAAGTGCAAAAATTCGGTCACGTAGTTTGGGTACGGTCCCTAATCAGATTTGCATTATTCTCCCCATAGCAATGTTTATACCCTGTACCTACAGGTACAAAGGGTATACGAGATTTGTGCAATGTATGTAATGGATAGAAGGACGCATGGAAGACCCCAAGTCCTTAAAACCAAATGCTTATCATAATCTCGGGTATCGATTGAGCCATGTCCGTCTGTCCATCAGCCTGCATGAGCACACTTTACCACCTGATGCGCATGTTTCCTCAGAAGATGAAGTTTGTTGAAATTATGGTAAATTATGACCCAGAATCCCCAATTTGGTAAGATTAATCATGTGGCCGTAATGAACAAACCTACATCCAAATTTTATCGATGTGGCCCCCCTGCCCACCGCAATCGATTTACCGCGTTTTCTCCCACACTCCTTAACATATTCCCTTGAAACTTACCCCATAAACTTTAAATAATTTCTTTGATGTAACTTTCGATTCTCATCAAAATCGGTAAAAATTTACGGAACTTATAGATAAAAATATCGTGTTGCACCAAAAAAAAAAAATTTCCCAATTGGAAAGTATGCAGAAATACAATTTTTTTCGAAAAAAAAGGTACAGAGTATTACACTGTCGGCTGTCGGGCACCGCCTCGACTGTATTACATTTTTTTATTTATATTTATCACTGTTCAGTGTTCACTGTTTTTAGTGGGTTCAACTTGAGGTGTTACTTTGTACTAGATGTGCTCTCAACTGGCTTAGCATTGACAATGACAAATGCTAAATCTCAAACAGCTGCACTTAGTCACTTTTCACTCGTATCAAACTAGAATTTCAACAATAATATTATTGTTTTTATTTGTTTTTTTTTTAATTTGAATTTGAGTTTATTGTAAAATAATCTTTGCGTCAAGTTTACCATTTCTCGGTGACTTTTGGAAACTATTGTAATTGCAACTTTTTGGACTGCGCAACCATGCACTACGACTTCAAGTTTCAAACTGCGTTCCAAAATTAATCGGCCAAATGTGCTGAATCCCATGCAAAATACTATACGATTTATTTATTGAATATGTGAGAATATTGTATTATAAAAAAAAGAAAGAAACATTAAAAAACAAACAAATGCGTTGATCCCAGTGGGGCAGCCAAAAAGAGATGGCAGTAAAATTCATTATACATACATATGTACTTGTATATAATACATAAGTACATACAAGATAATCGCCCTGAACATTTGTAGCTTTAATATTCGGACGCTTGATAAGCGCCATGTCGTCTAATCAGGTCACTCGTCATACAGTGGGCAAGAGTGCAGTAGTTCCAGATAAGCAAGGGCTTGAAGCTCCGCTGAAAGCACGTACTACATTTGCATTTTTTGTTCCACTCTGAAATAGAATCTTACATCAAGCCAAATAAGATCCAAGTGCATACCTGGCCATATTTGCTTTGAATATTAGTACTACTTTTTTTGCTTTGGAGTAAACTAAATGTAAAGTTAACTGACTTGGTTACTAATCGCTTTTAGCAGGTACAGAATGGATTTTAAAAAAGAATTTCTCAAAGTAGCACCCATTGTGTAGATTTGTGCAATGTGCGTAAGAGACAGGAAGAAACATTCGAACCAATTCTGCGCTGATAACACTCAAATGATCAGCATTGACAGTCCAGCCTTCACCCAATTTAACGAAAAACAAAATATAATGATGACGACATTCAAATACCCTGTATCACGACATTGTAAGGCCGAACGAATATTTTCACAAAGTTAAACACTCACATGTTTCAGCTCTGCGTGTAACGAATTATTTTAAATTAATTTTGCTGCACGCTGCGGTCTTTAGGCTGTTGCACGCTAGGAAATATAGGGAATTTCAAAAACGCAAAAAAAATGTCCTAATTTAACATTTGTATTGCAAGTTTTTATTGTAAAAACATGTTGAAAAAAAGGATTGTTAATAGACTAAGTTGAGAAAGAAGTAGTAAAAAAAGATATTTTTAAGCAGTTTAAATATTATTCGGCCGTGTTCCGGAAAACGAACACGAAAAAAATATTGGGTTTACACATATGTAATTTTTATACCTTGTACCGTATAGGCCCATACGCAGCATGCAGCATGCAAAAATTTCGCACGGAATGAGAAAACTTCATATGAAAAAAAAGAGTGGGATTTTTTTAAACTTCATATAAAAAAAAAATCCCAAATGAATTTCTTATGAAGTTTTGTCATTCCGTGCGAAATTTTTGCATGCTTCGTACGGGCCTTATGGCACAAAGGGTATATGAAGTTTGTGCAAGCCGAAAATGTATGTAACATATCGAAAGAGTGGTCACAGACCACCCAAACTTACATAAAGTATGATCAGGGAGACTAAAGAAGTCGATATACCGATGTCCGTCTGTCTGTCTGTCTGTCTACAAACTTTCAGATTAAATCCCTTAAGACAAGTTTATTTTATTTTTTTGATATCGGAGTTACGTTATATAGCTCCCATAGGGGTGTTTCAGACGACCTCGAAAAAAGCCAAATGTTTTAGATGGATAATTCGATTTTTTATGAAGATATCGTAACCAAATTTGACATTCTAAAGTTGTTTAGAGATCCCCAGCACTGAACCAAATTTTATCAAAATCAGTTGGTTGACCATATCATATAGCTCCCATAGGATCGATCGATCAAAAATGTGTTTGGTGCCAAATTCGAATTTTTTTTTGTTTGTTTATAAAAATATCGTAACCATATATGGCAAAGAATTATCTTTTCGAGTTCGCAAGCAAAATATCGGATTTGATTGCAATGTGGTGGTGCAGGGTAGCCCAAAATCGTCCGCGCCCGACTTTAACATACGCCACCTTTCGTTTAGATGTTATTGGCAAATTTATTTTTAATTTTCAATAATTTTTATTTTTCTCATTCAAGTTAAAAAATAGCATGCATACATTCAATCACATACATTGCTCTGATAAGTGCAACAGTGTTGATGAATTCCACAAAAAAATTCCCTTGTAATAAAAATAGCTATGTAAATCATGGTTAATGCAATAAGTAAGCAATTAAGGAAATGAGGCAATTTTTGAAATATTGGGCGAACGGCAGATTACTATCAATTTTTATATATTATATTATATAATTAATTCGCAACAAAAATGTTCTAACAGTTGCAATAAAGCACACAGTCAGCTTTAAAGGCCTTTCGAACCAATTTCAAACTAGACAATTTTTACGGATTTTGAAAAAATTACATGAGCGAGTTTACAAACCAGGTTACATATTATAAGTAATTTGCTTAACGGGCTTGCAAACCGGTTAGGCTTTAGTTAGTTTACAAACCAACAGATAAACATTATTTCCTTCTGATCATATCTGTCATACTTCTCGCTTTAGTTGGCCACACTATTAAATAAGTTCGAAAAAAATTACTCATAAATTTCCATACTGGCACATGCTTATACAGGATATGTATGCCATTTGGAACAACTCCAGATCCTCGGAAGAAGTTTTCTATAACGTTGCTAATAAATAAAGTTTTAAGTTGCAAGATCAGATAAACACTTAGAATGTTCTTAAGTCTTACGCCAATTTTTATGGAATTTAAAAAGATTACTTATTCTAAAACTTCCAAAATCGCTTAAATACTTAAAAAGTAATTGGCCTGTTTCCGGTTTCACCTTATATTAAGTAACCAAATATGTATTCGTAAAATTTAACAGAAATCGGAAAGAAATTTTATCAAATACCATCCCAAGCAAGTATTTAGCAAACTCACAAACCAACAAAGCTTTTAATAAGCACTTTTCTTACGGACTTTGAAAACTGACTAATGTTATGATTAGAGATTGGTTAATTTATAATAACTTAATTCGTAACACCTGTTTGGGTGCAGCAAACAAAAGTAGTGGAGAATGTAATTAAAAATTATTTTATAATATGTAAGCGATTTTCATTTGTTCTTAGTCCCAACTTCAGCCATCCTTATCCAACTGAAGATTGAGATGGTTATTTATATGAGCAAAATTAGGGGTAGGATTTTGAGCTTTGAATTTCCCAATCGTTTTATTTTTAACTAATTCTTTTTGACTTCGTTAAAGATGGGCCAAACTTTTAATGAAAATCCCATTTGGAATTTTCGAACTGCGTATGGGTCTTTAAACAATAATAATTATAATAATAGATATGTTAAATGTGTTATTTTGATTTTCTATTTTTTTTCTTTTCTTAAGGTGTGGAAAATGTAGAAATAATTTTTTTTCATTTCCATTGTTTTTGAGGGTCCGGCTATAAACTTTTGACAACTTTACTATTCCACTCTCAACTGTGCCATTAGGGACAAATAAGTTTCAGCAAAATTCCGGGATTCTAAGATCGAACAAATAAATGAAAATAACAGCCCACGTATTTGTTAACCTTCCAACACTTAACATGAAATTTTAACTTGTTGCTATTCTCACCATTATTTATTTTTTTTAGTAAGCAACTATAGTCGGAACTTCCCTATAGAATTTTGGTTCGTTATATACAAAATCGTTATAAGGAGAAACCACTATCCCATTTATTTGCCATATCTTTCTTTGCAATTCCAGCACAATTGGTAGCAAACATTTGCACATTGTTGAGAAAAGTTCGACTGTATAAGTAAGTTTACATAAACTATGTTTTTATCATACATAAATATATAGCGATTAAGATATCCCGAAATCGGTTAAGTTTTTATCGGTTGCCGGTTTGGTTTGATTGGCTTGGAGCATATTTTGGAAACCTGAATACAAACGGATTGATTTGTTTTAAAACCCAATACGAACAATAAATGAGAAGCTAAGAATACAAAGGCACAGAATTATAGAAATTATCAAGAACTTATTATAACGAAGCAAGTCCCTCGGGGGAGCTTGTAATCCCTAGAGGGCGCGTCCCCAATGTGTCGGATAGGGGAAAGCCTCCCATCACGGTCGCACCACAGACCTTAAAGTGGATTGCGTTGGGCTAGTAACCCGACCGGAAATAATCCCTTACTCAAGATACGGATTTCCGACCTATGCTCCGAGCAGGAGTGGCATATATTATATAATCAATTTTTTGCTTTTTTTTGTACTAAATTGTGATGTCAAGGAATAAATATATACATATATAAGTTATTATTTTATATATATTATATAAAAGTCATAGTCGAAATTTTAAAAATTACCAAAAAAGGCTAAAAAGAAAGTAAATAAGAATTTGTCTCTTACTTCGTTACGTAGCGATTTTTCTATCATTTCACACTATCTACAAGAATGTTTTTAAGATTAGAAATAAAAGAAATCGTGAAATCTTAGTTTATACATATCAATCGGCTTCAGCGAATAATAGTTCAAAGGGTTTGTACTAAGATTATCTGGTGTTCGTTGACACCCATAGATATTTACTTACTATATGTACATACTTAAAAATCCTAACATTATATATATAAAAATAATATAAATTAAAACCAAGACTTAAATCTTTTTCGAAAAAAAATGTATGCCTTTTTTACCTTCCATCTCTTTCCTCGATAATTTTGTTTTTAAAAAATATTAAATATTAAAGGTATATTTTATATATTTTTTTTCACATTGTTACATCAAATTTTTTCGTTTTATATATACCTATAGGGGAAAGGCTTGTAAGTTGACAGGGCTTGTAAGTTGGCGAACCTGGACGATTTTGATGTTCCAGCAAAATTTCACCTGTCTTCGATGGCAAATACGCCGTAAACAATTTTAATGTGTTTTTGATGCGAACAGACTCAAAAAATTGTTTTTAAAGAAATCGGAAAATAAAAAACATTATTTTTGATTGCGCTCAAAAAGTTAGCAAATCAAAATTAAAAATCAAGGAAAATATATGTGCTGAAACTGAAATTCAATGAGCTTTCATAACTAAAAATGGTTTTCGGACATACAGTGAATAAACAAATTTTTTTCAATGCATTCCAAAATGGCTTCAAAAATGTAAGATGTCATACCTTTTGGTTTGTATTTTCTACTCTCAATTTTAATTTTTTTACATTGCTATGTTATTTTATTGTGTGGAAATATCATTCAAACTAATTTGAATTGTTTTTAGTGCATTTTTCTGCCATTTTCGGATATATTTTTTCAATATTTCCCGTAACAACTCATTTTTAGTATGGCGACCAAGAAAAACCGATCACAAAAAACCACAATTTTGACTTTTCTGCAAAGTAAAATTTTTTTTGTCTTTTTTAAATTTATTTTAATGCTCAGTTAAATTTAAAATCAATAAGTTTTCATAAATTTTAGTAATCAGAAGGAGAAGTCGGAGACCCCCCAAAGTTACCTAAAGTATGATCAGAGTGACTAGAGAAGTCGATATACCCATGTCCGTCTGTCCGTCTGACCGTCTGTCCGTCTGTCCGTATGAACGCCTAGATCTCAGAGATGGTAAGAGCTAGAGCAACCAAACTTTCAGATAAGATCCCTTATTAATCCATAGGAGACAAGTTTATTTTATTTTTTTGATATCGGGACTACATTATATAGCTCCCATAGGGGTGTTTCAGAGGACCTCGAAAAAAAGCATAAGACTTAGATGGATAATTCGTTTGCTTATGAAGATATCATAACCAAATTTGGCGAACGGAAGTTTTTTAGAAACCCCCAGCACTGTACCAAATCTTTTCAAAATCGGTTGACTATATCATATAGGTCCTATAGGATCGATCGGTCGAAAATTTGTTTTTTGTACAAAATTCGTTGTGTTTCGTTTGTTTGTGAAGATATTGTAACCAAATTTGGCATTAAGAAGTTTTTTAGAGTTCCCAAGCACTATACCAAATTTGATCAAAATCGGTTGACTATATCATATAGCTCCCATAGGACCAATCGGACAAAAAATCGTGTTTTGTACAAAATTCGTTGTGTTTCATTTATTTGTTAACATACCGTAACCACATTTGGCAGTAATAAGTTTTTTAGAGTTCCCAAGCACTGTACCAAATTTGATCAAAATCGGTTGACTATATCATATAGCTCCCATAGGATCGGTCGAAAATTGTTTTTTTGTACAAAATTCGTTGTGTTTCGTTTATTTCGCAAAGAAATATCTTTTGGAGTTTGTAAGCAATATATCGGACTTGATTGCAATGTGGTGGTACAGGGTATCCCAAAGTCGTCCGCGCCCGACTTTAACGTACGCCATCTTTTTTTGTGGTCGTTTTCAAGCTCTTTGGAAAATTGTCGGTAAAATGCTTATTTTTATATATTTCAGATGATGACGGTATATTTACATTGATGCCTATGTGTACTCAATGTCGAGATATAGCCCAAAAAAGCTATGGTATGTCAACTTAAAAGCCTTTTCCCTACTATATAAAGGAAGGACTAAAAGAATTTAAAGGACATATTTAAAAGAAAGTTTTCTATTTTTTTCTAAGAATAATATGACTTAAAAATTAATAAATAGTGAAAGGACTTTCATTTAAAATAAGTCTTATACATTGGAGCAAGACTCATTTTCCAAATTGTAGACTATTTCAAAATTTTTGCAAGTTTGTAAACAAAAATGTGGATTATAATAAAAATAATAATAATTCCCTGACTCGACTTTTATGTCAGTCGCCCCTAGTTGGAGCATGGGGATCTCTATTAATAACTATCCGAAGAGAACAGGGACCTACAATTTATAGAGATTTTCTTGGGCAAATAGCGTGCCTCTACCAGTGCCTCTGCGGGGAATCGAATTACCGACAATCGGGATGCAAAGCGAGTATGCTACCATTACGCTACCGATGGCCAAAAATGTAGATTAATTGAATATAATATAATACAACATAATTGAACTCCAATCTTTATGGAATACCTATTCTTTGGATTTTCAAATGGTGGTATGTCTCTGGACAAAAGCCCTTCTTATTTGTTCTTGTTGATAAGTATAGTTTGTATATGCTTTATGCATATTTGGGTACATTGAAGTAGCCCCTACACTTTACGAGCACTTAACACCAACTTCAACTAATTAGTCCACATTGCTTGGGCTCCGACTCTGGCTGCTGGCTAAGCTCTGGCTCTTCACGCCGACTTCGTACAGAGTTCAAAGATTACAACGATTTGAGGGCGGCTACTAATGAGGCGTTATTATTTGAGATATAATTGCGGATACGATGTTTAATTAAATGTACTACTCTGTTAAGCTTTTAACGCAGTTCTAGAATAAGCTTTCATAAAGACAGGTTTTTGATCGATTTGCTTCCGTCTTTTTGTCGGGTAACTTGATTTCAGCAAATTGGTTGACTTTTCGAAATGCAGGAATTTATAATTTTAGAATTTATAATTTTTGTCATGAAGAAGAAGGGATATATGTTCTAGGGGGGTAAAAATTTGTTGTTTGTATAAACAGACTAGGAAATTTAAAACCAGAGAAAAAAAGATGGCGTACGTTAAAGTCGGGATACCCTGTACCACCGCATTGCAATCAAATCCGATATATTGCTTACGAACTCCAAAAGATATTTCTTGCACAAAACACGTTTTTTTGAACGATTGGTCCAATGGGGGCTATATGATAAAGTCAACCGATTTTGATCAAATTTTGCTGGGTAACCCTAAAAAACTTTCGAACGCCAAATTTGGTTTTGATATCTTCATAAACAACCGAGTTATGCCCAAAAAACTTTTTTTGATCGATCGATTCTACGGGAGCTATATGATATAAACATATGTTCCTTTAACTCCTATTTGGAGCATAGGGCGTTGAAGCTATATGATATGGTCAACCGATTTTGATAAAATTTGGTACAGTGCTGGGGATTTCTAAAACTATTCCGGATGCCAAATTTGTTTACGATATCTTCATAAACAAACGAATTATCCATCTAAAACATTTGGTTTTTTTCGAGGTCCTCTGAAACACCTCTATGGGAGCTATATAATGTAACCCCGATATCAAAAAAATAAACTAAACTTATAAAGAATAAGGGATCTAAAGTTTGGTTGCTCTACTTCTTACCATCTCTGAGATTTAGGCGTTCATACAGGCATATGGACGGACACACAGAACGGACAGACGGACATCGGTATATCGACTCTCTAGTCACCCTGATCATGCTTTAGCTAACTTTGGGGGTCTCCGACGACTCCTTCTATATGTTACATACATTTTCGGTTTGCACAAACTTAATATACTCTTTGTACCATACGGTACAGGATATTAAAAAACACAAAAAACTTATTATAAGGCAAATAAGCTGCATATCTTCAATTTAATAACTAGAACGCATTATTTATATTAAACTATTAAATTTTTGTATTATTAGCTGTTTCAGACTTTGTATATATTATCTGAACTTTTTTTTGGTTTCCTCTGATTATAACACAACACTTACAAAGCACAGCGATAAAAAATATGATATATTGGAACCGTACTTGGAACAATTGTGAATGCGACGTCTCTGAAGCACGCGTCAAAACTGAGCTACCGATCGTCTAGAACTAAACATTAAATTCTCCCCTTTAACAGAGCTGATGCTGCCAGAGCAGTCGGAGCAAAAAACCCGTATCCGAGCAAAAAAAAAAAAACCATAATTGGATATATACATATATACTTGAATGAAAAGTTGCAAGCGAGAGTGTCAAAATGAAACGGAGCTGAACTTGAAAGCTACAATTGAACGCGTTCTGAACGCGGAGTGCGGCTTGGAACTGAGATCAGCTGGCAATGTTAGACAAGTTCTCCAGAGTTTGGTTAAGACTGTTAGTCAAGTTCAATGTGCTGTGCAGCACTCGTGGGTGGCAGTTTGGTAACTGACCTACACTCATGACGCCATATCAGTTCTTTTGGGCTACTAGCACTTTGCGGAAAAACAGAAATAAAAATAAACATAAGTAGCTTAAGAAGATTTTTGTAAAACATGAAGCCCATAAAAGGCAACTAGTTTTTACTTGATCTTGCCATCTGAGATGCCATTAGCTTCCTTTGTTTAAAACTTGAACTTGTATCTGCCCCTCTCTAAAAAAAAAATGTTCAGCATGCAACTGCAAGGGATTTCGGGGGGAATTGGGCTGGGTATTTGCCGTTCTAGATGCTTGTGACGTCGTTGTGCAAGGTCAAGCACAATCAGCTCCGCGAAACCAGTTTAGTAACTAAACAGCTGCAGCGATGTTAATCACCCATGGCATCACAATTTTTTTTTTGTTAATAACTTTCCAACGTATGTTAATTAGCATAAGATAACATCTACAACAAATTAGGCTCCACAGAGTACATGGGGATAATTTTTTTACCAAATGGACTTACAACTTGGCACATATGCTTTCATTGGGGATTACGTATAACTCTGTTTACCATTTTGGCTAATTCGATTCGTTATATCGAATGGGAGACAGAGACATTTTTTTTCATCAAATCAATTTTGTAACACGAGTAAAACTCTTTGCACAATTTTGGTTAATTCGGCCACGAATTCGGAGGGAAATAATTGGCGATCAACGCACAACCAAAAAGTTGAGGCCTCGAGGGCTTAAATCTTACATGGAGTTTTAAGTTTTATGTTTAACAAAGGATTTTGGAAAATTTAGCTTGGAATTTGAGGAAATCTCGGCTCAAAGTGTATTTCGCAAAAATAGTAGAGACAGGTTTTTACTCGCCTAAGTTAATACTCATTCTAAATTGTGATGACAACTGATAAGGCCGTTTCACATTAATAGAATAACATACGATGTAATTGTATTATAGTATACAACTTGGTGTTCATGGCTGAATCTATGTTTTTATTTTAAATTTAACATTAGACTGTATAAGAAAACTGTCGAAGTCTAAAAAAAATTGTATAACCTTTTATTTAAAAACATATTTTCAACTAAAATTTATTTGCATTTGATGGTGTTTGGAGCAGACCACTGAGCCAACATATGACTCTGACCATTTGAAAGCCTTGCAAGTTTAGATAAATCAAAACTAATGTATTAAGCATAAAATTGCACTCAATTATGTCTACCTTCATAGGTTGCACTTAAGACTCTAAAAATATGACTGAGCACTTCAGCTCCGGTCAGCAAACAATAAAAATGATTAAATATTACGCACAACTTCTTTTTCTTTATCGACCCAGGGGGGTGCAAAATAGCATCTCCTCGAAATAGATGGATATGCCTTCTTTTTGAAAAGCCTTATAAAAAAGTATTATTTTTCTGCTTATTTGGGTTTTCCCAAAACGAATAATAAATAATTTTTGAAAGAACTCGCTACCCACTCTATTAGGTCACATTTCTTTAAACAAATTGACAAAGTACAAGCATTGTTGTACACATAGGCATCAATGTAAATATACCGTCATCATCTGAAATATATAAAAATAAGCATTTTACCGACAATTTTCCAAAGAGCTTGAAAACGACCACAAAAAAAGATGGCGTACGTTAAAGTCGGGATACCCTGTACCACCGCATTGCAATCAAATCCGATATATTGCTTACGAACTCCAAAAGATATTTCTTGCACAAAACACGTTTTTTTGAACGATTGGTCCAATGGGGGCTATATGATAAAGTCAACCGATTTTGATCAAATTTTGCTGGGTAACCCTAAAAAACTTTCGAACGCCAAATTTGGTTTTGATATCTTCATAAACAACCGAGTTATGCCCAAAAAACTTTTTTTGATCGATCGATTCTACGGGAGCTATATGATATAAACATATGTTCCTTTAACTCCTATTTGGAGCATAGGGCGTTGAAGCTATATGATATGGTCAACCGATTTTGATAAAATTTGGTACAGTGCTGGGGATTTCTAAAACTATTCCGGATGCCAAATTTGTTTACGATATCTTCATAAACAAACGAATTATCCATCTAAAACATTTGGTTTTTTTCGAGGTCCTCTGAAACACCTCTATGGGAGCTATATAATGTAACCCCGATATCAAAAAAATAAACTAAACTTATAAAGAATAAGGGATCTAAAGTTTGGTTGCTCTACTTCTTACCATCTCTGAGATTTAGGCGTTCATACAGGCATATGGACGGACACACAGAACGGACAGACGGACATCGGTATATCGACTCTCTAGTCACCCTGATCATGCTTTAGCTAACTTTGGGGGTCTCCGACGACTCCTTCTATATGTTACATACATTTTCGGTTTGCACAAACTTAATATACTCTTTGTACCATACGGTACAGGATATTAAAAAACACAAAAAACTTATTATAAGGCAAATAAGCTGCATATCTTCAATTTAATAACTAGAACGCATTATTTATATTAAACTATTAAATTTTTGTATTATTAGCTGTTTCAGACTTTGTATATATTATCTGAACTTTTTTTTGGTTTCCTCTGATTATAACACAACACTTACAAAGCACAGCGATAAAAAATATGATATATTGGAACCGTACTTGGAACAATTGTGAATGCGACGTCTCTGAAGCACGCGTCAAAACTGAGCTACCGATCGTCTAGAACTAAACATTAAATTCTCCCCTTTAACAGAGCTGATGCTGCCAGAGCAGTCGGAGCAAAAAACCCGTATCCGAGCAAAAAAAAAAAAACCATAATTGGATATATACATATATACTTGAATGAAAAGTTGCAAGCGAGAGTGTCAAAATGAAACGGAGCTGAACTTGAAAGCTACAATTGAACGCGTTCTGAACGCGGAGTGCGGCTTGGAACTGAGATCAGCTGGCAATGTTAGACAAGTTCTCCAGAGTTTGGTTAAGACTGTTAGTCAAGTTCAATGTGCTGTGCAGCACTCGTGGGTGGCAGTTTGGTAACTGACCTACACTCATGACGCCATATCAGTTCTTTTGGGCTACTAGCACTTTGCGGAAAAACAGAAATAAAAATAAACATAAGTAGCTTAAGAAGATTTTTGTAAAACATGAAGCCCATAAAAGGCAACTAGTTTTTACTTGATCTTGCCATCTGAGATGCCATTAGCTTCCTTTGTTTAAAACTTGAACTTGTATCTGCCCCTCTCTAAAAAAAAAATGTTCAGCATGCAACTGCAAGGGATTTCGGGGGGAATTGGGCTGGGTATTTGCCGTTCTAGATGCTTGTGACGTCGTTGTGCAAGGTCAAGCACAATCAGCTCCGCGAAACCAGTTTAGTAACTAAACAGCTGCAGCGATGTTAATCACCCATGGCATCACAATTTTTTTTTTGTTAATAACTTTCCAACGTATGTTAATTAGCATAAGATAACATCTACAACAAATTAGGCTCCACAGAGTACATGGGGATAATTTTTTTACCAAATGGACTTACAACTTGGCACATATGCTTTCATTGGGGATTACGTATAACTCTGTTTACCATTTTGGCTAATTCGATTCGTTATATCGAATGGGAGACAGAGACATTTTTTTTCATCAAATCAATTTTGTAACACGAGTAAAACTCTTTGCACAATTTTGGTTAATTCGGCCACGAATTCGGAGGGAAATAATTGGCGATCAACGCACAACCAAAAAGTTGAGGCCTCGAGGGCTTAAATCTTACATGGAGTTTTAAGTTTTATGTTTAACAAAGGATTTTGGAAAATTTAGCTTGGAATTTGAGGAAATCTCGGCTCAAAGTGTATTTCGCAAAAATAGTAGAGACAGGTTTTTACTCGCCTAAGTTAATACTCATTCTAAATTGTGATGACAACTGATAAGGCCGTTTCACATTAATAGAATAACATACGATGTAATTGTATTATAGTATACAACTTGGTGTTCATGGCTGAATCTATGTTTTTATTTTAAATTTAACATTAGACTGTATAAGAAAACTGTCGAAGTCTAAAAAAAATTGTATAACCTTTTATTTAAAAACATATTTTCAACTAAAATTTATTTGCATTTGATGGTGTTTGGAGCAGACCACTGAGCCAACATATGACTCTGACCATTTGAAAGCCTTGCAAGTTTAGATAAATCAAAACTAATGTATTAAGCATAAAATTGCACTCAATTATGTCTACCTTCATAGGTTGCACTTAAGACTCTAAAAATATGACTGAGCACTTCAGCTCCGGTCAGCAAACAATAAAAATGATTAAATATTACGCACAACTTCTTTTTCTTTATCGACCCAGGGGGGTGCAAAATAGCATCTCCTCGAAATAGATGGATATGCCTTCTTTTTGAAAAGCCTTATAAAAAAGTATTATTTTTCTGCTTATTTGGGTTTTCCCAAAACGAATAATAAATAATTTTTGAAAGAACTCGCTACCCACACTATTAGGTCACATTTCTTTAAACAAATTGACAAAGTACAAGCATTGTTGCTAAATGCAAGCTCAATTCGCCTTCTATGTTTAAAATACATAATATGTGTTAAGACATTGTGCCTAAATACAACTACAAGATGTTTTGAAAGACTGCTTTTTAGGCGGTATCTTTTAATTTTGAAACTTAAATGGCCAATTTCACCACTTGGAAGAACTATAAGTGTGTAGACACTGGCAAATTTAAAACAGCTGCAGCATATTTTTTTTTATTAATATAAGTATTTTTAAATCAAAACCATAAAATTATAACTATGTCAGCTTTAACAAAAATTACATTTCTGCCAAGACAGACTTGGCAAATAACATTAATTTCGGTTGTTGTTAAATTTTAAGCATAAATGGTGAATTTCACCATTTGAAAATAGTACAGATGTGTAGACACTGGCACAATTTGTATCTACTGCTGCATTATACAGCAATAACATAATCAATGCACTTAAAGTTATCCGGTTTTTTAAAAATAATAAAATTAAATTAAATGTTTGCCAAAATTAATTGCTGCAAACGTTATTTATATAAAATACAACTTTGTAAGAAAAAGTGCTACTCCACTAAATAAATTTTTCTTTAAAAACATCGTTGATACAAACTATCGAAGTTGTGATTTGACGCTATCGATAAGTTGGTATCGCATCAGCATCGAACAGTGGCTGTAGTACTTGTGAGGCGAAAATTGTCCATATATTCTTAGCTCGTTGCTTCAAATTTCAAGTTATTTGTGTTTCCTGTTCGAAGTTTGTGTTAAAGTGCAATTTGTATATAATTTTTAAGAAGCGCGATAAACGTCGCATGCACTTTATAAAATAGCGCAGTGCGGCGTCTGTGTCTCAAATTTTCGCTTCAGTGCTACAGCAACGCGTTGGTTTTCAATCATTGAGAACTTTTTGCCAAGGCTTGCAACTACTTAATAAGGTGTGTACAGTGTCTCAAATGTTTATTAGTTATAATTTGCAATTGTTAATAAACACACAAGTGACAACAAAAATACACTTATTTGCTTATTTTCATTGGGAAATCATTTTCGCCAGCGGCGTCTCATGTGCAAATTAAAAATGGCGATACCGATGCCGACCAAAAAGAAAATTTCTATACACGCGAGTTATGTATACTAGGCGCGTTTTTTTTTTCCATAAAAAAATATACATGCATATTTAAAGTGCGCAACGAATAGTTGCTATTTGTTATTTAAACAAAATGTGCTTGCAGTCGCACTGCAATTTATGTTGTACCCAAGCCGGCAAAGCCGATGCGTACACAAAATGCGTTTATTTTTTACTCCATGTTTATGTGCACTGTACCTGCAACTATTTTGTACAAAAAAAAACCAATAGCTAATAAATGCGTGCAAATGTCCAATTAAGAACATTTACTAAGTTTTTAAGTGTATCCCCTTTGTTGTTTTTTTTTTTGTTATTTATGCGGCCGGCTTATGTACATATGCGTGTATGTAAGTATGTATGCCAAGCACAGGGTTGTTATATACATCTGTATTTGTTGTTTGAGTGCGCGCCAAAACGTGCTGCCTTGAAAAGTGTGATTAATCGTTGGGACTTGGCTTTGCGCCGCTAGTATATTGATCGGTTTTCGTACAGTCTAGCATAGTTATAGTTTTTCTTTAAACAACCTTATAATATTATTTTTCCATCATTCCCAGCTACACAAAGGCAACAGCAGCAAAGACATGGAGAACGGCAAAGGTAAAAATGGCGGCCTTACCATCGAGCAAATGTATCAGAAGAAATCGCAGCTTGAGCATATTCTGCTGCGTCCCGATTCCTACATTGGTTCTGTGGAGTATACCAAAGAGCTGATGTGGGTTTACGACAATGAAAATAATCGTATGGTACAGCGGGAAATCTCATTTGTGCCGGGCCTCTATAAGATATTCGACGAGATATTGGTCAATGCGGCTGATAATAAGCAGCGAGACAAAACAATGAACACCATTAAAATTGATGTCGATCAGGAAAAAAATATTATATCGATTTGGAATAATGGACAAGGTATTCCGGTTACAATGCACAAGGAGCAAAATATGTATGTGCCGACCATGATATTTGGTCATTTGTTAACTTCATCTAACTACAATGATGAAGAGAAGAAGGTTACTGGCGGTCGAAATGGCTATGGTGCCAAGTTGTGCAACATTTTCTCAACTAGCTTTACCGTGGAGACGGGCACCAGGCAGTATAGGCGTAGCTTTAAGCAAACATGGGGAGCCAATATGGCCAAGGCATCCGAACCCACGGTTTGTAGTCTTGAAATTTTCTAATTTTTTTATATTGTATTTTATTGACATTGGTGTTATTCGCAGATTAAAGACTTTAACGGCACGGACTTTACAAAAATCGTATTTAGTCCCGATTTGGCTAAATTTAAAATGGAAAAACTCGATGATGACATTGTGGCATTAATGGCACGTCGTGCTTTTGATGTGGCTGCTTCTTCGAAAGGCGTGACTGTCTTCTTAAATGGCACCAAATTGGCCATTAAGAATTTTAAGGATTACATAGATTTGTATGTAAAGAACAGGGATGATGAAGCCGGTCAGCCTATTAAGATGGTCTATGAAGCCTGTGGCGATCGCTGGGAGGTTGCCTGTTGCCCATCTGATCGTGGCTTTCAGCAAGTGTCATTTGTTAATTCTATTGCGACAACCAAGGGTGGGCGTCATGTCGATCATGTGGTAGATAATGTCATTAAACAACTTATAGAAGTGCTCAAAAAGAAAAACAAAGGTAAGTAAAATATATACCTATATATTTTAGCAATAATTGAAAGTATTAATATTGTACTCTTTTTTTAAGGTGGTATAAGCATAAAGCCCTTTCAAGTGCGCAACCATTTATGGATCTTTGTTAATTGCTTGATTGAAAATCCAACTTTTGATTCCCAAACCAAGGAAAACATGACTCTGCAAGCCAAAAGCTTTGGTTCAAAGTGTCCGTTATCCGAAAAGTTTATTAATCAAGTGTCCAAGTCAGGAATTGTTGAATCCGTGCTTGCTTGGGCCAAGTACAAAGCACAGAATGACATCGCTAAGACGGGCGGCAAGAAATCATCGAAAATAAAGGGCATACCCAAATTGGAAGACGCTAACGAAGCTGGTACTAAGAACTCTATTATGTGTACACTTATTTTAACCGAGGGAGACTCAGCCAAGTCTCTTGCTGTCTCTGGCCTCGGCGTTATTGGCCGAAATTACTATGGTGTCTTTCCGCTGCGTGGTAAGCTGTTGAACGTGCGCGAGGCAACATTTAAGCAGCTTACGGAGAATGCTGAAATCAATAATTTGTGTAAAATTATTGGTCTGCAATACAAGAAGAAATATCTTACCATTGATGATTTAAAAACGCTGCGTTATGGCAAGGTCATGATAATGACAGATCAGGATCAGGACGGTTCTCATATTAAGGGCTTGTTGATCAATTTTATTCATACCAATTGGCCAGAACTCTTGCGCCTGCCCTTCCTCGAGGAGTTCATTACGCCTCTGGTTAAGGCGACGAAGAAAAACGAAGAGCTCGCCTTCTATTCATTGCCTGAATTTGAAGAATGGAAGAATGATACGCCTAATCAACATACCTACAATATCAAATACTATAAGGGTCTCGGTACTTCAACCTCAAAGGAGGCTAAAGAGTACTTCCAGGACATGGAGCGTCATCGAATATTGTTTAAATACGATGGTCAGGTCGATGATGATAACATTATGATGGCTTTTTCCAAGAAACATGTCGAGTCGCGCAAAACTTGGCTTACCAATCACATGGATGAAGTGAGACGTCGCAAACAGTTGGGTCTGCCCGAGCGTTATCTTTATACCAAAGGCACCAAGGAAGTGACATATTCCGATTTTATAAATTTGGAATTGGTGTTGTTCTCCAATGCAGACAACGAACGCTCCATACCCTGTCTCGTGGATGGTCTTAAGCCTGGACAACGCAAGGTCATGTTCACCTGCTTCAAGCGTAACGATAAACGGGAGGTCAAGGTAGCCCAACTGTCTGGATCCGTGGCTGAGCAATCGGCTTATCACCACGGCGAGGTTTCCTTGCAAATGACCATTGTAAATTTGGCACAAAATTTCGTTGGCTCGAACAATATAAATTTGCTGGAGCCCCGCGGTCAATTCGGTACTCGTTTGACAGGTGGCAAAGATTGTGCAAGCGCTCGTTACATTTTCACACTCATGTCCCCATTGACAAGACTTATTTACAATCCACTTGATGATCCCCTGCTTCAGTATCAAGTTGATGATGGACAGAAAATCGAGCCGATGTGGTATATGCCAGTTATACCAATGGTGCTAGTGAACGGTGCTGAAGGCATTGGAACTGGCTGGTCCACCAAGATTGCCAATCATAATCCACGAGATATTATTAGAAACTTGCGGCGGATGTTAAACGAAGAGGAACCACTGCCCATGAATCCATGGTACAAGAACTTCCACGGAGGAATGGAATATGTTTCCGATGGACGTTACATTTGCTCAGGAAACATACAAATTCTTACGAATAATCGCATTGAAATTACTGAGTTGCCCGTTGGCGTCTGGACTCAAAACTACAAGGAGAATGTGCTTGAGCCATTGTCGAATGGATCCGAAAAAGTCAAGGCAATTATTTCCGATTATCGCGAGTTCCACACTGATACAACAGTTCGTTTTGTGATCAGCTTTACTCCAGGCGAGTTTGAACGTCTGCGAGCTGAGGATGGTGGATTTTATCGTGTGTTCAAGCTCAGCACATCCATTTCGACTAACCAAATGCACATGTTCGATGATAGCAATTGCTTACGTCGCTATCCAACAGCTGTGGATATAATGCGCGAGTTCTTTAAGCTGCGAATGGAATACTATGGACGTCGTAAGGATTATTTGGTAGGTCAGTTGACCGCACAGTCTGACCGTTTGACCGATCAGGCGCGATTTATTCTGGAGAAGTGTGAGAGAAAATTGGTTGTTGAAAACAAGCAGCGCAAGGCTATGATTGATGAGCTGTTGAAGCGCGGCTATAGACCAGATCCTGTCAAGGAGTGGCAGCGTCGTATTAAAATTGAAGATGCCGAGGCTGATGCGGATGCTGACGAAGAAGAAGAGGAAGAAGAAATGGGTGCAACCACGTCTGGCAAAAAGATTAAAAAAGAAGCCGATCCTGAGAAGGCCTTCCAAAAGCTCTCTGATGTGAAGAAATTTGATTACCTACTTGGAATGTCAATGTGGATGTTAACGGAAGAGCGCAAAAACGAGCTGCTCAAGCAACGTGATCAGAAGCTTTCCGAACTCGAAAATCTGAAAGCCAAGACAGTGCAACTTTTATGGCTCGACGATTTGGATGACCTTGCGAAGAAGCTTGACGAGGTTGAAGATAAGGAACGTGCCGACGAGCTGGGCATTAATCTTAAACAAGCCAAGGCTTTAAAGGGTCAAAAGCAGCCGGCTGCAAAGGGCAGGGGCAAAAAGAATGCCGCAAACAACAACGATATATTCCCCGATCCAATTGGCGAAAAGGTCAAATTTAAGGTTACTGAAGAAATAATAAAGAAGGTGCAAGCAGCAGCCAAAGTAACCAAAGAGCCCAAGGCCAAAGGGACGAAGGTGAAGACTGAAAACCAAGAAGGTGGCGAAGAGATCGATGAGTTCGATGCTCTTGTTGAAGGCGGTACAAAGACCTCGCCAAATGCAAAGAAAGCGGCCGGTACTAAAAAGGAGCCTGGTGTGAAAAAAGAACCAGCTGCCAAAAAGCCTCGCCAAAAGAAGGAAAATGATGGTCTAAAGCAGATGAAAATAAGTTTCAGTAAAAGCAAGAAGCAAGGTGGCACTGATGAGGAGGATGAAGATGACATAATAAGTGTCGAACCACGCGCCGATAGGCCAGGTCGCCGCGCGGCATCAAAGAAGATCAATTACTCATTCCTTAATGATTCCGATGAAGACGGAGAGAAAACCGTTGGCGAATTTCAGCCTGCATCTGATGCTGATGATGTGGAGGAGATGGATGACACACCTATCAAACGACCGGCCAAGCGTGTTCGTGACGAGGATAGCAGTGGCGGCGTTTCCAAACCCAAAAAAGCACCAGCGAAGAAAACTCGTGTTCTCGATAGTAGCGACGACGATGCTGAGATTATCGAAGATGACGATGATTCCGATTTTGAAGCATAAGCAAATGCAACAAAAAGTTTTACTTTGTGAGTTCAATGATTCTCTTTTATGGCCTCGCCCGTCGTGTTTCATAAGAGCGATCTTATAGCCAACGTAGCCTCGATGGGGAGTGGTGTAAACTTTACTTTTAAAATGGAAAGAAAAAAGAAAACATATGTATTACATACTTCTATAGAGCAAAGTATTTATGTGTAAACAGAGTAAAACAGCGCAGTTTTAATAAGATACATACTACATATTTAAATTTTTTAACTTGTGCTGTTGGAAGTATCCAACATCATCCCTACAGTGTAATTTACTTTAGATGTTTTTTTAGGAAAAAAGATTGATTTTCATTGTATTGTAAGTAAAAATCATCAAAAACTTCAAAACATTCTTACAGTACACCAATAACTAAATATCTCGTAGTGTTTTTTATATAGTACTATATGCTAATCCCAATAGTTTTTTTATTGTAAATAAATTGTATTTAACAAGAAACATTTGTATGCATTTATGTATGTATTAGAAATAAGTGAAGCTATTCTTTCCATGGTAAAAAGAAAAGGAAGTATATGATATATGGTGGGCTTTAAGGTTTGTAAAAATGATATGTTACCGAGCGCTTTGTAAATTTTGATTACCAGTACCCAAAGCTCAACGGCCCTCAGGGGAATTCTAGCATTATATGTCCTTTGGGACAGACGGAAGGATGCGTTGCTGATGAAAAGTTTTGAGCCATATCCGTATGTACACTTACATCTGAGAGACCATCCGCATACTATGAAAGCTTTTCGTTGCTTTGGCTAGTTTGCTGCAAGTGTCGGTATACCTATAGTTTACCACTCACTGAGCATACGAAACTCTTAAACAGACACTCTATACCCTTAATCCATTTTCCTGAAAACACCTTTAATCCTCGACACATCTAAGCAAAATTTGTCGCAATTTTTTTTTTTGAAAAGTCGGTACAGAACACTCGACTGCCGAATGTCATCCCAACTGACTCATTTTTTTTAAAATTTGTTGCGTGAAAAAAATTACGATCAAGCTGTAACCCCAGATTTTTTTTATATCATTTAAAGTTTATTACATTGATGGAACGAGTGAAATTCATATGACATGTAAATGACCCAATGCTTAACTTAGTGTTAGAAATATCTAATCAAGTTTTTCGAGGAATACCTTGAAAGTGTTCTTAACGTTCTCATTGGCAAACTCTTGTCTGCTTAGAGCTTCACGCAGGGCATAACGGCAGCTCTTCACATCATAGTCGGGCTTAAATGGTTCCTCGCTATGCATCAAGCCCAATTGCTTTAGGTAAAAGTCAACAACGCGCGATTCTTGCTTAGTTTTTATGGCATAGTCAAAGGCGGCTTGATACAGAGCTACAGCCAAATCCAGTGCTGCCTTGGATGATTTGGCCAAATGTGCGCACTTGAGCGTAGTAAAAATAAGCAGCAACAAATGGTTGTCTTCATTGAATTGCTGTATATATAAAATTAAAAAGTTGTTAAAGGAAATATATATAAACAACTTGCAAATCTTACATTAATTATATCATGCAGAGCTTGTAGCTTGTTAGTCGCCTCCAAAGATTCAAACTGCTGCAATGTGAAAGGTTTTTGGTCTAAGCAAAACTCTTCCGCGCTGATTTTGTTGCCGTTGTCGGTGGAACTGACAGTGTCGTTGAAAATCTGTCAAAATAGGAACAAATAGAATTTGTTGTCAATTTTTTTTTTTTTTTTTTTGCTTATTGGCTTACCGCAGTTTTGTAAGCAGGCATGGTAACGTAGGCAGTCTCGTCTGCGGCATTGGCATACTCTTCGTCGTCTTCTTCTGCCTCCTCGGTGGTATCATTGGCATGATCATGATCATAGTCTCCCTCCTCTTCGTCGTCCTGTTCCTCTTCGCCATATTCGGAGCTGTATTCACCCTGATTTTCATCCCCATCAGCATCATCCTCTCTACCGCTCTCATTCTCATCCTCAGAGTGATCTTCCTCAAAGTCTTGCAAGGCCTCTGGATGCTTAGCCGATGCCATTTCGGTCTTAATCTGTTGGCAGCCCTCTTTGCCAAAACAATTTCCATCCAAGTTAAAGCTTTTTAATTTTTCCTTGTTTTTCATGGCTGCTACCAGCAGTAGGCCACCATCAGAATTAATGTCATTAAAGCCAAGATCTACAACTTCCAAGTGCTCGTTATTGTCCATCAAGATCTCGCCGAAAGCATAGGCGCCGTTAGTTTTCAACAGACAATCGCCAAAGTTGATCTCTCGAAGTCTAAAAAACAAAATTTATTTTTATAAGATTGTCTTGAGGGCATAACAATACAATAAATCTTACAGCGGTATGTGCGGTAAAATATCTGCAATGCTTGAGGCTCCCTTAACGGACAAGGTATTATCGTTCATGTTAAGCACCCTAAGATATGGATTTTGTTTGAATCCTTTGGCTAGTGCAGCAATACCCACGTGATAAATGGAATTCTGGGGCATGCTTATTTCCTCTAGGGTTTTGAGGGTTTCAAATACTTGAGACAATGCCTTTGCTCCAACATTCTCCAAACGATTGCGTCCAGCTACAAAAACGCGAAGCTGCAATGGTGAGCCAGCTTTTTTGGCGTTGGCATATAAATCCAACAGTGCCTGTGATAACATGCGCCCACCCTCAGGGCCCAATCCACAATTGTTCAAATGTAGCTCCTGCAGCGTAAAACATACGCTTGAGCGCAAAAACTCTTCCAATCCAGTCATACCATTTGGACCCAGTGCGTTGTCACTCAAGTCCAGAACATTAAGCTTAGCGCCAGCTGCAATCAAGCCATTGCCAAGATGTTTCAATGCTTGTGGAATTTCCGTTTTCAAGCGACGTGTAAACATATTTTTCCAAAATGCTTTACGAAACTCTGGATGCTTCTGAAGCGCCTCGCCAATGGCCTGTGCTGCCTCAACACCCAATGTGTTGCCATCCAACTTAAGATAATGTACATTTTTTTGGTTGTTCAAAGCCTGCACAACATCTTTTACTGCACCGTGAAATATGGAAATTAACATAAAGTTATGAAATTAATTCCGGCTGACGCCGGTCTGTGCGCTTACCATCTTCGGCGGTGTCCCACGTTAAGGTCTTGTCCTGAAATGCAACACCCTCCTCATCAGTTGCAGACAATTGTGCCGCCATCGACGCGAAATTAAAATTAGCCATAGACATTGTGGAATGATTTAAATAAATAAATAGCAAAGATAAAAATTAAAAGCAACGCTAACACTGTACTTTTTGCGCGGCATGCGAAAATTGTGATGCTATTTGGCTGCTATCGATAGCTACCAAAAAGAATGCACTTTTTAGTATCGATTAAAATTAAAAAGAGTAATAAATAATTCAAAGGTGCAAAATTAATTTTTCAATTGAATATTTTAAATAATTTTTGCAGTACACAGTACATCGTAATTGGTGAGGACGTAAAAATATATTTAAATTTAAAAAGTTCGCTTATTATCTATCGATATAAATATATATCACTTTGAAATATTTTCCAACACTGCATCGAACACACAGCTGCTTTTCTGCACTAGGCAGCCAAGTTGTTGAACAACAAAAATAAACAATAAAATGTACATATACGCGGTACATTATTAATGGAAAACACAAAATAAGCAGCAACATGCATAAGAAATTACGCAAAATGTTGCCCTTGCTACGTCCTGTGCATCTACTTGCTGCCCTCTGTGTCATCATCATAACCTGCGCTGGCTATTGGTTGCTTTGGTCTGAAATAGAAATAAGTGGTGTGTATTTGTAATGTACTTATGTACATATGTGTATAAGGCATATAGTAAAAACTATCATTATTCTAAATCTACAGGGTTTAAGCCGCTTTCAAAACTGTCAGCAGGCACCCCAACGGTAGAATCTGTGCTGGCAGGCGCTGTTGCTCATCCAACATTGGATAATTTTGATTATGAAGAACAATTGGTGGTGCTATATAACCGAGTGCCAAAAACTGGCTCTACCAGTTTCGTCAATATTGCCTATGATCTCTGCAAATTAAACAAATTCCATGTCTTGCATATCAATGTGACGGCAAATATGCATGTTCTTTCACTGCCAAACCAGGTATGTAACACTTATAGTACTAACTGCCGTTTTGCAGGCTTACGAGGCAATTTGGACACCAAGGGAACTCCCGCCTATTTACTGGGTGTGAAACTCAAATCAAAAGAAGAACATTGCTCTTCAATGGGCATATAATCGAAATGCTCTATGATATGTTAGTTGTTAAGGCCATCCCAGACATCTTCGGTAATTTGATTGACCAGCTGAGGAGCTTTAAGGCACAATAGATCCTTAGGATCCAGCAAAATGCTATTTATTATTATTTTTATTTGTTATTACTTTTGTAACTAACTAAACTTACTCATTTTTATATCTTAATAGATTAGTTTAGTGCGCAACATAACCAAGTGGCATGAAATAAAGCCGGCACTTTATCACGGACACATGGCCTATTTGGATTTTTCCAAGTAAGTTAAAAGCCTTGTCTGTATGCAATGCAGTACATTATAATACACTATATATTTAGATTTCAAATCGCCCACAAGCCCATATATATTAATTTAGTGCGTAAACCTTTGGATCGACTTGTCTCATATTATTATTTTCTACGTTACGGAGATAATTATAGACCCAATTTAATACGTAAAAAAGCGGGCAACAAAATTGTAAGTCCAAAGCATTTATTTTTTCCCACAACTTCACGTACTTTCAAAACCATCAACAGACTTTTGATGAATGCGTTGTTCAAAAGCAAGCCGACTGTGATCCCAAAAATATGTGGCTACAAATACCCTTCTTTTGCGGTCACGCTGCCGAGTGCTGGTAGGTCTATGTTAAAATCTATTGTAAATTCAAGTCATAACACACATGGCTCTATAGGGAACCCGGCAGCGATTGGGCTTTAAATCAAGCCAAGCGAAATTTGGTAAATGAATACTTTCTAGTCGGGATTACTGAACAGATGTTTGAATTTGTGGATCTGCTTGAACGTTCGCTGCCCAGGTAATCAAATACTATTCCGAAATGTTATAAACAAATTTAAAATGTATATTTTTTGTTACAGAATCTTTCGCGGTTTTCGTGAACATTATCAAAACTCAAATAAATCTCATTTACGTGTTACCTCCTCGAAAATACCGCCCAGCGAAGCAACCGTACAAACCATAATGAAATCAAAGATATGGCAAATGGAAAACAATCTGTATGAATTTGCACTAGCACAATTCGAATTCAACAAGAAGAAGCTTATGCAACCAGATAATAAACATTTGCAAAAGTTTATGTATGAAAAAATAAGACCAAAATGATTGCATTGGCAAAGTGAGCCACGGTCTCGTGGTCGCATTAAAAAAAACAACAGGATTCGTAAATATCGTGTGTAGTTTTTATATGTATTATAATTAATTAATTTATCTGTATATATATCCTTTTGACTTAATACGTACTTAAAACGAAATAATCAACCAACTTGTGAATGACACTAAAGACTTAGAATTGAATATCGTTGACATATTATTGACTTTATATATATTTAGTATAAGTAGTCTTAGCTTTGTATCTACATCACTGACTTATAACGCTTTTTGTTAATGTAAATCATGTATAGCAACAATTGTTACTAAGTTATCCTACTTACTACTTAAAGCACAATTTTCCAATTTTTCGTTTATTGAAATGTACTTTTTATACTCGACAATACAAACTACAGCGTAATTGAATAAGTTAGTTATAAGATAATAAGCTTAATGTTAAAGTTAAACATATTTTAAAATGTGCATCACAAAAGATCGTAACTGTTATACGTTCTACATATAATACTAACGCATATTTCCTGGCAGCTTGTTTCTAAAAATCAAATTGTTCAAGCAATGTAAATAGATAAGATATATACTATACGTAAATGTATGTTTATAAAAATTGTAATTTTTATCAGCCATCTTTTTATTTTAAATGATGAGTTTCCCAGTTTATTAGGCCTGAGATTGTTTTGGCAGTTCCATGTTTTGTTACAATAGTATCAAAATCGAAAGAGGCATAAGTGTTTAGCCCTAGACCTTTATAGAAAAATATCGATACTGTTTACAGATCTCGCACACATCTCAGATTGTTTTCGCAGGGAAAAGTTGCGATGCCAGTTCGAAGAGTGATGCGCGCCGCTGAAAGACAATGTTTCTTTTCGTCGAATTTTAAAGTGCGTAGTAATATGTAATTTTTAAACATTCAAATATGTTTTACATTTGTATTTTTATGTTTTTATAAACACTAGACCAACATGCATATACCCTCTTAAAGAGTATAATAAAAAGAAACGTAAGAAATTAAAATTGAAAAGTTTTTCAAATTAAGACATTTAATTAATTGCCTAAGCTTCGAAGCAAAACGCCATGAGTTTGCATTATCCGTCAGTTGTACATTTGAACGAAGACACGCAAGTCGTATTTCTGAGTACAGGCGGTAATTACAGGTGCTGAAATATTAATGATCTAGAAGACGTAAACGTTAGAGCGCGCATTTGAACTTCAAAAGTTATTAAATATGTATTATATACTATATAGTAGATACATAAGTGTCAGTTCAGACACAATTGTGGTTTTTGCTAGAGATAAAACGAGTTATGGCCGCTTTGAATTATATGCATACACATTGGTCAGGGCGATTAAGACTCAAAGCTAAGTGTGTGTCTTAAAGTTCAACTATAATGTAGCAGTGGCAGCAATAGAATTTTCAATCGTACACTGTGCAAAATACTCGGGTATTTAAGAGAGTGATTGTGGACAAAAGTAAATACTACAGTTAAAAAAAAAGAAAATAACGCATATATTTTAAATTAAGTAAAAATGTTCTGGTTCCCATTTTCATTAAATTATAGTGAAAATGCATTCTCCTCGCATTTTTTGTTACTTAACTTCACTGAGATTCAGTGTCTTTACTATAAGCCAGTGAATTCTTTTTGTGTTATAGCCAGTGAATTCAAATCACTTATGTATGACAATGAAATTCGAATACAAAGCGGTGCTAAGAGAATGGTTTAGGTAACAAAGGAGAAGTAAAAGAAATGAAAAAAGGTATTAAAAAATTATTAAAAGTTTCCTTCTTATTGTGTCCTTTAAATTAAAAAAAAAAGCTTAATTATAGTTTGTACATAATTTGTTTCAAAAAAGTTTGTTACATTTTATCTAAGAACCGCTTACGGCTTACTGAGAAAATATAATTATAGCCTTTTCAAACTGAGGGCAGCTCTATGTAGCTTTGCTGACACAAGTGATATCCCAAGCACTCGTTTGGTATACATTCACATATATAAGCACTTATAATTATTCCGCAAGTTTTTATAACAATGTTACTTTATACATAGCAGGTACATAGTAACTGGTATAAAATAGTTTGCCAAGCTGCATTATATTTTTAGTATTTCAAAGTTTTACTAACTAAATAGACTTGTCAAAGTGCAGGCTGCTCATGTCATTTTATATGAAATGAATTGTGAATTTAATTTAAGTTAAATTTTATTAATACATCAAATTCAAAGACTTGTTCTACCAAGTGTTAAACAAACAAAATCAACATCTATCTAAACATAGTCTTTCTTGGATTAGCCGTACGCCATACATTTCGGGTAAGTTCTTTTTACACAGCGTGTACTTAATTTATATATACTTAATATAACAAATATATATCTAAAAATAATGAAATAATATTATGCAAAACCGTTCACTTTGAAATATACTAACAGTTGCAAGCTTAAACTTAACAGCTATTTAACATTCGCAGAATATTTACATTAGGGTGGTTTGGTTTTTACACAATAGTAATTTTGTCGGGGAAAATCTAAAAAAAAATTGTTTTTTAAGTCAATTAGAGCAGAGGGACTCTAAAATTGAAACATCATTGCATATGAATTTTCAAACGATATTAAGTATTTAAAGATTTTTTTTATACTTTTTAAATTTCCAAAAATTTATACCTATGCATTTTTATCTCACAAAAATATGCCAACCAAACATGATCAGACTGGTAGTTTCATTATTTCCCTAGACTAGAGTCTGCTCAGAATTAAGAATTAAGGAAGGGAAACACAACTTGGTATTCTTTGTGACAAGGTGTCGAGATCTGCCAAATCGATCAGCTATTTGGGTTGAATTTTGAGCAGACTCGATCGCTTTTCAAGTCTATAATAATATATTATAATTATATTTACGCCAATAGCTTTACCAAATTTACGACGAATCTGAAGAATTTTGGACAGCTAGAATTTCCAATTTGATTACGCATTATGGACCAAAGTTTTAGTGGTTCCAAACTGAAGTTGAAAATGCTCATAAAAACATTTGCGTAAAAATTTAAAATTTAAATTTAATTTAATTTAATTTGTCTTTATGGGCATAAAGCTTTAATATTTTCATAACTTTGAAATTTGTTGTTTTTATGATACCAATATTTTCATCTCAGAAATTAATAATTTCAAAAGTCATATTTTACTTAAAAAAATGCGCTGTTCTTCGAGTTTTGACCTTTAAGGCCCATATGCAGTTCGAAAAATTATATAATGTGGTTTTTTTTGACTGCTATAGACTAAACTTCTTTAATTGTTGTGCAATGTTATCCCGCTGTTAATGTTGACCAAAGTTTTTTGACCCAGCCTAATGCGTATAACCAACCGAAAAGCAAAGTTCTTTTAAAAAACTGGTCAAAAGCACTAATGGAAAGGAGAAGCACTTACATGCAGAAATAATTCATCTTACTCTGTATAAGCGCAAATTTAATAAAATTTCATACCTCAGGCTCCCATGGAATTTGAGATGTCAAAATATTATACAGACTGACGAACAAGTCTTAACAAGCTATTTATGCTAAATATTAAATACTAAACTTCTCCTTTTTGCATACATTTGGACTTACTTAATGAATTCTTTTACTTTACAAGTAGAAAAATAAACGATTTTTTTTTTTGCCAAAATACTTTTGCTGACCATTGTAAATAAAACTTATTTGAATGTTAGCCCAATGTTAACGGCCATCTGTTAAGCGCTAAGTTCCATGCCGCTCTCATTTAACTTAAAAGCGCGTGTTGTCAATTGTGTTTTGAATTTTTGCTTAATTGCATTGCGCCCGTTCGTTGCACTTACTCTTTGCCGCTTTTAATTATCCGCACGTCTTCTTTGTGGCTTACATCATTACAAATTCAATGCCTACGTCTGTACTTGTTCAAGCTAAAACACCAATACATAATAACTACTTGTTGCTGCGCTGCACAGTGGTCACTATGGTCAATCTAGCGGGGAAAATGTTAATATCGAATGAAATAATTATTTAATTTTTTATAATATTATTATATTATTGTAATTAATATTTTTTTAACGACCATCTGGATGTGAAATGCACTAATGTTAACGGTCAAACCCCTTTAGATGTGGAATTATAGGGTTTAAGGTATAAAAAGTTTGTGCAGACCCCATAAAGTATCTATTTTCTTGATCAGTATCTACGGCTGATATAACCATGTATTTCTAGCGAAAGAATATAAATAATTTAAAAAAAAATAACCAACCTAACTAACTCCATCAAATTTAACAAATACAAATATTTTGGGTATGTGGTGAGTTTTTGTCCGAACCGAACCAATTTATGCAAAATAATCCGAAATCGTTTTTGTTCATATCTCCGTCATTTATCAAGCTATCTCCAGCAAATTCGGCATTTGGAAATAATTTAGGTAGATATATATTACTTTATACATATATGCCGATAAAAAATCAATTACTCCATGTCACAACTAGACCAGAAGCAGAACTATCATCCAAGAAGATTTTTTACTTCTATATCCAACGTCATGTTTATTTTCTTTAATAGAAAAGATTTTTAGATAAGGATTTGACAAATCAAGCTCATAAGGCAAAAGTTGACCATTTAACCTCTTCGTCTCTTTCCATCTTTCAACAAATGTGCCTTACAAATGCCATACCCAAAAAAAAGAGCACGCTTGCAAGACGACAAGTACCTAAAAACTAATCTTTTGTTAAAAGAGCCACGTTGTGGCAGACAAATCTCCTTTGTCGGGAATAAATGCATATTGGTACAACAACAATTTACCCAGACCCTTGACTTCGAAACGAATGGAGTTCTTGCCCAAAAGAGTGTTGAAAACATTGCTAATATCTACGAGGGTGACCATAGTTTTGTACTGTTTATACCCTGTACCTATAGGTACAAAGGGTATACTAGATTTGTGCAATGTATGTAACGGACAGAAGGAGGCGTGGCAGACCCCAAGTCCTTTATACCAAAATGCTTATCATAACCTCGGGTAGCGATTGAGCCATGTCCGTCTGTCCGTCCGTTCCCCCGCTGTAGATTTTCGCGGTTTTTAGCTACACCGTTTAATATTTTCATTTTAAATTTAACAGAGCGATGCGTTGTGGATACATGCATCTATGTGTAAAAAATGAACAAAATCGGACTAATACAGAAAAAGTTATAGTCAAAAATGTACAAATTTCACTGCCCCTTGCCCATAAAGTGCATCAATATTTGACTCCTCGTAATTATGGTTACAAGTGACCTAGAATCACAATTTTTGGTAAGCTGATTCATGTGGCTCTAATGAACAAATCCACATCCAAATTTTATCGATGCGGTCCCACCACCCCCCGCAATCGATTTACCGTGTTTTCTCCCACACCCCTCAACATACCAACTTGAAACTTACCCCATATACTTTAAATAACTTCTTTGACGTAACATTCGAGTTTCATCAAAATCGGTAAAAATTTAGGAAACTTATAGGTACAAATATCGAATTTCACCAAAAAAAAAAAAAAAGTTCGTAGAAGGAATATGCAGGAAAATTTGTTTGCGAGACAAAAGGTACAGGGTATTCCACTGTCGGGCACCGCCTCGAGTGTACCACATTTTTTTTGTATTATTTCGTTATTCAAGTGTGTTAAAAAACTACAAAGCTCTCTGAAAAATAAATATTCAGACTTTTTACAGTTTAAGATCAGCAAATACATATTGTGCTGACAAAAATCTAAAATTTTATCTTTTACGCTTTTCATTGGCATTTTTCTTACACAAACTTCTTAACAAAACCAAACAAAACAACATGACAACAGCTTATTATTGTTGCTTACGTTGCTAGTCAGGTATTTTCAGTCTGGTTACTTTTAATACTCGGTCGGGCATTTTTACTTTTTTGCCTCGTTGTTAAGGTTGCCACGTCGTTCGTGCCTTTGGGCATTTAAGCCAGACAATGTGCGCACCCCTAATGTAACATTTAAATAAAAAATAAATATATGTCTTATATTATTATTATTTATATCTATTATTTATATTTGTTTTTTAAATGAAATCAAGCTGCAAGCTTTTATAACGATTTTACCATTAAAACCCACACGTATTAAATACCTACAAACTTAAAAAAACTAAAATTGTGTTTTCATTTTTTTAAAATGCGTTTTCTTCCAGTAGATAGTACCAATCGCCCCACTGTGCGCTGCTTGCAGCTCTCAGTTTTTGCCCCTTTTCCATTTCTTTTTCTCTTGCATTTTCAATTCAATCTTGCAAAAAAAAGGCCATTGGAACGCAGCGCGTGTGTTTAAAACAGGAAACCGGAGCAAAAATTGCATAAAATTATGAAAATTGCATTTAAAGTCGATTAAAATTAGTGACATTGACCTATTTACAAAGTTGTGTGTTACTTGTATGTCGCATTTTCACTTTTTTTATTTTTGAGAATATAAGCAAAGTATAGTAGAAAAAGAAACTCAAGACGAATCCAAGCCAAGAAACTTTTGTACCCTGTAAAAAATAAAAAATAAAATACTTTTTTTGAACTTTTCAATTGAACTTTGCCGCAAAATGACAATTCTAAACCAATCGCCGGCGAAGAATACGACGCCGTCCACCAAGCTCTTTGGTAAGCATTTATAAATACTTTTGCTTTATACACAGTACAAAAAGAAACGTTCTACAAAGGAACCAATTTTTACGAAAAAAAAAAATTTGAACCTAATCTATGCAAAACAATTTGAAAACCTTTTGCTTTCACTGATCTCAATTATCATACTATCCTTATTGAATTATTGTACTTATTACTTTCGCCTCATTTGTTAGACTATAAAAATAAATTCCAAGTAAATTTAGAAAAAATGTTCGAGAAAAAAATAGTGAAAATATTTGAAGAAGTCGTTACTTAGTCAATTTGAATCAGAGATCTTTAGCGTGTTTGAATGCGTTGCGATTTACAACTGTCAGTAAGATACAGGACTGTCATCTGTTTTCATTAAAGGACGATATCGCGAGTAGTACAAATCTCAGTGATATTTTAATTACTTGTTTTAATTTGAAAACCCGATATTATTATGTTATACATATTACTTTGATTACATCATCCAAAGTATCACCCTAGAAGGCGTTGTTCCAGTAAGACGACCTGAGCAGTGGTGTAGATAGAAGGGCAACAAGGAGATCAATATAGTATTTCCTAGTCATCAGATATCTCTTACAGAATGGGATGAGAGCAGTAGCCTAGGCCGTCAATTGAGGCTAAGCCGGACACTTTATATTATTCAAAACGCACGGACCTCTCACTTTGGGCTTAAATAAACAAATCAAAGAGGTTGAACTAGCTAGAATTAACATTCAAAATCATTACCTAATGGAAATTTTTTTTTTTTCCAAAAATGTCAATTTTGATTTCCTATACAAAAGGTAAAGTATATATAAAATTTGTGCAAATGTATGTAACGTTGGAAAGGAAATTTTGAATACCTCCCCCAAAAGTTATTGACAATATGACCAGGAGTATTGATGTATGAACTATTTGATCTCGGAGAATGTAAAAGCTAGAGCAACCCAACTTTCGAGCTATATCCCCTACAGTGTCACGGGAGGCAAGTTTATTTTATTTTTTCTTCCTCAGTTGGTTTTTGTATATTTTTGCAACAATCTTTGGTATCAAAATCCTCCATATAACTCATAGACTTTTATAAATAAGCAGGGGAAAGGCTTGTAAGTTGGGACGGCTTGTAAGTTTGGACACCTCGTCGATTTTGATGTTCCAGCAAGGAAAATACCAAAATTCCACCTGTCTTCGGTGGCAAATACGCCGTAAACAATTTTAATGTGTTTTTGATGACAGACTCAAAAACGCAGTGTGTGTGTGACAAAATATAAAAATTGTTTTTAAAGAAATCGGAAAATAAAAACCATTATTTTTGATTGCGCTCAAAAAGTTATCAAATCAAAACAAAAAATCAAAAAAAAATATATTTGCTGGAACTGAAATTCAATGAACTTTCATAATCAAAAAAATGTTTTCGGACATACAGTGAATAGACAAATTTTTTTCAATAAATTCCAAAATGGCTTCAAAAATGTAAGTTGTTACACCTTTTGGCTTGTAAGTTGTCATAAATCTGTTTTAATTTTTTTACATTGTTATACTAATTTGAATTGTTTTTAGTGCATTTTTCTGCCATCTTCGGGCATATTTTTTCAATATTTTCCGTAAAAATTCATTTTTAGTATGGCGACCAAGAAAAACCGATCACAAAAAACCACAATTTTGACTTCTCTGGAAAGTTAAATTTTTCTTGTTTTTTTAAATTGAATTTAACGCGCAGTTAAATTTAAAATCAATAAATTTTCATAAATTTTGGCAATCATGGGTTTTTATTTCAGTTTTCTCAAATGTTCAGCGATTTTTGCAGGTGTGTCAACTTACAAGCATTTTTTTGGTGGTCGTTTTCAAGCTCTTTTGAAAATTGTCTGTAAAATGCTTATTTTTATAAATTTCAAATGATTTGCTTATTGTGGATTATAGCTCTTTCTTTTCTCTTTTCAACGGTATGTTTACGTTGATGCCTATGTGTATTCAAATTCGAGATATAGCTAAAAAAGCTATGGTGTTTCAACTTACAAGCCTTTCCCCTACAACAGGTAACTAGAACCTGAACTCTTTAATTTGACATGTTACAATTCACATACATTATGCATATATATATAAAATATTAGATAAATTGAAATTTTATTTTTTCAATACGGTGTCATATTACGTAATTCATAGAACTTCGCAAAAACGAGAAAATTCCTTTACAAAGATGTAATAACCAAAGGCACTCGAAAGTTTTTAAGAGTTCCCAAGCACTGAAGGATCGGTAGAAAAAATGTTTTTGGGGCAGTACAAGGTTTGTCCCAAAGCAAATATGCCTTTGGGGTCACGCCATCAATATGCTCGCTTTTAAGGTTATGTCAGAACATTTTTCTTACCTCGTATTCGGATTTAGCTACTCAAAAAACATATTGGAAAAATGGTCTGATCTCTGAACCCGAAGCACAAAAAAAATTTCGATTTTCGGGATATAGATGGCGTGGCCCATAATGTCTCTTTTGGGACAGACCTTGTACTGCCCCATAAACATTTTTTTTTTTGAGTTACCAAGTCGAGTTTTCTCCAATAGGAGACACCGATCGGGATTAATTCGTTTTTTTTATGACGATATCTTCACCAAATTCGGCAATCAACAGTTTTTTTTGCATTTCCTTTATTTATTTGCTTGTTGGGATATTATTCAACATTGCGAAAATTATGAAAATAGTTATAGTGACGCTTTTCTTTTGAGCTGAAATTGCAAACACACATTTTTTAAAAGCATTTTGCATACGTTGACAAGTTAATTTTTTTCAACTTAAATTATAATGTCAACTTAACTTTGGAAACGTTGAAGCTTTTTTCTTACTGAGGTCAACACACCTTTTACATTGAGCTCACTTGTCCTTCTCCAAGCAATTAAATGATTTCAGCATTTATTTCAGCTTTATTGTGAAGATACTTTTTGTGATATGAAGGGCATGCAATAATGCTGACATTGCAGTCTCTAGTTTAATGGGTTTTTACTTGGGAAGCAGTTTCTGTCACACTCTTAAAAATACTAATTTTTAAGTGCTTTATATTTGCTCATGAAGTTTGTAACAGAAGCGAAGAACTTGATATTTTTATTATAATCTATGCTAAAAGACTATAGAATCCCATCTGGAATTCAAATGCAAAAATGGAAACAGTCGAACACCTTCCTTGGGAATATCACTTTCTAGGGTTACCGTACGTAACCTCAGAGATTTCCAATAAATCTTTCACTGTCGAGTGCTAAAGCATGACACAAGCTTTTAATTAATCATTTGTAACTGAGTACAAGGTATATTCATACAGATTCAGGTTTGATTTGAAGCAAGCTAATAGTTAATTAGTAACTAGCTGTTTGAGACAGGTCTATTAACAATGGCACTATCTAAAATTAGCACTTATTAATTTTAATTCTTTTTAAGCATATTAATTAAAGTTGTTCTCAGTTAGAATCACTTGAGTGCAATAGTAGTGGGTATAAGTATAGTATATTTATACTTTTAATTGTAGTATAATAAGGTATAAGTTCGTCAAAATTTGTTAATCAACATTTATTCTGATGGCTGATGGCAACCATAGCTTAAAATTAGTATTTGCCTTAAATATCCTTTAAAAAAAGTTATTACTTTAACTTTTTGTAAAACAGCTACAGATAAAAAATATAAGTATGTAGACTCATGAAGACTAGAATATTTTACTTTTTAGAGTCAAGGCCCATTTGGGACTTTTTTTTTATATGAATTTTTGTCGTTCCGTGCGAAATATTTCGAACTGCGTACAGGCCTTCATGAAGAGAAAATTTTTTTTTTTATACTATACTTTTTGGGGATACCACAAATTTGAAGGTGTTGAAACAAGTCCTATTAATGAAACTTAAAGTTCACATTGCAGCTGGAAAGGTGTGGTGTTCCGTGGATAGCGCTTAGACTTTGCAGAAGAGAGAATTAGAGCGGCGAACAGTGGCGGATCCACGGGGTGTTTTCGGGTGCGGACCCCCATAAAAGTTGTAAAAATGTGTTGAAAGTCTTTTGCGAGCTCTGATATACACTTGGAAGTGAAGAACCCCCCCCTGACCATATCCTAGCTGCAAACTATGTTGGTACAGGGTATATTAGAGTCGGGCAGACACGACTGTAGCATTCTCAGTACGATAACCACTACTGAAATTAAGGCAACCTGCTGGGGATAATATGCTTGGCATGTCTCAAAATGAATATGGTAGATCGTAAGGGATTTGGGATGCGAAGCACGCAGGTGGCGTAGACCCTTAGTTATGTTATAGAAGAAACCAAAATTCTTTCCAAAAAAGATTTAAAAAAAAGAATGAAACATATCAATTCTTCGGGAAAAAGGACAGTACTTTTCTCTCGACTACACCGCAATTCCTAAAGCTTTTATCTGATGTTATTACGATTTTTAAAATATATTGGAAATAAGCATTAAAAGCAACTGTAAGATTTAAATGGAAAATCTAATGCAGTGGCTAAGGGAAGTTTGTACATAAAGGGGTCTACGCAGAATGCAAAAAAATTTCGCACGGAATGACAAAACCATATAAAAAAAAATATCCCAAATGGGGGATTTTTTATATGAAGTTTTGCGGTTCCGTGCGAAATATTTCATACTGCGTATAGGCCTTAAAGTAAAAAGATTTCACACACACTACATGTACTACCATGTTAATAACATGCATATAGGTGGATTATTTTGTTCATCGCACAAGGTGTCTATTAAGCTTATGGTCACAGAGATCTAGTTGTTCATACGGACGGCCAAACGCAGAGAGATTTATCGATCCTGATACTAATCGATGTGATACACGATTTTAAAATTTTTTTTAAACTTTCTACCAAAAGTTTATGGTAGAGACCCATACGCAGTTCGAAAATTTTTGGGATTTTTTTTTTTATATGAAGTTTTGTCATTCCGTGCGAACATTTTTGAACTGCGTACACAATTTTTTTTTTGCCTTATGGCCTATACGCAGTTCGAAATATTTCGCACGGAATGACTAAACCTCATATAAAAAAAAAATTTCAGTTTTTAAACTTAACGCGTTACGGCTTAAGGCCTATACGCAGAATGCAAAAAACTTGTGCACGGAATGACAAAACCATATAAAAAAAATGGGATATCCCAAATGCGTGTAGGCCTTTAATTTAAAAAACCTGTTTTCGCTTTTTTTAATTGTGACTGAACTACTGAATATTTTTCAACCACCAACAAAATATACATAAAAAATTTCCTTTTTTTTTATAAAAAAAGATGTGTTTTTATATTTTCTTTATTTGGTGTGAATATGAATCAAATCGATTTGGTGAAACAATGTAAAAAAAAATAAAACGTAAATATTTTAATATTTTTTTTAAAAAAAATGTATGAAAATTTTGTAATTTTTTTTGTCAAAAGATGTCAAAAATGATAACCAATTTTCATAATATTTAATAGAATACATACTTCTTGTTTTTATGATGAAAAAACTGACTTATTATGTAGGTAAATAAATAATAAACCTTGATCATCAAATGATTTTTTAATTATTAGCATTAAATGATGCAATTTCAATAAAAATTAAATATTTTTTTTTAAAGAGCCCTATTGCCAACTTAAGGCCTATACGCAGAATGCAAAAAAAATTTCGCACGGAATGACAAAACCATATAACAAAAAAATCCCATTTGGGATATCCCATTAGGGGTTAAATTTTTTTGCATTCTGCGTAAACCCCTTTAGATTAAAAACTGAAATTTTGCGAACATTTGTTTTTTTGCCATGTGAATTGTACTGCATCATTAGTTTTCAAAAATCGCTGGGTGCAGTTTCTAGTACCTTATCCAGCTAGACCCTTTTTAAATTTATTAAAGATATGACGAATCATGTTAGCTAAATAATCCAAAAAAAAAAAACGCCTTCGAGGTTCTTTAATTGCCACACCATTCGTTTCACGAAGTCTATAGGTTATGAACAGGTCTGATGACAAGTGGTCAGCGCTTGTAAGTCCCATTGCTGGAATTTTTTGAGCGACATTCCGCATTCCAGAATAATTTTTTTTAAAGAAAATGCCCGCTACAAACCCGGCCTGGCCGTTGACAAGTTTGTTCCTGGGCGCGAAGTTTTTTTTAAGGAGCTCTTAGTTAAAAAAACTTTTGTCATCTCGACGGCCCTTATTGCGTTAGACCAACAAGCGTTGGTCTAATGCTTGTACCCAATTGTTTAATACTTGTACCCACAACTATTAAAGCCTTTCAAACCAACATTCACCATATTCAAGCTAATTGTCTATAATACAATAGCTGTCAAAAAAAAAAAAATAAACTTCAAAGTCAGTTTCGATCTCGCACCTGTTTTTTGTGCGTTCAATAACCCAAAACATAACAAACGTACAAAAAACATAAAAAAGAAAACGAGAGTTTCTTTGAAACAAACAAAACCATGAATGGGCCACCAAAAGCGTCTTCCACGTCCACACGTGCTCGTATTCAAGCTTATTAGCCAAAATCAGTTAATGTGACATGTCTAGATGTCTAGGGTGTTGTCGAATATGTGTTAAAGGCGTGTTGAATGTGGAACCAATATTTCAAGGTCAAAACAGTCATAGGAAATACTCACATGAACTTGGTTATGCGATTACCAGAAGCGTGTAATTTTATGAAAGAAACTGTGTGTACCCACCAAGTTCACGGTATGCCCTACAAATAGCGTGCTTGAAATACCCAGGCCCGACAACAGCTGAGAAACCGGCTTGGAGAGCCCCACTTAACTATAAGTAGTAGTTACTTTAGCTAAACTAGGTACACGAATATTCGTTGAATTTTTGACATAATTTCCCAGTGCGCTTTGTTGCATTAGTACTCTCTCAAGAGTCTCGATATTTTTTGGTTTTTCGAAATTCAGCGCTCTCTCGCTCTCCATAGTGCACGTGAATGTCAGTCATGCTCAAGTTCAGCGGCTCTCTTGGCCAGCTAGTTACCGGTTTTGATTCTTGGCCTGGCATAAAATCTCTGTAGATTGATTTTGGCCGTAACAGTTTCATCTGCGCTTTAGTACGTGTTGCACGCATCGTGACAATCCCAGCACGCTTCACTAGCTCCGAGACGTTCCGAAAACAAGTTTTAAATTTGTGTTTTATTGTGTGTACTACATATTTAAACTATTTATTTTGTATTTTTTTGGTTGTGCGAAGCTCCAAAATTTACAATTCATAAGTTTTTGTTTGTTTTGCGATACAAACGAGACATATTGTGCATTATTTATGTTTTTGTATAAATTTTTATTTAATTGCGGGTTTTTCTTTCGCTCGAAGATAAATAGGCGTTTTATCACTGACCTATCTAATGCAAATGAATCAATATGGGGATCTGTATTTATGTTTGTTAAGTTGTTTTTGTTTTTTGATAAGAGAGCGTTAAGTTACATAAACTATATAGAGTAAGCGCCAAATTAATTTAGGCGAATATTCCTTGTGAATATAAGATTACTTTTCTAGATTTATGATAAAATGTCCTTCAAAATCATCTTCATTAAATATTATCAGTAAACTTACAAAATCGGTTAAGTAAAAAAAAAAAGTTGGAAAATTGGGTTGAAAGTCTTTTGCGAGCTCTGATATATATATGTTATACTTCGAAGTGAAGAACCCCCCCAAGACCAAATCCTAGATCCGCACCTGGTGATAACTATATAGTATAGTTGTGATTACTGATTACTTTAAAAATTAAATAATGAAAAATATATAAACTAAAAGTATAATCAAGATTTTTAAAATAAAAAGTGATTACAATGATCCATTATCGCAAACGTAAAGTTATTTAATTCTCTTTCCAAAGATGTCTTATTCACCATTATCGGATAAGTATAGCTAAAGGTATAGACTGCAAAATTATAACACCACCTTAGAAAAACAGTAAAAATGTCATACAAAAAATTTGGTTTGAGAACTCAAAATCCTCTTACGGATTTACTAAAATTTATTTAAAAAAAAATAAAATTGTCTTTTCCTAAAAATGTTTATTGAAGAATCACATGGGTCACATGTAGATGGCCCACCCTGTATTTTTAGCGAACACTATTATTTGCAATTGGAATTGTTTAAAGCAGCTCGATACAAATTTTATTTGTTTGATTAAAAAAAGGATTTTTGAAAGAATTAATTTCCCTTGGACTCACATCAGGTTCATCGCAAGGCCGATACTTACATTCGTCTTGACCTAGGCGCACTTGTTTTACGCTAAGAACTTAAATGTAGAAAAAAAAATTTTTTTTCAAACTACTGCCTCTTTACGGCACTTTGAGCCGGGAGGGTATACGCTAGTAAACCCAACCATATACAAAATTAAAGCGAAAATTTAAAATCTAGTGTCTTTCTTCGTTATAGAATAGTTTTTTTAGTTCCTGTTATTTAAAAATTTTTTATTTCTATAGTTCCTTGGTCTGGTTTCTTCCTTCCTGTTGGCGGCCCATTATGTCATATTATGCTTAATATGCTTATAGATGTTTAGACTATTTGGAAATAATTATATAAAAGTACTCGAAGCATCTCCGGCTTTTTCTAAAGTTTTTTAATCGAAAAAAACAGAATTATTTGACTAAAAACTTTGAAATATTATATTTCAGGAAAAAAAAAATGATTCTATATGCATAAACACGGTTCGGGTGCAATATTTGAAATATTTTAGTATAATTTTTACCTCTGTTGAATATAGTTGAAAATTAATTTTCCTTTAATTTTTTAATCAAAAAAATTGAAATTTTCGACTAAAAAAAAAAATGGGATATCCCAAATGGGATTTTTTTTTATATGTAGTTTTGTCATTGGGATATCCCAAATGGTTTTTTTTTATATGGGCCTTAAAGTAGTATATTTGAAATATTTTATTATATTATATTTCAAGATATTTACTTATTTTTTACTGGAGAACAGATAATAATAATAATTATTGAAAGATAGTGCAAAACGAAAAAAAAGACACCATGCCACGAAAGGTTTATTTTCACTTTTGTACTTGAGGTCTCTAACCATATTAAAAAACCCAACATAGTCTAATTTATAACATATTCCAAATAGAGAATTGCAATTAATTTGCTTTGAAGTTCAATTTCTAAGTTTTTAAAAACTTGTAAAAAAATACATAACGTGACAGTTTGGAAGAAGAAACTCAAGGCTCAAAATAGTTCATACGTTCATCTCAAAAACGCGTTCCTTGGAACACACTTCTTTACCAAATTAACCTTACTCTACTAGAGAACAGACCTCATAAGATTTTCTTTTTGCTAATTTCCAAACATCTTTGCAAAAACTTTACTCGATCATCTTTGCAAAAACTCAAGGTCGTTTTTGTATTTATCAAAAACAAAACAATGCATTTAAGCCGCAGTATCAGTCTTCAGATTCGCAAAACTGTCAAATTAAAACACCAAATCGTCATTAATATGCAAAACTCTGAAAGTTTGCAAAAAAAAAAAAAGAAACCATATGCAAAAAATCTAAGCGATTCAACCGTTATTTATGACAATGGTCGAACGGAAAAAACGTCTCACTCAATGTCAGGGTTAAGGTTAAATCAAATCGCCGGTCAAGAAATAGACACTGCAAGTGGAAGTCTGTGGGGGCTAAGAGGAGGGAAAGAGATTTGAAATCAATGCAATTCTATTGAAAGCAAAAGCGAGTTTTTGAGCTCATAATTTCAATAACAAATAAATTACTATTAATGACTTTTTATTTGTTTATACACAAACAACCAAATGCACAATTTGTCATAACGCAAATAGAAACTTGTAAAAAAAAACTTTGTAACGTAAAGTTCTCAAAAGACACTTAAAATTAAAAATAAAAAAATCAACAAAATATCTTTACAGCAAAATGAGTAAGTAATTATTATAGCATTATTTCACAACTAATTGGCAATTGTCATTAGATTTAAGTGAGGCTTAGAAGTCTTAAGTTACGTTCCGAAGTTCATTCTTTTAAAGATTAGCGTAATAACGTGCGTTTAATTGAACTTTAATTACAGAGGTGCCTACCATGATGTCAGAAATAGCTGAGCTGCCCAAGCTCCAATTGGGCGACTTTACATTGCAGTTCGAACTGGGTGAGGAGACAGCCCGTGGCAAAGAGGTAGCTGCTAGTGAGCTACGCGAAACACCGGAACGCCAGAAAGAGGCAGTGCAGGAGCTGAAGCGTCTTTTGGAGGGTAAGCAGCAATATTAATTAATACCACGCGAATCGGTTCGATCATCTAGTTGGTTATGCAACAGTTGAGTGAGCTAATTCATTTATAGTTGGGTTTTCCGGTAAGCCGCATTTCTTAGAACTCGTTGTACTGGATGAGGCACTGCAATTGGTGGGGTGTCAGTTATATTGGTGTAAAAAAAAAAAACACTATCTGGAACAGTCTTTGATTAGTTCAGAGAGTAGAAGACTATGGCAGAACGTCGCATTACATGATTGTAGATTAGGTGCCTACCTTCCAGGGATTGCAACATTCTCAATTTTTTGGCTTGTTGATTAGACCGGTTAAGATGAAGTCTGAAGTGGTCGACAGTGGTATGAAAGACGCATTGTGGAAAAAAGTTACCTTATGCAGGCTGCTCGGTACAGAAATTAGTCATCCGGAGGACTTCTGCTGTTTGCAGAATGGTTAAGGTGAATTCTGAAATGGTCGACTGGGGGATTTTTGTAGTATTTTTCATGAAAGTTAGGTTATGTAGGCTGTATGGTACATCTGGAAGACTTCTGGCCTTGCAGAATACCTTAGACCACTTAAGGTGTAGTCTGAAATGTTCGTCTGTGGGATAAAAGAAGCATTCGCGAACTAAGGTTATGCAGGCCCCTCGATACAGAAAGTTGTCATTGCAGAATGCTTTATACCGCTCAAGATGAAGTGCGAAATGGTCGACAGTGAGATTATTGCAGCATTTTCAGGGTACAAAACGTCATCCGGAGGTCTTCTGGCCTTGCAGAATGCCTTAATCCGCTCACGATGAAGTCTGAAATGGTCGACAATGGTATTAAAGAAGGTGGGATTCCCTCCGCAGTTTCCAAAAGGGCCCGTAGACTTAAAAACTAGCATTAAACATTTAAATTCTTCGGGAAAAGGCTTAACCTCCGACGAAAGCACCACCAGGTTCGTAATTTTCTCTCAACAGCCCTATTTGTAGTGCCACCCGGTTATAGTCGCGCTTGGGTACACGTCTGTCAACTTTTAGTACCCTTCAACTATTATACAAATCCACATCTCAAACTACGCCTTGTAGTAGTCATCACAGTCTGCCGTTCCGGTTTGGAAGCATGTAGGGACACTGTCGTGACGACTGTTGGAAGATAGATACAGTCAGTTAAGTAAGAGCATATACGCCATAGTTGGTTCAGTTTTTTATTTATTGGGTAAATCTTTTTTATACATAAATACGTTTTAAATGTTACGAAGCAATACGCAATTAGATTAATAGTGGCTCCAATCGCCACCAGAGTCATTAATCGCTTGGCACCTACAAGGCATACTTTCGACCAAGTTTTGCGCGTATTCAAGAGAAAGCTCTCTCCAAATGAATCGAATTCGTCGGCAGATCCGGCTGCGGTGTTTAGGATCATTATCCTCCTGCAAGATCCAGTCCACGTTTTTTGTGATAAATTTACCTTTGGCAGTCGGCAATAAACCTTTCTCGTAAATTTTTATCACTTTGAAAGCATGTAGGTTCTCGGTAAACAGGTATAAAGCACCAAAACCCTTTTTTGAGAAGCAGCACTTTGCCTTGGGATCCACGATCTGGATCGTCGTAGACATTTTGAAAATCTTTAAATCGGTTCACCCACTTCTGCACAAAGGGCTTCGACTTTTTCACAAAATATCAACTATTAAATTTTTTCTTTGAAGCGCCAAAGGTAAAGGTTCCCTGAACCTATTAAAAAATAATTTAGATCGCTATCACTTACCAACTGCGAGTAATGCCGTATACGCTCTTAGTTAACTGAGTGTACCTCTTCAGAGAGTATGCCCGCTCTTGTTCCTTCTTCGAGCCATATGTATAGATGGGGAGCTCGACCACCCTTTTATAAGCTCATAGTCCCCTTCAACAACAAATCTGCAACCTAAACTACGCCTTGTAGTAATGGTCACAGTCTACTGAATTGTAGCAGTCCTGACCCTTTCATCACATTTACTCATGGGCCTAAACTTTTGAGGAGCATCAACTAATTGCACAGAGAGATCATTTCTATTAAGGGTCCGTTCTATCAAGATGCTCATCCTAAGGAGTTACCACTTTAATCCCAAGGGATTATGTTGCTGTTTAACTCTGTTTACGAATTCAGTGGAGATTGTAACTAACACCATACGATGGTTATCACCTAAACTGCTTGCTTGATCAAGCTAGGCATTCATCGTACCCACAGCTCTTTATGCAGGCATATTTAGTATATACAACAGTAGTATATATCTCTCTATATGTGTATATACATTAGTAAATTAAAGGTTCCTCATGAATAGTTTCAGATAGTTTTCATGACGTTAACAACAGAGCTATACCCTAAACAGTTTGAGTGTCCGTGATAGCTCGTCGTGTATTTAAAGCTTACATGATTGTCGGTCGAACAACCCGTACTTACATATAGTATAATATAATAATATTAAGCTGAAACCTAATTAATATGTTTATTAAGGTCTCGTCAGTTGAACAGGTTTTAGCAACAAAATTTTGTTAAGATCAGCGATAATTGCAGCTGGCCTGTTATTAACTTATGGACTCTGAACTTTTAATTTCTGTCTAATTAATATTACGCTTGAAAACTAATTGTATTTATTTATTATAACTTTATAGCTGAAACGGATTTGCATTACCCCAAGGATAATGAACAATGGTTTATACGTTTTTTGCGTCCAACTAAATATTATCCAGAGAGTGCACGTGACTTGGTAAGCTCTATAAAATACGCCAGTGACGACAGCATACATTATTGCACTAATACGATTCTTTTCAGATTAAGCGCTACTACTCCTTTAAGGTCAAGCATGCCGATGTCTATGACAATTTGAAACCCAGCAGAGAGCCCAATATATTCAAACACAATATACTAACTGTGTTTCCAAATCGTGATCAGCATGGCCGACGCATCTTGTTACTGGAGCTAGGCAGTAAGTTAACTCATTGAAATGTTTCAATATCTTTAAGCTAATATGTTTTTCTTACATTCAGAACGCTGGAAGCACAAGCAAGTCACGCTCGATGAGGTCTTCAAGGGCGCCGTCATCTTTCTTGAGGCAGCCATGCTTGAGCCGGAAACACAGATATGCGGTGCCGTCGTTATATTCGATATGGATGGTTTGAGCTTGCAACAGACCTGGCAATTTACGCCGCCTTTTGCCAAGCGCATTGTCGACTGGTTGCAAGACGCGGTACCTGCGCGCATTAAGGCCATACATATTGTGAATCAGCCCAAGATCTTCAATGTGGTATTTGCTTTGTTCAAGCCCTTCCTGCGCGAGAAGCTGCGTAATCGCATTATTTTCCATGCCACAGATCGAGAGTCGCTGCACAAACACATGTCGCCCAAGTGTTTGCCACCCTGTTATGGTGGCATTTTGGATATGCCCCGCGTTGATGGTGATCAGTGGTATCAGCTGCTGCTTATGTGTGAGGCTGAGTACGATGCCATCAATTCTTATGGCTATAAGAAGAAGTGAGCTTGGCCACTTCAACTGCAACTCTACAAAAGTGATATTTTATGATCAAATTCCATACATAGTACTATGATCGATTTAGAAGCAACGTATTTTAAATGAGCCAATTATTGTATACTTTAGTGTCTGCTAACGAGGAATCCATAAATTAATTATATACTACTTATATACCCAATGTTATACGCTTGCCTACCCAGCTATTGCACCATTGCATAGCCAAAATGTTTGCCCTAAGTTTAATTGATTTATTTTTTATATACCTAGCTGGGTTTAGAGTAGTACATAGCATACGACAGAGCAGCAAATTGTTATACTCTATATGCAAGAGAATATGTTATTTTGTATATATCTTAAGGGGATGCATTGTTAAACTTAGTGTATTAATGATCTAATAAAAGTAAAACGTAAACTTTCAAATGAAAATAAGTTTGCTTATATTGGACACTATAAAGATTTTTATTTGACAATATAAGAGCGAGTCTATCCGCATCTTTTTAATTGTAATATCTAAGATAAGATTATTTAAATAGGTCGGTCAGATTTGCTAGCAATTGAATGCATCCGTACAAATCCAGATCAATCTGACTGCACCTACTGAATATTCTTCTTTGAACCCATATGTAACCTCTTGAACTTGAATATAAGCCCAATAGGAAACATCAAACACAATAGTTGTCTGGCGGAATTGGCCTTCGCAATTTGAAGCCTAGAACCCATATCAATGGATGCAACAAAAACCTCAGCCGTAAAATTACTCTAATCAGTTTCTTGAAGAGCTACATCCGGAACAAGCCAAAAATCAGAGTTAAAATTGCGAACTCAAACGAGAATGCATTAACTTAAAGAAAGGCCTTTGTAGCACATAGTTGCTCTTAGCCAAAGTTAGCTGGAAATAAATATAGTTTTAGTCATTGCAGAATACATGAACAGCTCGGAATACAGCTTTGATACCAGAAAGTATTTCACAAGATACCATGACTGTAACCATCTATGCCACGAAAAGCTTCTTCGAAAGATGAGAAAATTAAGAAAGCAGCCCACTAATTGGCCTATAGGATTCGTGACATTTTCTAAGTTCTGATTTCGATTCACCTCTAAGCGTCGTAGATCAAAATCGAAAATCAAAATTCTCATGGATATATTTAAAGTATGTGAGTCGTAGGAGGGTCCTTCTAGTCATTTGGAACCACTTATTGTCTTGCTAAACGATTTATTTAAAGATTTATTGGATTCAAAAAAATATAGACCACAGAAGATTATATTTCTTTCGAAAAAAAGTAGTTGATTTTCCGGAATTTCGTCTTAACTTACACCAGCAATCGGGTTGAAAAGTGAATGAAAAAGATATTGACGAAATCCATGAGTTCTTATACCCTGTACATTATGATACAGAGGGTATATTAAGTTTTGTGCAAGCCGAAAATATATGTAACATACAGAAGGAAGCATCGGAGACCCTCCGAATTTACGTAAAGTATTATCAGGGTGACTAGATAAGTCGATATACCCATGTCAGTCTGACCGTCCGTCTGTCTGTATGAACGCCTAGGTCTTAGAGATGGTAAGAGCTAGGGCAACCAAATTTTCCGATTAGATGCGTTATTATGTCAAGGGAGCCAAGTTTATTTTATATATTTGATATCGGGGATATATTATATAGCTCCCATAGGGGTGTTTCAGAGGACCTCGAAAAATCCCAAAAGTTTTAGATAAATAATTCGTTTGCTTATGAAGATATCGTAATCAATGTACCAAATTGGACCAAAATCGGTTGCCTATATCATATAGCTCCCATAGGACAGATCGGTCAAAAAATCATTTTTTGCACCAAATTTGTTGTTTCGTTTATTTGTGAAGATATCGCAACCAAATTTGGCAATCGGAAGTTTATTTAGAGCTCCCAAATTTTATCAAAATCGGTTGACTATATCACATAGCTCCCATAGGGCCGATGGATCAAAAAAACTTTTTTTTGTACAAAATTCGTAACCAAATTTGGCAAGACATTTGTTAGACACTTGCTTTCTGCAAAGTTATCCATTTAAGCTTTTATCTAATAGTCTGAAGACACAATAATAAATCTCGGAAAAAATTGTGGCAGTTGTCATTGTCGTCAGTTCAACTCTATTTAAAAGTTTTTTTTAAGTAATGTAAAGTATTAGTCCAACAATTCATTTTCTTAAAAATCGAATTTTATTTTAAAATTGTTTATTTCAATTTGTTGTTCGGGGGTTTGGGTTCTTATAAAACTAACAGCTGCTTTCAAAGGAAATTAGGTACCAAAAATGAAATTTTTGGTGTTTTGATTATTACTAGTATTTTGAAGGCACAAACAATTAATTAATATTTCCGTGAGTCTATTCAATAAACAATATTTTCAAGTTAATTTACATGTAAGGCAAACCAAATTGTTGTAGATTCTGTTTCTTGTACATATTAGTTTAGGTTCATAAATAAGCTTTTTAAATATTCAGCACAAAGCATGGCTTTTATAAACTGTTACACCTAACTTTAAAACCAGGGCTGCAAACTTTAAAAAACTTTCTAGAGTTCAGTTCGTGGTTCGTAACCGTAGAATGCTTTGCTCCACGTTCAAGGACCGCTTGGAGTTGTCTTTTAAACCTATTTTTGGGTGCCAGGGATAGTTCACTAAGTAATTTATATCGAAATAAGAGGGGCCAGGGAAAATAAATTTGATTTGATAAATTTTTTAAACCTATTTTATTTAATTTTCTATATAAAGTGTTTTGTCTTTACGTACAAAAGGCGGTATTTAAAGCTGGTACACAAAAAACTTTTTGTAGAAGGAAACTAATAAGACTTCATATAATTTGATTTAGTCAAGGGTATCTATTTTGCGAAGATCAATAATAAATCAATGAAATGGTATCACAAGGTGCATTATTCCTTCCTTTCTTTTCTCATTGTCCATACATAGTACAAATCTATAAAAAGGGGCTGTTGGTGAAAAAACTACAGTCACGAAATCTAATTATACCTATAAATTTGATTTACCTTATGCGTTGCAGCCCCCTGTACACCAAATCAGCTTTTCACTTAGAGAATTTGTCAAATTCGGATGACAACTGGGCAAATTTGGACACTTTGTATCCGGGGTGTACCGACTGTAAACGGAAAAGTAGCCGGTTGAAATAGAAAAACGGTGCTTCAGTACAAGATGCATTACAGTCCTCAAAAAAAGTCGGGTGTCCTTTCGAGCCTAGCTTGCAACCCTGCTTAAAACTAGATATCGTTGTTTATAGTTTTCATTATGCTGTAACTAGTTGTTCTTTTTAGTTTTTTTTTATACAAACTCGGTATTTTGTATTATTTGGTCTCCTTTTGGATGGTTTCCACCCGTTTGAATTGGAATGTTACTTTCCATGCACAAATATAAATATGCATACTAATATCTTACTTAAACTTTTATAAGTTAAACAGCGCTGATTTGTTTACAGTCGCTCATGACTTGGCGGCGCCTTACGCTGTTGTCCAAACAATTGACGCGACCTTGTGGCAGGCGCTTGCATGGCGTCATCCGCAATTTCGCCATAATCATTGTCTCCATTACCATTACCGCCGCCCGTGCAGCAGTAACGTCGTTGCATCAGGCGTATGGGTCTAGTCAAATCGATGGTGTCGCCATGCTGTCGCAGCTCTGCCTCTGCAACGCATTCCATGTGTTTCCACTGCCGCACCGCCAGCATAAAGGCATCGGTCACATTTGTCGCTGTCTTCGAGGAGGTCTCTATGTGGGCGGCTATTTGTTGCTCCTGGCACCATTGCTGCACCTCCTCGTTGCTTATTTGGCGCAGACGCGGTTGAAGGTCATTCTGTGGCGAGCAACAATTGCTGTTAATTTGCTAGATACTTTAAAGTTCACCCAACAGCCAGACTCACCTTATTGCCCACAACAATGAATGGAAATTTTTCGACTTTAATGTCTGCATAGTTGATGAATTCATTACGCCATTGTTTCAGTCCACGTAGACTCTGGAGATCGTCAATGGCATAGCAGAGTAAACAAATGTCCGTACCACGGTAGAAGGGCGTGCGTAAAGCTCGAAATCGTTCCTGACCAGCTGTGTCCCAGATCTGCAAAAGAAAATACGTTGGTAAGTGAAATAGTCGAGGCCTTGGTTAAACGAATCCGATTCCGAAAATTAATAACAGTAAACTACCAAAGCGCTTTAAACTGAGGTTAATTTTTTTAGTGTAATCAATATCGAAAGTTTTTAAGGAATTTGAAATTATAATAATGATATTTATATAGCGATTTAAGGTAACACAATTACAAATTTTGGGACCAACTCGTTCATCTGGGTATCTTTTTGATACCACCATATCAGGAAGCATTTACTTTCTTCTTCTTAATAAATAAATATTCATGCCTGTGTTGGATTTTGATTTCTTTAGATCCTGTAAGAAACCATATTGCAACCAATTTACTTTGACAAAATTTATTAAACTCGTACCACAACGTAATATAACGTTAGTCACGCTAAAAAGTCGTGTCTTATGTTAAAATTGTTAGACAATTTTGAACTATTATACATATTTGGGATGAGTAATGAAATGAGAGTGTTAAAATAATAACACATTACACTATGCAACCAAGTTGCCACTTTTTTATTTCTAGTTCTAGATCTTAGGAGTCTATGAGCGCTAGAGACAGCTCATTCTAGCTAAAGACGCGGTGATAAAGTTTGTTGATTTATGTTTATATCTTACCATATTCCCTCAGGTATTGCAATTTACTACCAAAATTAAATAACCAACCTGTTTAAAAATGGTACTGTTATACATCAATTAAGTACAGTATGTTGCAAAAATTATGATTGTCCAAATATCGGGTTTTCGAAAAAGTTCGGTTACAAATTTGACCGAAAATTAAATAATTTTTTCTTCTATTTGAAACAAGCTTTATTAAACCGAATATGTGCGGTTTTGATTGATAACCTTTTGCCATTTTTGCGCTAAAGCCATTCTTCCATCTGTGTAGAACTTCTGGATTCTCTGAGCGAAAAACTGATACAAGTGCGTTTTGCAGGCCGCCACGGAATATAAATTTACACCATTAAGAGAGTTCTGCAGAGATCGAAAGAAATGATATTCTGAAGGTGCAAGGTCCGGGCTATATGATGGATGCATCAAAACTTCCCAGCCAAGCTCTCTCATTTTCTGCCGTATCATCAAAGATGTGTGTGGTCTGGCGTTGCCATGATGGAACACAACACCTTTTCTGTTGATCAATTCTGGCCGTTTTAATTGAATTACTTGCTTAAATCTCGTTAATTGTTGACAGTAGAGAACAGAATCAATCGTTTCACCAAGTTCAAGAAGCTCATAATGAACAATTCCCCTCCAATCCTATCAGACACGCAGCATTACCTTTCTTGGTGCCAATCCTGGCTTTGCTACCTTTTGCGAAGCTTCATCTTGCTTCGACCATGATCTTTTTCGCACATTATTATTATATATATATATATACATTCGCTTCAGAAGTGGTTTGATTTCGTTACGTTTTAGCAGTGATCCGCAAATGAACATTTGGTCAATTAAATTTTTCACTGTTAATTCATGTGGCACCCAAATCTCGAGCTTCTTTGTGTATTCAGCTTTCTTCAAATGGTTGATAACTGTTTGGTGATGAATGCCTAGTTCCCTAGCAACGTTCTCGTTGCTTATTAATTTTTTCCATGGTTTCATCGACTTTTTCAGTGATTGGTCGACCAGGTCGAGATGCATCTTTACCATCAAAATTATCAGATCGAAAGCGAGCAAACCACTGCGCTGCTGTTTTTCTAGTTACAGCATCGTCTCCGTAAACTTCACAAATTTCTTCCTTGAATACGCCTATAACCTTTAACGCATCAATTTTAAATTTGGAGAAAATAATGTTTTTTGGAAAAAAAAAATGGACGCAACTTTGACCACTATTGGCCACCACACCCGACAGACTCCCACTTTTTTAGAAACTTTTTCAAAGGTAGTACCTATGATTATCTACCAAATATTTTTGTTTTTTTTTTTTTAGCGTGAAACGATAAGACTGGACTGATACCAGTCAAAAATTTTGGATACAATCTTTGGGACTTAAGTTTTGGTGAGAAGTCCAGGGATGAGAGAATTTTCTAGTCGTTATGTCCCGAATGTAGCCATCCCAATTACTTTAAATTAAGACTCTGCTAGAATAAAACAATTTCCTTTACAGCGATATCAGATTTACCAGATCAGGTATGCTTCAGATCAGTATACTAAATTGAGGTATTTTGGATACAAGGTTTTTTGACACGTAGAAGGAAACAAACTTCTTACCAAAACGATCAGGATGGAAAAGAAATCTGTCTATCTTGCTTGTATCTCGAAGAGTAAAAGAGCTTCGAAGATTAGACCTGTTAAATTTACACGATAGGGAGTACGAGCACAAGTCCATGAGATACCCAAATTTGTTGGCTATCGAGCTGGTGGGAAATGCCTCAATAGGACAATCCAAAAGAAACCATTATATCGATCTGTCAAACAAACTAATAAAAGAATGGAAAAGTAGTGGCGGTGGCCGACAGAGAAACCGTGTGTCCTTTTTCCCAAAAGGCAAAAATTCTTTATCAACTTCTCAACTTTTGTATTTAAATCCAAACTTCTATGCAGTACATAAGCATATTCTAATTGGAAAAAAATATTTTTTTTGGGGTTAAAGTTCTGTAAATACCAACCGATTTTGATGTGGATCAGAAGTTAAATAAAAACGCATATTTAAAATATGTAAAAGTAAGTTTCAAGTTTCAAGGGTTTAAAGATGATCAGTGTACAGGTACACGGTACAAATAATTTTATAAAATTTTTTAAATGTGAATTCAAAAAAAAAGTGAGATTTTTATTTAAAAGTATTCCCAGATAACGTAAGTATGTTGTCAACCCTTTGAACTTCTGAATCGTAAGTTTGTAACATCTTATCAGGGAAATAAAAAGGTTTCCTTCTATTGGTAAAAAATATGGCATTGCGTTTGTTAGGTATTTTCTTTAACTTTCATATATATAGTTTCGCAGGAATTGTCTTACATCACTGTAATAATAATAATATTAGTGGGAAATGCTGCACTGCGACCCGTAGAACCTATTGTGCTGCCTTCTAGCCCCAGACCTCGTCAACTAGCCCAATATTTGCAGCAAACTTAATTATTTGAGATGGGTCTAGCCGCTTGATGTCATGTATCGATACTATATGCCCGTCGAGGAAGGATGTCCTTCTTCTGGCAAGGGTGTTTCCTGAGTCTGCAATATCCATTCAGTTGCCCAGTTAGTATCCTAAGGCAATTCTTGACCAGTTGGGATATTTTCTTCAACCTATTTAAGTTATAAGACCTCTATTTTTTACAGTTCTCCAAATCCATGTGGAAGCGATGCTTAATATGAAAATTTTTCAAAAGTCTTACCACCATGTGATTGTCTGGTAGGTTCATTTTCAGTTAGTTTTCATGGAACAAAACGAATCTGGCTTGATATCAACATGGTTGCATAGTGTAAATTGTATTTATTTCACGTATTTTATCTGTCTCATTCCATTAATCATCTCAACTGTGTAATGTAGTTTGAAATTCTTCCACAATTTTCACATAATAGGCGATAATTAGAGCGGCAAAATGCTGTCACGTGATCAACAATCAAACAAACAAGCCTACAAAGTATCTTTACATTTCGCAATACAACAGAAACATCAAAAAGATGAAAACATCAAATACATAGATGAGGCCCCATTTCCGGCAGAAAAGCTTCTCAAGTTAGTTATATACTTGTGTGTACTTATATGCAGGCATGGGCCAAAAGATTATACCAAAAACTGATAAACAGGGGTGCTGATAAGCGAGACAACACTATGCAAATGCAGGTGAAGGCAACATGCAAATAGATTATAGATAGAACATAGAGTTATAGAACTTAGTTTGTTGATAAAATACAGGGTAGTCCATTTGTTGGTTTGGTTGTTAAATAGGTACTCATAATTCGAAACATATCCGTCCAAAGTGGATGCTCTTCGATATGTGTCAAGTTCAAAACTACTCAATTTTATTCATGGGTCGTATAACAACTGAACAACGCGTAAAAGTGGTACAGGGGTACTATGATAATGATCGTTCTGTGTAAAAAACATAACTTTCGCAAGAATTACACCTTTGCATTGAGTTTTGCATGCGGATCAGCTTTAGCACCAAAAAATCCGTAGGTGCTGTTGTTTGGCAATTTCGGAGGAAACGAGATCCATAACAAAAATCGGTTCCGCTGTGTAGGTTTGATATCTTCGAAAAGAAAAATTTTTATTTGAAATTCGGCGCAAGTTCAACACGAGTTTTAAGATTGCAGCATGTTAAAGATTTTTCCTCTAAGTCAGTATACCCCTTATCTTTTGGCAAAAGGGTATAATTACAAACATATACATATGATGAAACGCTACAACTTTGTTTTTTTAGTGTTTCCGGCATTAAAATCACATTTTGTCAAAAGATTTTATACCGATCACAATAGTATGTCATTGTTATAAACTGCAGCATGATAACATTTCTGTAGATGGCGTTTTAAAGTATAGCATCATATATGGCCTGCATATCTATAGGGGTTCATCATAACAAGTTCAATTTAATTTCAGTCAGTCAGTCTGCGTGTCTGTATCAACTCCCATATCTTGGAAATTATAAGTGCTAAGATAAGCAAACTTGACTTTTGGACTCCTTATATATGCATGCAAATTAGTATTATTAAAGCGTTTGTCCGGAGCAGAACTAAAAACTTGTATATTAATTGTAAATGCCATTGCGGCTTATGTTTGTTTTGCTAAAACTAATCTTACATTGTAACTAAGCATAAGTCACAATAGAACATATGTTATGTCAATAAGCTTTTCTCTATTGTAACGAGCTGAGCTTTATGTTAGCGCAGCAGCCTAGCGCCTGCATATGTAATAACTCACACTTCTGTAACTACGATCGCCGTGGAATAAACGTATTAGATCAAAAGCGCATCGAGTGTTTTTTACTTATATATATTTGCTTTATTTCGCGCAAAAGGTGGGCAATTTGTGTCTCTCCTCAAAACAGCGTTTAATAAATATATTTATTTTAAGGGTTTTCTCACCGATACAAAGTGTCAAAGTTATAAAACTTATAGGTACATATACTAGAAAGCATATTAATATATAATTAACTATTGACGTATATTATTCTAATGGTACAGATCACTGATCAGATCAGGCTTGAGCTTATTTTTCTCCATAAATTTTATTCGACAATTTAATTTTTCATACGAAAACAAACCATAGGGAGTATTGACCTTTTGACCCCCCACTATTGACGCCAGTGATTTAGCCATTCAGCTGAAACCGCAACAAAACTCATCAAGAGCCAAGCACATAATATATAATATATATATAATATATATTTCAAAGCATAAATGTGCATGTATTTAATAAATAGTTTTCATATATATAAATTGAAAGATCAAAAACGTTTTTGACATGTATGTATTTTTAAATATTTTCATTATAGTATAAAAATAATAAGAACACATAGTATTTAAAGCGTTTCGGCTTTATAAAAACAAGGCATCTTTTTATAAAATAATAAATATAATTTTCATGGTGAAAAGTGCACCTTTTGAGACAAAAATACATGAATTTTATTCAATTCTCCCATTACTAAACTTCCACTTTTTCCTTGAAAATAGATTAGCCCTGCGTTTGAAAAAGTGATGCGCATTCTTGCATGCCTAACATGGGCATACGGTTTGGAATTCCCCAAAATGTCCTCTGCCACCGAAGAGTGAAGCGGTCTACTTTATAGACATAGACTAAAATATGAAAGTTATTTTTAATTTAAGTGGATATCAACCCACAGTCCATCGCAAAATTTTTTTACCATTTACTTCAATACTTTTCTAAGTAGCATTAAAATATGATAGGAACTTTGGAATTACAAAATATAAACCACTTTGCCTAGAAAATCCTTTAAAAACTGCGTGAATTGCGTTAGTACAGGGCATATTAGAGTCGGGCAGGCACGACTGTAGTATTTACTATATATATTATGATATTATGGTCGTGATGTCATAATATATATAGTAAGTGCTACAGTGTCATAGAGTCATTTTACGCTGCATAATATTTACTATGATCGTATAGGTTAACGATTAGTTTTTACTTTTGAAAATACTCAAATAGAACTTTTTTTTTAATAGAATTGATGCCTCTTACTCGGCATGTATGCCTATTAATTTGTTGTTGCCTGTATTATATAAATCAGAAATTTATAGACAAAGAAGTTCTTCATTTAAAAATCAGCCCTGGTTTTATTGGTTTCAAGATGCACCCCATAACGCAAACAATTTAAATATCGCATTGCTAACTGATACAGAATATAGCAAACTCGTGACATATCAATACTTTGCTTCATGGATTTTCAATAGAGTCATGAGTCAACATACAAATGCCACTGATGTAGAGGGGGTGATCTCGGTCAGAAGCTGTAGCAAAAATGTCAAATAGTATGCCGATCACCCTCAACAAGTTTTAACTGTTTACATCTAAACCTTTTAATATTTAAATCGGAAGAAATGTGAGAATTGCATTTTATTAGGTGAATTAGGTATTTCTCTATGCTAGAACGGTATCTTGACTATTACTGACCATGACTTGGCGTTGGTCTAAGGAATGTAACGACCAGACTAAACTTTATACTTTTCGTTCTTTCTAAATTAAAATACTGTTCATCCGTTGGGAACACTCAATACCGGCACCCAATATCTTATTATCGTGCCAATGTGTGCTATTCTTGAACTTCTTTACAAATTACTATTGTCATACACGCAACATTCGTCCTTTTAATAGACAATTTTGTAGATCCTATTTTGCTTATCATGATCTTTTTTTTAATGAAACTTAAAACATTCATAAGAAACAACCAGGGGCAGCCACAGTAAACAAAAAAAAATAAAATGTAATCAACAGGTTTATTTACACCTTTCTAATCTATTATTTAAAAAAAATATTTTTTGAGCAAGGTCATTTAAAATAACAAATAAAAAAGAGAATGCGGGGTATAGCATATTCGATCTGTTCTGACTGTATCCTTCCCTTGTTTAGCAATATGTGCACTATTTGCAACTACCTTAAAATCATAAGATATATAAACCTAAAGTTCCCTTTTTTTTGTACATAACAATGACGACTTCAAGATTCATTTGATAGCTACCAACAGCAACAGCAAACAGCTTTCTACGTCACTGACTTTGCGGCTTAATCGGTTCCGAGTCGACAAACCCTTAACGGATAAGCTTCAACTCAGTTACATTTCTTAATGATTAATAAATAGTAGAAATGTTAATACTTAGTACTTAAAGGTAATCAAAATATTTTTGCTAACCATTACCATAAAATTTTTTCAGCTTTTCTATGTCTCTCGTGTGGTATAAATTTATTAAGCGCAGAATTGCTCAATTATAAATATTATTATTTATATTTTTTATATTATTGATTTATGTATTATACACAATTTTCACAATTCTAGGCATTATTCGAATGCCATTTTCTTAATCATTGGAAGGCGAATACATATTTATAAGTTCTGAAAGTTGTCCAGACAGTTGACGATAGCATAATTATTATATAGCTATAAGTGCAGTAAAACATGGGAAATACTTTATATGTACATATATAAGCCGGGTAGCGCAGGGTTTTGAGATGATAATTTGCATTGAGCAATTACAAAGCCAAAACGAGAATTTTGTTTTACAGCGATAAGTGGGAATAGAAAATCTTAAAATAAATGAATGCAATGTGCCTCTCCAGTGATGTAAATATTTACGTATATTTCTGCGAAGAGAGAAAATATGACTTGGTTTTAAATTGCATAGACATTTCTTCCGAAACCCCACTGCTCGAAACGAGTTTATTATTTGGTATTTTGTATTTATACTTCGCAACATACTAATATTAGGGAAATTTTTTTCGGAAATAAAGGGTCATCAATCTTGAGGTTGTTTTTTTCAACATCAACAACCATCAACAAATTTGAGACCCAATTATTAACAATATTGGATGACACTCGACCGAATAGACCTCGGCCAGCGCGTAGTTTATGGGTTATCATCGGTCCATATTTCTTCAAAAATGACGCTGGTCAGACCGTAACCGTGAATGGCGACCGTTGTCGCACCATGATAGCGAATTATTTGCTAGCTGAAATTGAAGCCCGAGATCTCGGCGACATTTGGTTTCAACAAAACGGCGCTACTTGCCACACAGCCCGTGAAACAATGGACATATTGAGGAACCAATTCGGTAAACAATTAATTTTACGCTCTAGACCGGTGAATTGGTCACCAAGATCGTGTGATATCACACAGTTAGACTTTTTGGGGCTACGTGAAGTATAAAGTGTTTGTGGATAATCCAGCTACGATTGAAGCATTAGAGGCCAACATTACCCGTGTTATTCGTGAGATACCGCCGATTATGCTCGAACGCAGTTGCGGCCAACATTTGAAAGCGATTATTTTTAAAAAGTGAATGGCAAAAATCTTTCTATTGATAACAAAGATTTACCGATTCATATGGATTTTTTTTTTTTTTTTTTTTTTGAAACCTCAAGATTTATGACCCTTTATATAAATACATTTTTTTAAAGTTGATATAGCCCGTAATAATATGGTATATAAAATCACAGGCAAACCTAAAATCAGACGGAAAAGGGGCTGTACCCATATTACGGGACCCAATATTTGCAGTTTTTACCCCCCTCCCCCTATCGGTGACCAACTGTAGTATATGCCAAGACCCCCCTCGGTAGTAGCCACGCTGTCGTTTGTAAGTGTGATTTAAAATAACGAGTACATTATTTTAAGTATTATCCAAAAGCTAAAAAATTTGTCCATCTTTCTGGTAAAAAATTATTCTTTTCAGTGACTGTAATAGTGCTCCTCAAAGAGAAATCTGCATTGATCAAACCCAGTAAATATTAGAAGGTGTAAATACCGTTTGAAAGATTTGGCAGCATTCTGACGATTTCTATTAATGCTCTCTTCTAAAATATCCGTGATAGCACAGATTTGTATCTTAGTATTATACTATATCAATCCGCAATTTTTCACTATGACTATTCGTCTATGGATTAGATAAGCCGGTGTTTATATATGATTTTAATCCTTAGAGGTTGTCATAATTAATCCATTTCTGTCCGAAGTTTTTTCAAGCAGTTCAGATATGATATCGTTTTTCGACGTCACGAGGCTCAGTGATCGATTTGGCCTATCTAGAAGGAGGAAAATTAATATCTTTTAAAATAATCAAACTATCTCTACAAAACGCGGCATTTGGAAATTTTGTAGGGTGATATATACACCTGCCTGCTCTGTATGAGGTGGTTCCTCTCTATATAGGGTGCCTTTTTAGCTTGTCTGAACTTTCAATAGTGATAACCAGCGGTGGGCACGAAAAATAACGGAAAGAGCCCTACAACAACATCAAGAAAAAAAGTCCTGTTACGGTCCCACAAGCAACTCGCGAGTAGGGCCATAAAACCATAAAGTTGCTGCGAGTCGAGCGATGGCCCACATTGTGTGTAATTTGTTATTGTAAACTCTTCGCGTCGCCATCGATCTGCTTGTACACTGAACGAAATGTTGCAACACTTTCAAAGAAACAGAAAAGTCATATGAGTTTATATGACAATTTTAAATTACCAAAAAAATTACTTGGTCTTACAGTTGCCAAAGTAACTATATTTCTGTGCTCAGTGTACTTGTGCGAAATTTTCGTCCGCGAGCACTAATAAAAAGCCCCGTTACGGTCGCCTAAGCATCCTCGAGTAGGGCCATAAAACTCGCACATTGTGCGTTTTTTTTTTTGTAAATTCTCGTGTGCGTCTGGCTGGGGCCACTTTCAAGACATAACGGAAAGAGCACTCGGAGCAAAAATAGCCAAGGCGTGCCCACCGCTGGTGATAACTACCATATGTCATACTGTAAACTGTCGTTTGTTTTGACTTTTTTATTCAGTGAGGTTTGGAAAGTCACCATGTACAATGTTACGCTTTAGCAACGCTTTCAAATTGAGGAAATTTATATTTAAAAACAGAGCTCTGTTTTTAAAACTTATGGAGCGTTTCGTAAATTTTATGTTGCACATAAACTGCCTCATTTTTGGTTAAATTGCCAAAAAAGGAGTGAAATAAATCTAAACCTTTTGAATGAAACCATTACATCTAGAATAATTGAGTCTTTGGTGTGGATTCTAGTTAGCTGACATCATCGTTCGATATTTTCTCGAAATTAGGATGGAGCTGCAGTTATAGTGAATGGTGACGAGCTAGACGTCAACAATTTGTGGTTTCAATAGGTTGGTGCTACGTACTATCAAAATATTGAAATGCCATTTTGGAAATAATGTCATCGCACGAAATGGACCTGTTTGTTGGATAATTTATCTTGGGAGTACGTTAAGACAATAGGTTATGCTGACAAAGTAACAACTCTTTAAGGACTATACGCAGAATGCAAAAAAATTTCGCATTCCCAAATGGGATTCTTTTTGATATGGTTTTGTCATTCCGTGCGAAATTTTTTTGCATTCTGCGTATAGGCCTTTAGTCAAAATAACTGATTCCATTAATGAAATAATACCAGAAGTTCTTGAAAAAGTAGTACAAAATTGAACTGAAATGATGCGATATGTAACAGCTAGTCCTGGTGGTCATTTATCTTTTTCACGAAGATTCTTATATGTGACGAATTTGGAAATTACGCCTTCGTATCTTGAAGCATTTTCTAGTCGTTTTTCTTCCAATGCTCTCTTCTAAATAATTAATAGCTAATGGCACAACTTCTCCGAGATAGTTTCGCCAGATTTGGCTCTTAGTACATCAACCCCTACAGGTTGCACCAACCATATAGCATTTTTTCACACTATAAATATGTGTTACGGGCTTGCAATTGACTTTCTACTCTTAGGGTTGTCAAGGGTCCAATTGTTATAACGCACAAGAAGCAGTTCAGATGTGAAAAATCTCTTGTCGACGTCACGACGCTTCGAATCATAATACACTCAGGCGCTATGAAATCGCTTCTTGAGTCACTTCTTGGACATTTTTGACCCTGAAAAGTTTTTACATAATTGTATCTTCGGGTTTTTTTTGAGCCGCCTCGTATAGCTCACGCACACTTTTGTAAATCGTACATTTTTAAAACATAGACAAATATAATAACCGGGACTTTTTTTTGGCACTTGAATTCGCTCCCCTTAATCCCCTCCAACCACGCTAAGGTTCTTTACATGTGAATTTAAATTTAAGTACTTTAGCATCAAAACAAAGTTAGAGCATTGTTTACTGCTATTTCTTTTAATATTATTATTCGGCTTTGGGATATTTTTTTTAATTCTAAACCGTACGTTAATTGAAAACAAAATAAATGTGTGTAGAGTACATAAGTACATATATATGTGGTATATAGCAATGTTGAGAGCAATAAACAATGTGAGCACATTTTGACAATCACAAGCTTGGGGTAAATAGAGCCGTAGAGCTACATATAACGCTCATTTGGTTTAGAATAATAAAAGCAGGTGGAAATGCGCTTCATTTAACAGCGGTTTTTCCAGAAAAGAATAATATAAAATAAATAACATTATTTGGTAATAGATGAACGAAATAGTTAATGAGCTGTTTTGTTTTATTCTAGGTGTGAAACAAATTAAGTTATTTACGAAAAAAAAACAGTGCGAGCAGGTGATAAACTATTAAAATTCCCCTATTAGCTTAGCACATACTATTTATACATACAGTGAATCAAAAAAGTTAAGGCACAGCTCTATTTTCAAAGTTTATATACTTGAATATCATAGTAAGGTTTTCGCAAAATTTTTGTATTTTTCACTACCTCAGCTACAACAATCCTATTCCAGAGAGTTGTTAATTTTTTTGATCGTTCTGAACTACTCTCTGAAAGAATAGTGACTCGCTCACTAAATACCTATGTACCTATGCAGTACTTCTGGAATGTGCTAGAAATTGACAGGGTCGCTTAGATCCGCCCTGGCATGCATTGAAGATTTCCTAATAAACTGCATGTGGCATTCATTTTTTCAAAGGCTTCGCTCAGATAGCCACACCACAATCTTCCGAGAGTATTGCTCCCTCCAGTGGGTCCTAATAAGGTCACACTTTTTTCTCAAATCGCCCACGTCTAAATATTGTATTCAACTTGATATTACAATAGATAATGGAACAAATAATTCAAACAAACTAGATAAATTTATTTTAAGTAAATCTTAGTGGAATTAAGAAACAGGCCGTAGAAAAATAACCAAAATTTGAGGACTTACAACTTACTTCAAACTATGCTTAGAGACTTAAAAAATGTAGTTTTTCCAGCCAAGATCTGAGTAATTGTAAGGAGTTATTCAAATCAGTTTGCGCCCTCCCCAAAACTTATGATATGTATATATAAGATCATGGGTTTTATTTTTTCTTTTTATAACTAGTATAACAAAATATTAAATTCGTGTTGTTCAAACATGTAATACATTTTATCCTATAGATAGATAAACTTTGAAAGTTACGTTGTGCTGAATTATTTTTGACTCACTGTACATACGTATACTTATGTGCATTTACGTATTACGGATATGTATATTAAAGCATTGAACTAATAAATGTTTGCCTAAGCGCAATGTCACAAGTATATATTATTCTATATAAAGACACATATTGTACATACACATATTAATGTATCCTTGACGCACCTGAAGCGTGTATTTCTCACCGTCCACAACAATATCCTTATTCATGAACTCCACGCCAATCGTATGGAAATTGTTTTCCTCATACCGATTCGATACAAAACGATTCATAAGACATGATTTCCCCACGCCCCCATCGCCCAATATGACGACCTTGAGTAGGACGGACTTTTGCGGTGGGCGCATATTTGTCATTTTCTTGCCGGTGTTTTGTTTCACTAATAGTTATTAAATTGCGCAGCTAAAATCAATTGTTTAAACTTATGCGGCTTACATTGAAATTAGTTTTTAGGTATTCTAAATGTCATCAATCACTTTGCGCGTCACACGAAAAGTTCTCATAGTTCCAATATATACGCTACACAAACTATTCCGCTGCCGTACACGATTCTATGTAGTTTTTCTTGATAGTTTACAATAATTGTCTCATGGAAATAATTAAACAATTGAATGCGAACGAAGCGCCGGTCGAAAACACCGCGTACAGGTCCAGTTGACACACCAGCTGACAATTGAACTAGCCGAGCGAATTATTGTGTGCCAGTCGATTACACGTTGGCGATAACCTAAACACGATAGCACATTTAGGGTGACCAGCTGAAAGCCGGATGTTATCGATACCAATTTCGCCGGCAATAGTTGCTTTAATTTAAATTTTAAATTGAAACTACAGAAACAATTTGTGTAAAAAGAAGAATGCAACGGCTCTTAAGTAATTAAGTAATAAAAGGTTAAGGAACAAAAAAAAAATGGTTTTTGCAAGCTCATCAGCTGTTTCTTTCTCATGTAACGAGTTACAGACTGTGCACCATGGAAAAAATGGCATTAGACTCTATTCGCTGCGTCGCAATTTGGAAGGCGCTACGAAACCATGGAATCCCAGAATATCTATGTCTCAAAACGAATTTGAAAAGTTGTGTGCGATTTATAAGATGCACTGAAACCCAAAAAGATTAGTTTCATAACAAAGGCTGCATTCTTTCGTCACTTAAATTCTTTAAGTATTAGAGCTACAAACTCAAAGGATATCTGCTTAATAGATCGACGTGTTGGAGCGTTCAGAATCCTATCGGGAAGGAGTACATAGAGTAATATTATTAATGCTATTCAAGAAGAACGTTGAAGAGTGCACTGCGTTTCAGTGCAATCTGTAGGGCAGAAGTCATTCCGATCGTCCTAGGATAACATGTATAAGATCAAGGCATGCTTAAAGCTGCAATAGAGTTACTTAAAATTAAGTACGACGGGTGTTTCAAATTGGGGTCTTTTGTTGGGGCTCTGTTTACGCCCTATGCTCCGATATGTAGAGATAAAACTGGAGTTGATTGCTAATGACTATTTGACTGCAGATTTTTACCAAGCAATTAATACATAAAAGGCAGATTTCGTAGTCTTGGCAAAGGGCTGGAAAACAACAATAAAAGTACAAACATGTTGCACGTACTAAATAATTTCTAACTTCTGAAATAAGTACGACGAAACGTGAAGAGGTTCCACATAGATGTTACTAAAAAAAAGATTAATTAGAAGTCATACCCATGGGTATGGGTTAAAAAAGTATTTTTAAGAAAGTACATAAATATGATTTTTTTTAAGAACTGGGAGTATCAAATTGTACAAGATAGGCTTTAGTTTAGTAGTTACTGAGAAATCAAAAGCAAAAGCATGAATTTGAACAAATTTTAGTGGAATACACATCAATATATTATAAAATTATTTTATATGGTATTAGTAACAAATTTATGTTTAGCCTTTAATAACCGCAATTGGCCGCATTTTAATGCACTTCTTGCTAATGCCCGCAGCATGACAGGTGTCTACAACGTCCGTAACATCTTTGTATGATTCGGGAGCCTCCTCCATAACCAATTTTGGTGAGGCTACGCGTATTGCAATGCCGATTTGATCCAGCTTCTCCAATACTTCTTTGTAATCTATATTACGACGAGACTTGGCGCGGGACAAAGCGCGGCCCTGTATTAAATAATATAAAAAAGGAATTTTAAAATACACACAAATTCATATTGATAAACTGAACAAACCGCGCCATGACAAGTGCTGCCAAATGTTTCCTGCATTCCACGCTCCGTGCCAGTCAAAACATAGCTACAAGTGCCCATTGTGCCGCCTACCAGAACCGGTTGGCCAGTCAATTGATAGTCGACAGGTATCAAAGGATGATGTGGTGGAAAGGCGCGCGTAGAGCCCTTGCGATGCACTAACAGCTTGCGCTCCTTACCATCGACTATGTGATTTTCTACCTTGGCTATGTTGTGCGAAACATCATAAATGACATGCATATCGAGATCATCAGGCGTTGTGTTGAACATCTTGGCAAAAGCCTGGCGCGTCAGGAATGTCATAGAGCTGCGATTGACCCAAGCAAAATTGGCAGCAGCAGCCATGGCCTTTAGATAGTCTTGTCCCTCTACAGAGTTAATCCGTGCACAGGCCAACTGTCTATCATTGGTCTCGATCTTGTCGCGTTTCATGGCCTTTTCCATCTGTACCAGCGCATCTGTAGCCACCTGATGACCAAAGCCACGGCTGCCAGAGTGAATCATCACCACTACTTGACCTTTTTCCTCAATGCCCATTTTTGAGGCGCTCCATTTGTCAAATATCTCATCTACTACCTGTATTTCGGCATAGTGGTTGCCAGCACCTAGCGTTCCCAGCTGTGGCAGACCACGTTTCTTGGCGCGCATGCTTACTTTGGCGGGATCGGCATTTAACATACGACCATACTCCTCGCAGTGCTCTTTATCTTCAGCCCAAACATAGCCCTCTCGTAGTGACCAATCCATGCCCATTTCCAAAGCCTCCTCTAGATCGCGTGCATTCATAGGTATAATGCCTTTAGAACCAACGCCTACGGGTATGTGATCAAACAGTGACTGTGCCAGTTGCTCTTTTACCGGCTGCACATCTTTTTCGTAAAGATTTGTGCGCAGTAAACGCACGCCGCAGTTTATATCAAAGCCAACACCACCGGGGCTTACGACAGACAGTGGATTATCCATATCGAATGCTGCCATATTACCAATGGCAAAACCATAGCCAGAGTGTATGTCCGGCAAACCAATGGAACGGCCCACAATACCAGGCAATGCGGCCACATTGGCAATTTGCTTAACTCCAGGCAGAAAACCGCCTACGACACCAGGACGGCAGGAATTCTTCAGCTCCTCTAGCATCAGACGTTCCAAACGGCTATTGACATAGAAACAACCTTCCACGTTCATGTTAGGCTGAAAGCCCTTTTTGATGCGCCAACAATGGTCGCTTATTTTTTCCAAATACTTTAACTCATCTACATAAGGACGCACGACCATTTTGAGTGACTTCTTATAAGACTACGATATTGATTTGTTTTTAACAAATGTTATTTCACAACAATGCACAAAAATTGCAAAAAATGCGTCAGATGCGAACCGGCGTGCAAATAAAAATTTATAAACAATTCAGCTGTGGTAGCCTTGTATAAAGACAAAAGCTGTTTGCTGCGTACGTGACACGAAATAAGTGTTGTAGCAGAAAGTTATCAAGACAAGTCGATAAATGCAAGCGACTATATTTTTTATTGTTACTTTTTAAACTTTGCTTTTAGTGCAGAAAAGGAAAATTCTTGTGACCTTCGGCTCACCGGTTCAACTCAAGGTTGTTCAGATTTGACGGGATTTGTCTGATGTAAGCTTATTTGTTTTGAAATATATTTTTATTTTAAATATCATGTTCCAGCAAATGTTAAAATCTTTACAAATCATTTGTTTTCTCCCATTCCCTTCTTTTTGGAGATGACTTATGTATTTATATCGTAATTTTGGAAAATTTGAATTAGTGAAAAATTGGCTTCAGTTTATTATTTGGTTCAAACTGTAATTATTGTAAAAGGTTCGGTTTGGTTCAGGATCGCATCGCAAAAATCGGCTCGGTTTGAATTAAGAAATCTCATTTTGACAGTACTCATGATGCCAGTTATCATTTGGTTGAATATTTAGATTCCTTCCAAAAATTTTAAATTCTAGACATTCCGGCGTGTGATACACGACAATGCTCAATTGCTTGTGTAGCTCACAGAGATTTTCGCAGCAACAGTTCAAAGGACCCAGAAATTTATTTAATTTCAAAATTCTAAGTTCTTTAAGTATGGATCCTTGCGTCAGTATATCTGCTTTTAACTTGCAAACGTTCAAGAGCACTAAAGTGTGTAGTTTAGTTGCCGACTCCAACACTGGCTTCAGCTGCGACTCTGTTAAATCACATCTGCTCACATCCAAGACACGCAATTGAGGTGACACTAGAAGCACCGCATCCACGTAGTCCCTTGTCCAGATAACGTGCTGTATTCTGAGCGCACGAAGGCGTCCACTTTTTGCTGCTCCTACGATCAAGGGATGCAAAATGGCCAGCGCATATTCGGGGCGTATTGAGTAGCCCACATTTATAAATAGACTATGCAAATAACCGCCAAGCAACTCCAGCTTAAGTTTGCCGTATCGAGGTGGTTCCCGCATGTTGACTTCATAGTGACGAAATCGATGCATTTGACGTTCAATGGCGGCATCAATGCGATCGTGTAATTCCCCATACATGCCCATCAGTTCGTCCAGTGTTAAATAATGAAATATAATTTCAATGCAATCGTCGTTCATATCCAGAAGCATGGTATGAGATGGAACTGTAAGAAAAATTAACGTTTAATAGAAATTGTATGCCAATTAAATCTTTAATAACTTAAGAGTAACTGGTCAATGCACACCGATGTTCTTAATCTGATCCATTAGAAATGTGTTTAAACAATTTTCGTCCTATCTATTTTAAATTGTGTTAGACGCTTCGTGTCTTCGTGTATTATGTATGTACTTTTATGAACTTAACTTAGTTTTTAGGTATATTTCAGTTAAAATTCGTGTTGTTGTATTGAAGTTTTTTTCTGAGGCCTTAGATTTCTGAAATTTTTGATACTAAATGAAAGCGTTCGTTTATTATCTTCTCAAGAAAGGACCGACAGATTGTGTGGTTAAACACCGTAGCGTTGAAAATAAAACAAAAGTCTTGGACTTTTTAAGAATAGCTTAGGGATATCGGCTAAAACTATCGGTTGTTTTTATTTTCTAATGGATTTCAACAAGGTGGTTAGCCATTAATTGATTTTGCTGATTTTGGATACTCCTGGTTTTCCTAATGTTTTGAATCGCTTGTTACAGCTTTCATTTAAGAAAGCGTCAAAACTTCGAGATATAACGTCAAAAAATGTAGTAGTGCTTAGTATTATCTTAAAGACTTCTTTAGATGGTGGGAAAGCACTCGGGCTTCTGAACCTTCAAATACTTACTTTTGTGGGGAAAAATACATAAGTAAACATACATATGCCAAATATTGCTGTGATACCATTTACTAGAATTTACAAATTACCGAATATGCGACACTCCGCCTCAGCGTCTTCTCTATTGTGACGAGCAAGAAAGTGAAGTGGAGATATATTAAGCACATTTTGCTCTCATAAAGAAAACGGGACAACTAAATGCGTTACCAAATCACATCGATCATAAGGCCGATGATCACCTAATAAGCTATCGCACCGTCGAAAATGGAAGAATTCACAGAGTGGCCTCTATGTATGCATTAAAGGAGCCATAAGAACCTGTCTACAGCAGTATTTGAAGAGCTTATGGAACTAACACTGCCACATACAGTTATAAGTCTCCAAATGAAAGCAAGACTGCTTAGGAAGTAAGTCTAGGGTGTTGGCAAAGGACATATAATAAGGCCTTGAGACTGAGTTGGGAAAAGTGGTCCCCAGAATTTTATTACTTTGTGGTATAGACAGTCCCGTCGAGGGAGGGGGAAATGGGGGATTCCCTCGGGACCGGAGTTTTCTCAGAAGCCCGTTGTAATTCGTATAACAATTTTCTGAAGTTTGCTGAAGCATTGTCTTTTTTGAGTGAAAAAGTTCGTCGTACTTACAGAACAAAATGATTCAAGCTAAAGGGGTAAAATAGGTGCCGGTACATTTTCCCCTCGGTCCTGGATTTTCTCTCTACGGCCCTGGGTATACAGACGGATCTTAGGCTAAATAATGTACTGGCCTGGGAGCCGCGGGACTGTCAGAAGCGCAACGTAGTCAGAAAACACAAAGACAGAGATATCGCTATACTGTCAGTTAGACTACGATAAACACAATGGCTGGCTTGAAGATCAACTCGAGATAGTTTCAGGAAACCAAAGCCAAATGTCACCATCTAGAACAACAAATTAGGTCATCCACTTTAAAAATTGCTTAATTTAGTAATTAAGACTGCGTTGGATTAATAAAATTCACCTTGACAACTTTTTTGGCTGCTTTTTATAACAAAAAATGGCTGAAAAATTCCGAAATGTTGCAAACAGCAATAAACTAGAATAGGGCCTAATTCAAGGAAACATGTACATTTTGTTGTTGCAAAAGGCCTCAACCTTTCAACTTTACAGCAAACATGTAAATCCTAAATAATTAAAACAACAAAATTCTCTCTATTGAGCGGTCGTTTTAAATATGCAGCAGTTATCGATAGTTTCGGCATCGTGACAAATATTTGACTGCTATAACATTGGCCTGCCAACAGCTGATTGTTCAATACAACACGACGCTACATTTTGTTGTTGTTTTACTTTTCTCGGGTCTTGTGGGGCAAACGGCAAACGTTGACGCCGCTCCAAAATTAAAGTGAATCATATAAAACTCGTCTCCAACTTGCGCGAAACTCGCGATCCCAACAACTTACGCTGTCTGCTTGCCATTGCCGTTTCAGCAAAAATAATTTCATTTCCAACGTTGATGGTAAAACTTCGTTGCTAGCTGGCTCTCCTCTCATACAATATTGTTCTTGTCGTTGTTTTTATTGTTTTTTTTGTCATAGTACAAAAACTGTTTGCGTGGATTAATTTGTTAAAGTACATACTCTTTATGTACATATAATAATTTAAATCAATTAACTAACGCCCGTGTGTTTGTGTTTGCGACAGTGTTTCAATTTGAGCTCTTTGTTCAATTGAACTTTTAATTAGAAATTGTGCGCTTTACCTGCTAAAATTGTGAAAACTCTGTGTATACCAATTGGAAGAACCACAAAAACTAGCACACACAAAAAAAAACATACACAATGGACGATTTGGGTAAGTGTAACACATTTAATTGTATATATGTATTTTCTAACTTCCTGTTATGCACATACATATATGCATACAGGGTGCGGCTATAACTTGAGAGTTGCCTATTATAAATACAGGGCCAACTTGCCAAGGTCAATTGTTTTAGCGGCTCAACATAGTTAATTAGCATTTTTAGTGAAGGCATTTATGACATTTGCTGCCGGTTAACAGACAATAGATGGCGCTTTATTTGTCTCAGTCAAAAATGTCCTCTGAATCAGTCTGGAATTTTAGCTATCTAACCTAATCTTTAAAAAATTGTTCTCAAATTAACAGACCCATGCTACTTTGCTTTATCAGTTTTATTTGCTTATTTAATCATTTATAGCAACATGATTAAGATATTGTAGTATGTGTATGTGTTTAACAACCAGTTTTTGGAGCGCAGCAGACGTTTAAATTTTAGGTACAAAAGTAGCAAATTACTTAAAAATCGCGGCTATCCTTGCTTATCGATAAAACTAAGACATCAGAGAGACTACTCAGCGCAAACATTAAGCCCATATCTACCGGTTTGTTGTTGCTGGACATTGTATGATTTATACGCATTCCACGAAATCAAATCAAAATCAGCAACAAATTTTGTGTGCTGCAGGGACGGATCTTGTTAAAAGTTTTCTTCGGCTCCAAAATACATAATAAATGAGTTTTTTAGCTTATTTTAATTGTTTCTTTTAAAATATATCTTGAGTGTGTTCATAAGCTATTATAATATCAAAACTCTATATGACTACTATATATCTTGAATTCGTGACTTAGAAGAGATATTAATTTCAGTAAATACGTTTACTATGGAGCCTGTTTAGTATTTCTGCTATGATTTTTTGAGATCTCATCATGGCAAGAATGTTGAGGTGAGGTTCGGACCAAAGCATCATCATAATTGCTCATGGCGATGAATTAGAAAAAAGACAGTTTGTAATTTTCATTGATTGCAGTGGCGGATTTACACGAGGGTTTTTTGGATTCAGACCCACTCCGTGAAGAACGTTGATATTTTTTGTGTTTTAAAATATCAAATCAAAGTTGGAATAGTTTTCATTGATTTAATATATGATAGGGAATGAAATTAAAAATCCAAACCCCCCATGGTAAAATCTTGAATCCGCTACTGATTGATTAATATGCGATTCCGTAGCTACGTCTCTTTTACAAAGGCTTTTTCTAGATTTGAGCTATTTTCTAGTGAAACTAACAAAAATTCTTTCATTTCATTTTATTTCGATAAAAAATACATGATAAGAAAACCATACCATCCAAGATTTATTCCCAATGAACGAAAAAAACAAAATGCAGTTCACCTCATTCTAAGTCACATTAAGATCATGACTAATACGAGAGTCACTATTAATTTTTTTCAAAGAAAATTTAAGTTAAGAAAAGGCTTTAACCAATTTTCGAAAACCTTTTTTTTTTTTTCCTAATTAAACAAATCTTCTTGGCACCCAAATTGATTAGAAATAAGCCGGAGCCGTGTAGTGGACTGTATAAAATAGTTGTGTGTTGCTCGAACCAATGTCGCTTTAATATTCATTGCGTTGTACAAGAATGGTGATGGTTAGTATGTTGATAACATTTTCTCTTAAAACTATCAAAAGAAACAAATAAAATGAGAGGAATGCTGCAATCGTTAGATAACAACGACGAACTGCGCGTAATGCAGCACTCGTTCCTCAACACAAATGTTCAAGCAATATTGAATTTTTACTTGTCGAATTAATGCCCTATGATGCCTTAATGTCCTAATATTTTGATAACGAACTTTCTCTATAATTTCGGTAAAATCTATATTTTCTGCCATGACGATCGATTTTGGACAACTTTTTCGAATTTCGTCAGTGAGTGATACTGTGATTGAATTGAGCAAACCAGCGTTTTATAGGACGTAATATAGGAGCTTATCGGTTTATCGGTGCACTTTCGTTGAGAAGTCGAAATAAATGATGGCAACATTTTTTTTAAATATTTTTGAGTCACTGCGATTACGTTTATGCTAAAAAATGTCAAACTTTTCAATGAAAGTGTCCGATTTCTTCTGGAACCATTTGTATTAATTATTAACCCCTCAATTACACCTTTAGCTTTAATCACGACGGGAAACTCCGGGCCCGGGGGAATCCCCCGGAATAGAAAGTCTGACGTTTTGGCAAAGTTTTGCAATCACTGGACGCTGCCCTAAATCCGGCCCTGTTGCGCCGCCAATCTTATCATTCACAATGCATTTCGTCGACAGATATTTAAGCTAGGGTGTGGCATGCATCGCATACAAATACATAATGATAAGCTAGCTTATTTATTGATAGATCTTACGTGTGTGTTCTTGCCGATAAGAACTTTGTTGCTCAGCTTTAATATGCCCAATTGGTCATTATATTATTGTTAATGATATGTCCAAATGAGGCTTGGCAAACTTTAAAGTTACATACATACATACCGACAAATTAGAGATGGGCACGTGACGAAGTTTTTTGCGTGAACCCCCCCTGCAACGAGCTTGAGCCTCGAATTTTTTGTTCCTGTTTTTTTGGTATTTTATAAAAAACAAACTTGCTTTATTGAAAATCACATTATGCATCGATTAATGACTGAACATTTTTAGCATACCTAGCGCTAAGGAAAAGTGTTACGCATTAAAAATGCGGGACTAGTGTTATCTTTCCCACTAAACCTACCACCTACTCTCTACTGTACTTTGTATTCCTTAAGCTTTAACGAAATTGAGTAAGAACTCGCAACCTTTATACGAAAATCTATATATACAAAACAAAGTTATGTTAGTTACAGCATTTATAACTCAAGAAGAAGTTCGCCTCCGCCCTGGTTTACAGAATAACTATTAAAATATCGGAAAAATTCACTCAAAAAGAAGTAAACCTTACGGCGGAAGGGCGCCAGATATCGACATAAATCGAAAAACTGATTATGCGCATCTTTTGATAAAATTTCAGCTCCATAGCTCTTATAGTCTCTGAGATCCTATTACTCATACGGACAGACGGACAGACAGGCATGGCTACATCAACTCGGCTGTAGATGCTGATCAAGACTGCATATATATACTTTACGGGGTCTGCCACGCCTCCTTCTGCCTGTAACATACATTTACACGAACTTATTATATTTCTGTTTATATTCAATAGTGTGCCAATCGCATAGATATTAGACATGGTTTATAACTAAGGTTCCTTTTTTAATTTTTTTTAATTTGGTGGGCGATCTTTAATGGTGCAGGATATTTGAAAGTCGAGCTGGACCGACTATGGCATTCATGCAAGAACATTATGAAAATAAAGAGATGTACGAGAGATATAATAGTTTAGATGATTTGAATTGAATAAAGAAGACCGTAAGGGGGTCGGTGTGCGGAACACGTAGGGAACGGAGCACCCTAGTTTAATATAAATAATTTTATAAAATTAGAATTTTTATTTAATTTCAAATAATTTGATAAAATTTAGTACAGCGCTTGGAAACTCGAAAAAACTTCAGAGTGTAAAATTTGGTTTAAGAACTATTACTGGACAGATTTTGATGGTCTATGATTTGTTCGATTCACCTCCGTCCCGGATAGAATAACTTATTAAAATTTTGGAAAAATTCACATTAAAAGATGTAATTAAGAAAGACATCTAACCACACAGAAAATACAGGAATCGAAATGTAAGCAAAAATATAGAGAGAGCGACCAGAAAAGGTTTGCTTTTGCTTTAAAGGCTTGATGTTCCCTCATCAAATATAAAGAATAATTAGTGAATATATAGAAACTCATGTGTTTAGCCAAAATAACCATCTTCTGGCAGTTTTGTTTAATTATTAATTATATTCTTTTTTTTTTACATAGAAGAAATTAAGGAGAGTATAAGCGCATGTTATAATCGGAATAAGAAATCTTCATGCATAGACAGAAGGGTTCTTTTTTTTTTTTATTAGAACTAAAATAAAAATTGAATCCGTAGGCAGAAGGGTTCTATTCTAAAGGCTTGGGCTTCATTTCAAGTTGCCTTGTCTTCCAAATGTAAGCACGCGCCCATCTCTAATACAAACACTCTCAACATTTGTTCTTTATTGCTTGTTTTCTTGCCTTCTGCCATTGCCACTTTAGTCATCATCAGCAACTTCACAACTTCTTCGTCTTCTTCTTCTTCTTCATCTTGCTGTTCTGTTCTGTTCCGTTGTCATGCTTTATTTTCTTTATGACACAATTTTCTTCTGCTCTTGCTCTTAAATATCTTTTGATAAACACACACTCGCTTATATATACCATACATAAATTACAAGTGAGTATATGAGTATGAGCTGCTTTCTGGGTTGTCAGAAATTCCTAAGAAATGACTAAAGGCCGTTGTCACAGAAACTTGAAATATTTTATGACTGATTGCAGCACTGCACAAATAAAAGTTAAGTTGGCAGCACGCACAGCTGACTGCAGAGTGACGCCCACGTAGGTACAGTGGGCTTTGCTATTGTATTTGTGCCGCTTTAGAATTGCTCTATTTATTTTTTGAATGAAATTGAAATGGAAATTGTAAGGCATAAAAGGCACACCCACATGAGTACACCTACATATGGATGGATGCATACTCCACAATGTCTGTGCATCCAGTGCTGTTGACGTTCAGTCTGGTTCGAATCTGTTAAGTGCAACAATTTTCCAGCCATTAGTGTGTGTCTGTGTGTGTGTGCCCCCACTTTATTGATGACTCCAATCAGACTGTGGCACTCGACACGCCATAATGCCTGGTTACGTGACAACTTGACAGCCGGCAGAGCATGAGTTGTTGTTGCGGTTGATCGTTGTGGTTGATGCAGTCCGTGATCTTTGTCGGTCGTGTCTTGTTTTAAGGGTCGTTGGCGTTTTGTTTGTAGTTTTTGGTTTGAAGCGCACTTCAGTCAGCCAAAAGCATAACAAGATCATTATGAACTACATGCATAAGTTGAGGAACGACTGATCGTTATGGTGATTGGCAACAAAGTGCGCGCGTTGATCTTAGCACCGTTTGGGAAGGTTTATGCAGATAATCGCACAGTGGTTGGATTGTTAAACATATGTTATGTAAATATTTCTATTGCATAAATCAAATGTAGTTAAGGAAAAGGGTTAATGGCGAAATGATAAATCAGTATCATTCTAAGGGAACTTTTTCACAAACACATTTGAAATCTTCAAATCCTAAAGAGTTTAACTGTGCATTTAATAGAAATAAATGTTACAGGGTTAAAGCATCTGTTTTTGGTTATTGTTAATTTAATTGTCTAAGTTATTCACAATTGATAATCTGCCTAACTCCAGTTACACTTACGACTTACAAAATAACATCTGTGTTTATATTATTTTGTCTAAGGAACTAGTTGCTTAATGGCTCTCTCTAATGTAAATGTCGCAACAAATGCTGGAAAATTGAATAATAAATAATCATTGAATTAAACTCGAATTCAAATTTTGCAAATAGACAGAAAACGCAATCGTATTTTATCGGAAACGATTAAAGAAAATATTGTTTTCCATAAGATTTTCCATTAAGTTAACTATGTTTTCAGGCGAAAAACAAAGCACTTTGTGTTTAATATGAGAATTATTCCGCAACAGGGTGCTTATTTAAGAGCTAGCATTGTAGAGATAAGGAATAATTTGTTTTCATTTTATTCAATTGTGGGAGATATGCCATTTAGAGCGGACGTACCAAAATGGTTACACTACATACGGATTTTGTGATTGTGATTTTACACGGTAGACATGTTGCAGACAAAACCGTGTATAAAAAGACATGAAGTACATCCGTAAATTGACATGAAAATAAATTAGAGAATTGGAATTCCCTGACAAAATTTCTAAAAGATTAGGCTTAGTAAGAATATTTTTCTTTAAAATTTCAATCAAATAGCTTTTTTTAATCGTGCTAAATCGAATGAAATCGTGTAAAAATACGAGAGTTAAATCTACTTGCATTGACAAGTGTAAACAAACGTTAGAAAATCCTTTCTTGAACAAACTTAAGCCATGATTTGCTTCTGAATTCTGTATTAAATAAAGTATTAAAGCTCTTTGAGTATATAGACAGGAAACTTTATGGTACAAATGTGAGATTTGGTCTGGTAACATTAAAACTGGTAGTTGACGTTGTAACTAAAAAACCTTGTTTTAATAGAAATATTTGATTTCCTTAGGACTTATTCAAGGCAGTGATATTAATGTCATATTTTTTATGATAGTTAACCAGTATTGAATAAGAGTTTTCAACGCTGCTAAATTAATATCATATTAAGTGGTGTATCAAATATTATTAGAAGAGTTTTCCAATTTTTATTTTTTGAAATTGGTAAAAAAACACATTCATTGATGGATTTTTCATTCTCTTAATGATGTTTCTGTTTTTGGATGAAAATTTATTCGGGTTATGGTCCTATTGGCTTTGCGTTGAAATTCGGTTGACAGAGATTTCTGGATACATGCGTTTATGTAAGTTTCATGCTTGAAATATTTTATAGAATTAGAGAGAAAATTGGCATTTAAGCAGCTAGGAGAACATATTAAAAATACCATAGGTTAGGTTAGGTTATAGCGGTAGCTGGCTTATCAAGCCAGCACACTTAGGCCTAGACTGACCTCTTGTGATACCACGCGAATCTCTATTTAAACCCGTCTCCAGAAAGTATTCTTAGCCTGTTGCTGCAATATAGCTTGCAATCATTCTCGGACAGATAGGACCTAGCTCCTCTAGGTTGTGGAGGAAAGAATATCCCAGGTATTTTTTACTACGTCTACACAGAGCTTCACAGGAACAGAAGAAGAAAAATACCATATAAATTAAAAGAAAAGCTTGGGACGAAATCATATAGATAAGCCTAATCAAAACGTTTCTTTAAAGAACGGTGGATACACTGCGCGAAGACCCTTCGAAGGCAGTAAATTGATCTTGAGTCAGACTTTAAGTTGTTAAATATTTATCATATTATTTTGTACCCATGGATTCCAGTGTCAACTACCGTTCAATTCTGATTCACGGCGCACAGATTATTAAAGCCTTTTGCTTACTGTTGGTTATCTGGAAGAGCACGCAATGAGCTATACGAGAGTTATGCGAGACAAGATACCCGTTTTCATAACTTAACAAATGTCTTTCACCAATCCCTATACCCTTCAGAACGACTTCTTTCAAGTATTTGCAGTAATTATATTAAGTAAGCAGGAAAATTTCCAAAAAGTCATGGATCTTTTGAACAATTCAGTTCAAGTATATTAAGTATTTGCAATAACAAAATTAAGTTCAGTAAGAAAAAAAAATTGCCAGAGAGGTCATGGGTCTCTTTTTTACAATCAAGCCCCAAAAAACTTTTTCTGAGGACATTTTCTTTAATCAAGTTAGATGTTTTAGATTCGTTACTTGTTGAAATCTAATAGAATTATAAAATCGTGTAATTCAAAAAGATTTTAGGGGAATAGACTGAGGCCTGTACCAATCGGTCTGAAATTCTTGTCGTTAGTTTTTCTTGTCATAAAGTGTAAATGGGCCTCCTAGCTAAATATTGCGTATCTGAATTTCCTAACAGTGTGTATTGTCGTTTTTAAAATATTTAATTTTCAATTAGTTCTTACAACACTGTGCACAGCAAAAAAATTGTTGTTGTATGCTTGATTGCCAGCTGCTCCGCCTTGCGCCTCCCACTTGCGGCTTTTACTTGTGGTTCTGTTGCTGTTGTTGTTATTGTTGTTGTTGTTGTCGTTGTCGTCACAACGTCATCATCGCGATTCGGAGCCAGAGACAGAGACTGAGAAAAAGTCAACCACTGCCACAGCCGCAGCAATATAAACGGAACTAATGAATCGAACGGCGAGTAACTTTTTAGCGTTTGCTGCTTCTGCCTCTGCTTTATCTTCTGCTCTTTGTACTTCTGTTTGTTTTTGTTTATAGAGCTCTCTTTGGCGCTCGCTCTCATTCAACCACTCGCTCTCTTTGGAGCTTCACGCTCAAACGTTTGTTTCTAATGGCAGCTCTGTTTGGCGAGTACTGCGAGTTCCATTTCAGTCGTTTCTGTTTGTTCGACTAATCGCAACGCGCGCGCGTTTTACTTACTCAGCGGCAGCGTCGACGCATGTGTGACAAAAATATAAATAAAATATCTGTAAACATAATAGAAATTGAAACAATAAATAATAATAATAATAATATGCGACAAAGTAAAGTGACGCGCTGTAGCTAAGAGTTTGTTTTAACCACATTGCGCTTACAAATTCAGAAGTAAATAATAAAGTGTAGTAAATAATAATAATAAGTGCTAACAAAAAGAATATGAGACCAAGAAATAACAAGTAATAGATAAAAGTGCTGCACAAGAAAAGTTAATGAAAAAAATTGTGAGGAATTGCAGGTTGTTGTAGCGTGGGAAAATTGTTTACTTTTTATATTCTGTGCGTTTGCTGAAATCTAGAAATAGAGACAAGAACCTCACCTCACAAAATAAAAAAAAAAACGACAAAAATATGTATGAAAGCATAGTATATATTTACTAAGTATATAAATAAAACATAAACAAATCTAGTGCTCTGACTCTGTGCTTAATATTGGGCAAAAAGATAATAAAAAATTACTTATTAAAAATGCCTTGTAAAAACTACGCGCCTTAATGATAAAAAGATAATCTATTTGCAGCATTTGATATAGAAAATGATTTATTATGTTATTTAGTTTGGAATTTTAGCTCATCTTTTTGATGAACACTTTATTTAAATATCTTAAGTTGTTTTAGCAATTCGAGTTTGGTGCGGTAATTATTTTACCTAGTTTTTAACAACTGAGTTATTTAGCTAAGTTTGTTGTCAAACAATCATCATCAGTGTGACATTTACAGCTGAGTTAGTCAGCTGGTAGTTTACACCTAACTGATGTTGCACCTAATGAAGCAGTTTAAGAACCTATTGCTCGCCGGCTGGGTCCAGGAAAAATGTCCTGACGGTATAGATCATATATGAGTTTCTTAAAAGTTTTGCACATGTTTTATAAACAAAGTACTGTAATGTTTACACTACTGAACAAACAAAATCAAGTATTTTGCATATAAAAGGCCTTTAAACCAGAATTTGCGATGTCAAAATAACGACATTTATCTAATTGTAGAGCTACTCCAATAAAAATGTTTTAACAGGGGCGGCTGAGTAGTTAGATGCAAGACATAAAATTTGCTCAGCCTAGTGTGAACACAGCTAAGTAACTCAGGTAGCGAAGCAGCATGTTCTTTAATTTTGATTATTATGTAATTATATATAAAATTTTAATAAGTTAGACCTTTTGGTTCTTCCTATTAATTTTGTGCATCCGATTTGCTAATGAGTTAAAAGCTATGCTTAAAGCTGCCCATCGAATATCATTATAATATGATAATCACTGTCAATCAATTTGAATATCTTCAAAGCAATGAAAACATTTTGAGCAACTAGACTTCATTTTTTAAGCATTTAAAAATCAACTAATTAAGTAACTAATTATTAAGCGAAAAAAACAAAACAAAAGCCATAAAAACAATATGATATATGAATTATGTTGCCAAATGTAGCAGCTAATTTTTTATTTATACCAAGAAATTCTCTTGGCGCCATTAATTTGCTAGACAAGCGGATTAAAAATTTATAAAAAAAAAGAAAAATAATGGAAAAAAGTTGTGGGCGTGATGAGATGGAAAATTATCAAGATAGACAACAAGAATTGGAGCAAAGACGTCATTTAACAAAATGTTGTAAAAAACAAACACAAATCAATTAAAACAGGCCATTTAATTTATTACAATTAAAAAAATGTTTCACATATTTTAACCACTTAAAAAGAATTGAAACAAATATCATAAATGCATTTTACGTCTTATCTCAAGTTACAAAACAAACGAAATGGCGCTGCTGGTTGAGATACTTTTTATAAAACCCGCTGACAAAGTGCATACAAATTGATTTTACTCATAGATACACTCGCACACACGCATACACATATAGCTACTCTACTTGTAGCTATAAAATGCACTTATGAAAATTGGTTTGATTTGCCGCCAAAAGCATTTCTCATAGTTTCACATATTGTTGTTGTATCTGTATCTTTAAGTTTCTAGTGCCGTTTGTTTATGACAAACAGCTGTCATTGTAGTCTCCCCCCATACTCTTAACAGTTGTGCCCCCGTCTGGAAAAATTATGCCCAACGCCTATTTCCGCTTTAATCGCGCCCACACGCAAGCAACGAGGCGTTAAAGAGGAAGGGTTAACGACTGAACTTCGAAAGACGTTCAAACTGGTTCCTCACTTTATTTTTTTTTTGAGAATTTAAATGCAGCAAACTGCGCTCCGAATAGTTTATTTTTGACGTTTGTCAAGGTTAAGCTTTTTAGCAGCTCATCGTTTTGCAAAGTGTTTAAACAAATCTTTGTTAAATATTAATGACTTGCACACTCTTCACGCATACATAGCACACCCCAGAGTAGTTTCTATTGTGATAATAACTCGTTGTTCCCGGCGCTCCGTAACATTGCAATGAGTTCATCGTTTCATTTTGGCATAGCTTCCAGGCAATAAATATCTTTAGATCTCATAAAATTTCAATTAGTGCATCCAATTATATGGCAGTTGTGTAAACGCTGGTGGAAACAATGCTCGAAGAAGTCTCGCAAGCTATGAAAATTGATTTGTAGGCTCAATTCTTGATGAAGAATGTGAAGAAATAGTTGTTGCACAATCGTCCAGCTGACAACGATATTTTATAAAGTTTGTTTTAACAATCTGCAGCTACGTATATTAAATAGTATTTATATTTATGAGGCTCAGATTTGACATCTGCGTTATTATCTTAATCTTCTAGTTCCCAAGATCGCTTAAACATTATTTATGCTCAATGCATACAATTCTCCGAATTCCTATATTCTGAATTCTCCGGTAGTAAAAGTAATTTTTCGCCATTTTCATTCAAAAATTAGTAATTTATTGTGTTAAAACGATACATAAAGTTTTATTTACCACCTTTTTCGTTGCATTCGGATCCACATCGGATGAACTTTTCAACGTTAGAGGCTGACCACGAATAGATCCCATTTTTTAAATCTTTATAGGATATAATTTTTTTAAGCCTGTCAAGCAACATTTTGCGCATGCCTAATCGATGATCAATTTCTCTTGGCTTTAGTTCATATGGAACACCATTTCTTTATTTTTGAATCATTCCCAACGATTTTAAAATTGCTTGCTAAGTCATTTCTAATGTAAGTACAAGTTCTTTTGCCGTTTGGGACAAATCTTTCTGCAATAATAGTATTTTAAATCTCATATCACGGTACACTTTTTAATCTTTTGAAACCAGTCACGATAACATTTTTCAGCCTCACCACATTCTTCTCCAAGAAATTGAGCAGAGAAAAATTCAGATTTCTTTAAATTAAAGAATTAAGTACAAAACCTCTGCAAATAAAGCTTATCCGCCACAAACGGATATCAGATGACGGATTGGATATAACCTTCGGGTGGAGCCATCTTTTGCCATAAATTTTAATTATTAATAACTTAAAGTTTTGCGGTGATCAGACGTAATAATTCAAAAATTTAGCAACTAACTAACTATCTGCTTTTGGAACCATGGGTTTTTTAGTAAGAAATGTTGCCTTAACAAAAGCGCATTTAGAGAAAGAAGAATTTCGCGTTTAAAATTTGGTTTTGATGTATAAAGTACACGAACAGCGTTTTTACTTTGTTGAGCGTAAATTCTCATTTCAAGACCGCTGTTTTAGTGACAGAAATTCTCAGTTTGAGAATATTCAGTATGATGGCAAAATGCTCCGTACTCATTACAAATATTTTTTTCTTCTTAATACTGGCACTAATAATAATAAAAATCATCTTGTTTTGAGAAAATTCGAATCAGAAATTAGATCGTCTTTTTTTTCAGAGCGTATGAACATCCGCACTAACTTCATTGCAAAAAGTCATCAAAAATAACAAAGTTTAATAGTTTGAAAGGAGTCTGAAAAGAACTGGTTCGCTGAGTATGAGGTGAGAAGAGTTGATAAGGAATGGCTAAGGCTTGAATCGCAGAATTAAACATTTTCGAACGTAGAAAGGCTTGTACATCAGCATGGTCTCCGGCACAATGTTAGTTCAGCAATGCCCTTGGTCAATAAATTTTATTCAATGGTCATTAGAAATTGAACGCTTGGCTCAAATGAACTATCACTACAGTCACATCATTAGCTGAAATGATGTGCTTTGTTTCTTTCTAGGTATTTTAATGAGTTAAAAAGACTAGTTCCTATAACTAGTTATATACCAATAACTTTCTTTGAAGAATTAAGGAACAAAAATTATCGAATAAGACTGCGCACTAGAAGAACTCTACAAATTGTGGAATATCAAGTTATTAAAATAAGCGAAATGAAACTAATGCAGATCAATTTGACTCATTAAACTCTATCTTAAATCTCTTCGCTTAGCTGGGCCCGAACATTAAAGAATACTCCATACAGTTTTCTGTTTTTATTCAATTTGTATAGTATTTTGTCTTTTGTTTACCACAACGTAATGGATACAGTACGTATTGCATTAGCCTCACATATATAATAAAATTCCTGTTCGCAAGGTCTGTCGTCCAGTGCGTTGTTAAGCTTATCGTCCCACCAACCCATGTGCAGGCAATTTTCTTTGTTATGATAATTATCGGGTTGACCTGACGCATATTTTGCCAAACTGACTGGACGCCCGGTGGAGAACCAATAAAAATTTCCCTCATGACTTTGATCAGTGGCGGAGGTCCAGTACCATTTGCGATCATTGCTGCTTGTCAAATAATTTGTTATATTCTGCCATTCGGCATCGGTTTCGAAAGATATCAATTGAGCATCAAGTTCGCGGCATTTTAAGAATGCCGAATACCAATTGAGTTTTTCATGCTTTTCGACAAAATAATAACCTTCACCAATTTTTTCAAACGGCTCTGTATTAAGTTTCACGTAATCCGGAGCACCTGGTTTGGAAGAATTACTTAAGACTTAGTTTTTGTAATATTTTTGCATATTATTTACCTTCGATAATAAGGGGCACGATAGAATCGCGAGCTAAGATTTGAGCAATGCCAAATAGAAGCAGTGTGAGCAAAATTTTACACATTTTGAATTCAACGGATACGTAATTTAAAAGCACTTTATTGTAATGCGTTTACTGCAGAACTGTGAAATGTTGAAGTGATCCCGAAGCAAATATATAGAGATGTAGAATTAAATGTGATAAGCTTTTTGCATATATAGTATTTTAAGAGAGCTTTATTATAAATGAGCTCAAAAAACTGCTTCAACAGATCTTAGGTTAATCCCACAATAATATACGTATTGTATTAAATATATGGATTCTTATAAAGGTTATCGGGATTTTCCTTCAAATATTTTTCTGGGAGAACGCTGATCTTGCATCTGTTTGCGAAATATGTAAGAATTCTAAATAAATTATTAATCTTCAGATTAATTTCGAGCCGGTAAATAAAATACTTTTTGTTTTTATAAAATTAGCATCTAGACGGATGGACAGACAGACAGACATGGGTATATTGACTTCTCCTACATTTTCGACTTGCACAAACTTAATATACCCTTTGTACCATAAGGTACAGGGTATGAATATTTACGTAGGCTCTTTGAACTCAATACATTATCTTCAGATGCATTTTTTTTTAAAGAAAATTGATTTAGAACTTGAGAATAGCTTGCAGATTGGAAATCAATTGGGAAGCTTTTAACATACAAGACAAAGCTCTTGAAGCTCTCTTAAGTAGCTCTGTGAAGTGAAAGCTTGGATGCAGTAGTTGCGAACCCTAAATGGGATTCTCTTACTCCATTGTTTGGATTCCCACAACAATGCAGCTCTGGCTTACTACCTGTCCGAGCCCCTTCTTTGTTCTTCTATAGATTTATATCTAAAAATGCGTTATTTTTGTTTTGAAAACGTAGTGGAAAGTGTCTAGAAAAAATATAGGTAAAATTATGTCACTTGCCTGGGCTACGACGGGCCCATTGTGCAGCAACAGTGAACTGATTTAGGCATATGAGGCAGGGGAAAGATTGTGAGATTCAGAATAGTTTAAGAAATTAAAAAGCAAGTGCAAGTTTTTCCGGCTCCCGAAGGAAGCATAAAATTTTATTGTTAATTGTTGCTTTATTAAAAAAGAAATTGAAATATTACTACTGCTTTCAGCACTCTTTGAATCGAAAAATCCTTCATTAGTTGTACTCAGGAAACTTTTTCTTTACTATCTCTGCCGCAAAAGCTTTTGTAGAAGTCTGTTTCCAGAACTGTCCCCAAGCACTAGCTGCCACCATCAATGCTCAACTAATCTCTAAGTGCAATCGTTACATCTTCCAAATTAAATTAAAATTTTATTGGTGCATTAATCGATATTTTGTCCGATTAATCGATAAATAATTCTTCGTCCCTAGGTATATGTAAAGAGGTGTTTTCTCAGATGTTCGCAGAAGTCTGAAAATTGTTTTCATGGACTGGATTCCCCTGGGTATATTGGAAGTTCTAGTTCACACCATCAATAAGATTCACTTGATTTTCGTTTTAGCAAAGTTTAAAAGATTGCAGAAGCAAAATATATTATATATTTAATACTGTATATAAGTTTTTGCTGGCCGTATTATTTAATTTCATATTATTTTAAACTCTTTTTTTAAACAATTAATTAACTTATATGTAAAATGCATATTATTTTCGAATCTAAAAAAAAGAGCGCAAATATTTTGGCTTTATTAATTTAAATTTAAAACATCAAGTTTTACAGTATTTATCCATAATTTTAAATTTATGTTTTTTAACGCGACAAGTGCAAGTCTTAGATCACATTGAGGTCTAAAAGCCCATAAACTTAGATTTATTAATCATAGAACTACCAAAATGAGATAATAGAAACAAAACGAATGAATTTTAGCATTTGCTTTAACAAATATTGACACATGGAAAAAGGTAAAAAGAAATAAATATAAATTTAAAACACAAATGCTAAAAAGAAAAACACATATGTATTATTCACACAGGGTAAAGCACGGGGCACGATTTTATGGGAATCAAGGTTGCCAAATTACGTCAACAAAATGATCAAATACTAAAAATAAAATAAAATAAAATCACGCCGAACACGAAAATCGCAAATCAAAGGCGACGTTTTCTTTCTCTCGTAGCAAAAGCGAAAGGGGTTGTCAAATTGATTGAAGAAAATGCGGCAACATTTCCGCAGAACTTTGCCAAAAAAGTAACAACAACTTTCAAAGCGACAGTAGTGCCTGGCAAACGAACTTGTTTTCTCTAAATTTTCCAGTTTTTCTTGGGCTTACAGCTTTTTTCTTTTTTTGTAAACAAATTGGTTTCGGTTGTTGCCATCAATATATTCAACACCTGGTTCTTTGCCCCGACACGGCAACAAGAACCTAGAAGAATTGTTTGTTGCGTCTGCTATTTTTAAAAGTCAAAGGCACAAACATTTTCATCTGAGAAAAAAATTGAAGCTGTGACCGACATTGGAATACCCTGCATACACTTTTTATAATTGATGAGAATGGGGAGATTTATGTTTTAGAACGTTTCAACGTTTTATTTTGAATTGGGCTACACTTTTTTACCAATATTGATTAATTTTTTAACTTAGACCAAAATATCCTAAATTAAGATACAAATTTTTGAACAAGACTAAAAATTCTCTTCGATGATTTCAATGTTCTAAAAGTAAAAGGCGAAATTCTCTTATGAAGAAACGGTTTCAGTTGGCTCGGGAGGGAGAAGCTACCTACCAAATTTGGTCTCTAGTGAAGGTTTTTTAATGGAAGTAACTGAACTGTTGCTGTAGTCTGTCGAAAAAAGCGAAATATTGTTAGGGGAGGAAGTCTAAAATTAATAAAATTCAGCCAATTGCAGTAATCACTATTTTACTATAATATAAAGAGTCATCAATCTTGAGGTTTTTTTTTTAAATAAAAAAAAAACAAAAATTTCAAATGAATCATAGTCGAACACGGGTAATGTTGGCCTCTAATGCTTGAATCGTATCTGGATTATCCACAAACACTTTAGACTTCACGCAGCCCCAAAGGAAAAAGTCTAACGGTGTGATATCACACGATCTTGGTGGCCAATTCACTGGTCCGGAGCGTGAATTTAATTGTTCACCGAATTGGTTCCTCAATATGTCCATTGTTTCACGGAAGACGGCCCGTTGAAACCAAATGTCGTCGAGATCTCGGGCTTCAATTTCAGGTAGCAAATAATTCGTTATTATGGTTAATGGGCCATTGACGGTTACGAACTGATCAGCGTCACGAGGTCTATTCGGTCGAGTGTCATCCAATAATGAATATTGTGTCTCAAATTTGTTGATGGTATGCGAATTTTCGTAATATTATTGTACGATTTGTAAACGTTGTTCGGGTATAAGTTTTTCCATGATGAAATGGCAATGAAAACTAAATAAAAAACACATGGCAACTTCACAATACTCACGCGTGGTTTATCAAAAAAACCTTATTGAAAAAAAAAACCTCAAGATTGATGACCCTTTATATACGAGGGCATTTCAATAAGTAAATTTTTAAATGAAAAGTATTTTTTTTCGTCAACATAGTCTCTTGTTAGTGCGATACATGGATTTCCACGCTTACCAATTATTTTATTCCTTCAAAATATACGTTTTATCAAGGCCCCCAAATATGAATTTTTTTAGTGTTGACCAACAGAAGAAACCAGAAGTTTTCAGAAGACCAAACAGAACTTCGTAACCCAATTTATAAATTATTTCATGGAGACTACGTTGCGCTAATGGTCGAATTTCAACAAATGCGTCATCCTTAATAACTTGTTTCCAATCCCGTTTATATTTTCGAGGTTATCCACTTTCAATAGCTTTCGAACATAAACTTAATGACGCAGTTTGCTTAAGAAGTCTGTTGACAGATGGTACTAGAAAGGAGCAGAATGCCATTTAAGTTCCATAAGTTCCAATAAACTGGCCTCGTAATACACCATTTTCGACACGGTAGCTGTAAATTTAGCAACTCTTCTACGGGTAAACGCGTTACGATATAGAAAGGAGTCTTAAAACTTAACATGCGTACGGATAATGCTCATCTGGTGCTCCAGTTTGGTGCCTCTAGCTCTTATAGTCATTTAGATCTAGGTGTTCATACTGACGGACATGGCTCAATCGCTTCACAAGGTTACAGTAAGCATTTTGGTACAAAGAACTTCTAGTCATCCCGCATTCTTTTGCCTTTTGCACACATTGCGAAAAACTATAGTACCACGTCCCTCTGGGTACAGGGTAGAAAGATTCTACATCTGTGTGTCTTCCAGATGACCGTGTTGGAAGCCGCAATATGCCTCGATCTCGATCGCTATATAAATATTTGATTAGTAAGTAGATAAAGCTGAAATGTGAATCTTAATGTTTATATTTGTCTGCGTGTGTTTGTGTTGGTTGACCTTGTTTAGGCGCTAAGGTGAAAACGCAGCAAAGAAATCTCCATGTGGGTGCTGTGAACTAATAAACGATGCTTCTTTTTTTTATGACCAGCCTTTGGGCCTTTCATAGCATAATATGTACATAAATTTGAGAAGTTTATGCAGTGGCTGTAAAATGTTCTCCACGTTTTTATGGAACACGTTTTGAACACAAAATGACCTAATAGTTAAATAGTTGGGAGTGTCCGGCTGGCCATGACTGCGTCGTAAACAGCGCTGATAAGCATGACCTAAGTTGGTGTTTGATATGATAAGAGTAATTGATTGATGATTATTTGATGGAAATTGTTAAAACGCAGCTGGGAGTTATACAGCTTATTCGTTAACTAACTTTACAAGCTTTAAACTTTTTAGAGACTTTTTGGTAACTTTTTTAAAACAAATTTTAAGCTTCAATAAAAGACTTGGGAGAAAGACATGGCGAAAATTTAAAGTTTAAGTAAAAAAGTCAATTTTTTATTTTTTTTTTAACACAAAGGATGTTTACCTTGTTGGGCAGAAATGCAATGTGTGCAGACCCTTGACCACGAAATGTAGGACACTTCTGTCCAAAACATTATTAAAATGCCAAAGTGTGTTCTTATTGTTTTTGTTACTGTTTTAGATATTATTAAGTAGTGTCTGGGTAAGCTAAAACTGTTTGTAAACAATGACCATAAGTAGGTAGAATATTTATACCCTGTACCGTATGGTACAAAGGGTACATTAAGTTTGTGCAAGCCGAAAGTGTATGTAACATATAGAAGGAGTCGTCGGAGACCTCCCAAAGTTACCTAAAGTGTGATCAGGGTGACTAGTGAAGTCCGTCTGTCCGTCTGTCTGTCTGTCCGTTCGTATGAACGCCTAGATCTCAGAGATGGTAAGAGCTAGAGTAACCAAACTTCCTGTTTTGATTGTTAAATGCGATTTTTATTGTACAATAATTGGAAATTTTTTCTCGACTAAATTCATAATGGCGGCTGAAAAATGGCGACTCTTGTCTGCCTCCGCCCGCAGAATATCGTCCCCGCATTTCAGTTCTCCAGCCTCTTGTAGAGAACCGAAATGAAAAATGTTTTTTGTTTATTGAAGATAATGAAATTCTCTATGCCTTATACTAAATCAGAATGAGTTTTGACGAAAAATTAACTAAAATGTGGCCGTTGGAAAAAAAAAATGGTGTTTTTCACTTTTTTTGTGATTTGACCTTGCTTAAAAATAAAAAAAAATTTTTCATGTATATTGTTAGTATAAGGCATACAAAAAATTATATCCTTTCAAACATGGTTTAAATGAAGGGAATCGGAGCAATAGATCAAGAGCTATGCTTGAAATGCGGATGAAAAACATGGTTCCGAGAAAAACGCGTTTAAAGTTTTGAGAACGTACCTCAGCGCGCGCGTCTTAGGTGCGTTCAAGACGCTCTATTTCTATAAATATCGATCGCATCGAAAAATCCTTTTATACACATATTACAAGGGCCACCGCAGTATTATCCGACCTTACATACTAGTGTTGGTAAATGTTCAAATAGGAGTGAATTTGACAACATACTAAAAATTGGTGACAGCTCCACTTTTTGTTACATTGTCATTGTTCCATTGCCCTATGAACTGTCTTCTTCTCGAACATAATCAAAGCTATAGGACTTTAATCTAATACTTCTAAAAATCCAAAAATCTATCTGTCTTGATTGAAAATATTTTTGAAAACAGGAAAAACCAACAACGTTTGAAAAATGTTGGTTCTTGTTCTTTATTTCTATATAAAAAGAAACCCACCCTCCTTAAGTACTTTGCCAACAGATGTTGTAATAAAAGACGCTTCCATCGGTCCACAGTTTTCTATTCTACAGCTTTCACTGTATCAACCTGATTCCACACTGATTTTTTTTTATATTTAAATATAAAAAATGATGCTCTTCTTTCTTACAGAAAGTTAGAAGCAGCCCCCCATTAACCGGCGAGCTGTCTTTTTTGTAAGGCTTTTATGACAGAAACATTACACTAGTTTACAAATTTAAGGGTCATCGAGTGAACCTTCCTAAAAAAGTATTTTTTGGGGTAATTTGGGGTCGAGAAACACAAATGGTTCTATAGCATCTACAATTCTTACCCGATTTTAAAGATCTTAGACTCAAAGATTCGTAAAAGAATTCTCTTTCAGCTTAAAGCTTAACATAATTTTTAAAAATTTTTTTTCGTTAATAAAAAGCATACCGAAATGTGCAATTTTGAAAAAGAGTCAAAAATTACACTGTTTTTCGACTTTGGTTGCCTGTAACTTCGATAATTTGTACTTAATCTGTACATATTATATATCACTGTAAAGCGCACATCAATACCTTTCTAATCTAATCGTCTTTTGTTCACGAGATATTGAGGAGTAACAGAAAAAGGTACCCAAAAACATGTTTTTCGAAAATATCTCGAAAACAGTGCTTAAGAAAAAAAAAAAAGGTTGCCATTTTCGTGTTTCTCGACCCCAAATTACCCTTAAAAACACTTTTTTAGGAAGGTTCATTTTTCGTGTAAACTAGTGATATTAATAACAGATTAACGCAGTTTCGCATCACCCCTGATCTGAAGAGTAGTTAAAAAAAAAGACTTTGAAAGCAGAAGAATTTTTAATTATATCTCAAAAGTGCATGTAATGTTTATCATACAAGAGTGAGAAAAGTTCAATTTGCCATAAGTACTTGGAGACTTTTACCAAAAAAAAGTAAACAATGATAAAAAATAAACAGGGATCGCAAATAAGAGTTATGGGGTTGAAAAAATACAAAGCGAAAAAAGTGCTTTGGATAAAAGCGCAAGCCACTATGTTATCATATTTTTGAAAGGACTATCCGGAATAAGGATAAATTTTTATTTTTAATTTTTATCAAAAAAATCAGGTTTAAGTCTTATTTTTTGCATTTAAAATAAAAATTATCAAATAATATTTAAACGCTAATTTTTATTCAACTCTTATTTTTAAATTTTTATAATAAAAATTTAAAATAAAAATTATTTCCCAATTTGTATTTTATAAATTGAAAATAAGAATTATTCCCCGTTTTTTATAATATAAATTGAAAATAAAAGTTATTCACCAATTTTTACTTTAAAAATTTAAAAAAAAATTGAATTTGAATATCGTTTGAACCAAGGAGTGTATGATTCATACAATGATTTACGTGTTCACTTCAACACCTTTCCATCGCTGCCTAAAATGTCCTTGAAGGTTCAGTACAAAGGATCCTACAAGGAAAAATATGGAATTTGGACATCTTTTTAACAAAGGGGTGTATTACCATGATTGTCGTGTTTTTGGATGAACGCGATGTCTAACATGTCCTTTTTAAAATAATACTTGGTGAATAACTTTTACTTTCATTTTATATAATAAAAATCGCGGGATAACTCTTTTTTTCCATTTATAAAATAAAAATTGGCCAATAAATTTTAAATTTTTATTATAAAAATTGAAAAGTAAGAGTATTTCACAATTTTGAAATAAAAATTGGCATTTAAATATTATTTCATAATTTTTATTTTAAAGTCATAATATAAGAATTATTTTGCAATTATAATGAAAAAAATCAAAAAATAATAATTATCTCATGATTTTTATTTTAAAATTATAAGAGTTACGATCGCTGCAAATAACATTACAAAAAAGATTGTTTTAATTAAATCAAAACTTTTATAAAGCTTTTGGGAATATTTAACACAGTAGCTAAAAATCTCGTAAGTTACTTCTCAACTACCAGACAATAAAGGAGGCAGTCTTAGGATGTGGAGCCTCGCAGATATAACGTTGCCAGATGGAACAGGGTGCATCGTTTAGACCAACACCCGTATTTTTATAGTTAAAGTTTAACATATCGCAGTGTTCGACGCCATTTAGATTATCAGGCTGATTTGGTGCCCATTTACTAATGCTCATCGCTTCTCCATTGGAAAACCATACATGTTTGCCTTGGTTGGCTAAATCGTTAGCAGAAATCCAATATGGGTTGTCATCCTTACGTTGTTTAAGATAGGCATCAATGATATTGTATTCCTCCTCAGTTTCCAGAGTGATTAGCTCTGCGCCAATTTTGCGGCATTCCTCATACGCTTCGAACCAGTTTCTATTTAAGTTCTCTTCAAAGTAGTAGTATCCATTGCCAATTTTGTTAAATGGTTTTGTATTAACATCGATATCGCTACGTATACCTGTTAAATTAGGCCTAAGTTTTATATGTTTTTTAAATTTTAATTCTTGTCTTACCTTCCTCTACAAAGGCTGACACCTTTTCATAGCCCCAGCTTAAGCCCAGACAGCAGAGCAGTTGCAGGATCAATACCAAGTTTTTTGACATTTTGTTTAAGACTGTTTTCCCTTAGTACTTTCTGTTGCTTTTATAGCGAATGAACGACATTTTATTATTATTTATTATCGCTGAAGAGTACAAATTTTATTTACTAGAGTTTTAATTTTGTGGTACAAGTGCTAAGTACCTTGGGCACGTACCATTTCAATTATGAATGTAATTCGAAAGTAATCTTATTTCAATTTGCTTTTTAAAAATGTTAACACTATTTTCATTTTGATTAAATTTGGTGCAGTTTGTTTCCAATTCGCTTTTACTATAAGGGAACTTGACAACAGTTTAGGGGGCTCCACCACCTGATTGCTAAGCTCGCCAACCAGGTATTCGAGCCTCCCTTAGTTTTTGTTATGTTGTTTACTTTTGTTTGTTTTCAAATCCCTTGACAAAAGTTGCAGTCCAGTGTTCGAAGTTTATTCAAAATATGGGATTCCGCCAAATCGTCGCGTAACTGACATTTTTTTAAGAGTATGTTTCATTTATTAATTATAATAAAATTTTCTATTAATATTATTTTAAGGAACTTTGTGATGAACATTTTAGTAAATTATATTTAAAGTATATTAAATTTTGCTTTATGCATTCAAATGTTAAGAACTTTTTATTATTCAATATATTTCTCTTAAAAAGAACAATCATTTCTCAATATGTTGAGTTTTCCACGAATTTTTAATCAACAAAATGTATAATTTTTAAAATAGAAATTTTATTTTTTTCTTCTTTTCAAAAAAATATCTTTATCTTTAAATTCGCACAAAAATGCCTAAGTTTTTTGGATGTTATATTTAAGGAAATTAGCCTTTATTGATCATATTACTGTAGCTCATGATATAGTCAATTATGTCAGACGAACTTTTTCAAAAGTGTAAATTATAAATCGATTATTTTTTGCAAATCGTTGGATGATGCAGTTTTTGGTTTCTTATCTGTTTAGATATTTTGCTGCTGTTAGTTCTGAACTTTGTAAAGAAGCATTTTTACATATTTCCACCCCTTGGATTCGGATCATCCAGACTGTTATATACCCTGTACAATTCTTTATTTCCATAATGTGCATCCCATTGCCATGCTACAGTCGGTCCTGCCCGACTTTATAATATTCTAGAACAGCAGCCACCTGCATGCTGCTCTCATTTGCAACTGGAATAGGAACGTTGCCAATGGCTCCTTTGATACTGTTCTGTTTCAATTTTTTGTTTTATTCATTCTCAAAAATTCTTTTCACTATTGTCATGCTTACCTTAAATTCGTACTGCACAAATGCCTTAATTTAAACAAAATTGCTATTCCCCCTTTCATGATACATTTTAATGTTTGGTATGAGTTTTGATCTGCGTGATTTCAACTTATCGAGGTGAAACTTGCATTGTGCACACCTTATGAGGTGTGGCTATCACATAGTGTAAGTTTCAGCTCGATACTTTCACGCATACGAACACAATCGGTACCACACTGATTTTTTTTTTCACGTATTTATATATAGATTAAACGCCTAAAAACAATCAGTGACGAACGATAGTAGTAAGCATATAACCTTTTTTGACGTGATTTAAAAGTTAAATCGTAAGACACATCGTAAGCCCACACTTATAGTACTGTACCACATTCTCCCATAAATCTTTCTTATTATATTCTCTTGAAATTTAATTATTTCAAAGAATCACAAATATTTACCATAAAACAAATGAAATCGTTTTCGGTTTAGGTGCTTCACAAATATAATTCATTTTAACGGTGCACTCTACATTATTTTGACCACTAATGGCGGTACCTGGTTTTACATACCCCAACTGGTCACAGTGTTCTTTGTTTATTGGAAGTCCATTAGCAGCAGGCTCGCCGACTACCCATTTGTTAATGGTCATGGGCTGTCCACTCGAGAACCAAACATGATTACCCCTTTTACCTTGATCTGTACCCGATGTCCAATAACCCTCAACATCATGTGAATCTTTTAGGTATTTATCAACAGCGTCCCATTCGTTATAGGTTTCAAGGCTTATCAATGCAGCGTCCATTTGGCGGCAGCTTTCGAAGGCCTCATACCAATTTTTTTTAATATTCTTTTCGAAATAATAATAATTATCACCGATAAGAACAAAAGGATAATTTCCAAGGTCGTGATCAGCTGGCTCACCTATATTGAAAGATAGAGTTTAGCTCTTTAGTTTTGACTCGTAGAACCAATTTTTTTAACATTTATTACCATCCCTAACACTGGGATGTCATTTTACAGGTTAAACTTATGGCGAAAAGCCCAAATAATTGCAACAATATAGCGTAGAATTTGAACATGTTGACGAGACTGAGTGTTTTAAGCTTTTGTGTGTTGCCTTTATACGTACTTAGTGGTACCAAGACGGATATCTAATTAAATATTAAATTATAATTTGAGTTAATTTGCATTGCTTATAATTAACTAGTGAATATTTATCAGTTCAGTGTCTAAATTTCGAAATTTTGCTAAACTTTTTAGTTAGTTTTTTTTTATCACAGACAGATGTAGTTCCGACTAGTTCAATCAGTTGTCAAAACAGTGAGCACGGTTCACAATTCCAAATTTCGGAGTGCACCAAAATAATAAATAATGATGTGATCAAAAAAAATGGTAATTGGTTTATACATTAAAAAATATAGACGTATATAGTGCATATAGGAATAGTATTCGTTGGAATAGCCAAGGCCCCGCAGCCAGTGCTACAACACCTAAGTTAGTTTAGTTTTGTAAACTTCTCTATCTCTATCTCTAATAATAATAATAATAATTCGTTGGAAGTTTTGTATACTATTTTTTTCATTTGCGTCGTCTTGAAAAATTACACAGTGAGGCAAATTCGATCTCTCAATGGTGGGGCAAATCCGACGGCTTACAACCATATGTTGCTATAATAAGAAAAGACAAAAAACAATTTTAGATAAATTATTAAACTTCGAAGATAATGTTAAGTTAAACTTACCATTATGCGTAGGCAGTGTAAACGTAGCATTATGCGTAGTGTAAACAAAGCATTACGAATTGTGACCCAGTGAGAGGCAGTGTATTATCAATAGTTTCAATAGTGTTACAATGTAGGAATTATTAGGTTAACTTATCGTTATGCAGGATGTCACAGTTTGAGGAAGTGTAAACTTAGCGTTATGTATAGTGTCACAGTGTAAAGTTAACTCCTTGCGTAGTGTCACAGTGTGAGGCAGTGCAAATAAATCATTACAGATATATGTATATGCACGCGCCTGCCATTTCCATAATATAATATATATTTACAAACATTTCTAATTTGACATTTTGTAATTGCTCAGTCGCAAACCATTAAAATCCAATTTCAATGTGCCGCATCGTATGGTACTTGGAAATCCCGACAGATACATATAACATTTCTTGTATGTATCATTAAATCATATAATGTTGTGTCTAGTGATCTGCCTTGGGGCACTACGTAGCAGCAGGCAGCATTGGGAGCAGACATGCGACTATAGGTAGTGGGGTTAGGGGACCCCAGGGCCTGTTGACAGACTATACGCAAAGAAAGCAAAACGACAAATATGTCGACAGGCACAAAAGGCCAAAAATAAAAATGCACTTATAAATAATTCAAATAAACGACAGGGTAGACCAAAAAATAAATAAATAAAACAAAATAAAAATAAAAAACATTGAAATAAATCAAGAAGATTTTACCAAGTGCCATTCGCATATAATATACAAAAAAAAAAATTAAATTTTCATTAACTTTTTTATGCAGTTTTAAACGAAATTAACGAAATTAACTAAAAATAAAAAGTGACTTAAAATGGATAGAACTATGTATGGTAAAATTGATCCTGGTGCGCGACAACCCTATCGTACGGTTCTGAGTAAAGGCATACAGCCGGGATGTAAGTATATACATTTTCCTTTTAATTTTATTATAAATTACCTGTGGTTTGAATCCGCGACCAAGCACAGGCTCGTTTCTTGAGAAAATGTCAACATTTCGTTGTTTATTAGGTTCACATGATTCTGGCTTGTTTATTGATGCTACAAATTGGAATAATGTTTCAAAAAGTAATATGATTGCACTCTCATGTTCCTTAAACGATCTATTAATATTTATCAAATTTATTTGGTTATTTAAATATTATGAAGAAGACTCCGTTCCGGGCTTCACACGCAACACTCGCCCCGGTTGTGGTGATCATTAAAATATTTTCTTTCTTTCCTTCCTCACTATCGTTGAGGTAGAGCATTCGGTGCCTTCCCATACAAAACTATCAAAACGGTGAATAAAACTACCGATTAAATCAAAAGCAAGTTTTAAGCAGATACGATGATAAAATAGCATGGATCCCATAAAAAAAATGTATATAATTTTACATTTAGTGGCTTGGTTATTTAAATCTTTGAAGTTTTTTCTTTAATCCCCAAATAGAGCACATTTGTCAAGTTGTAATTCGACTTGACGAAAAAAACAATTTCTCCCCATACAAACAGTTGAAGGTGGAATTAACCGAAATCTTTTCATCGCAACTACATTAAAATTTTCAGTTGTGGCTGTGACCACCCTCTTGCTCGAACCATTAGGTCTGTTCTATGGTCGCCAATCTGTAAATGAATCAGTCAGTCTGGTCAAACAATTTTATATACATGTCCTAATTGCTATTTTACTTAAATGAACCTATTCAGTTGAGCGGCATTGTGCACTCTTAAATTTATGCGCATAAAATATAGATCAATGACGTCACGATGGCACCTTGTGCGAATCTGTTTGGTGTCGATTTAAAGAAGCTCAGCCTTCTCAATAGGAAATGCCTTGAGAAAATTTACGATAACATGTTTAATTTGTTTAAACATTTTTAAATTTTTAACATTCTTAAACTCTGGTAAAATAAGATAATCGAAATAGGTTTAGTTTTTTTCTGAAAAAATAAAGGGAAATAGTTAGGGGAAACGCTTGTAGTTGGGACACCATAGTTTTTTTTTAGCTATATTTCGACATTGAATACATATAGGAATCAATGTAAATAAACCGTTGGAAAGAGAAAAGAAAGAGCTAATAATCCATAATAAGCAAATCATTTGAATTATATAAAAATAAGCATTTTACAGACAATTTTCCAAAAAGCTTGAAAACGACCACCAAGAAAAAGGCTTGTAAGTTGGGTCACCTGCAAAAATCGCTGAAAATTGGAGAAAACTGAAATAAAATCGCGTGATTGCTAAAATTTATGAAAATTTATTGTGGTTTTTTGTGATCGGTTTGTTATGGAAAATATTGAAAAAATATATACGAAAATTTCTGCCATTTATGCACTAAAAACAATTCAAATTAGCATAAATAACATAGGAATTGAAAAAAAAAATATATGTGTGACAACTTACAAGCTAAAAAGTGTGCCAACTTACATTTTATAAGCCATTTTGGAATGCATTGAAAAAAATTTGTCTATTCACTGTATGTCCGAAAACGTTTTTTTGATTATGAAAGTTCATTGAATTTCAGTTCCAGCACATATATTTTCCTTGATTTTTTATTTTGAATTGATCACTTTTTGAGCGCAATCAAAAATAATTTTTCATTGCTGGAACATCAAAATCGACCAGGTGTGCCAACTTACAAGCCGTCTCAACTAACAAGCCTTTCCCTTACGGGTTTAAGGTGTACAATTTTCCAAAGAAAACGGCGTCAGATATCAACAAGTATTTAGTAACTTTACCTTCCTAAGAATAATGCGTATCTGTAGACCTTTCAGCGCTTGTATGTAGTTTAAGTCTTCAAGAATGTATTTCAAAATATACCGTTTTAGGTATTTTTAACCACATAAGTAATATGCGATCTTTAAGCAGCTAAATTAGTGACGTCACACTTTCTAGCTACCAGTTTGTTCCGATTTTCATGGCAGATCAAAGACAATCTATTTAAATATTATGTTTTCCTATTATTATATTATATCTTATTTATTTTCTTTTATAGCTCATCACTTAAAAACTAATTAAAACGTTTGTTGTTTTATTTTAAATAGCTATCTTGCACAAGTAATTAGAAAACGATAATCTTCTTTAGCTTTTGATATGATATAATGTTTATGTTAGCATAAAGCATGGTGCACTACATGCACTTTTATATAATCGTTTTGTTTCTACTTTAAAAAAAAAAGCAAGAGACTAAACATACCAATACCATAAATATTCTATGCAGCAAGTAAAAATTACCACCAAAGCGGCATCTAGCGTAAACTTGTGAAGAACAAAAAAATGTAGCATAATTTCAGGCAGTGCATTAAAACAAATTACCTTATCAATAGTACCGGCAAAAAAATCACAAGAGAGGTATCTCTTTCAATCATATGCTATATGCTACTCTAAAAGATATTGACTCCATTGGCTTCGTAATAAACGTAGCAAGCTCTTCCTTCACTGCAAACGGATAGTCTATCAGCAGATCAGTGTGTCTACCTGAAGACATGGTATTCAGATCGCGTCTTTCTCCAGTAGGAGCAATGATAGACTAAACAGCCTCCCAAGGGGACTTATAGGAACGGTCGCAGTAATTAGGCTGAAGAGCAGATGCGTCAATCATAAAAAATAGTAAAAAAAAAATAAAAGCCGCTCTGAAGATGTTAAAAAAAATAATAATTCCTATTACTTTTTGATTCTACCCTGTATCTATATCTCAAACTTAGAAGAGAAATTCAATCTTCCAAGATTAAAAATCTTTACTCGGTTTAATGTCTTTTAGAATCCATTGAAATACTCCCACTATGGATTTTTAAATTTCAACAGCGTAGTTTTTGGATTTGTTTGAAATTCGATTGAAACAGATTTCTGGCACAACTTTCAGGTTAATGCTCACGAAATTGTGCAAAGAATGATCGTTAAAAAGCATCATAAGTGTTTTGGAATGTTCTTGTTGAGCTTTCTTGTTTTTAGAAGACATAGTACCAGCTGGTTGCACGTATTTGGTACTCTGTTGCATTAGCGTAAACAATCCAATACACTTGCAAACAACGATGATGCAATCAAGTACTGAACCTCAGCACAGTGGGAGAGATTTGTTTGGCTACGTCATCAGAGCTTCAACTGAGAACAACTTGATCAGAAATTGAATTTTGCCCATGGTTTTTTTGTTGCTATTTTGTTTATAGTGCGAGTAATTACAACACTCACACAAACACCTCAATATTATGATTGCAATTCAATGAAAATGTGTATGTGTATGGGTGTATTGGATTGGGTGTGTGATATGGAGAGGAGTTCCACTTGGTAGACGTTGATTTGAATATTATGAATTTAGTTTGCATTCAGACGTTGTGCGGTTTAGTGAAAAAAATATTGCAATAGTTACTTGACGGCATAATAATGAAAAACGGTAAGCTATAGCTTATGCATAGATACTATCTATAAGATACAAAAACATGTCTACTATAAATATTTCATTCATACGCTCATATTAGATCATTCATTCATTTAAATCTTTGTGACAGAAAACAAAAGCTTGTTTGACGTAGGCGTCTGAGCTTTTTTTTTTTTTGCTGATCTATTTAATAGCTTTCAGAACGATTTATTTTATTATATATTAGATACAATATGTATGGCTATTGTGTAAGCGTTTTTCCAAAGCTGAAGTTTAAGTCAAATGCTTTGAGTACTGCACTTAATTTCAGTAAAATATTGTCAATTGCCGCAGGCCCGGAATAGCTACAGTAGAGCCCATAAAAAACGACTTAGCGGGTAGTTAGCTTATACAATTATATTTACATAATGTTGACTTTGGGCCGTGTATTTTTAAAACTACCGGAAATCCAATCAACCTGTCAATGCTAAGACAAAAACCTACTTAGATACTTTGAACAATACATACATGCAAACAAGCTTAGACAAACAGTTGACGAAATTTTAGAACCAGTTTCTTCTCCCAAAAAATAAAAAAAAACAAAAAATACTCAACAGCTGGAAATACTATGTGTATAAAATAATACCAATTGTATAAATATTTATGTTTTGTAAAAATGCCATATTTCGTATTTGTATTTCAACTTCAATGTTATTACTGCGATGCAGAGGTTTAGTTAGCTTTTTGTATAATGGGAATGTATAACTTGTTATTAGAAAATCTTGTTTTATTGTTTGAAATTGCATCTACAAATTAAATAGCACTCCAGTAAAAAATTTCATATAATACTCTTAAGTTTTGGGGTTTGGTATCAATGGCTAAAGTTTCAAGGATTTTTTTGCAAAGCTTAATAAAAACGAGTCGTTTTGATTTGCTTTGGCGTTTTTTTTGAACATATAATAATTGGCCATTAATCTTTTACTCCGTGTACGAAACGTATTACTTTTGGTACTAAAATCCGACAAAATAAATTATTTAGATTCTACAAGTTTAACTTGAAATCGTTAACCGTGATATAGAAAATATTACTTATTAACTTAAATTAGTTTCTTTTGCCAAATACTTTTCACCATATACAAAAAGCAGGGCAGTAGAGAGAAAATCCGGGCCCGGTGGTGAAAAAGTACCGGCCCCTCTATTACACCTTTAGCTTGAATCATTGTGTTCTGTAAGTACCACAGTAATTGCACCGGGCCCCTGAGATAGCTCCGGGCACGGAGGGAATCCCAAAACAAATCCCTGACAAAAAGTAATCACATCTCGTCAATTTTGAAAACAGACATTTTTAGAGAAATTTTGTTTATACCTGTGTACCACAAATTAACAATTAAAATCATTAAAAAAATAAATGAATTGGATGCATGGTTTTTCTTGAACACTTACTTGAGCTGGATTGTGCTATTCCCAAAATCTTTTTTACATTTTTCCGATTTACAAATGATCTCTTTTTTTATTCCCTAAATACCCCTCTGTCTACGTCACTGCTGTGCTACATCATAATTGCATTTCAGCTTTTCAGCTCCCTTGTTTGTTATTATTTTCGTCCAATCTGTTGCAAAGACTTGGTAAAGTTAACCTATGAACTTTTGATAAATAAACATCTTAAGCAGCCAATTAAAGAACGCAGTCAACAAAAATATAAATATAAATAAAAGAAAAGAAAAGTTCACATAAATAATCGTTAAGGGGCTACAAAAATGCTTGGCTAGAAAAATTCGACAGTTCTCTGTGAAAAAAATTAATGAAAAGACAAAAAAAAATCAACAGCAACACTTTTAATTTGTTGCTATTTGTTGTTTGTTGGTTTTGTTGTTGTTGTTACTAATTTTAGTCAAGTCAAAGTCAAGTGATTCATAGAGCAGTCCGACGCCCCAAACAAATGTCTCGCTCTCTCTTTTTTTCTTGTTGCTGTATTTGTTGTTGCTAACAAATTGTCATAGAGGGCGCCAAAGTGTAGCAGCACCCACATACTTGACTATAACAGCAACAACAACAACAACAGTAAACATTGCAGACACATGACATTGTCATTGCCGTTACCTGCTCAACATTCTACATAATTTGTTTGCTATATACAACAAGTAAATTAATTGCAATAAACAACAACAATAATGAACTGTGGCAAACAACAACAGCAAACGCTGAGTTTGAGTTTAAATTTGAGTGAGTTCTTTCACTCACTCAATACTTGAGTGCTTATGCTGGCCACCGCTCATTGTCGGTGTTGCCATATCTGCTTAGTTTTATATTTTTTAGCTTAGAATTGGAATATTGAAACAACTAAATTGTTTTCAACAATTTTTTAATTTCATCATGAAAAGTTACAAAACGCATAGAATTCAAGTTTTTGGGAGACGTTTTCCTTTATGTAGCATCGTAGCCGTTCTCACTAATCTCGTGCGAGACTGGAGCCTTTTATTAAAATCGTGCTCTGTTTTGAATAAATATAAATGTTGTTTGATTAAAGAAAAACAAATGATTTTTTTTTCAAAAAAGGAGGAAGATCCCACTGTCGTCAGGCCTGACCATACAAATGTCATTAAGCTGTTTTTTTTTTAAATTTTTTTTTTTTAATCTATTTCGTGAATAAATTCTTGGTTTTGTGAAGTAGTGTGGACCTCACGATAGTGCGTAAAAATTAAAAAAAAAAAAAACAATTGCAATTAATGCTAAAGAATTACAAATTAATTTGAAAATATAAAATATAAAAATAGTAAACATTATATGTGGCATGCTTCTAATGAACGAATAATTTTAATTTTAGGATTTAAAAATTCAAAATTTGATTTACAGCAACATTTTTTTTGTTCCAAAATATAGGGTATGTTTTACGCTTTAATGCATAATTCTGCTGGACATCACTAAAGATTTCATAAGCATTTATTTATTGTAAATGCAATTTTTTTTACAATGCAATGATTCACTTAAATAAATACAATATTTGATTTAATGAGTTGCTTTTCAATAAAAGGGTGACAGTAACGTAGTCCTAGGAGTAATTGTTTAAAAAACTATATTCTTGCAATGCAGCAAACTAATAGGTTTTTATTTAAAGGCCTATACGCAGTCCCAGATGGGATATCCCAAATGGGTTTTTTTTTCATATGAAGATTTGTCATTCCTTCCGAAATATTTCGAACTGCGTGGACCCCTTAACATGTAAATAGAGAAATTTTTAATAAGTTGGGAAAATAATGGATGAAAAATGTTTTACAAAAAATTAAGAACGTTGGCTATGAAGTGTACTGTGTGAAGTAATATGTGAAACATATTGACCCTGTTTTTATGATTTTTTTCCCTAAAATTTGTATGTGCTTTCGAACAAAGCTTGAATAGTATTATTTTTTTTACATTCCTAATTCTTACAGCTTTTAAGTAAAAAATCAAAAAATACGGATTCTATAAAATTTCAAGGTGTTGTAACTTATTGAAGATTGCAACTGTTTTCAAGCGATTTTCCTTTTGTTTTGGAATTTCATGACTTTGATAAATTCGCTGATTCATATTTTAGTTTACTTTTTATACAAAAACTTTTTTTTTTCAATCTATTTTTATGCTTTTAAACAAACGCCTTTTGTGATTAAAAACAAACAGAACTTGGCTATTTTTTCATGACAAATAGCTGGCAACACTGTTCGTCATGAGCGACACTCAAAACATTACAGCTTCAGCAGCTGCTGATGGTTGGCATCTTGTTCATTTGCTTTTAAGATTTTGCTCGGAGCGCACAGATATTTTATTGGTGCTGCGGCGCGTGAAAATTTCAACGAGAAAACCTGCGAATGCTTTTGTGTTAGTTTTTGCGCGTACGTGTGTGTACGTGTGTGTATGTGTGTGTGTGTCTGTTTGTTTGCCATATAAATATTATTTTGGCTGCTGCGAAGAGTGTGTGTGAAAAATGTAATAAATTAAAAGAAATAGCAAAACCAAAAGTGTTTAAAAGCAACAACAAACAAAGCTACTAAACAAAAATGAAAGTGACAAGCGCACAATGTCAACAACAATTGCAAAATACTACAAAAGCAACAACAACAACAACAACAAGGCGCTGCATAAAATTGACAAGACATGTGGCGCAACAACAACAAAACAGAAACAACAACAGCAATAACAACAAACGAAATAATTGCACATGCGCCTGTGTCTTGACCTGCTCTACGTTTGCGCGCACTTATCACCGCCCACGTACTCTCACTCTCCAGCTCAGCATATTTTGCGCCATTCTCTCCCTCTCTTATGTTGTTGACTCTCACGGTTTGTCACGCAGTGCATTGTGTAATTTGCAGGCCATGGCATTTGAACAGCTGTCACTTCTGTGCAGTTGCAGTCACAATTGCTGTCATCATCGTCGTGTCGCTGCAAAAGTCATAATATCTGTCTCTCTTTTTGCGCTGCTCTCAATCCAAGGTATACTTATTTAAGGTAGAGTAATGCTGCCCTCGTCGTCACCAATTTTACTGAGAGCAAGAAAAACCGAGAGAGAGAGAGAACGCAAACATATTAAAATAATATGCGTGAAAACAACCCTCCTCACGCGCAGTCGCAAGGAAACTAAAAATTGGTAACTTTCGTTGAGAGCCTTCGGCGGGAGTATACTACCTTAAATAAGTATACCTTGCTCTCAATCTGTCATTTTTTGCTCTCCTCTCAATTGACGACCACCCTCTCTGCAGCAATGAGGCCTGTTCCGGATTTCGATTACGATTGCAACTGTTCAAAATTAATGCATAAACACTATCAATGCTTTTTATTGTATCTTTTTAGTGGAGTTTCTTTCGGAGTATCTCTAGACCATAGGCCCAGAAAATGCATTCTAAAAAAGACAAAGGCCACCTCCATAGAAATATATGGCTTATCTGCAGTTTGTGGCTTTTAACAATTATAAATTGATTATTTTCTAAAACTTGTTCAAGTTATTTCAATTTCTGTGTCAAGCTGCTAAAGTCCACATACGTTTTTTTTAAACGTTTTACGTTTTTAAAAATGAAAGCTAAACTAACATAATCTGCACAAAGAACTGTTGGGCTTATCAGACTTTGTTAGATTGCAATTTCAAAACTAAAGAAAATATCGTAAGAATGTCAACCACAACTATGTTAAAAAGCCACAGTTTCTTAATGTTTTTTTTCCGCATAATTGCGCCACAGTCTTTTTAATTTATGCTTTATGAGGGTGTTTTAGCGAATTTTTCTATTAAAGACTATTGGCGTAATCACGATACCTAAAATAAAAAAGAAATCAAGCCAAAAGGTCTAATCGCAAGATGGTGGTTCATCATGGTCGTTAGCGGTTGGGAAAATTCGTTTATAAAAACTTGATTCTGTTCTGTTAAAAGGATCAGTGACTCACATCCAGACAAACGAATTCCATGGAATTACATATATCACTAAATGTAAGAGTTCTTATGAACTAAAAAAGAATGCAGCCAATAGTGTCCCCTGACCACATACAGACATCATCTAACAGAGCAATACAATCTCTTTGCAACGAGTCGAGTTTACTGGCCTTTCAAAATCTATCGAAAACGATTTTCGTTAAAGGTGGTTTTCGACGATATTTTCGGTTTCCATGACTTTGCACCAAAAACAAATTTAATTAGTATTCAAAAGCTTAATGTGAGAATTGCCATCAAAAAACCATACAAAAGGCTGTTAAAGCGAAATTCAGAACACCCCTGCATAACAGCCAGTTGATATCTTTTGGATTAATTATTGGTTAACTGTTGCATCTGCTGGATAGTGTTTGTTTGGTCGCATCATTTATGGTGGCTTTTAATTGTTTTTAATTGTGTTTTAATAAACACAACATCTTTAAATTTTATACATTAGTTAAGAATTTAAAGTGCTTGTTGTTGCAGTTAATGTTACCAATTAATGGGATTTTTATGGATCGTTCTTTGGTGGTATGCTTTTAAAGTTTGACAGCGCATTGAGAAAAGTGTCTTAAAGAATATTTTATGTGAATTCCGATTCTGTGTCTAATAAGAAGCCAATTAAAAGTGCACTTTCGTTGCACTATAGAGACAGTTCCAAACCAGAATCGCAATAGATTGGTAGATCCCTAAATATAAATAAATCTAACAAATTGGAACTATGGTAAATTATATCAGAAATGAACTCAAAACACCCATGAGTTTTAAAACAATCCATTCATAATCCTCCTCCCCCTCCTCCTCCTCTCCTCCTCTCGACTGGCCTGTGTTTACCTCATTTCATTGAATTCATATCCAAAATAAACCAATTTTCTTGAAGTCCAAATGTAAGATTGAGAAAACACAACGGATTAATTCCAATCAGTCAGTTCATAAATAAATAAATCAAATGAAAATTTAGCTATAAAAGTTTTTATATTCACGAAATTGTGATACCTCGAGGTATCTACGATAGAGATCTCACAAGCACATTATACCGTCGTTACGATGATGTTTCATTCCGGAAAACTTTAGTTCAAATGCACACGATTGCATTTTTTACGAATTAAGTTTTTTAATTCATGGAAAACCAAAATAGTGTATAAAAAATTGCGCTTCAATTTCAAAACATTCCAAGTATTTCTACGATTCAATTTTCAGGAGGATTGTCTATATCCGAAACATAAAAGGCAACCCTCGTATTCGGCTTAACTGGAGATCTTCAAGAAACAACATACTTGAAATAGAATTGTAGTTTTTGCATAACATTATTGTCCGTACAAAATCGACTCCCCACATATTTTTGCAAACCCATTGATCTTTCGAACCTTAACCATTACTTGAATATTCAATATCGCTTTACTTTGTCTCATTGTTCTCTTCACTCAATGCGAGTCATTTGACCTCAAGGCCCTGCCTGCACCGATCGCGCCCCATTACCTTCAAAAGCAGCTCCTCAGTGATTTTCAACTTGCCTGACACTTTGAAATTTATTTCCGTTACGCTACTCAAAACAAAAATCATGACAGTTTCCGATTCGTTTCAATCTGAACTCGATTCTCTCTCCCTGCCGGCACGCGGTCATAATTCTTTTTAAATGTCGCCCAAGTCTTGGAGTTGATCCACTAAAGCGTAACGTTTTGATAACCCTGTGTGTTGTAAATTGTACAAATGGCAATGGGACCGCCGGGCCATTGCTATATATAGAGACGACAAGCGTTCCAAACAACCATATGGCAAGAGATCTTTGCTGGAAATTCATATGCGAGTACTGTGTGATGTCTCTGGCAGAATTTTTCGCGCTACTTCTATAGAATCTCAACCACATGTTCGATTGATGGCACGCTCGACTTTTATAGGTTTATTTATAAGCATATTGCGAAATAATTTGCCATTTATTTCTTTTTGGGTGTGTTGTTTTTTTTTTTTCAAATTCGATATTTTCTATTTTGAAGCATATTTTAAAATTTAACTTAGTCTACATATTATATGTAGCTTCTATAAATATCTGTAGTCAACATTTGCTTATTACCATTTGTTATTATAAATTTGCTGCCAAAAAATTCGCGTCACACCTTTGTATATAAAACCCTATATACTATGAATTTTCTCTCACCGAATTTTTGAATAACTCACACGATTTTCACTCAAAATGCGCGACTTTAGTTTTCTCTCTTGGCATTGGCACAGTTACAGGTGTTTTTGATTTTTTTATTATTTATTTTTTTGAGTGGAAACCACAAAATTTGGAACTTTTTGAAAATTGAGTTCAGCACCAATACAAAATGCCAACAAAAATATTATTTGAAATTTGCTAGCTTGTTTTATGGCTAAAATTATTTGTATACTATATACATATGTATTTTCATTGATGCTTGCCTGTCCTGTCCATCCCAACTATAATGAGTTGTTTCTCTGATACTTTTAATCACTATGTGTCATGTTTTTGTTCAAACTTTTAATACTTATTTGGATGCTGGCAAAGTCAAGCGTTTGTTTAGAAATATATATGCTTCAAGTCTTAACACATCAAAGCAAAATTTTTAGGACAGTTCCGGTTTTCGATTTGGCAATTATACAAAAAAAAAATTTTGTTCTTGCTTTTAAAAACTTGTGATGAAAGCGTCTGTACTTGTATGCAAAACAAAAATTGTTTAACTAATTAATTCACGAAGTTGTTTATCGATGCAGAAATGCAGAAGTGCCACACAACAACGTGAGCAGGAAATTATGCACATTCAGTGTCATATGGCGTGATTTGCTTTTGCATAAATGAAATTGAATTGATTGTAAGTCAGCTATGAGATAGTTGCATATTGAAATTTGCAGATGTAGTTCATCTAGGAAAAGCTATTAATGAACTTTTGGTTAAATTAAAAGACTACGTCGGTGCAATACATATTTGTTGATGTTCTCCACTGCACATATATTAGATCGCCGTTGCCTACTAACATCGCTTTAATTTTTAATCATACGAAAAACGGTAAAATATATGTACACTAGGGTTGCCATTTTTGCAAAAGTTCACAAAATAAATGTGCTTAGACTCTGATGATCCTTTTGAACTGCGTTTTATCAATTTTAGGGGCCATTAAATTTTCTAAGATTGGCTCTGTATTTTTAAAACATTTTGTTAATATAGAAAGAAAACTATTTTAACCCCAATTTAGCTTTCAATATTTAGTTAGAAGAACACTCTCAAAAACGGAAAAAGGCAGACGCTAAGCTTATCGTCGGTTTAAATATTTACCATACTATGTGCGGCCACCCTAGTATGCACATTGTTAAATTTTTGCGCTTTTTATAGCGCTGGCTCTAGGTCATGTCAGTATTGCAAGTTTTTTCAGTGTAAGTTATTTTTGGGCACTTCTGCATTTCTACATCGATATATAATTAAACATTTTTTTTTTTTTTAAATTTCAATTGATAGATGAAGAACATTCCAACAATACCTTCGAGTATGTAATAGTTTTTTGGCAATTCAATATCGGCTAAAAACAAGATTTTGGCGAACCATAAATTCGTGAGACAAAAATTTTTTTTTTTTATTATCTGAAAATTTAAAAATTATGAGTTAAAAATTTACAAATAAAAAAATATTCAGTAGTGCTCCAGATATCAATTTTAACGAAATTTAAACACAAAGTTACGTTTTTTATGATCGTTGAAGCTTACGTTACGGTACAAAAAAATGATCGTTAAAACTGTCTTAGATACACTTTTTACCGTGGTGAAAACATGGATTTCATAAGAATTAGATTTTGGCTTTTGGATGTTGGCCATAGGATCCCAATAGACGCTATAAAGTCATAGAACAAAAAAATATAAAAATTTGAAAAGTATGGGAATTATCTACGAACAGACAAAAAAGTTCAGCTTGTTGTCAAAAAATTCTTTGAACTAAAATTAAGGGAAATAGCATCTTTCAGATCGTTTAAGCTCCATTCTCATTTTATTCTTCTAGTTTTGTGGTCTTAGATATATAGGTGTTCATACAAACGAAGGTCAAAACTTTCCAGAGAACTCCAGCACACCTCTGGCTATAATAAACATTTTGGTACTTTGCGGCACATTTTCATCAGCAAAAGTTAGGAAATTTTGTGCATCCATAGTCGTGTTAGAGATTCCTCGGGGTACCTGCTTGCGTAACAGGCTGCAAAACAGCTCAAACAATCATTCCGACTAGTCGTAATCGTAATCAAAATACGGAAAAGATTTTCCCTATGGCGGATTCGCACGGGATCAGGAAATTACTTCCTTATATGCAAAAATTTCTTACAGCCAAGTTCGACTGTTTTAAATTGAGGACAACACGATTTCCTGCCTGGGCGTGACAACCGTTTAGAAACTTTTATCTGAAACCATTTCATTTAGTTTTTCAGCGACCTTGAGATATCAATAAAGTTTTCCAAAGTCCATTCACTAGACAGTCCCCTAACCATAATACCGCTTATGGGCTGACCTCTATTCCAGACCTCTATTAGACATTTGCATGTCACACTGACATTATGGCTCTAATGTTTCACCTGATGTCTTGGCCCTGCCTTTGTTTTGTTTGCTTTTAGCAAAATTATGGCCAAAAGAATGCAAACACTATTAATTTGATCAAATATATATGTGTATATACAATATACATATATATGTACTGTGTTTTGTATATAGGTACGTAAGTGGCGGCATATACTTATGTGATATTTCATGACTTGGTGCGATTTTTAGCTTGTTCGACTAGTTCGTCCCACGAAAATCATATCAAAAATGTGTGTAGACGGTTTACTGAGATAGTTGGCTTTCTGCTTTTGGCCACATTGGACCCAATCTGTGTGGGTGTTGTTAGCTTTTGGTTCTACATCGATTGTGTCTTAATGCAGCCAAGACTTTTGCTTAAATTTGGTCACATTTTTTGGCAGTTGACAACCGAATTTCAAAGTTCAATCAGTTGTTGTTTGTTGTTGTGTTATTTGAAGAGCCGTTATATATTTATTATATTATATATGTATATATTTAAATTTAGCATAAAATAAAGAGCAAAAAACTTAACTAGCTACGAAACAACGAACCGTCCATACCTCCGATTAAAAAACGCCATCGTCTTTGCTGGCCATATTTGACCATAGTGAAAAATGTCTTCAAAACTGATATCATCATCGTTCCACAGTTCGCCCCTTAATGATTGCTTTAAAGTGGGCGAATTCGAGAGACGTTTGGGTAAGTTTGATGTGGGCACATCCACGTCGCGAATGCCAATGACTTTGGCATAAACATTAAGAGATTATTTGTAATGAAATTTGGTAGAAGGTCAAGTTCAAGTGTTGAGCAAAAACCACAAATTAGTTACAAAAGGTGTGACTATTGTTTTTATTTTGAGGCTCAAAAATCTCACATAAATGTGTGTTAATGTTTAATGTAATACTAATTACGCATAAAAGCGGATTTTTGTTGTGTTCTATGTTGTAAGCACGCTTGGTTCACACCATTTGTGCGTTGTTCTTCGAAAGCTTAGTACTTTATTATTTTTTAATTGCTGTTAAAATTTTGCAGTAGTAGTTGGTTTGCCATAAAAGTTTAACAATTGGTCATACCTCTTTTATTTGGCGCCTAAGTCTAAGTTTTTATACCCTGTACTTATTAGGTCAAGATTTAGTAGATCTATACCTTGCAACAATTGAGCTATGTCTGTCTTGTATGTCTTAGAGACCATAAGAGCTAGAAACACCAAATTGAAATTTGTTAATATCTTTTGACGTTCCCAGGTACTATAAAAGACATCCGGTTGTAATTTACCACAGACTTAAAGCTTTTTGCAAATATTATATGCTGCTAAATCTTTGAGATTGGATAAAAACTTCAAAAGATATAGGCCGAAGTTTATGTATTTTAGACGCTCTCCGTTATAAATAATATATATACCACTTTATTTCATTAAAAAACGCTGAAGTCATTGAACTTGGTATGTGGATAATGTGAGCCTAATGAAAAACAAATTTTTACTTTTCATAAAAATATTCCATATTCCCCTTACCACGTAATTCCTTGCACCTGAATGCGCATATAGTCCTAAAAGATCGAATAAGACTATTATTTTCTTTAGGCAGAGTGCGTGAAGGATACCCTTCAACTGTCGCCACTGTCACATCTATTACACTTGGGACCAATTATGTCAAACCATTTTCAAATCAGCAATGGCTGGACCGATTTTTACGATCTTTGATTTGAATAACTATTAAAACATCGAAAAACTCAGACTGAAAAGTGTGGAAATCTTATGAGCCCAAAAAAAGTCGATTCTATATAATGTACTCCTTTGAGAACTACTTACTTAATCTTAAAAAAACGAAGGCGTCTACCGCATTCGGCAAAAATGTATAGAATTCATCGTGTTGGTATAGGAAATTGTTGTCTTTAGATATGTCTTGGAGTCAGAAGGTCCTTAAAGCTTGATTAGAAATTATTATATTTTATTATTCCAAGATTACAAATTAATTTTGATAGCAGTATTTTGGCCAAAACTTCAGATATTTTTAAATTATTACAGTAACAATCGCTTTAAAAACATGTACGTATTATTAAAAAATTCTTTTTAAAGGTTAAAATTTTTCATAGGAACTATCCCCCACAACTTTTACTTTAATTCTACCAAAACCAGTCCCTGGCAGTAGCCAAGTGCATGCGTACCTACAGAGGAGAAGTCTTCGGTACTGTCGCCCTCGACACTATGAATTAAATTTGTTACTTTCAAGCTGTCAAAATTCACTTACTTCCAAGTTGTATCCTGCAACTAGTTCGAAACTAGTTCCTAACCATTCTAGTTGGCGTGGCTTAACTAGTACACTGAGATAAAAAGTTGAGAAATTCTCGCTTAAGTCGTCTCGTCTTAAACAAGAGCGACTTTTTGACTATTCGGAGTGAAATTCATAAACATTTTTTTTTTTTGTAATCATAAATAAGTTTTTTTCTTACTTATAAATTTATTCTCTTATTTCGGCAAATAAAGCAAATTGTAATATAATATAAGAGTGAAATTCATATTTGAAGAGACACAAATTTATAATTTCGAGAATGTTTAGAATATTTTTAAGAATTATGTACGTACAAATGAAAGCTTATGAAATGATTTCTTACTCAATTAGTCTTAATGCTAAGATTGAAAGTATTATATTCTTAATTTGAGGAATACACAGAACAAATTTTTTTATTGAATTCTCAAAAGAGCAATCTAGTTTTGTGGAAATTCGAATTTAATTTAAGATTTTTTTTTTTTTGAGTATATGCTTATTATAAGCAAAATAATATGTTTAAAAAGCACTGTTTTAGGTAAGATTCGAGCTTAAGTTCACTCCTCACAAAGTTTTTATACGATTTTCAATAATGCCTGTAGCAAAAGTTTAATTTGAGCAAGGAGATTAAATACTTTAAGAAAGAACAAGGTATAAAAAGTTGCTGACCGAATATTTTTTTTTGGAATACCTACGCTACTAAGTTAAACAAACAAAAACATTACAGATTAATTAAGGATAAACCCATACGTTAGGTATGTCTTCCAAAAGCCCAATGGTGGAACGCCATTGTCTTAGCCAAGTTAAGAACCCTAGAAGCAGCTGCAAAAGCTCCTTTACAGCTAGCTGACGTCGTCAAGTATTTGGACTTACTGATAACACATTGCAAAAAGCAAACAAAAATTGTCAAAGAGTCTTATCTGAAAGTTTTTCAAAGATATATTGCAAAACAAAAAGGCGACCAGCCCGTCCATAGACCGTACCCATCAGCAGTTATATTCGAACCCTAGTATGCGTCAGCAGTGCTGCATAAGTTGGTAAACATTTTATTAAAGAATTACGAAGCCATGACACAGTATGGCGATTATGACAATTTGGGTAGTTATAGTGTATATAAAACGATCTTTTGTGAAAGTTATTAATAAGAAAACTCTTAAAATCTTTCTTACAGATGCACTGCTCGCCGATTTGCAAAATAGCGTGCCGGGACACCAACAACAGCCACAATATGGCACTGTGCAACCCAAGCATCACTACCAACCACAACAACATCAACAACAACAGTCGCAGCAATTTGTGGACAACACGCCCGGATATGGCAGCTTGAGAGGCAAGGCGCAGCAGCCGCCTCAGGTGGTAAGTCTTCTATATAACCCAGATAATGCTCTATAGAATAACATTTTATTGCTTACAGTTTCAGGAACATTACAGCGTGGAGACACGCTCTCCCACGACGGACTTTAATGGATCTAGTCAAAGCAATAGCTACCAAAACCAGGGCTCTGGCTCACTGCCACGCCCGGGCGTCGCTGGCGGCTATAATAATGGACCAGCTGCTCAGAATAGTTCCGGACTATCGGAGTTGGATTCACTATTGAACGACTTGCAAAATGCACGCTACAACAATGGCGTGGATAAGAGGGGTGCGTCTTAAGTTCCGAGCTTACCCAAACAATTACTAATTCTTTACTTTCATACTTATAGAAATCGAAGTGCCCGTCAATTATAGTACGCCTGTCTCGAAATATAATACCTATAATAGTTATGCATCGGTTAAGGAGCGTCCCACCATGGATAGTCTGCTAAATGAATTGGATAATGCGCATATCTATGCCGTGCCCAATGGGTAGGTTCATATAACAAAGATGAGCTGCCTCCATTGCAATATTTATCTTTTATATTTATCTTGTAAAGCTCTGCACATAAATCTCCAACACCCGGACGCCATGTTACCATTACTGTACGCGAAACAAAGACGGAGAAGATGTCAGGCCCCGATGGTCCAGGTATTTACATGTGGTTCCATTTATCTGTAGTCAATATTTGTAATTTTGAGTGTTTGTTTGCAGTTGGCTCTATTGAGGAGAAGATTGTGCAGCAAAAAGACGCATTTACACCAAACCAAGCAGCGCCGCCTCAGCATCCTGCATACACTTCACAAGCTACCAAGGAATTGGATGACTTAATGGCATCGTTGTCGGAGTTTAAGGTAAGTGTTGCGGAAGAGTGTACAAGCGCGAAATAGCTCGAATTGCTTCTAATGATAAGAGTTCTACAGCTTTTAAACGTGTTTAGTTTTGGAAGTGTTTGAGTGTTATATTGATAGATAACATATTTGTAAGGGATTACGATTTCGATTCTGATTTGCCAAATTAAAATTACCTTTTTCGGATTACGACTCCGAATTTTGTTCGAGATCGGTTGTCTGGCGCTGGTTTCTATAAGCTTCGAGGCCAAATAAATCCCAGCACCTGACGAGCTTACCTCCAAAATACCTCGCTTTATGGATTCGAAAGCCAGGTTTTCGTTTTATGTGGTTTTGTAATTAACAGATTGTATTAGAGCTTTATCGAAATCTTATTTCGCAAATGGTATGATTCTGATTTATCGAGCTGGATAAATAGAATATAAGCTTTTATTTAAATTAAAAGTTTTGAATTTGCTTTACCCTTAAAAACAATTAATCGAAATGATATTTGAAAAGGTTACTTTCGCTTTGCCACTAAAATGTGTTTCTTGATGTAAATTTCCAACTTTTGACTTTAAATTTTAAGAAATAGTAGTTGCAAAAAAAAAAAAAATTAAGATTAGAAGGATGTCAAAAATCTCTATCTTAAAACAAAACAGCCGGCTCAAGTAAGCCTTCTATAGGAATTTGATTTCAAAATGAAGTTTGTAATGCTGTATTTAAAAATTCAGTCCGAAATACCTAAATTATTTCTCCTTAACTTTGACAACTCTTTCAATTGCCTAAAAGTTTTCTTCATATGGTATTTTAAGGTTTCTGCTAGATGTTGACAAAATCATTTAAGTTGGAAAATTGTAAAAAAAAGGATTATAGATACAGTGGCGTATTGCTTTGGGTTTAAAATTTGGGTAAAACTAACTTTATTAATCTTTTCGTTTCGTCATTATAATGTATGCTTTATTCTGTATGGTAGGCAGTCTACTTAAAAAGCTGGGCCTAACAGGCCTAAGTATTATACATCTTCAAAATGCAAACACTTTTGAAATTATTTTATAATCGGAAAAGGTTTTCAACTCAATAGATGCTTTCTCCATAAGTTTGACCTCACTTTGTTTTAAAAATTGGTTGGCGAAAAGCCTTTGAAAAACCTTTATAAAATGAGTTTTCTAGTGATTCATTTAGAAAAAAAAAGATTGTAATAAGAATATTCATATCGATGCTTGAATATGCAAATACTTTTAAAGTTAATTTGTAACCGGATTAAATGTTCAATTCTCTAGAATGTTTTCTCCATAACATTGATTTGGTTTTATCGATTTATGATGTGATATTTTTAGTGCTCCTGTAGATACAGAGAAAATTAAGTTTGGATTCGGTTGAATTACTGGCACAATGATGGTTTGCCTTGAAATTTGGGGAGCAATATATCTTATATCTTTTATACCCACTTTTAGGAATGGAAATCGATATCTGGAAAAATACTTTATATCTTTGAATTCTTTGTTTGATATGCGAAAACTTTTGAAGTTATTTTGTTTTGTTTCTTCTAAACCTAGTTCTACGCAAAGGTAAACACGAATGTATTCTCAAATGCGTTGAATAAAACTCCGGGCCGGGACATGTTTTTTCCGTATGTCTGAACGTCTGTATCTCGGAGACTTTAGAAGCTATCATAACCAAACTTGAGATTTGGACTGCTTATATGCTTTTAAAGGTTTTTTTTGAATGTTCTTATTAGGGGCACCCAAGCATTTTGTATGAAATTTTGTGCGTTGATCATAAAGAAATAAATGGAATTCTTTGCGTTGGGAATGCTGCTCTCAAAAATGAGTTCCGGTTCTCAATAATTTAATTATAATTTCAACAAAATCGTTTTATTTTTAGCAAACAGTTTTGTTGCACGGTTCCAAAAGTATCAACAAAGTCTTTGAGTCTTGTCACTTAAAAACGTTGTTTTTTTACAACCGCAAAGATATATATATATATATTTTTCACTTGAAACTTTTATGCTATGGGAATATGAGGAACCCTTTTAAAAATCTATTTCTAAAATATGGAAATTTATTGTTTGCAACTAAGCAAATGTTTTCATTTTCGCACCTGTCCAATTTCAATGTCAAACATCTAAGAATCGCTTTGATTGTCGTTGAAAGAAATCACATGTTTAGCAGGGGCGGAAGGGCAGCTACCATATTGTATCTAGATAGGATAGAATAGAATTTTAAATTTTCGCCCACTATTTGTTTCATATTTTTAGCTTTACGTCCACGGCATCCAACCCGATGTTTTATTATATTGTAGGTTGGTAATAAAAACGATTAAATAAACAAATTTAGTGGACTGATTGACGCATGTATGTATTTTAGCCAAATGAAAGATTGGCGCTCTGGGTTAGTTAAGATCTATCTTAGGTATAGTTTTGCACTTGACTTTGACATAGTCTAACCAAATTGAAACTGAAGCTTTTATTGGTAGCATTAATGGGCTAAAATAATTTTAACGATTTATTGCACACGTTGCTTTTTTATCTTTTTTATTTTATTTATTACTTGGATGTCTGTCAGATCATAAAACAATCGATCAATGGGTTTTTAAAAAGAAAATAAAACAAAATCTTTGTGCTTTTCATACTTTAATCAGTTCATATTCAACTGTCAATATTCTTTCGAGTACTCTACATGGTTCATATTTTTATTTCGGTTTTTCATAATTATTCTTGGAAATCTCTCATTGCCAGTGCTTATTGTGCCAGCTCTGTCTGACATTTGTTTTTAAGATCATTTTGACATAGTACTAGTACATAATGATATATTATTATAACAGATGTGTTTTTCTGCATTTTATTGTGATGTTTTTTTTTCGTTCTACATAACAAGCACAATACAAAGTTGTTTATAATATTATAAATGTTCGGGACCCCGTATACCCGTTCATGTTTAAAGTATATGGTATATCAGTTAATTGTTTGTATTTCATATTTGGGTCAAGGTGTCTGCAATTCTCGTTGAAGTTCCATTGAAATGTGTTAATTAATATTTATAGCATACAAATAATTGTAAACAAAGAATGTAATTTTTATAGAAATAATGAGGTCTGTAGCGGATTTTGATGAGTCTATTAAACAATGCTGTTTTTTTCTTGACTACTCGGTATCGGAATGACAATGTTGAAGAATCATCCTGACTCATTACACTGTTCTACATGATTTTATGAACAACGCCATAAAAAAAGCGACGAATACCTCTACATAGCTATCATTAGGAATGATTTAGCTAAAAAATCAAAGAACATTTGTCATCTGAAATTTAGAAGAGGATTCGTGTCAATAGACAATGATCAGTTTCACACTCAATATTTGTACTTTCTAATAAATGCTGTTAAATCAAATGAAAATTATGTTTTTGTAATTTCTTTGGTTCTATTTGGAAACTTTCTTCCATAATGCAAAAGTATTATTTATTCCTTGACAATATACATAAATCACAATTTAGTACAAAAAAAAGCAAAAATTGAATACATAATATATGTCACTCCTGGTCGGAGCATAGGGCGGAAAAAATTTCCGTTTCTTGAGTCAGGGATTTTTTCCGGTCGGGGTGGCCCAACGCAACCCACTTTAAGGTCTGTGGGGCGACCGTGATGGTTTTATAGCGGAGTGGGCCTTCTCTGGCTTGTGTGGTCCGCGGGAGCTATTTCATTTTCCTCCTACCACCCATATCTGGGAGGCTTCCCTATCCGCCACTTTGGGATTACAAGCTCCCCCGAGGGAATGCAAACGTATAATAAGTATGTTAATAATTATATCGAAAACATTTTGGCAAAACCCTGGACTATATGTTTTTTAATAGTTTAAAGTTTGAATAATGAATATTTGCATACGAAAATATGAATTTAGATCACTTATTGTCAATCGTTGCATGGAGGAGATGAGCTCAATCCGCTGCTCATACAAGCACGGGCCGAAAGCGAAGACGAATATACGGCTTGCTGCTGCTGAGAGAGAAAAAATGAGCTCAATCGTCAACACTCTTTCATCGAAGCATGTTCACCTTGCTTTGGGTCTCTTATTTTGCGAAACAGTTGCAGTTTTTGAGGTTCTTCCGTTAATTTAATTCTGAAGCGGAACGGAGCTGAAATTATGATTTTAAGGACATTCTCGGGAATCTATAGACTTTAATATGTTTGTTGTTTTTTTGGATGCAGGTGTCCTGATAGATGGAAGACCCAATGTTTAATCACAAACTTATTGATAGTATTGAAATGGTATTATGTAGTCAATGTATGATCATGTGCAGGGTATAAGATAGGGTGTGAGTTGTTTCCATCCTCCTGCACTGCGACCAGCATGTACATCCTTTGTGCACCCGTATATAGCTTAAATGCTGTTTATTATTTTGGCGAAGGCAATAATTCCCTTTAACGATAGGGTTTGATAGTCCTCTACTTCCAATGTGTAGCTATTTAAAATCTTTGCTCTGCGTCTAGTTAGCGCTGAACAGTTGGCAAATAGGTGTTCCATGGTTTCATCCTCTTCGCTGCAATATCTGCATATTTCTGGAGCTGATCGACCGAGTTTGGTCATGTGTAGGCCGGGAATTTCAAGTCACAAAAGGTGGGATAAGCAGGAATTTCAAAATTCAAAAGCGGGTAAAAAACGGGAATTTTTAAATGAAAACAATAAAAAATTATCACAAAATAACTATTCTTGTGGTATGAAATCAGTCAATAGTAACACATTTTTTTTTCTGATGATAAAATCTGTGTGTTGTACTTATCGCCTCTTTTTATTGCTCTCAATATGTCAGGTCGTTTTTTGATTGCATCATAAAATTCCTTACATTTTTGGTTTGTATTGAATTTAATTACGATCATCGATTTGATTCTATCCAATGTAAGCTCAGAACCGTCGCTCTTGCTCATGTTCTTGATGAGTGAAAATGATCGCTCAGATGGTGTGTTGGTACCCTTGACAAAATAAAGCCCAAGTCACGCAGAATCTTTTTCGAGTTTCGAACTCGGAGAGAATTTTCCACTCTGTCTATTTTAGTTCTCTCTGGCTGTGATGCTGTTCGACACTGTTACGTTAATACTTTCTCCACACTACGATTCGTCGTCATTGTTGCTTGTGTTTGTTTGCATTATACGTTTCTTTTTTGGTTTCAAACAAACAAATAGATTGACATTTGCAAATCAATCCATAAAGGAATATAGATTTTTAAAACAAATAAGAGCGAAATATTGAACAATTTCTTTCCCTTCTAATTTCGTTAAATGAATTTTAAATTGGTTAGTTTCTCCGAAATATTCAGAAGTTTATTAATAAGTAATTGAGACAAAAAATCATGCAATGCAAAAAACGGGAGTAAACACGAAAAAACGGGAGCCCGGGTATTTTCTCGAAAAAACGTTAATTCCCGTTTTCCCAACGCTCGATGGGAGGCCTAGCCATGTGGTATCTACATAGGTGGTGGCCAGTAAGGGCACCGCATAGGATGCGTAGGTCTCTTCTATTTGAATTTAAGTGCTTCTGCCCCCATTTTTGAATTAAATTGTAGGATTTTTTTGGAGTGACGAAGTCCTTCCAAGTTGTCCCAATAGGTTTTTACCTCTTGTCTGGTTTTTTCTGAGATAATGTTTATAATATCGTTTTTTGTAAAGCCATACAGCGGGCTAGGTCCTATGAAGAGCTCCTCCGCCCCTTTTTTGGCTTGTATATACGCTGCTTCATTACCTTCAAATCCTTTGTGCCCAGGTACCCATATAAGTTTTAACTTGTTATGAGTTGCCAGTGGGTTTAGTTTGTTGTGGCATTGAAGAACAGATTTGAAAATGAATTTGTAGTTGTTAAGGGCTTTAAGTACCGCTTGGCTGTCAGAACATATATTTTTATTTTTTGAACATTGCTGTCCAATAGTTTTTGGGTTGCTGTGCTTATTGCAAACAGTTCGGCATCGAATATTGTTGCTTCTTTGCTTAATGAGATGAGCATATGGCAGCGGGGACCGACTACCCTTGCACCTACTGCTTCGTTCGTTTTGGATCCATCCGTGTTCCACTTTTGGGCATCATCCCGCACCCAGCTTGGGTTGTTTTCCAAACCGTCCCTTGTGGGTATATAAATTTCGTAGCTTTTTGTTGGGGTAACTACTGGGTCTATTTGGTTGTTGAAAGTTGCGATTTGCTTTGCTTTCTTTGCCCAATTTGGAGTTTCGAAGTGTCCTTTATGATACCCTTATTTGAATTTTTATATTTTGTGGAGGTTTACAGCCTCATTAGCGGCTTCTCCTCTTATGATTAGGTGAAGCGGTGTGAAGTTAGAATAGCATCCAATCCAGCGCATAAGCTCGAGCACTCTTAATCCACTATCAGGGGTAGCTCGTATGCCACTACCAGGTCTTTCCAACGGATACACGATGTACTCCTTCGTAGGGTTTCCAGAACAGCCACGTGGAATACTTTCTCGTTGGAGCTTCTTCGTACATACGCCTAACATGACTGAATAAGCGGAATTATCCGCTTGACTATGCCAATGGTTTCGGAGAGTTTATAGAGTGTGTTGTTCCATTGACTGTGGTTCTCGTGACCAAAGCGTAAAGTGCTGAAGATGTTACTTACCTTACTTGCCCATGCTTTAGTGCTATAAAGCAAAAAGGGGACGATGACCTTCTTGTATAGTCTAACTTCGTCTGGCACAAGTGAACTCTACTTCTCAGTTGCATACTGAGACTTAACTTGATCTTACTTAATCTTGTTCACATTTATCATTAGACCCACACTGGCAACTTATCTTTCAACTGGACTATACGCGTTCTCTAAACACACTTATTAGTTGGAAACTCTCGGTTTTTATAACTTACTTCCTTTTAGGTTGTTAGCTTGATATATCTATCCTATCATTAACCATATAAAAATATTTACTCGTAGCCGAAAGTCTTAAAGAAATTTCTCAACATTTGCAGCCCTGTAATTCATTGCGAAATTTTTTGTTGTCATAGAATTCTCAGTTCATTTAATCCAATGATCATAAATGTCTGCCATATATTTTGTTGCGTATACGCAACGTACGCCATGTGCACTTACTAACTGAGGGTCAAGATAGGTATTCAAAGATAGCGGCAATTATTATCAAGGCATTATGAGTCTGTCGTGCAGATTTTAAAAATTTAATTAATCACAAACTTAGTTGGTCTTTTTTTTTTTTTTTTTTTTGGCGGTATGGAGAGGAACTGCCACGGGAGGAAGCGGCAGCAAATTGCAATTCAATGTCATTGACGAGTGGCCATAAACAATTTATACATTATATATATAATGGTGTATAAATATATACGCCGCGAGGCATAAAGAGGCTGCCGGGACTGTTAATTATTAAATATCATTTTCAAATTATACGAATATTTGCGAGTGTTGGCAAGGCGGACAACTAGACGGACCCCAATGGACCGGACCGGATCGACCGTAAGAGCATTAGACGTTGCGTTACGGCAACATTGAGGCGTGTCCGTGACTTTTGTTGATACGCCGCATTGATGATAAATATGAAAATGAAATACGTTCAACAGCTACAATGTAGATACAGTGACGTCGTAAGCAAATTTTTAATGGGGTAAAAAAAAATGTTACTTTTGTAGGGCACATACAAATAATGCATATAGTAGAACAAAGAGATGAGGAAATTGCACAAGAAGGCGGTGTTTTAGAAAACTTTCCTCCATGACTAGGGGACTTATAAGATACAATATTTGATCTCTCCTTATCTCGTCTATTTAGACTTTACTCCGACTTCTTTATATTGCCTTCTGAGTAAGAAAAAGTGAAACAACCATTCTCTTCTTGATTTGAAGCTTATTTTATCAGTTGAAGTGGTCTCATAAGAATTAATATAAAATTTTTCTATCTCTACAAAATGTTTTTCTTTTATAAAAATCGGATGTAAATGGAAAAGTCATAATCAAATTGGTTAATCGATTAAGTTTTTCTCAAAGGCAGTTCCGTGTGGCAAGATAATTTCCAAAGTTTCCGAAAAATATTTCCAAAAAGTGACTCAGTTTTTTCGCTAAATGAATTCAATTCAAATCAAATTAAATGTTTGTATGAGTGAGACGATTTTTTGTCAGAAGAAGATGATTTTTCACTACTCTAACTGACGCAGTCATAATTCAATTGGCCAGCCTATGAACCTTTTTTGAATGGTCTTCCCAAGTGGCAGATAATTTCAGAAGTTGGTTGTTCAATTTGAAATCATTTGCAAAAATTCCCATGATTTTGGTTTCTTCCCAAAACGTATTCTATGAACGGTAAGGAGTATTGCATGGATGAGACTTTTTGACTCATTTGTGAACGAAGTTGACGCAGTCACACAAAAAAATTAATCGATTTCCGAGCTCGGAGTTCTAACCGTGTTTACTTCACAACCTCAAAAAACTCTATAAAATATGATATTTTGCAGGGGCTAGGATTTTTGATTCGAATTTAATGAGCCCAAAAAAGCATTAATAGTAAGCATGGTCTGACCTTCGAACCCGCAAATCGATTTTTTTGTGTGGTTGTGTGATCCTTCACAAAAAAATATTTTAGCTGACGTCATTCTAAAAGATGTACCCTGTTGGTCTGTTTAATAGAAGTTGAGGACGGAGGTTGGTCAGGAGGAGTAAATATATTTTCCAACGACATTAAGATCTGTATCATTTGTTGAGTTTCAAAAAATTCAATTAAGAACTCCACCTCTGGTATGAACCTGCTAGGCCCCCGGTTGCAACGTCCCTGTCTATGCTATATAGTTCTATGCGCAGGGGTGGGATGTTCGAGTGTGTGAACGAGTGCGAAAAAGAAAATACAAAAATATACGAATAATATGAATATAAACAATATTGCACACGGCACCTCGTTGGCGGCGCTTGATTGGGCGCCCACACTGGGACACTGTTCATATCTATCCATTTGAACCGTACACCCAAACCCCGTTAAGAGCTTCCACAAACTGTCAACAGTTTTTCCACAAAAGAAAAACGCCGGAGAACATATATATATATACATATGATATGTACATACATAGTTTTTCATTGCAAATCATTTGCAAGCTATTTTTGTAAAATTGTTTTTATACAATTTTTACATATATAAAATTTGTTTTTTTTTTATATTTATATTTTTATGCTTTTTCATTGCCGCTCTTGTTGGCAATCTGCTGTCCGTCTGTCTGCCGGGGCCGTAAAACATGCCTCCACACCCCTTGCGACTTCTTAAGCCCTACCAACAAACTCATTCAGCAATGTTTTGCCAGCGCCCATTGAACGAAATTTCCTCTTTGGCTTTTCCTGTGCCGCCTTCAAAGCTTCTTTTTTGTACCATATGGCGCTCCTCCTACCCGATTATCTAGATTCTAGATTCAATGCCTTTAGAGCTTTTTTTTACTTTTGATTCTAATAAACATTTCATATATTTTATTCGCGGCCAACGATTAGCGTGTGCCAAACATTTCAAAACGTGCTCTGGCGCTTTTTATGGGGAAATCCTGTTGGCCATCGTAGCTGCATCAATTTTTATAGCACCCCAACGTTTCACGACGACATTTCGCATACATTCAATTTTTAATCGTATCTGTGTTTATGATTATAGTCTAAAAATAAAAAAAAAATTATACGCCAATGGTACTATGCACCGATTGGTGTGGCTTTTCCAAAGCGTGACAGAAGCGGAACGGCCACCAAAGGGCGTCCAAAATCGGCTGACAGGAAAATGTTTGTGTGATCAGTTTTAAAGAAAATAAAGGACGCTTCAGATAATAACGGATTTTACTTGGCTTTGGAACATGACTTTTAAAGAGATACTACATAGGGGGCCACTCCGAAAACCTAATAAAGGGAATCGAAATGGCTAAAAAGTGTCAAAAACTTCTTGGCTAAATTCGAGCTTAAGGGATAAAGAACCAAAAAATGAATTTAAATGGTGATCGATAATTGCAAAAGTATTTGAAGATTTGGCAGCTCTTCTTCTTGATTCTCTTAATTAAAATATTAACAATACGGCATCTTGGTCATCATCATCATTTGTTGAGTGTCCCACTGGAGCATAGGGCCTCTTGACATCTTGGTCGTGGTGGAGAACTGCAAAGGTACTTTGGAGCTCAGCAAATTGTTTTCTGACGCTAGAAGACGAATCTAAAGAAAAAAAAAGCTGAAGACCGAAGCGTATCGCACTAATAACTCCGGTCTCCAGTGCAAGCTTTGAAAAGAGTGCAAAAATCAAATTACAAATTTTGCAGTGTCTTGACACTTCTCAATTGTGTTTTCATTTTAAGTCACATATCCTGTGAAACTGCTTACCACCGGGATCAGGTTAAACATTGCTTTGCAGTAGAATACTTCCTCGATTCATCGCTTTTCCTTACGTTCCAGCAAGTCTATGATCAGATTACGTCTTCTATAAGTCTGTCCTTTATTAATGGCGTAACAACCATCGCCTACATGCGCACTTATTTCATCATGGGAGTTTTAAAAATTACGAAGAGTGCGTTTTGGAGCTAAAAGCTTTCTCTGAAGCTCCTGAGTGCTCAACGGTTATGCTTCAAATAACTTTCCGGTGATCGCTTGACCCACTTGAATTGTCATAAATTCCAAATATTCTGTTAGTGATAAGCAGTGCTTCCTTCATAAGGCCAGCACACTTCAGCCATTTTTTTGGTACTTATTCCATATATTGTATAATTATCCTTTGGATGTACTAATGATCCAGTGACTTTCGCAAATTTGCTGCACTACACGATTTTCTCAATATTTAGTTTTGAAAAATGAATAATATTTTCTTGAAAAACATATCTTCCAGACGGAAAAACATTTGCTATTAATATTTTCAATGTATTGGTAAAAAGATCCCCTCGGGGATTGCCACCTTGTCGTGGTGAGGGGGCTTAGTACGTATACTGATCATATGAGCAATGCCGGCGGTAGCGTAGCTGCCGGTATTGCCTTCCAAGGTCGAGGGTGATTACTGAAGCAAAGAGCAATCCACAACGTCTGTTTACCAGGTTACGTGCGGCTAAAAGTAGGCGTCTGATCTTGTAGTAAGCGGCTCGCTATAAAAAAGTGTCCAGAAATGCATGACAGTATGCCTTAATATCTACTGCCCCCTTAAGTAGTAATGAACACGGTTTCGTTAGAAACCTAATTATGTACTCTCAGTTAACTTCTTTAATGTCTTTAGTGTGTTGTGATAACGAGCCAGGTTAACCATTGATCCAAGTCCGTTTATCTATATAAACAATCGCATGTTCGAAACCATAAGAGCTGGGGTATTAGACCCCAAATATGGACATATCCGTACGCAGATCAAGATTGTTGATATTCGGCAGCGTTTCTTGCTAGGGCAATTTCGCGGTTAACGCTATAATAGTTATCCGATCCAGAGCTACGAGAAATATTATTATGCCAATCCTTAAAAAGCTTAGGCCACCATATTTCGGTATGCATATAAACTTTTGTTGACGTTTAGTTAACAATCATTCATACCACATTGCCTCCAAATCAGTTAGTTCCAAAAAACAAAACTTTGAGCAGATATGATTTTTTATTTTAGACAACACCCCGACGGACTCCTCTTTTTTTGTCTTAATGTTCCTTAGAAGAAATCAAATAGTTGCAATAACTTGGAAAAGTTTTCATTCGTTTAATCTTTTCTTAAACTCTTAGCAAATATTTCATTCCTGCCCCACCGTGTCTTTCAGCATGACAACACCAGCTTCCATACATTGGCTCAAACAACAGGGTTTTTGCAGTCTTAAAACTTCGTATTAATAAATAAGCGGTTTACAAGCCTGTCATAGCACTTAATGAATTCTTTTTGTTCCCCTTTTCGCTCCCGTCGATAGTCAAAGACGAGGTAGCCTTCGTACAATTTGTTTAATTTATATAGTTGAATAATTTTTGTCTACAAACTTGCCAGCTAACTGACGCCCAATGCCCGTTTGCTGCAAGATCCGCTCCCTTATTAGATCGTACAAAAATATAAACAGAATCAAAGCGCTCAATTAGGCGTCTAGTTTAGATCTTGGCAGAGCTTTGCGGCCTTTTCTTCCAAATTCAAACAAATACATCGAAACACACCCACACACTTATAGAGCGATTATAGAAATGAAAATGCAAAGTTTATGTATGTATGTATTTTTTTATATGTATTGAAATGGAAACTCGGACGACGCGAAAAATGAAAAACCAAAAAAATAAAAACAATTACCAGACAAGACAGACAGACATACAGTGAAAAGTTTTGTTGTATTTTTGGCAATGAACAAAAACTACGTCAACTAAAATCATCTTATAGAGACGAGATGAGAGCGTCGTGCGCAACACACACATTCGAAAAACTTTTTCAAAAAAAGCTACAACAACATTTAGGCAATTTTTGAAAGAAATTTTCATATATATTTTTGCTGGTTGTTCGAAAAGAAAAAGTTTTTCTGTTAGCGCGCGCATAAAATTATATTCAGTCGACCCAAACACATCGCACGCTTTAGACCTAGACGACGTAAGGAAGCGAAAAAAGTTTATCCCAAATGCAATAGTACGAAAAATTTTATTATAATTTCAACTCTTCTTGTAGGTGAGCAACGGTCACAACGCCAACGGTCAACATACAGCTCCATCGCAGCAGGTGCATCATCATCAACACCAGACGGTTACCGATTACGCCAAACCCAACAAGGGCATATCGCATCTAACGCAAACCATCGAGGAGACGACCATCGTCGAAGATACACGCGAGGATCAGTTGGATTCTATGCTTGGTAATTTACAAGCCAATATGAGTCGCCAAGGAGTTAACACAGTACAGAAGGGCTGCTGCAATGCCTGCGAGAAGCCCATAGTGGGTCAGGTCATCACCGCACTGGGCAAGACCTGGCATCCAGAGCACTTTACTTGCAATCATTGCAACCAGGAGTTGGGCACACGCAACTTCTTTGAGCGCGATGGTTTCCCCTATTGCGAATCGGATTATCACAATCTCTTCAGTCCACGTTGTGCCTACTGCAATGGCGCCATTTTGGATGTACGTCTTGAATTGGAAACTTAACTTTTGCTGGATATGCAACTAATTTTTTTTTTTTTTTTGTTTTAGAAATGCGTAACCGCCTTGGACAAGACCTGGCATACGGAGCATTTCTTTTGCGCCCAGTGTGGCCAGCAGTTTGGGGAGGATGGTTTCCATGAGCGTGATGGCAAACCCTATTGCCGCAATGATTACTTTGAGATGTTTGCACCCAAGTGCAATGGCTGCAATCGTGCCATTATGGAGAACTACATTTCAGCTTTGAACTCTCAATGGCATCCCGATTGCTTTGTGTGCAGGGTAAGATTTGTGGAAAATTTCTAAAACTATTGCAAAACAAATGTAACTATTTTTTTTACAACAACGCATATTAACTCTTTAGGATTGCAAGAAAGCCGTGCGTGGTAAATCTTTCTATGCCATGGAGGGTAAACCCGTTTGTCCAGAATGTGTGGGCGTTGACGAGGAGGAATAAGCTAAGACCAACACAACAAGTTCAGCAAAAGCCTTAGTACATACAGACGGTACCGTGCAAACAAAATGCCATACAAAAATAGCCAAAAGATACATTTGTATCTTGTAGTTTGAGTTGAGTGCGTGCCACTTTTTAACTTATCTGCATATGTGTCTGATTTTAATACTATGTCGCAACAGCTGCCGACCCAGGCTATTTTTGTTGGCATTTTGCTTGCCCCAACCCAAAAACACACACATAGAAATATATATACATTTATATATATATATAAATAATTATATATTGTATAAATATTTGACAAGATGTTGGTCTAGTTAGTTCCGAAAACGTCCAGGCAGGAACAGCAACAACAACCACAACAAATTGACCCGCCCCCGACCCACGGTTTAAACTAATGGCTGGCCCGCTGTATCTAACGGTGTGTGCCGCCATTAAACAAAAAAAAATTAAATACCAACCGTTTCCTTTTTATGGTCTTTCCCCTGATCCCCCCAAACTTTTAATGTTGAACTTTTTATATAAACAAAACACAGTAAATTTGTAGGCTTAAGTTTTTAGGTATTTTTTAAATTTAATAATTTATAAAGCAATATTGTAATTTGTTTTTGTAAATAAAATTTAAATAATAATCATACAAAAAAAAAAAAAACAAAAAAAAAACATTATAAAAAAAAAAAAAAACACAAAACAACAAACACAAGACATATACAAAGATATTTTGTAGTGGGTTGAGCTGCTCTCTCACATGGCGCTTAGCCAACCCCCCACGCCTTCTGACAACGCCCGAGAGCAGTGTCAAGGTCAGTGGCTGCTGGCTGACCTTGACACGCGCCTGGCTTGTTCTTGAACTTGCAGCGTGACGTATGTTTGTTGTTATTGTATTTATATTTGTAAACAAATTACAATATTGTTAGTTAGTTTTTTTTTTTTTTCGACCATGCCACGCCCCTCAACACCCACCGCTGGCGCTTAAGCCGCGTGTTTCCTGTTTGGGCCAAACTATTTTTGTATCTGACATTTGCTTTTATATATAGTACATACATACTTTAATCATGTACGCCATTTTCATATACAATATATATTTAATCAATTAAATTTAATTAGGACAAGAGTGGACTAAATAATGAAAGTTATTTGTTAGTTGGTTGTAATGATTTGTTTTTATCACTTGGCAGTTGGTCAGCGATTTATAGGATTGACTAGGGGATTCTACTTAAATGTAGGAAATCAAATTTCCAATACTTTGCCTGTTCTCTAGCGCTGGGTTATTAAGTGAGCCTAACGAAAGATACTCGGTAAAAGGAGTCTGATTGGGTAGAAACCAAAAAGGCAGTTACAGTTATAGGCTTTCTTTTTTATAACTTACCGCAAGATAATCTTGAACTAAAGTTTTTCCCATGGATAAGCGTTCTGTAAAGGTGGCGCATGATACGACTTGAAAGAATTTTAAGTTAACTTTTTGAAGTCTGATTGCTTTTGCATGGTTTAAACATAGGTCTATATGAAGTAAAAGCAATCCAAACTAGCTCAAGATGAGAATTATTTTATGGATAAAGATATTTTTATTTATTTAACATAGCGCTTAGTATAATAGCGATAGTTGTCAAAACTTCTAGAAGAAGAATTACACAGCCAGCAAATCCAAAAAAATATAAGAAACCCGACTTGCTAATGTCTTTTTGACTTTCTTTCGATACTTCGGTATCGAAATTTTTTTTTCGGTGTTTCTTGAGGTTAGGTTAAAACCTAGACCCTTTTGACCAATTTTGCTAGTGGATTCGGATTAAGCGCATCGAAATACATACGAAAACTTATTTGAGTCTGTGTTGTCGATCTAGAACAGAATCCACAAGTTTTCCCGACATTGAGAATTATGTGATGCAAAATTAACTTCTTCCAACATGCCTTTGCCCACTTCCTGTTAGGGAACAATTTGAAGACCAGTTTTGACCATTTTGATTTTTAAAATTTGGCCAAATTGTTGCATGAACTTGATTTTTGACAAAGGATCTAGTTGAATAAGGAAAAAAAAGCTGCCCCAACGCTATTTACAAAGTAATGAATGCGATAGATACATAAGTACAAAAATTATTATTATTAAATAGAAAAATTATTCTAAAAATTTCACTTTTTAAACTTAATACGTTAAGTTAAAAAAAAGTTATTATATATATTTATTTGATACATTTCATTGAAATAATTTGCTTTGTTGAGCAATGGTAATTTTTCAATATTTACTTACAAAGTTTCAAAATTTTTTAATCATATAAATACTGAATGTAGTAGATATGTATTCTATATAATATTAGAAAAATATATTACTATTTTTGAGGTTTTTTGAAAAAAAAGTACATATATAAAAAAAAAAAACATTAAAAAATTTAATTTTTAACAAAGTTGCCCAAGTCGGTTTAATTCCATAAAGAACGGATAAAAAGAAAATTTTGATTGACAGCTTTAATGAACATTTTTAAATAAATATTAAATTTTTCGCACAGCTTACACAAAATGATTTTTTAGGAGCCTTATTGACAACTTATACTTAAAAAAATGGCGGACGTTAAAGTCGTATGCGGACGACTTTGAGATACTCTGCACAATCACAACAAACAAATAAGTAAATGAACCGACCTATGTCTAATTGGGAATTGTGTTTAGATAATCCGTAAAACTTTTAATTGTCAAATTTCGATATCTTCATAAATGGACGAGTTATGCATTTAAAACTATCGTTGGAGTTATCCAACATCGAAAAAAATAAAATAAACTTGTTTTCCGCATCATTATATAATATCTAACCTGAAAGTCGTACAGACAGACGAGCATATCTATATCGACTGCTCTAGTCTACTGATACTATATATAGAAGTTAGGGATTTAGTGAGCATTTTGTGCCTTCGAGCTACAGGGCTGCAGCTAAAAATGGTTCAAAAATATTCATTGGTTTAGTTACAATTAAAAAAGGCGAAAACTACGTAAACTTTTTAAGTTTAAAAATACAAGTTTTACCTATAAATTGATCTGTCATTATTACTCTTTAAACTCGTTGGGACAGTTTTTTGTTCCTTATCTCCTTTGACCCTTGGGATAGATCTTCTCAAAATCTTTCTTTTAAATTCGGGTTAATCCAATAGGGGAAAGGCTTGTAAGTTGGCACAGCTTGTAAGTTGGCACAGCTTGTAAGTTGGCACACCTGGTCAATTTTGATGTTCCAGCAATGAAAATACCAAAATTCCACCTGTCTTCGATGGCAAATACACAGTAAACATTTTTAATGTGTTTTTGATGCGAACAGTGACAACTTACAAGCTTTTTTTTTGGGTGGTCGTTTTCAAGCTCTTTTGAAAATTGTCTGTAAAATGCTTATTTTTATAAATTTCAAATGATTTGCTTGTTGTGGATTATAGCTCTTTCTTTTCTCTTTCCAACGGTATATTGATATTGATGCCTATGTGTATCAATGTCGAGATATAGCTAAAAAAGCTATGGTGTCTCAACTTACAAGCCTTTCGCCTACATATTTGTACTAATATGTGTTCTTCAAATATAATGCCTTTAAAATTTAGAATTTCTTTTTAAAGAAACAGAGCAGCAGATTGATTTGGACTTCATAGCTTCGAAAAATCTTTAACAATCCTTACGAAAGAACCTAGAAGACATAAGCTTAGAAATTTGCGTAGTTTTTATACTCTCCAAAATTTTAAACAGAAAGGCAGACCGTCACAGCATTAGTTTATATCGACCTGACTAATCATGCTGATCAATATGTATACTATAAAAGTCAGAATTTCAGAAAATTTATATAAATAAATGGAATTCGGTTAAATAATACAAATTTTGTTGTCCAATAAAGAATTTCTAAGAAATAGTATATTTTAAAAACTGCTGCTAAAAATAAGAAAGAGGGGATACTAATTAAATACAAACCAAGTTCTTTAATTTTGCTTATAAATACATTTTCTTTGGCTGTTGCCCTTTTAATATTCATGAAATGCCGGTATCCCCGATTGGTTCAAAAACACATAAATCCGGGAAGTCAAGTAAAACCAGCTTAAAGCTTGTAGATACTGAACAATCAGAAACATTATTTGCTTTATATAAAGTAAAATAATACAAATTTTTTCTAAACTGTATCGATTTTCTCAATATTAAAAAATCGATTTCTTCCTCATTTATACTTTCACTTGTAATTCCTACATTTTCGATTTTCGCGTCGGAGTGCAAGATTTTTCATCTATAAATAGCTTCGTTGTATGCAAAAAGAAATTTTGAGATATGCATATGCATATAGTATAACCATTTATAGAATTTAATGCACGAATAACTCTTTCGAAAGTGATTTAACAAAAATTTTATAAATTCAAATTTCACATGTCAGCGTCACTTTATCGGACACGGTCTGATGGTTAAAAATAATTATGTTATAGTATATATATTACTTATTGATTATTGGCCCAGTTTTTCATAATCGTGGGCACACAGTTTTTATTTAGAACAACAATAACCAGACGAAAGTTTTATGGGAAATCAAAGAAATTACGCAGCTGTTCTATAATTGTATCATAAAACTTTGTATATGATTAGATTGAAACTTGTATTAAAATTTAGAAACTCTATCTACAGGCTAGTGACTAATGTTGAGGGGTTTTTTTTTTTGTAGTTTTAGTTTGATTGTTTCTTTGAATTGATAAAGACTGGATATTGTAGTATGTCTGGGGTTTGTGAAGTTTATTCTATTTATAAATTAATCATTTATTTTAGTATTCTAAAAATGCTTAAAATATATATTTAATCTCTTTTATTCTGATTGGTAAATTCTTTTGTTTATTTTTTATTCAAATTGTTTATATAGTATTTATGCTAGAGATCCATAAATAACAAAAATCAAGCGTTTTGAGTTTATATCGCTTTGAATCAGGGCCCTCAAGACAAAAATAAAACACACAGGTGACTTTCGACGGGCTTTAAAAGCATAAATTTTAGTTTTATAAGTTAAGCCAAACATATGTGAATTTTAGAATGAAAACCGAGATAACACTAGTTTACACGAAAAATGAACCTTCGTAAAAAAGTGTTTTTTAGGGTAATTTTGGGTCGAGAATTACGAAAATGACAACTTTTTTTTTCTTAAGCACCGTTTTCGAGAATTTTCGAAAAACATGTTTTTGGCCACTTTTTTTAGTTATTCGTCAATAACTCGTGAATAATCGGATAGGAGCTGTAGATGTTATGGAACCATGTACGGAAGTTCCAATCTTAACTCAATCACACTTTGGTATAAAAGAAAATGTTTCAGTCAAAGTTTTTCATTTGCGTTCACTTACTTCTTCACGAATTTGTATGCAGTTGTAGTCGTGATTTTTCAAGAAAGAGTTCTATTTCAGTTAAAAGCTTAACATAATTCAAAAAAAAAAATTTTCGTTAATAAAAAGCAAACCCAAAATTTGTAATTTTGTAAAATTGTCGAAAATTACACTTTTTTTCGACTTTGGTTGCTTTTTGTAATTTTTACTTAATTTGATCATATCATATATCACCGTAAAACCACATTAATACCTTTCCTAATCGTCTTTTATGTCGATACAAAATTTTATTCACGAGATATTGACGAATAACTGAAAAAAGTGCCCAAAAACATGTTTTTCGAAAAATTACGAAAACGGTGCTTAAGAAAAAAAAAGGTTGTAATTTTCGTGTTTCTCGACCCAAAATGACGCTAAAAAACATTTTTTTTACGAAGGTTCACTCGATGATACTTCAATTTGTAAACTAGTGTAATCAATAATGAAAAACGGCAATAATAAACGTGAAGGTAAAAAAAATGGAAGGGGAATTCCCACGTTACCGCGCGGGAAATACAAAACGTCAATAGCTTATCAAACAGCCATCTTAATAAAGATATGGCTTTGATAAATCAAAATCTTGTTCGAGTTGTACCGTACTTATTTGGCATTATCACCGTGCACCGAAATTATTGTATACAATATATTCTGTATCACAGTTTTATCTTTAATACATTAAACATTTTCATAAGTTTATAGTTCTTTTAGACATTCTTTCATTGTTTGTGGAGTGAATCTTCGGTATTAATTTAAAACTAGTATAGGGACATGATCCAGCAATTAGAAAGCCTAATTTTGAGAAAACTTCACACAAATGCTTAGACTAAAATGAAATAAAGGCTCATCAATCTTGAGGTTTATTTTTAAAATAAAGAAAAAAAAAACACTTTCAAATGAATCGGAAAATCTTTATTATCAATACAAAGAACCGTTCTTGCCATTCACTTTTCAAAGATATTCCCTTTCAAATGTTGGCCGCAACTGCGCCGTAGCTCGTCCAAGCGGAGGTTCCAATTTTCAAAGACGCGTTCGAGCATACTCGACGGTATCTCACGAATAACACGGGTAATGTTGGCCTCTAATGCTTCAATCGTAGCTGGCATATCCACAAACATTTTAGACTTCACGTAGCCCTAAAGGAAAAAGTCTAACGGTGTGATATCACACGATCTTGGTGGCCAATTCACCGATCCGGAGCGTGAAATTAATTGTTCACCGAATTGGTTCCTCAATATGTCCATTGTTTCACGGGCTGTGTGGCAAGTAGCACCGTCTTGTTGAAACCAAATGTTATGGTCTGACCAGCGTCATTTTTGAAGAAATATGGACCGATGATTCCACCGGCCCATAAACTACGCGCTGGACGAGGTCTATTCGGTCGAGTGTCATCGAATAATGAATATTGGGTCTCAAATTTGTTGATGGTATGGCGAATAGTGGTCTCAGTAGGTCGATGATGGCGACCATAAAATGGCCTAAGCGCCCGAAAAGCATTCTTTACCGAACGCAAATTTTCGTAATATAATTGTACGATTTGTAAACGTTGTTCGGGTGTAAGTTTTTCATGATAAAATGGCAATGAAAACTGAATTAAAACGACATGGCAGCTTGACAGTACTCCCGCGTGGTTTATCAAAAAACCTTATTAAAAAAAACCCTCAAGATTGATGGCCCTTTACATAAATGCACTTAAATATATGCTACAAATTTTTTTTTTATTTCGTTAAAATGTGACCAATTTTATGTCAGTTGTCTTTTGTTTCATTCATCAACATTTGTGTGAAGTTTGTGCGAAATTGGTTTTCTATTTTATGTAGCTGCCATACGAAAATTGAACCAGTTTTCTGCGTACCTCTTTGCGGCAGCTTTTAAAATTCATTGCATCATAGTAAGTCTTCTATCAATCTTTAAAAATGCCTTTAGAATTTATATTAAAAAAAAAATAATTTTTTTATAGAGTTTTAGCACATTAGTGAATTCCAAATCATATTAAATAATGCTTTTATGTCGCAAATAACCTTGAGCTAATCATTAGATATATTACGTTTCATTATGTCATTTTTTTTAAATTGATATTGATCACGTACATATTTATTTATTGTTTGTATACGTGTATATATATATTTATGTATATATATATATGTAGAGATGCAAAAGTATAGATATTTATCTTTCTCATATCTGATTGGAGATGTGCCAAAAGCGTGCGCAAAATGTTATTGTTTAACATTTTCCAAAACAACAAATGTCGCCAAACTGAACACAAGCGAAAAGCGTATAAATTTATCATTTTTAGCCATTTTCTATTTCGATTTCGTTTAACCCAATTCAATTAGCCCAAAGTCATGTACGTAAAAAACAAGGAAAAACAAAAAATGAACCAAAATATTTGGCATAAAATATGTGTGCCAAATGTCAGACTCTAAAGTGGACAGTTCCCAAAATAAGAGAGAGATTGAAAGACAAGAAACTATTTTAATAATAATCGTTTGGCGCATATTTTTTTGACAAAATTGTAATTACATTTTGCATACCAGCCATAAAATTTCTCACAATTTTTGGCAAATCGAATTTCTGCATAATTTCGCATAAAATTTTTTCGACGTAGTAAAGGGTCATCAATCTTGAGGTTTTTTTCAATAATTTTATTTTGATAAACCACGCGTGAGTACTGTCAAGTGCCATGTGTTTTTAATTCAGTTTTCATTGCAATTTCATCGTGGAAAAACTTACACCCGAACAACGTTTACAAATCGTACAAATATATTAGGAAAATTCGCTTTCTGTAAAGAATGTTTTTCGCGCGCCTTTGCCATTTTATGGTCGCCATAATCGAACTACTGAGACTACTATTCGCCATACCATCAACAAATTTGAGACCCAATTATTAACAATATTGGATGACACTTGACCGAATAGACCTCGGCCAGCGCGTAGTTTATGGGCCGGTGGAATCATCGGTCCATATTTCTTCAAAAATGACGCTGGTCAGACCGTAACCGTCAATGGCGACCGTTATCGCACCATGATAACGAATTATTTGCTACTTGAAATTGAAGCCCGAGATCTCGACGACATTTGGTTTCAACAAAACGGCGCTACTTGCCACACAGCCCGTGAAACAATGGACATATTGAGGAACCAATTCGGTGAACAATTAATTTCACGCTCCGGATCGGTGAATTGGCCACCAAGATCGTGTGATATCACATTGTTAGACTTTTTCCTTTGGGGCTACGTGAAGTCGTGTTTCTCGACCAAATTTGACCATTTTTCGAAAATTGGAACCTCCGCTTGGACGAGCTACGGCGCAGTTGCGGCCAACATTTGAAAGGGATTATTTTTAAAAAGTGAATAGCAAAAACGGTTCTTTGTATTGATAATAAAGATTTTCCGATTCACTTGAAATTTTTGTGGTTTTTTTTATTAAAAAAAAAAAAAAAACTCAAGATTGATGACCCTTTACTTACTAGATGCAACAGATATTTGCGCAGGGGGGTTACGCTTTATGGCAACTAATTTATAGTTGTAATTAGTAACAGTTGGACGACAATCTAGGGAATATGCGAAAACATTTGCTAAATAATAATTTATAAATATTTTCACTTTTATTATATTGTACCTATCTGATGTTTTTTGTTTTGTATGAGCTCTTGAGATCATCTCAAGATGGATGAGCCAAAGTACAAGTATAGTATTTGTTTTTGGTATATGGCTAATATGGCGCAGTTTAAAATTTTTTTTTTATTGTCTATTTGGGATTATGGTTGAGATTTTATTTTTTTTGGCAAACACTCAAGCGGTCTGTAGTAGTAAATGTTTGAATTATGAGCGGCAATAATTCATAAGAGGTCGTTAAATTTATCAAAGTATTACTTGAGACATGCATAATAAAATTGGGAAATCTAGCTCCTTTGGTGCATATAGTTGCTTTTCACTTTTTTGCGTGCCTTCGGTTCTTTTAATGAAGTTCATTTTTGCTTATGAAGTATTCGTTACATAAGTTCTTTTTTACTTAGGAACTAGTCCTTTGCATTTGGAAGCCAAACTTTACTCTAGGTGCTATTCGATTAGGGACCAATGGCTTTTGGCGTAGGAAATAATTCCCTAGTTTTTTTTTACTTTATTGCTCAAGTCAGGTAAATTCAATTCTTCTACTTATTCTTATTCGTTTCTTAGGTTATTTTACACTTATGTACAAGTCGTTATTTTAGCACAGAGCTAATCGTTCATTCAGTTTTTTTTTTCACCTTAAACTCATTTTAGACTAAGGAACTAGCTGTGCGCTTAGATTCCTCTAACTAAGCTACAAACCGTATCTTTTCACCTGGAAGACAAAATTACCTTATTTACTTTTAATTCATTTAGTTATATTTATCTAGTAACTAATTTGTTCCTTAGGTTCTTTTCACAGGCGAATCAATCGATACTCAAGTGTTTATGACAGAATATATATTTTAGTTTCAATATTTGGAAGTTTTCGCTTTTCGCGCTCTTTCTCTTTGTATTTTACAACTACTCTAGTTCGGTTCATCAACCAGTTCTCCTTTTTTGGTTCAGCTCACACAATTAGGATGCCCAGCTCAAGCTATTTCAGGGATACAAAGTTTTACGACAGTGTTTTGTTGACTTGCGATTCGATTTTTTTTTTTCTCTTTGTTGCTTCTAGGGGCTTTCTTATGTGCCATTCTGCTTATGAACTACTCGTTCCTTTCATTTTGAAACGTACCGTTTCTTTAGTTTCCTTTTTCTTAGAAACCAATCATTAGTTAAGCTCCTTTTTATTTCAAAACAAATCGTTTAAATCTATTGTACTTAAGAACTAATCGTTACTTCCAATACTTTTCACTACTTTTTTTCACTTTGTTTCTTTAGCTCCTTAAATTAAATTCTTCTTTTTATTATTGTTCTTATTCGTTTCTTAAGTTCTCGTTACTTTAGCTCATTTCATCGTTCATTTAGTTTTTGTTTCAGTTAAAACTAAGGAATATCCTATATATCCTTTTCACTTGGAAACCGATCGTGCCTTAAAATCGTTTTAACAGGAGTTACTTCTATTTCATGTAGTAACTAATATTTTCCTTAGATCCTCTTCAGGACCAATTGGAATTTTAATGTCTTTTGAGTAAGGAACTAATTTATAGTATGTTTTACTTTGATTTTTTAATTTCTTAATTTTAATACTTAATTTCTTTTTGCTTATAACCCTTACTGAGGTTTCTTAACGTTTAGAATTTTTTGCTTAGAAATTAAACCCTTGTCTTTTCACTTAGGTACCAACTAACCAAGGTTAGTAACTGATTGTGTCTTAAATTGGTTTTATTTTAGGAACGTCCAGCTCATTTAGTTCCATTTTACTTACCAACTAATATTTTCTTTAGGTCGCTTTAACTTGGGAACCAGTTCTTTTTTTTAGTTTCTTGTCAGTTAGAATTAAATTCTTTAGTTCTTTTTATTTTTGAACTTCTTTTGCTTATGAACTATTCGTTCCTCAAGTTTCTTTTTACTTCGAAAACCGCAGCGTCCTTTAGTTTCATTTCACTTAGGATTCAAATCGTTTATTTAGTTCCTTCTCACTTAGGAACTACCAGTTGTCTTAAATCCTCTGGACTTAAAAATAAATCATAACTTCAATAACTTAATTTCCTAAGTTCTTTTACTCTTATTAACTTCGTTCCTGTAGCTCCATTTTACTTAGGAGACAATCGTTAGTTTCATTTCGTTTTGGACCTAATCGCTTCTTGAGTTCTTTTATACTTAAGAACTAACTTTAGTCTCTTGGCTCAATTTGTTCTTGTTACATGTGGGAAAATAAGTTCCAAAGTTTAGTTTTCTTTATCGTTTCTTTGAGTAAACTTCACTTGGGAACAAATTGGTTCCACCCACTTTTTTTAAGAAGGAACCAATCGTTGCTTTCGTTTTTTTTTTTTTTTGTAATAATTAAGGACTTTTCGTTCCTTTAGGTTCAGCTCACCTAGTTTCTTAACTTAGTTCTAGTTGAGCGGTGGGAAATTTTTTTTGGCCGCGAGTCAAAATTATATAAAATAGAACAGAAATATCTTAATATAAAAAAGTCTTTTCGTAACTAATAATTTATAGCTTATTTTTATATAATATAAATTAATTTCGGAGCTAAAATGGTTCACTTGAAATTATCAAATGGGTCAATAGGTTCGTTGCTTAATTTACTTTTTACTCAGAGCTTATTGTTTCTTGAGTTTCATTTCCAAACGTTTCTTTTCACTTTGAGTTGGAGTATATTTTTATCCTCATATAAAACTTGTCAAATTTTCAAAAAGCAATTTTTTATTTTTGTTGTAAAATCTTATATTTAACAAAATAATTATTATCTAACAATATCATTACACACTGGTAATAAAAATGTAAAATATGTGATTTATGAAATAAAGAGTGAGTTTATTTAAACTTAAACATATTGTACATATTTACTTTTAAGATAACGTTCTTAATTTCACCAATCCTTAAAAATTCAGAGCAAAAAACAAAACTATCCTATGTGAAAGAAATCGTTGTTATAAACAAATCTTAATCTGTTTTAGAAGTCTATATACTAAATTGCAAAAGAAACTATTAGAACTATGTAGTTGAAATAGTTCACTCAAAAGAACCGGCCGAGAGTTTTACTCAACTCTAAAGCGAAAGTTGTTGAAAAATAGTTACAGCTGTTTATTTATAATAACTTCCCGAATTCGAATTGATTAATATCTTTATTTTTTTTATTTTTTCAGGACTGCCGGCAGCCCTTCCAGGGTGGCTCGTTCTTTGATCACGAAGGTCTGCCATATTGCGAGACGCACTACCATGCCAAGCGTGGCTCCCTATGTGCCGGCTGTTCCAAGCCGATTACTGGTCGCTGCATTACGGCCATGTTTAAGAAATTCCATCCGGAACATTTCGTATGCGCATTTTGCCTTAAGCAGCTGAACAAGGGCACCTTTAAGGAGCAAAAGGATAAGCCATACTGTCACATCTGTTTCGAGAAGATTTTCGGCTAATCTTTAGATTTGAGCTAAATGATAAAGTTTTTTGTACGTTCTACGATTTTTATCAATACTTAACATACTATATATACATATATATATGTACTACTATCTGTGCTTTGTATAACCGAGTCAAATTAGTAATATATATACACAACAACACACACACACGTAAATATATACATATATATACATATAGACAGACAAACACAAGATATGATATAATGTGTAACGATATGTTTCGATATGATTATGTTCAATTACTTAGGCACTAATCGATTCATTATCGCCATTTGGCTGTCATCTGATATTTCTGTTTGTTAAAAGCCGCCGTTCGACGATTATTATTAATCGTTTACGGATTCCATTTTGTGCCAAGTTAAGTAAATGTTTAGCCGGAATAGTTAATTATCGTACTATTATAGAGATATGCCTTTTTGTAATTGAAAAATCTTTGTTTGGTTTTCGTTTCATAAAATCTTAACATAACTATATCGATTATAGTTATGTTTCAATAATTTGATTGCTAATAAAGAATAAAAAATTTTCACTTGATTTGTAGTTTGCTGCCATTTAACATATTTTATAAATAAATAACACATGAATTTTTAATTTGCATGAATAAAATGAATTATGAAATCCAAAAATTGGTTTTTCTTTTTCGAATTTTTTTAATTTGAAGAACATTGTAATTATTATGACAAATTAATATAAATCTTTCCAGGGTTTTAAGTCGTCCCACAAACGGAAATTGAAGTTTTTTTTAAAAAGAAAAGTCTTTTGCCTAAAGGCCTATACGCAGCACGAAATATTTCGCATATATTTTTTTTTTATATGAAGTTTTGTAATTCCGTGCGAAATATTTCGTGCTGCGTATAAGCCTTAAACCTTTAAGCTTTTTAAACTATAAAGTTCTAATGTATATTTTCACGTTTTTGAAGTGAAATTTAAGTTTTTTTAAAGAAAATTGATTCGTTTAGGGCCTTTAATTCTTTTAAAGCATAAAGTTTCGATTTACATTCACAGGGTTGTTCACGATCAACTTTTTGATTCTATATTATTAACTTTATTAGTATTATAACTACTTAAATTAAATCTTTCAATCTTTCAGCTATGGATCCAGGATTTTGCTATGGAGGATTTTAGATATTTGATTATATTCTCTATTCTATTTAAATATCATCATAGGTATAATACATAATAATAATAATATAGTTACAGGTAGTAGTAGCTGTTGAACTTTCCAGACAGACCAATTCCAAAAATCTAAATTTAATTTTAAACAATTGACCAATTTAAAAAGTATTTTCTAGAAACAGAATTTTCACGCTTTTAGTACTGCCAGTCAACAAGCCATAGCAAATGCATAAAACCATGAAAACTCTGCAAAGTTCACAAATGGGAATTTCCTCTTGATAAAATGGCAAAATATGCATTCCAATTGTCGAATTGCGATTTTACTGATCTTGTCCGCTATTTGGGACTAATAAAAATCAAAATTCTGGCGTCCCAATTGAAATAATGGCAAATTACAGAGGCCCACAAAAAAATGTTGGTCTAAAAAATCCCAACACCCAAGTGTTTCGAGATAACCTCAAAAAATTCGACAGCCCTTTTTTTTTCAATTCCAGTTGACCAACTTTTTTTTTTTGTATATGTTATTGTTTTAAAAATAACTGGTTTTGTTGGGTTTTTTTTAAGGTTATTCCCAACAGGTTATTGGGATTTTTCGGAGCTTGGATACAGCTACTCACAATCCATACGTGTAGCCCTGTCTCACGCAAAGTTCACACCACAAGTTTGTTTAAAACAAATTTTTAAGGTTCAGCGAAGCAACCAGATTAAGTTTTTACTTAAAAGGACTATTAATATAAAAATCCTGAAAGTCCTACTCGTAAAACAAGGAGCCTTTACTAAACGCCCTTGTTAGCACTCCGAATTGCTAAGTTGGGCGAAGTGTTTTTAAAAGTTTGGACAAAAGTCACCAAGAAAGTCTAATAAATAAGAAAACCAGATTCAGTGGAAAACCCACACTAAATTTTAAGGGAATCGGTTTGCTTGAGATATGTAGGCCTATCCAAGGAAAGGGAATTGTATTAGATTGGTAAACTTGATACTATGGATATAAATATTGAATATTTTTAAAATAGAAACCTTTGTACATTTGTTTCACATTGACAAACTTCGTCCTAAAGCTAACAAACGCCACTGTACAATATTTAGCCAAGACACAAACCAAGCCAAAGCATCAATAAGATAATTATGTTCTCGCCTTTTCTGTGCTCATTTTTTATGTTCATACACTATACTCACAGCATGGATAAACGAGTACTCTGCGTATGTGCAATGGTTTGTAACAAGTACATTTTGGCTTGGCGGAACTGATGAAAAATGAATCAGATGTACAACAGCAGCCAATTTTTTATAATAGAAAAGATTTTGTACGTCTCCTACCATATATAAATTACTATTGTCACATTAAGGTACTTTTTCATATAAATAAAATAAATATAATACAATAATGTTATTTACACTCGTCAGAGCTTTTACAAGAATTGATTACTCACTTATTGATTCTCTCTCGACTAAAAGGGCAATATGTTAAATACGCTTGCAGAGGGTCTAATGCTCACTGAACTGAGTTGGGCGTATAGACTGAAAAAAATGTACAGTTTCATCAAATGATGGATTTTTTCATTGACAGTTATACCTTATAAACGTATGCATTGGCCATCGACTTAAAATATGACTGCCTAATTCCAATTTAGAGGAAAGTCAAGGTCTGGTCCAGAAATGGACCATATTCCGAAAGACATTGACAATATGCATACAAAAAGTAGACCGAAAATATTTTTAGTTCAGAGCCTAAACTTCTTTGGAAAAAGCAACTGAAAAAGCAACACGAAAAAATTAAAACCATTAAAAAGAAGTAAAGAAAAATTATAAAATTAGACAGAAAAGCAGACCAAATAGACAGATTATAGCCAAAATACCCCTCAAAATATAGAATTTTCAACAATATTAAAATTAATATTAAGAAATATCCAGATCCAAAAAATTATTATATATCATATTTAGGGGAAAGGCTTGTAAGTTGTCACAGCTTGTAAATTGGCAAACCTGGTCGATTTTTATGTTCCAGCAATGAAAACGCCAAAATTCCACCTCCTCCATTCCTCGATAGCAAATGCGCCGTAAACAATTTTAATGTGTTTTTGATGCGAACAGACTCAAAAAAGCAGTGTGTGTGTGACAAAATATAAAAATTGTTTTTAAAGAACTCGGAAAATAAAAAACATTATTTTCGATTGCGCTCAAAAAGTGGTCAAATCAAAATAAAAAATCAAGGAAAATATATGTGCTGGAACTGAAATTCAATGAACTTTCATAAACAAAAAAGGTTTTCGGACATACAGTGAATAGACAAATTTTTTTCAATGCATTCCAAAATGGCGTTAAAAATGTAAGTTGGGACACTTTTTAGCTTGTAAGTTACCACACATCTATTTTCATTTTTTTTCCATTGCTATGTTATACTAATTTGAGCTGTTTTTAGTGAATTTTTCTGCCATTTTCGGATATATTTTTACAATGCTTTCTATAACAATTAATTTTTAGTATGGCGACCAAGAAAAACCGATCGCAAAAAACCACAGCTTTGACTTCTCTGGAAAGTTAACTTTTTATTTTTATTTGGGAGTCGTTTTGTTAAAGAACAAAAATTCTTGCGTTTAATTTGATACAGAAATGCACGAAAAAACTGCATACATCGGCTAAAAATAAAACAGCTGAAATTTCAATATAGTTTTGAAAAAACAAAAACATACGTGGGTGAATCATCAAAGGAAACAAAGGCTAAATACGTCCTACCACAAAAGATATGTATCTGCACAGTGCTCATAAATGCCTTCGAGACAATGAAATTCACAATTTATATTCAGTACATTAAGCAAACGTAGAAAATAAATCTTTCAAAAAAACGACAAATTACCCCAACTACCTTTATGAGTCAGAGGTGGAGGTTGGATCAGCCAAGAATAAAGACTCACAAAAAAATGTAAATCGTCCATATTATTATTCGCTGTTTTCTTTTTAAAAGGTGAAACTGACTGGTCGCTATAAAAATCATATTTCGCACAAAGGATATCAACAAATTCACACCTCACTACTTGAAAAAAAAATATAAATCATTGAAATCAATACTTTGCGCACTTTTTTTAAATGTATGTACTTACTTTTTAATTTTCTCTGTTACAATAAGTTTTTGCCGCTTTCGAATTCCTATTGCATAAGGGAACAAAGAGGGGAATACCCAAGATCGGAATTATTTGAGCTCAATGCAAATTACATGCAAACATTGAAACTTTTATTGTTCATGTTAATAGAGCTTTCTCGCCTTGTTCACGTTTTGGAGTAGTAAAAAAGCTAAATTATAATAAAAATATTTTAAAAAAAATTAGATCAAATAAAATTAGCTCATGAAAATATTCATACTTATAAAAATTGTTCATAGATCACTAAAAGCAATAAAAATCAATTTCTTGGTACCAGCTGAGCTCCACATTTTCACCATTTACAGAAACCAAGAATATCGGCTTAAATTATGTGTTTAATGCTTTGTTTGGTTTTTTTTGTTTATTTATCTCTTATTTTTGTGTATTTTTAGATATTACGAGCCCTTATTCTAGTTTAAATTAATTGCAAGTTTCTTTAAATTATATTATGTTGCACGAATTGTCGTAAATGGGCATTTCCACAGAAATGTCAATTGGGGCCAAAAAATACAATGTTAAGAAAAGAGTGATTTTTTTCAACATTGTAAGTCAAAAATGGGTTATATTTGATAAGACATTGATTTTACAGATTTTCTTATGTATTTGCATAAATAACACTAGCTTACAAATTTAAGGGTCATCGAGTGAACCTTCGTTAAAACGTGTTTTTTATGGTAATTTTAGGTCCAGAAACACAAAAATGGCAACCTTTTTATTTCCTAAGCACCGTTTGCGAGATATTTTCGAAAAACATGTTTTTGGTCAATTTTTTCAGTTATTCGTCAATATCTCGTGAACAAAATTTTGTTTCGACATGAAAGACGAATGTTTTCGATCATTTTTCAAAATTACAAATTTTTGGTTTGCTTTTTATTAACGAGAAAAATTTTTAAAAATTATGTTAAGCTTTAAGCTGAAAGAGAACACTTTCTAAGATATTCAAAATCGGGTAAGAACTGTAGATGCTATGGAACCATGTACTCACTTTTTGTACACATAAACATTTATATTTTCTTAGTATTAATTATTGTTAAAAATTACTTCAAAAAAATTCATAAAAATAAAGAGGTGGAAAAATATGTCGCGTACTGAATGTCACGTAATTAATCAGAATTAAAACAAAGTGTAAAAGAAAGCTACAATATTTCACATTAGTTAAAAATTAATTGCTTTTAAATTTTTTTTATTGTTTCGAAGATTTTTACATTTTGTAGATGCAGTCGAAAACGACTTCTATTTTTGTCGCGTATTTATTGCCAATATATTGGAAACGTTAAATTAACCGATCCTACCTTTCGCACTATATATACAGCTACAAAAAGAGTAGGTATCAAAAAATAAAAACAACAAAAAACCAATTTTATTTTTTTTTTACTTTTTTGCACTCGTGGAAATGTCCATATTCAAGCTTACCAAAACGACAACCAGAAGAGTATACAAACGTTGCCATTCCATTTTATCTTGCTTCCATGCCGGAATATAGTTTTATGCTGACTCTCACAGATGTGAGAGATGGCAGCCGCGTGCGTTTGAATTGTTGTTGCACTCACTTTCCAGTTTACCCCTGGGCCCTAGCACGTGAGCGAGTGTGTGTCTGTGGATGTGTGCCAGTGCGGGTGTATTAGTGTAGTTGCTTTTCCAAGCGTGCTTCCTTCCATATTCCATATACAAAAACGTTTTTATTTTATGTTAGAGTTGAGTCAGTTTTAACCGTTGGCCGTGCCGGTTGTGTTTGTTCTGTGTTCTGCGCTCTGTGCTGCCGCCGCTGCTGCTGCCGACGCTGCTTCGTTTTCGTTTTGTCGCGTGTGAATGTTCTCCATGTGTTTTATTTTATTTACGGGCTATCATAGTTAACTTGTGTTTATTAACAGCCGGTAAAGCTAATTTAAATAAATAAACTGTTGGAAAAAATTAATGTTTTGTGAAAAAATTATTGTGTAAATAATAAAATAAAAATATATTATAATAAAAGTTATATACCATATAACAGAAGCAGCTACAGCAGGAGACGCTCTACAGGTTGGTTTGTACATATGCATGTATGTATGTACATATACACAGATGCTTGCTTGTATTCGCTATGTACACAGCATAAAATCATCTGATACTGAAAATGTGGTATGCATAAAATAAGATAAATAAAGCCTGTTGCTGGCAAACGAATAACGAATGATGTAATAAGTGAGAAACACAGTTTGAGAGTCCTTAAACAAACTTGTGGTAAAAACTAAGTCAGGGTGTGTCTAAAATATCCAATTGGTAATTGGTATATGATATCATGCCAGCGAAAAGGAAAACTTCATCATAAAAAATTTATGCACAAATGAATGCGGCTTAATACACACATTTATGTGTACATAAATACACATGTACATAAGTATGTAAGAAAATAAATAAAAAGTTGTGCGGTCGCATACCAAACACAATTAATTTGATTGTTATTGTTGCCGCAGACACGCACACAAAAGCACACTCACCCATGCATGCTCTCACTCACATTTACAAGTATTTTGCCGGCATTGCCGGTAGTGTTACCCAGTCGACAAAAAAAGCAAGCGCTTGTCATGGGAGCTATTTTGGTAACTTATATTTCTCTTCATTCTCTTTTTAAGCCCAAAAGCTTAAACATATTTTAGTGCTAAAAATATGGTGTGTACCATCTGGAAGAAAACTATACAGCAAAATAATTAGTGAAACAAGAGAAACCGGTTTACCCTTAAAGGGCTAGTTCCAGACACGGGAAAATAAACAAAACTTCATATAAAAAAACGCTGCCAAAAGTTTGGTCACGAAATTTTCTTGCAGGTGGTATGCAGAAACATTTTTGTTTGTTTTTTTGTTTGTTGATGCCAGTAGTAAACCATAGATGGCGCCATCAGAGAAATCAGCTGTTGGGTTTTGGCGCCACAAACAAAACTTATGCGCAGCTAGTTATTTTGTTGTCACACACTAAATTTTATTTTTTGTGTAGCGAATAACTTTCATCAATATTGGATCATAACCAAATTTATATCGGTTGATTGCCAATAAAAAAATAAATATCAAGCAAAAAGTTATTTTGTACGCGAAATTTATGGCTGGTCGACAAAATCGCTGCGGATCGTTGGGAAAGAATGGGAAAATAGCTATAGTAGTAAAATAATTCAATTGTAACATTAAGTAATTAACGTCTATGCAAAATCGTCCACACTCAGCTCTGCGCATTAAATATGAGTTAACCCAAAAACTCCGGTTTTGCCTCCTCTCGTCGCTTTATTTCTTCATCTAACATTTCAATGGCAATGCATGTTATTATTATAGATTTGTTTACACTAAATTAGTTCATGTTTTATTTCGCGCTTTTAAAAATTTGCTATTTGTAACCAAAAAACAGCTGATTATTGATAATAATTTCGATAAATTGCACATTTTGTTACTAGACACTATTCGTTTCGAAACCAAAATAAGTCGCACTTTTTGCTAGGTGACTGTTTTCGTGTCTGCATCTAGCCCTTAAACCCAGTTTAATTATCGTTTTCAAGTACAATTAGAGGGACTGTTTAGTAACAAACAAATGTGTTTTCTTCTTATCGATGCTATAAAATTTTTAATAAAGGTTACAAAAGTTTATGGTTTTACGTAAAACAATTATTCTTCCCGCCTTTTTTTTAAATTATAATACTTTGCCTAATTAAATGTTAACATTTTATCTTTGAATACAAAGTAACCATGCATTAAAAATTTGTTTATAAATTTCGTTGGAGCCGTTCTTTCTCTCTCATGCTTACCTACAATTGTCGCAAAGACATTGCGTTGCGGTTGTCATTAGTTAGCACCAAGTCCTAAATATGCAATATTATTTATTATTACTTTTTAACGACAAAAAAAAAAAAATAGAGAGTCTCATACCCCTAATAAAATATCAAGGCACCGAGTTTTTGGTGGTACTACTCGAAACCTCCTGAAATTAATTTTCACTGTTTATACCCACACCTTTAAATATAAAAGATGTCATCACTATTTAAAAGTACAAACAAAACCCGGAACTTAATTTGGCTAGGTGCAGAGCAGGGTGCATGATGTACTAAAGTCGTGCTGTTGGTTTTGATGTTGCCAATAATTGGTTGTCTATTTATCGAATAGTGCAGTGCTAGAGTGAAATGGTTAAGGTGTACAAACATAAATCTATACTAATACAAATAAATCAGCTAATTTATAAAACCCAAATGTTATAAGGGACCGCACACATACTACGTGATCCAATTTGTTCACTTTTTTAAAGCATTAAAAAGCTGAGGATCTCTACACCTCTAAATCATACGAACATGCTGCTATTTCATGTCTTTCGGGGCACACCCTTTGTTTGTCCATAAATTCCACCATAAGTCAAAAATAAATTTCAACTTATTCTTCACTTCGAATATTAACAAAACACAAAATAACCTCTTTTAAAATATGTACATACTTATAAACAAAATGAAAAAAACCATTCGTTTGTGAACAGGGAAGTAAGCAATATATCAAAAATTTGGTTTGCTGGGTATAATCAATTTGCAGGCTTTGTGATACGCTTGTCAAACTGTATGTGTAAGTGTGTACTGTGAGTACGCGCTAATTTGTCAATATATAGTGATGGGGAGGGGGCGAGGATCCCTGCTCAATTGTTGCATGGATATAATAATAAAATTAACATTAATTTCGTCGCCATTATAGTTGCCCGTGTTTCTGTTGACGTCGATGTGCACTTATTGTAGTTAAATTTAAATTGCATCATAAATAGCTCATTTAATCATTTGAAATATATTCCGGCACAGTGGTATGCATCAATTACTCTAAAGCTGTGCAGTGAGTGCAAAAATATTTTTATCATGTTCAAGGTTGGCATGTAACGACTTTTTGTATGTGTCACTCTGGGTCTAGTAACAAATTCTCTTCTTAATAGGTTTTGAGTGTTTCGAGCACGCTATTGTTCAAATACATACATACTTCTATAGACTATATGTACACATGTGTGTGGTACTTGTATATACGAACTATTATATGGCAGCTGTTATCAGTAGACTGTGATTTTTGAGGGCGTAGTTTTTGCTATTATAAGATAAACGTTTTATTTTCTTTCTATTTAAGTGATTTTTAATTCACCCAAATCATGCACCCTTTCGTACAGCTTTGTTAAACTTATCTGTCAGAATGTATATTATATTATATTACAATTTGCTTTATTTGCCAATAAAATAATAATATTGCTTAAAGCTAGCTTTATTTAATGATTCAGAGTTGAGATATATTATCTTTACAACTGAGAAATTACACAATAAATAGGTATATAAATATAAAGGAGTCGGAATGTAGAAAAAAAAGAAGCATGTTGTAAAGATTTACTTCGCATCATTAGGTTAGTACGTGGGTGTCTATTTCCATTTTGCGTCTTGGCATTACTAATAGTACCAGCATTAACAGCATTTAGATTTTATAAAGTGACTTAAAAATTTTTTCGCAGAGCAAAAATGAAATTGAACTGGAACAAATTTTCGTCCCATGATTTATCATGTCTTTCGATTTGGAATATGTCGACAAGAGCGCAACGATCAACTTCTTTGGGATTTTTGGTGATTTAAGGCCTGTACGCAGTTCGAAATATTTCGCACGGAATGACAAAACTTCATATATAACAAAAATCCCTTTTGGCAGACCTTAATTTCTTTATACCAACACTTTTCTGATAACCACAGGTAGAGGATTGAGGCTTATCCGTCTATTTGTCCGTCTGACAGTCCGTATGAACTCCCAGGTTCCCAGGGACAACAAGAGCTACAGAACCAATATCTTACCAACAAAAGCGCAAATCACCTTTTCACGTGAAGTGTATTAAATTGAGTTGATATTTATGCGCCAATCTGCTTTGCTGTTAAACATTTGTTTAGCTTGCCGCATGGGTCGAGTGGAGGCATCGTAGGGATTTCCGGGACCGGAGTCTTCTAAAAGTCCCGTAGATTTGAAAAAAGCTTTATCAATTAAATTCCTAGGGAAAAATGAGTGCTCTAAGGGCACTCCACACCCCCGCTATTCATTTAACGAGTTTTCCTAATAATTTAAAAAAAAAAAATTTATTTTCTAATTGCAAATCACTTGAATTCTTCTCATATTAAATAAAGAAATATGATTTAAGGGAAAAGGGTATCCACGCTGCGTCTGTATTAAATTTTATAACCTGTACCTTACCTTTTGGTACAAAGGGTATATTAAGTTTGTACAAGCCAAAAATGTGTGTAACATACAGAAGGAGACGTCGGAGATCCCCCAAAGTTATCTAAAGTATGATCAGGGTGACTAGAGATGTCGATATACCCATGTCCGTCTGTCTGTATGAACGAATAGATCTCAGAGATGATAAGAGCTAGAGCAACCAAATTTTCAGGAGAGACAGGATTATTTTATTTTTTCGATATCGGGATTATATTATATAGCTCCCATAGGGGTGTTTCAGAAAACCTCGAAAAAAAAAGCCCTCTGAAGTTTTTTAGAGTTTCCAAGCACTGTAACAAATTTGATCAAAATCGGTTGACTATATCATATAGCCTCCATAGGACGGATCGACCGACTTCTTTGGTGCGAAATTCGTCTGTTTTTACCTTGTTTATGAAAATATCGTAACCAAATTTGACAAATAAATATCTTTTTGCAATCTGGTGGTACAGGGTATCCCAAAGTTTTCCGCGCCCGACTCTAACGTACGCTATCTTTAATTGTTCACATATAAAAAGTTATTTTTGGGAAAATGTTTGCAGGGTATCCTACTTTCGGACGTAGCCATGACTGATATAAATTTGAACTTTTATTGCCATGTTTTATTGGTATTGCTGTCTGCCACTAAAGGTACTACCAGTTAATTGATGTAGAGAAATATAGTCATTGTACATGGAATTTTTTTTTTAATTTGCCTTGGTTTTTTTTCTTATGTATGTAGGTCAAACTGTGGCCTTCGGTGGCGTAGTGGTAGCGTACTCGCTTTACAAATCGAAGGCCGGTGGTTCGAATCCACGCAGTAGCACTGGTACATTTGCCTAGCACTGGCATCGCTAGCTCAAAGACGCTATTTGCCTAAGAAAGTCTCTATTAAATCAAGACACCGCCGTTCGGATTCGGCTATAAACTGTAGGTCCTTGTTCTCTTCGAACAGCTATTAATAGAGATCCCCAATGCTCCTCCCAGGGGCGACTGACTAAATAGTCAGTCAGGGAAATTATTATTTATTATGTAGGTCAAACAGCTATTTGAGTGCTAACTTATTAATAACTGCAGGGTTCCATCTCCGTGGTTCGCACGCCACACCCAATAAGGCCTTCTTGAATTTCCTCAATTTCTGATAAAGTGCCCTGTACCAACGAAGTTCTTAACCTATTTTAATACAATTTTTATCCATTTGGAGTAAACAGTAAAAAATTGCTTAGGGCCAAAGGGGGTTGTCCCAAAAAACTAAAAACTATTTTTTATATTTTAGCCTAATTTTGTATATTCTACACGACGGTTTTGGTGACTGTAGTTTGCAATAAACAGTTTTAAAAAATTTCGGGAATTTCGGGAGTTTTAGCCAATTACCAAATTAAACAGGCATGACTGTAGCAATTTCAAATTATTAATTAATTAATTTTTAAGAAAGTATTCGGAATGTCTCTAAAGGAATATAAACGCCTAGTGATACCCGAAATTCTATAATAACATTTCTATCTCTATAGCTCTTATTGTCTCTGAGATAGTTTTTCTCATGTTTTAAGCTGAACCACAGTATATGTACTTCATAGGGTCTGCCACGCCTCCTTCTGCACCTTACATATATTTGCGCGAGCCTCTTACTCCCTTGTATCTTGGTACATGTACCACAATTTTGTTATTGACATTCAAGTATCGTATACTTTCGTCACAGGTTTTTGGATTTTATTTTGCTTATTCAGGATTCTCTCGCTAGGGGCACAATGCGCGGCCCCTTAACTATTCGAAGTCAGTTGGCGGGGTTTTCGAAACTGTAGCTTATTTGTTTTCTTATCTATGGCTTGTTTTGTGGCATTTTTTGTGCCTTCTTTATTGTTTACTTAAAATTTTGTTTATTTTACATATGTATTCATAGCTGCTGCCAGCTTTTAAGCTCTTTATACACTAACCCAAAAGGGTCATTATGCATTGTACAGGAAGACGGAGTCGTCACAGACCATATATTGTTCATGCCAAATTGCTTTTTATTAGCTCGGGTAGCGATTAAACCTTGCGCTTCTGCATTATAAACGCATAGATTCCAGAGATCATAAAAGCTAAAGAATCCATTTTTCATTTGAAGAAAGATTCTGAAAAAAAATTGATCACACAGTTGTACCGTAAGTTAAAAATAGTAAGCTGCAAAAATCTGTTTCATTAATAAACAAGCTAAACTAGTTTTTGGTATATAAATTAATGAGAGCCTTATCAACAACGAAATGGTGACATTTCCCCAAAATTTTCCCCTTATCTCTGCACATTGGGATAAATTGCGGAATTTTTAGAATAAAGTTAAGAAAGGCTTGTGCAGTGCTGCAACTTGATGGATTTTATAATCATAGCAGCCATAACATTTCCGGGGTTAGAATTGGCCCATCACGTCAGGATTTTGAGATATTCGAGGTTATGTACACAAAAAACGGGGTTTTTTTTCCTAGTTTTGAGGTTATGTGATGGGCCAATTCTGACCCCGGATTCGGATTCTACGCGGCAAATTACTTCGGAAATGACCCTTAGCTTTCCAACAAATGACGTGACCCCGGTATTTGTAGGCCTGTGTAATTATTTTTAATTATTCAACCCAACAAAAGCATGCACAACTCAAAACGAAATTTCTTGCACAAAATATGGTTCATGTCTTGCATAAAAAAAATTTCCCTTGTAATAAGATTAGGTTAGTCATGGTCAATTTCAATCGAAAAGTGTAGAGCTGTGCTAACAATGAGTAAGGAAAATTGAGTAGATGGCGATAGAAAAAAATTCGGATTTGGGTGCACAGTTGGCAAGGTTAAATTTATTAAATTAAAAAAAATTAGTTTTATTAATTGTTTTAAAAAATCCTGATGAAAATAGACTAACAGCAACATGCGGAATCGGAATTAGAATTTAGAATGTCACAATTATTTCCGAAATCAAATTAAATCCGAAATAATCTTAATCTTAAATCTTTTGGCAATTTCAATTTTTATACCCTGTACCGTATGGTACAAAGGGTATATTGTGTTTGTGCAAGCCGAAAATGTATGTAACGTACAGAAGGAGAAGTCGGAGACCCCCCAAAGTTACCTAAAGTATGATCAGGGTGACTAGAGAAGTCGATATACCCATGTCCGTCTGTCCGTCTGTCCGTATGAACGCCTAGATCTCAGAGATGGTAAGAGCTAGAGCAACCAAACTTTCAGATAAGATCCCTTATTAATCCATAGGAGACAAGTTTATTTTATTTTTTTGATATCGGGACTACATTATATAGCTCCCATAGGGGTGTTTCAGAGGACCTCGAAAAAAAGCAAAAGTTTTAGATGGATAATTCGTTTGCTTATGAAGATATCATAACCAAATTTGGCAATCGGAAGTTTTTTAGAAACCCCCAGCACTGTACAAAATTTTATCAAAATCGGTTGACTATATCATATAGGTCCCATAGGATCGATCGGTCGAAAATTTGTTTTTTGTACAAAATTCGTTGTGTTTCGTTTGTTTGTGCAAATATTGTAACCAAATTTGGCATTAAGAAGTTTTTTAGAGTTTCCAAGCACTATATCAAATTTGATCAAAATCGGTTGACTATATCATATAGCTCCCATAGGACCAATCGGTCAAAAAATCGTGTTTTGTACAAAATTCGTTGTGTTTCGTTTATTTGTGAACATACCGTAACCACATTTGGCATTAAGAAGTTTTTTAGAGTTCCCAAGCACTATACAAAATTTGATCAAAATCGGTTGACTATATCATATAGCTCCCATAGGATCGATCGGTCGAAAATTTGTTTTTTGTACAAAATTTGTTGTGAATCGTTTGTTTGTGAAGATATTGTAACCAAATTTTGCATTCGAAAGGTTTTTAGTGATCTTCAACACTGTACCAAATTTTATCAAAATCGGAATGAAGATATTGTAACCAAATTTGGCATTCAGAAGTTTTTTGGAGATCTTCAAACCTGTACCAAATTTTATCAAAATCGGTTGACTATATCTCATAGCTCCCATAGGGCCGATCGGTCGAAAAAAAGTTTTTGATTAAAAATTCGTCTGTTTTTGGTTGTTTATGAAGGTATCATAATCTAATTTGGCAATCAAATGTCTTTTGGGGTTCGTAAGCAATTTACCGGATTTTATTGCAAGCAGTGGTACAGGGTATCCCAAAGTCGTCCGCGCCCGACTTTAACGTACGCCATCTTTTTTTTTTTTAGATATAGTAGATTGGGATCTGAGGAGTCTACCGAATTGTGGAAAATATCCATACATCATTCATTATGACGAAAGTGTGACGTCCTATCATGCTGGGGGATATATTATATAACTGTCATTAGGGTATTTCAGAACACTCGAAAAAAAAAAGTTTTAGATGCATTATACGTCTGTTTATAAAGAAATTTGGATTTTGCAAGATTTTTTCAGTTCTTAAGCACTGCACTAAATTTTATCGAAATCGGTTGACTATATCATATAGCCCCTATAGCCACGATCGGTCGAAAATGTTTTAAGGGTATTATTCGTCTGATTAGTAAGATATCGTCACCAAATTAACGCCATCTTTCTTTTTAAAAGTTCAGTTTAAGTCTTGCCCTTTTTAGCGCAAACAAATAAATAATTGTTGATCAGAATTGGCAAGATCATCAAAATTTCAGGGTGTTCATCATATTACCTTTTTTAAAAATGTTATGTCTTTTTGTAAAAGCTGTTGGTAGAGCATCGGGCTGTCGCATACAGTCTGCTGTCTGATTCAGTATACATCTATTTACTTGGTTGCTCTGCTATTGTTCTAAGCAATTGACTTTCGCTGATTGTTCTCAAATTCTGTGTTTGCTTCATTTACTATCAAAAAATTTGTATTTACCTATGCGCATTTTTTACTCATGAGTTTATGTAAACAACTTGTATATTTATCTGTACTCGTGACTGTCGCTGGCTTCCAACTTGAGATACTTACTCACCAGCGATGTGTTAATAAGTTGCTTTGGCTATGAATTTTCTCAGTAAGCGTATCTTTTACGCTTATCTGCTGCTGCTTCTTCATACCGGCTATGTGTTTGCACAATCGAATGTTAATTATTCGATACTTTATTGAATGTCTCGTCTTATCATTAGAATAGGTGTCATGTATCTTTTAATTGCTGCTAATTGACACTAAATGCCTTTTCATTTAAGCGAAATAAACGACAATATGTTGTTTCTTTATTAGAGTATCCGATACTAATGGGTCGTTGCTTTGAACTTATCACATTCAGTACACATGAATAATACGAGTATGTTATAAACATTGCTTCAATTGTTTAACCTACTACAGTATCTTGGATATATTAAAACTTTATCTGGTTGTAGTAAAAACAAATCGTAGTCACTATAAATACCTAAATGTAATAGAATTCTCAGCTAAGTTTTGCTGCTTTTAGTATAGTCCATACATTTTTGGACGAGGTTTTTACTACTTCATAATTTATCACGTATACAAAATAAAATCTCTTCGGGGAAAAACTTGTGACGAAATCGTATGTACTCGTATACAAACCACAAAGTGCATATATGGTATAAATATTTGTGACGTCACACTATTTTTTTTTTGCTCACGATACGAAAAACCGCAAATTTTTAATTTATATAAAAATACAGTCAAACTTCCCTGTAACGAACTTCTTTCTCTACAAAGAACTTTTTACTATTATACATTTTTTTAAGTACGATACTTTGATCACTTTATAACGATTTATGTAGCAATTTTTTTTTGTGTATAAAGGCATATACGCAGCATGCAAAAATTTCTTACGGAATGACAAAACTTCATATAAAAAAAAAAAACAAGTAGTGGGATTTTTAAGAAAGAAATTTTGTAGCTGAAAGTTAAACTCATGCAGGTTTTTGCTCCCAAATAATTTAAATTAAATATCATACCGTGTAAAGAATAAAGCATATTTTGGTGGACCAAAAGTTAAGTAAAGTTGTAAAAAAGAATAACTACCATTGTTCAGTGAAAAGTAGCAGAAAAGTGGATTTATCTTTTTTCGAATTTTTCTGTAACCGAGATGCAACCTACCGTGTAATGTGTTTAAATCCCTAAACGATTTAGAACATATTGTTGGAAGCAAATGTTAAAAATTGTAAAAAAAAATTAACAAATTCTTTATATAAGGAACCAAGTTTTCGACTGTTTAAGTTTTATATTATTTTTTTATTTCTTAATTACCTACTTAATAATACTTAATATCTAAATCTGCCATGCATATAGGCAATGTTTTCTATGAATAGCAATATGTTATCGTATGTATTTGAACGTATACAATTTTGAACGTATCATTTATAAGCAATAAATCCCAGGGGGAAAAGGGGGAAGCTCCAGATCAAACTATTTTTAATTGTGATAGAGCTACAAAACCGAAACAAGAAAATATTTTTAAATTTCGATAAAAATCTTATACGAGAACTTTAGCTTCGTTGGATCCGTGTTTACGCATAGATTTCATATCTGCATTAACTGAGGCTCTTTTTATTTCCCAATCTGGTGTGAAAAATAACATTCACGATTTCTAAATCGACGTTTTAATACGTTGACAAGGTTTTATAGCTCGACTCTCAGAATCTTTAATTAGCTGTATATGTGTACTACAATATACATATATACGTTTATGATAAAGAGCTGAGGAACCTCTTAATGGCGTGCTTACGTCATAGCAAGAACTGTCGACTAGCAATATAACCATTATGAAGTATCTCTGCCCAGAAGATTTTATATGCCTTTTTTATGGAATTTTTATATGTATTCAGTGTACAAGCTTTATTTTATTTACGAATAGGTATATCTTGGTCTTATTAGTGTTTATCTGGTTCTAACAAATGTGATACATGCATAAGAATTATATGAGCACGAATTAAGTTGCTCGCCAAAAATTGGGACAATTTGAATTTGACCTCAAGTGATGTGCACTCAAGTTCAAATTATTCTTTTATCTATTAAAGAATAAATTTTTCATACGAAAAATTTCCATATGACGTAAGCTCAGCTGCAGGGTATACCTTACCTTATGTTCATGGGTATATTAAGTTTGTGTCAGTGTTAGGTATGTGATCCTAAGAATCTATTGTGCTCCCTACACAGAGCCAACATTTGTTATCCGTGATACCCAACTTGCTCAGTCAGTATCCCAGGGAAATCCTCTGTATATCCCGAAAACTTAAAAAAATGTTTAGAAAGAGAAAATTGAGAAAGGGATAAGATGTGGAGGTATTTAAAAGACTTAGATACTGCTAAGGACCTAAAAGGCGTGGTAGTTAGATTAACTTAAAAAAAAAGTGTGTCGAAGTCTTGGGTTGTAGAACAGCACTACTAAGTAGACTGATTTTATTTGCATTCCAGTTAAGTTTACAATTTGAGAGAATAACGAAAGCTGTAGCCTTATTATGTACCAATTCAATTATCAGAAACTTTAGCACAAGCATACTTAGAAGTTTTGAGTCAGAAAGATCTATTTTTATCTCGGCAAAACCACGAAATAAACAAGTAAACGTTTTAGAAAGACTATATTCGACCGTGCTCCGGAAAACGAAAAACTAAAACGAACAATTTTATTCGGATTCGTTTTTGCGTGCTGCCAAATTCGAATTTTTTGCTGTCGCCATCTACTCAATTTTCCTTACTCATTTTTAGCACACCTTTACACCTTTAAGGCCTATACGCAGCGCGAAATATATATATCCCAAACGAGATATCGCAAATGGGATATTTTTTATACCCTGTACCTATAGGTACAAAAGGTATACTAGATTTGTGCAATGTATGTAACGGACAGAAGGAGGCGTGGCAGACCCCAAGTCCTTTATACCAAAATGCTTATCATAACCTCGGGTAGCGATTGAGCCATGTCCGTCCGTCCGTCCGTATGAACGCCTAGATCTCGGAGACTATAAGAGCTAGAGACACGAAACTTTACCAGCAGGTGCGAATATTTCCTGGAAAGATGAAGTTTGTTGAATCATGTCATTATCTTTCCCCGTTCCGCCGCAGTAGAGTTTCGCGGTTTTTAGCCACACCGTTTAATATTTTCATCTGAAATTTAACAGAGCGATGCGTTGTGGTTACATGCATCTGTGTGCGAAAAATAAACAAAATCGGACAAATACAGCAAAAACTATAGTCAAAAATGTACAAATTTCACCACCCTTGCCAATAAACTGCGTCAATATTTGACTCCTCGTAATTATGGTTACAAGTGACCCAGAATCACAATTTTTGGTAAGCTGATTCATGTGGCTCTAATGAACAAATCCACATCCAAATTTTATCGATTGGAAAGTTCTTAGAAGGAATATGCAGGAACAATTTTTTCGAGATAAAAGGTACAGGGTATTTCACTGTCGGGCACCGCCTCGACTGTATTACATTTTTTTTATATGAAGTTTTGCGACTCCGTGCGAAATATTTCGCGCGACTATGCTATTCATATTATAAGGTACATTTTTTTTCAGGACATGAACTATGTACCACCACATTGCAATTAAATCCGATATAACAGTCGAATTTGGCACCAACATTTTTTTTTTGTCTGATCTGTCCTATGGGGGCTATAAGACCGATTTCATATAACCGATTTTGATCAAATTTGGTACAGAGATTCGGAGCTCGAAAGATCTTCCGCCTGCCAAATTTGGTTACGATATGTTACATACATTTGCGGCTTGCACAAACTTAATATACCCTTTGTACCATACGGTACAGGGTATAAAAATATTTATATTTATTTAACTTGAAATTGGCATAAATAATATATGAAAATATCAAAGAATATTTAAAAAATTATGCGTACACTTTTAAAACTATTTTGCCAATTGGTTTTAATTCCACATAAAAAAATCGTTTTAGTGAAGTGGGTAGCACCAAACACGTGGTTTCAAAACGAATCCGAATAAAATGTTCAAATATCGTTTTCCGGAGTACGGTTGATTATATTATTTTTGACAAGGAAGATAGATTGTCCTTTCCCATGACTATGCCTGCTCTCACAGATCAGCTCTAACATGTTTCTGGTTTTAACATTCAAAAGCTCCACTTATTGTCACAAACTTCGAAGTGGAAGAGTGTATACAGCATCATGGAGAACGTTTTTAAAAATATTGAAATCATTTCTTTAATTATCTTTCTTTCACTATTAGGCAAGAAAATAAAAAGCAGCTCTCATATATAGAGCGGAGGAGTGCTTGCTCAAACTTTTTTTTTTTTAATCTTAAGACATTTAAGGAAATTTTGCATAAAAATAAAACAAAAAACTAATCAGCCATGAATGCCTTGGGATCATCAATTACATAATATTTACTTTCCTCGCTGGCGTCCGGCTGTTCCTCATTAATCAAACAATAGATATTATCGGTTTCCTGTTTTAGCATCTCTTCACCCTGCACGTTCCAGAAGGGTCGGCAACGATTCTTCCACTGACGCAATTTATAGAATGCGCAATAATTTGTTGTGGACTCCTTAAGCATGGTCATAAAAAGTGGAGTTATCTCATCGGCCTTGAGCTTGGCCATTAAGTAGGTGGCTTTCTTTTTATTTGGCATATCATTGAAATCTACGTATATTTTGATAGCCTGTTCATAGCACCTCTTGGCTATGCTGGTCGTTCGTGCGTTCTTGGCCAAGATTTTGCCCATGCTGACCAATATTTCGGCTTCTTCAGTTTTGAAGTCGTAGATTTGCGCAAGACGCAAAGCTTTCTTATATTTGGATATAGCCAACTCGGTTTCCTTGGTGCTAATGCAAGATACAATGGTTTAAAAAGAACATTAAATATTTTGATAACTGTTGAAGCTTACTTGTCGGCGCACTGTCCTCCAAGCAGGTAATACTTGATATTTAACTTGACAAACTTGTATTCCGTGCGAGCTGTCACAGTTGTTCGGATCTGCTCTATACAGTGCAATGCCTGCCGAAATTTACCCACCTCCATAAGCATATAGGCGCGCTCCAAATAGGTATCACAATAGAGTTTTGAGTTTGCCTCCTTGCCAACTGAAAAAAAAGGTAAACCATTAGCATATTTACTCCACGCTTAGCTGCTTCATACTTACTCTCTGCTAAAAGTAGTGTTGCCAATCTGGTCATTTCCTCAGCTTCCTCGGGCTCATGGCGCACTATGCTTCTAGCCCGTAAGAGCAGCTGCTTTGCCAATTTCTGTGAGATACACTCGTGCAATGTTAAACGATCGAAAGGATTCAACAAATCTGCACTCCAAACGTGACCACGCACTAGACTCAATGATTTTTTCAAGTAATCTATGGCCAAAACGGTCTGCTCAGCTTTAATCAGATACTGCGCATAGTGAAAGTAAATGCGTGTGATCATCTCGACTGCATCAGCCTCCTGTCCGTCAACTTTGTGGCATAGGGACACGATCTTCTCCATAACCATAGTGATTGCATACTCGTATTTATTATGGTGCGGCTCGAGCAGCTGTAGAACTTCGAAAAAGGATGTAAAACTCTGCTTGCGACCCTTTTGCTTGTGCTTGACAGTAGCCAATTCAGCTTGCTTGAGCTTATCCACCATGTCATAGAGCAGCTTGCGATCGTCCTTGATGCGTGCGCGTATGCTGACAGATTTGAAGAGTGCATCCTCCTTTTCGGCTAAGCACTCTAAAAGCTCTGGTACCATATAACAGCCATCACGATATAGTTCTTCCTGCAGAGCTTTGTAAATCGGGCCTTTGCGACGACGCGCCTCATCGAAGCTTAGAGCTGGAATTTCGGAGCGTATCTTAACGCGGTCGAAAGTTACTTCCCGAAAAGCGCGAGGGGGTAATTTCGCTGTAACTTTACGTTCAATGCGCTTAATCTCTTGCTCACGGCGCGACATTGCTTATATATTGTATAAGTAGTTTAGGAATAATATATTACTGGAATAATAAAAAATATTTTCAAAAAGCGTTTGAATTTTAGAGCACAGTCTGCCTTGAACTAAAGTTTCAACTGTGGCTGTAAAACTGTCACAGTGACTTTCAAAACTAAGTAAGCTAAAAATTGCTCTGCAACTGCATGTAAGCCACTTGGTTGACTTAAGGCATTGTTATGGCTTCGCTTAGTGCTCCACTAAACTAGTCAGTAGGCTAACTTGAAAAAATAGTTTTAGTATGCCATTAGACTGCCAAGTGTTAACAGCCATTTGCTCTCTTACAGTTCCGACAACATGACCGAAACAACCATTGACACTAGCTTTATACCGGACTTACCTACAGGCGGACCCTTGGCTGTGTACCGCAAACGCGCAAGCTTTGATTGGAAGCATCTGCGTTTGATATTCGAGAAGGAGCAAGCACTACGCATTAAGGTAGGTCAGCTCCATAAAATAAAAATCCTATTCTAATAAACACTTTCTTGCAGTACAAAGTGTGGCGCCGTCTTGAAAATGATCCGCTCTTTGCACATCCATCGACAACGCAGTCCACAGACGAGCAAAAGCGTCTGTGTGCCATGCAAATGAATCGCATGAAGCAGCTGGACTTGGTGGCACCAGAAATCGAACGTTTGTCCTTTTCCGCCAAGACCAAATATCTTATGTACATCAATGAAGCCTTGGCCAGCTACTCGCCTAGTCTTTCGGTTAAGATAGCGCTTGGTGTGGGTCTCTTTAACAATGCCATACGTGCCATGGGCACCGAGAAGCACACCAAGTACATTGATGCCGCCTGGAATCGTGACGTGGTCACCTGCCTGGCTATTACAGAGCTCTCGCATGGCAGCAATACCAAGCGTGTACGCACCACGGCCACCTATGATCCAGCCACGCAAGAATTTGTCATCAATACGCCGGATTTTGAGGCAGCCAAGTGCTGGATCGGCAATTTGGGCAAAACTGCTACGGTGGCCATGACTTTTGCTAATCTCTATACAGCGGATGGTCAGAATCATGGTCTTCATGGCTTTCTCATACCCATACGCGATCCCAAGACATTGCTATCCTATCCAGGCGTTTTGGTGGGTGATATAGGTGAAAAGTGTGGTCTGCATGGCATTGACAATGGATTTGTGGTTTTTAACAATTATCGCATACCTCGTGACAATCTTTTGAATCGCACCAGCGATATAACGCCCGAGGGCGTTTATGAGAGCGTTTTTACCGAACCGGGCAAGGTTTTGGGTGCTGCGTTAGAAAGCTTTTCGGCTGGACGTATTGGCATCATGCAGGAATCAGCGAATACTCTATGTTGTGCGGCAGTTATTGCGGTACGTTATGCTGCCGTGCGAAAGCAATTCGGACCGGAGCGACAGGGCGAAGAAATACCCATTATAGAGTACCAGCTACATGTAAGTGCGATGCTGGAAATGGTTTAAATATTGTTTCATTGATGTATATCTTTTTTTTGTTATAGCAATATCGCATCTTTCCGTATTTGGCTGCTGCATGCGTGCAAAAGGTGGCCGTGGAGGAGCTAACCAGCACTTATTTGGATATCATAGCACGTTCTCAGGCAGACTCCAATGGCTTTGATATTTTGGTGTGTTAAAAAGAGAGAGACATGGTGGCACGATTCGTAGATTCTGAATGAACTAAATATTATTGATTTTGTGCCTAAAAAGACACGTGGCCTTTACAGCGTGCGATGTCCTACATAAGACAGTAAAAGTTGTTGAGGCCAGTCAAGCAGAACTATACATAACACATATAATGTAATAGAGCCCAATTTCAGAGAAACGCAGACAATATTTAAATTCGACAGCAGGATAGGATTTAAGAAGAGCTTACAGTGATCCAAATAATTGATTTTTTAAAAGTTAAGGGTAGCTTCTGCATATTTGTAATTTTTAGCTGCTTTTATAAGTTATCAGCGTTGGAGCTTAGTTGTGATCTCTGGACCGACACTGCTGACCTTCGGCTGGACGGGCAACTTCGCGGTTCCTGTAATTTAAGTTCAAGAAAATCTCCCAATTGGGAAAGAATTCCATTAGGGTACTGAGTGGATTGCGTAAAAGACGTTGTAGCAGCACGATGGGCATTAGGGAGTGTAAAACTTGTAGGGTGTACTTATTGAGTGTGAAACTCTTGCCAGAAGAAATGCTTCCCCCTTTGGCGGTCACAATTTTCGATACAAGACGTAAACCGACTAGAACCATCCGAAATAATTAAGTTTTTTTTCGGGAGTTGGGCAAGCTGATGAGCTAGTAGGAAGCAAAATAGTTTTTTAGGTTCGCAGTGCAGCTTTCCCAACAATATTCCTACTTGATTAGCTTTGGGTTTAAAATTATAGCACTATGTATCTCAAAGATTATTTAAACTAACTTGGCTCATTAATTTAATTTGTTATTTACTTTTAGACGCAAAGTGTGGGCGAAATTCATGCTGTAATCTCGGCCAGCAAGCCGCGCATCACCTGGGCCGCACGTGATGCCATCCAAGAGGCACGCGAAGCCTGTGGCGGTCATGGTTATCTTCAAGCTGCTAGGCTGGGACAAATGCGAAGCGATCACGATCCTCTGTGCACTTACGAAGGCGACAATAATGTGCTGGGACAGCAAGCCTCAAACTGGTTGCTGCGTCAATGGGATGCCAAGGAGCTGGAGACGCCTCTGGGCACAATAAAGTTTTTGGAGCAGCGCCAGCAGCTGCTACAGCTGCAGTTCAACCAATTGGTGCAAAGCTGCGATTTGACTAGCTGGGACTGTAAGTTAGCTTATTTTTTTTGTTAAAAAGCAGATCTTAATGCATATTCTTTTATCTTACAGTTGCGTTACGTTGCTTTGAGTGGTTGCTATGTCATCTTATAGCGCACACTTCCGAGCATATTAAACAGGATCTGGCTGCTGGCAAGAATAGCTTTGATGCACGCAACAACTCGCAGGTGGCCGGAGCACGTGAACTCTCCCTGGCCTATGCTGAGTATTGTGCACTCAGTCGTTATGTGTCGCATGTGCGCGTCCAACGCGTAGATGCGTCCTCTATGAAGGTTTTGCGCCAGATTTACGATATATATGCCATGCGGCTGTTGGAGCAGCATATGACCACGTTCTACGTTGGTGGTTTTGCTGTGGGCAACTCCTTTGCCATGGCAGTGCGCAAGCATTTGCTGCTCAACTGCGCGCAACTGAAAGATGTGGCTGTCAGTGTGGCGGATGCCATTTCTCCACCGGACTTTGCTTTGAATTCCGTAATAGCTCGCACCGATGGATTGCTTTATGAGAATTTGCAGAAAGAATTTATGACGAATGAGACCGCCTTTCAGCGTCCCAAGTGGTGGCGGGATGTTATCATACCGCAGGTCAAGTCAAAATTGTAATAATGGAAAGGCAAAAGAATGAACTGGAAATGTAAATGGGAGTATTAGATGATGAAGACCTAGTGAATGGGTGGTATAAATAAGTGCCTAGCAGTTTGCAATCTACATAGTATTTACATGCACTGCATTAAAAAGAAACCAGAATCTGCACGTTATATACATAAAACATATGTACACGTAGTTACTGTTAATGCCTCATTTAAAATCAGGTTTAAATATATACATATATATAAACATATAATACATTTCATAATATAGACGAAAAAACATATATACTAGCATTTATGTGCCTCTAGTACTATGTAAAAAGTTAAAGTCGTTTGTAACCCTTATATTTGAATGTGAAAAAGTTATGATTAAGATTATGATGATGTAATAAAATTTGCATATATACGAATATAATATTTCTTTTATAAATTGAGTCTATCAAAAATAACTATCATATGTTATTTAGTTATGTTGAAGTGATTATTGGAACGAAGTTCCGTAACAAAGCTTTTAGATAGAGTGAAATGGTAGAAAAATCGTCACGTAACGAAATTAAGTATCAAGACAATTTTTTATTAGCTTTGAAGCTTTGGCCATCGTGTACGGAAGTATTCCTAAGCGGCTTCAAACTTTTTACAATTTTTAAGTGATTTATGATTATTATTTTTTGCCAGCGTAACGATCTTAAAATCCATTCCTGCCGCTGAGTTTTTGTTTTGTAGGTACATTCTGGGTTCCCGCTCGTCACTAATTCATTACAAAGTTATGCTCACGATTGCAGAAGATTCATGTTTTCAAAATAAATTGTCCCATCTACCAACTGCGCCGCGGTTTTTTATATCTTCCCTTATTAAATGTAGAAACAGATTAGACAACAAATTAAGAAAACAAAATTAAAATGTATTAGTTACAGTTTTGAGTGCAGTGAAGGGCTTGTCACGCTTACAGTTTGAGGGGCACTTCACAGTCTCAGCCTGCAGCTTAGCGAAGAACACAACCAATCTGCAAATGACATAGCAGTCAGACTTTTAGTGCTACCAGATTCAGCGGAAGTTGTTGACGAGCTAAATATATAATCCAGGAATTGAATAAAAATACAAAACCAGGTAAGAATTATAAATAAATACCTGACATGAATGCATCTTTAATATATTTAATTTTCAATTACTAATTATGTTTACTTTCGGTATTTCATGGCATTTTTTTTTTATCGGCTGCAAAAAAAAGAAAAACATGATTTTGCACTTCCATTAATTTATTGACAGGCATCTCGAGAGTACTTCCAATAAAAATTTAGTTTTTATTGAAAGAACCAAATCAAAAAAATAGTGCTTTAGTATTGAGCCTGTCTATAGGTAAGTATTAAAATTTTCCATATTTTTCCAAAATATAATTAGCGTTGTTTAAATAGAAAATCTTTTAGAAAAATTCTGCGTTTATTTAAAGAAATCTCAAGATTTATAATTTTCATAGAAACAATGGAACGGTGCCTCAAACTTTGAAATTCTGGAAGTATGGAATTTTGAAGTTTTTCACGATTTTCATATTGGAACTTGACGTACGTAGTGTTCGATGGTCGAGAAGTACCTAGCAAAAAAATCCCAAAATAAATTATAGATTTATACATTTAACATACCACACGAATTTTCTTAGATACTAATATGTTAAACAGCTTTGGATGTAATTCTGAACTTGGAACCAGTGGGCACTTTCCCGAAGTTTGCGGCAGCCAGAAGCGCAGCGAGACTCCAAGCACTGAATTTTCTCGTGCCATCAACTTCGGGTCACAGCAGCATCCTACCTGCGCTATGTATACTCGCTGGGACCGACGATAGTGACCGCTGCTCTGCGGTTCACAAATGCAATGATAAGTTTGTGGTGGTTTTCCCGGAGAGAAAAGATTAGATGCAAAAAACTCCAATCAGGGAGAACGAGCTAACGATCTATACTGACGGTTCGAAGACGGATGAAGGCACTGGAGTGGGCGTCTTCTCGGAGGAGCTCGCGACACGGCTTTCATTCCGTCTTCCAAACTGATGCAGTGTGTTTCAGGCTGAGATATACGCGGTCTGGCAAGCGGCAAAACTGGCTCTGGCATCGCACACTATGAAGAGCAAACTTATTCGTAACACCGTGGTGGCGCTGAGCTGCACCCAGTACCATTCGATCATCATCTGCTGGGTACCTGGTCACTCTGGGGGCTGGTAATGAGGGGGCTGACGAGTGTGTTAGGAAAGGATCAGCGCTACCTGTGGCCTTCGCGGTTACGGATTTAGTAAGACCTCTGCAAGATGTAGTATCAGATATCACGGAGATAGTCAGATCCGAGGCAGAACGACAACAAGACGCTGTGTCCCGTTGACACATCTCCCGGGCACTCTGGCCAAGATACAACCCAAAGCGAACTTCCGAACGTCTGCGATTCCACAAGAGCAGGACCAGGATGGTGACAAGAGTTGTAAAGGGGCACTACGCCATATGCCTTTTGGCTGAGATTATCCATGCTCCCCACAATGATTTCTGTCGCAGCTGCGGGGATGAGGAAGAGATAGAAAGCATCCAATGCCTGTTGTGCGACTGCCCTGTACTTCTAAAGAAACGCACCCAGTATCTGGGAAAGCCCTTCTTTGAAAATCTTGGCAGTCTAGCACATCTGCACATAACGGACTTGACTCTTTTTATCGAATCCTCAAAATGGTTTAGCAAGCAGGATGATTGGGCGGAATTGGGCACCCACTGGCTATTTTACACACTACACCCAGCATTTATGCTATCCTCCCCCTACCATTCCCTTTTTTTTAGTCCTCCTGTCTCTTAAATAGGCATGACAATGGGCCGAAAGGTCTCCGGCTGATCTCGGCCCTGTGCCGAGCTGCCTAGCTAACCAAATATGATAAACAAAGTAATAAAAAAATAAAAAATGTGGAATTGGGAGCACGCAAAAACGAATCCGAATAAAATTGTTCGTTTTCGGAAGCACGAAATGTCTAACTCGAAATCGGCATAAATAAGAATATTAAACAATATTTAAAAAAATATTTCAGTTTCAGAACTAAATAATTAAAAACACGTCTGGTATAATACTGTCCATCAATATATTCACTCTAAGCATTAATTTTTTGTAAATATTTAGTTTTTTAAGTTAAAATTAAAGGTTTTCTACCATTTTTGCCGTATTAACTTCATGTTAAAAAATAACACCAACATCAACACATGCATGTACGTTAGGTCAACAATGATATTATTGTAAATATTTCAGTAGAAAGCATCTGCTAAACTCTGCACGATTAATCCCTTAATTGAAGGGAATAAAGCACAAATAAATATACAAATAAATATTTACATCTAGCCCCCAAAACCCCTCTCGTGGCTACGCTAATGCCTTTTACCAGTGTGTATTTATGCCCGACATAGTGAGCACCCCATGTGTTTCAAAGCTTTTTAGAGTAGAATTCAAACTGTAGTATTTAAGAAGGGAGTACAGGGTGCAAAATATTTGGGATTGCCACGACTGTTTTTGCCTTAAGGGGTCTACGCAGAACGAAATATTTCGCGCGGAATCGCAAATCTTCATATAAAAAAAAATCCCATTTGGGAAATATTTCGTGCTGTTGTTAAATCTGTCTTTTGGAGAATCTATTTTATTGTAAACTATTTTTTGTAAATGTCTCATAAAAATGGTTTTAGAACTGCTAGAATTACTCGTGTATGCAAAAATCTTCGAAAAAAATACCTTTCACCTAGCTTAACCAAGATCCTATTGTTTGTAGATAGGTTTGTGCCAAAGTAAAAGTCAACAAAAGATTCTACAAGATCTAAACGAAAGAATCTTACTAGTTTTCGGATATATCATTTTGTCGCCTCAAATTTGATGCCCTTTTAATTAATTTAAAACAAATGTTAAGAACAAAATATTATGATATTTCAATTAGATAAATTTATAGCTTGACAACTCGTTTAAAATAATCTCTGCATTTCCCACGGTTATCTTCTATCGAGTAGATAAGACATACATACATACATACTAGATCAATCCAGGTAACCAATTAATTGCTATAGATTTAAAGTGCCCAACCTGTTCTCAGGTAAACATTGAACGAAAACAACTTAAGAGCAATAGGAAAGTTTAACTTAAATATTGTACACATTAAAAAAAATTAAAAAATTAAAACAATAACAAACAATACATTTACAACAATAAGACAAATCATCCGTCCGAAGCTACAGAAGCCTCAAAATGAATCAAATTATTTGCATTATGAATATAGTATATATACCTTATAGTAGCTATTATAATGGGCATGTATATAGAGACAGGGCAGTTACGAAGAAACATGTCTACACCTCTAAAAGTATCTACATACTATAGTAAGTATGTGGCTTTCAGTTTATAAGAGGAGTTTGCCGCAACAGTTTTGGGCTCAGACGTTGCAAAGTTGCCGCACAGTGAAGACAATAAACGCGCAAGATCTTGAACTTGGTTAAGAATTCGTATAAACAATAATACAACGACAACAACAACAAAATAAATAAATAATTCAAGTGAGTCGTCAAGAGCCGAACTAAGCCGAGCCGACTCGTATTCAAGCCGAGCTTAGTTCGGAGACTAATAGAGTGACGCATATAACGCGCGCTGCGAGAAACCGGCAATCGGTCGATGTCGAGACGTTTCGTTCGTTCTACCATGTTTACGATTTATTTATATTTTTGTATTTGTATATAACTTTGTGGGTTTTGCAAATTTGAGGCGCAGTTTAGTTTCGTTTTTGTTTAGAGAGCAGCAGTCCCCCAAAGTATTCGTATTCGTATTTGGTGCGTGTGCCGTGTGGTTATCAGCTAGTTCAAGTTCTATCTGACCATGAATTACATCAAAGTTCAATAAACAATTCTCAATAACAAAACTGTTCGAAACCCTGTAAAGGGCATGTTCTCAAGTTCAAGCTAAAAATTATCGTTAATCGATTAGATATGTGACCCCGCTTAAAAGGACTATTATTATTTTGTGGACTTTTAGAACATAAATGCTAAATCAGAGTTTTTAAAATAATTCAAAGTTCCAAAACAAAAACTTGTGCAAAAATTACATATACATATGTACGAACGATCACTTACTGTATGTAAAACCAGTGAGAAACCTGTCTTATATATAATGTGAAGCTGTTTAGAGGTGTTAATTTCAAAAGTTCCATTGTTTTGTGCATGACTGAATAGTAGGGATGCTCAAGATGCGCATAGCAAGATCTGTCGCAACTGACTTTTGAAATACTAGAAGACATTAACAAATCAAATATTTGTCAAACGTTTTAAAAAATTCCAACAAGTTAAAATAAAAAAACGTTTGAAAAAATCGTTAAAATTCAAATTTTTATTATCCACCCAATATTTCTCATTTTCTGAAAAAGGCTTCAAATATTCGCAAGTGTCAACAGAAATCAGAAAACATATTTTATTTATTTTAATTCTGCCTTGGCTAAAATATTTCAAAGCATTTTATTTTATATATTTTTATTTTATTCGAATTATAAAAAGTCCTAAAAATTTGTATAAATACAATTTTTCAGTTTAATTACTACTTTTCAAACGTTTAAAGCTTTAAATAATCGAAAAGACTCAATAAAATGCATAAATATAAATAAATAAATTAATTAAAAGTTAACTTAATGAATATATCTTTTAGCTATAATTATAAAATTAAGTATTTCCAAATTTTAATTCATTTTTCACATATCTCGTATTCTCGAATTCTATTGAGTCTTTGCGAATATTTCAAGCCCTAATTCAGCATAAGTAAAACTTAAAAAAATCAGCAGAAAATCAGAAAGATTTTGGATTTAATTTTTAAACTTCTACAGAAATATACACAAAAATTTTCTAATATAAAAGTGGATTAAAAAGTGACTTTTGGTAAAATATACGCTAAATAAAATTTTTTTAAACTTTTTTTACATGTGCAATTTAACTTAAAAAAAAAACAAAATTAAAATATTAGTTTTGCTGTAGTTAGAAAAAGTCATTAAAATGGATATTTATAAAAACAGAAGCAGTTTTACTCGTCCAAAATCTTTTTAATTTTCTGACTGATTTCTTAAAGTTTTATTTATGCTGAATTAAGGCTTGAAATTTTCTCAAAGACTAAATAGAATTCGAGTAGATGAGATATAGGAAAAATTTTACTAAATTTTCGAAATAATTAATTTTATAATTATAAATAAAAGATTTGAGCTATCGATTTTGAAAATTTTTTTTTCACGGTTTTGTTCAACTGTCGAATGATTGCAATAAATTATTTAAGCTGAATTATATAGAGTTTCAAAATAAAATAAAATTTTCTAAACATTTTTCACTTTCTTTCAATAAAGACATTTTTACTATAGAAAATAACTAAATTAAAAATTGATGGACCTTTTTAAAAAAAAAAATTCTTACTTCATTGCTCTGTTCAAACTCTTCTTAACTAATCAATCGTTTAAAAAAATCGTTGAAGAGTATGAAATTATCTGTACTTTTTTGTACTACTTGAACTTTTTCCAAATGAGTGAAAAGAAAATGATTATACCCATTATTTCTCCCAGGTGTTTATATCAAGGGAGAATAAAATATAAAAAAAAAAGATTTTAAATAGAACTGACAGACAAATTCTTAAGCTTACAAAATCCTTAAAACCATTATATGGTATTGGACGAGGGACATTTTTTGATGAGGAAGGAAAATATACTTTTTTAAATTAAAAAAAGCTTTTGCATGCAATTGATATACATAATTATCAGAGGATTTTTATAAACATAAGCAGCGGTGGGCACGCCTTGGCTCTTTTTGCTCCGAGTACTCTTTCCGTTATGTCTTGAAAGTGGCCCCAGCCAGACGCACACGAGAATTTACAAAAAAAAAAACACACAATGTGCGAGTTTTATGGCCCTACTCGAGGATGCTTAGGCGACCGTAACGGGGCTTTTTATTTGTGCTCGTGGACGAAAATTTCGCACAAGTACACTGAGCACAGAAATATAGTTACTTTGGCAACTGTAAGACCAAGTAATTTTTTTGGTAATTTAAAATTGTCATATAAACTCATATGACTTTTCTGTTTCTTTGAAAGTGTTGCAACATTTCGTTCAGTGTACAAGCAGATCGATGGCGACGCGAAGAGTTTACAATAACAAATTACACACAATGTGCTCGATTCGCAGCGACTTTATGGTTTTATGGCCCTACTCGAGAATTGCTTGTGGGACCGTAACGGGACTTTTTTTCTTGATGTTGTTGTAGGGCTCTTTCCGTTATTTTTCGTGCCCACCGCTGAACGTAAGGATACAAGTATTTTAAAGGAAGGGAAATTTTTTTGAAAGCGGACCATTATGCCAAAACGATTAGCAACAGTAGACAGTAGGGGAAAGGCTTGTAAGTTGGGACACCATAGGCATCGATGTAAATATACCGTTGGAAAGAGAAAAGAAAGAACTATAATCCACAATAAGCAAATCATTTAAAATTTATTAAAATAAGCATTTTACAGACAATTTTCAAAAGAGCTTAAAAACAACCATCAAAAGAAAGGCTTGTAAGTTGTCACACCTTCAAAAATCACTGAAAATTTGAGAAAAGTGAAATAAAAACGCATGATTGCTAAAATTTATGATAATTTATTGGTTTTAAATTTAGCTGACCATCTAATTGAATTAAAAAAAAAAATAATAATTTACTTTCCACAGAAGTCAAAATTGTGGTTTTTTGTGAATGGTTTTTCTGGGTCGGTGAGTTGTTACCGAAAATATTGAAGAAATATATCCGATAATGGCAGAAAAATGCACTAAAAACCATTCAAATTAGATTCAATGACAATTCCACACAATAAAAAAGTCATGTAAATAACATAGCAATGTCTCCCAACTTACAAGCTAAAAAGTGTGCCAACTTACAATTTTGAAGCATTGAACAAAATTTGTCTTTTCACTGTTTGTCCGAAAAAATTTTTTGATTATTAAAGTTCATTGAATTTCAGTTCCAGCACATATATTTTCTTTGATTTTTTATTTTGATTTGATCACTTTTTGTGCGCAATCAAAAATAGTGTTTTTTATTTTCCGATTACTTTAAAAACAATTTTTTGAGTCTGTTCGCATCAAAAACACATTAAAATTGTTTACGGCGTATTTGCCATCGAAGACAGGTGGAATTTTGGCATTTTCATTGCTGGAACATCAAAATCGACCAGGTGTGCCAACTTACAAGTTGTGACAACTTACAAGCCTTTTCATACATATTATAACCTTTTGGGAGTCTCAAAGTGTAATGAATCTCCAAAAGCTCAATAAATATAGTTTGTGTAAAATTTCGCCCTCTTCCAATGTTGAACAATTTTCGGTTTTTTTCGGTTTTATTTTTAAAGCCGACAAAGACACAGCTGGAAACCCTGTCACTGTTATTAGGTACTTCTGGCTCTTTTTTTGAACACATTTGGAGGTATTTTTTAGAGCCATATAATTTGGAACGAAAACTCTTTAAAGCCCATTAAATCAGAAATCAATCCGTTTTCCGGGATAGCTTTTGTCACAGATATTGCCTTATTATCCGGGTATCATTAAAATATCTTTTTATGAGCTTTTGTCAAATTATAAGATCTTAAGAGATCTGTGAAATGATATTCAAACACCTCTTAATTGCTGAAAGAGCCTTTATCCCACAAGATTGAAAGGTGCAATTAAATTCCGCAACCTAAACAGGCCCTGAGGCCCTTTGCTCCAACAGGACTCACGCAGGACACTAACTAAAGAGGCCCTAGTTGGAGGATTATTAAAATATAGTCCATTCTTCAACATCACTTTACTCTCTGATTTTATTATTTTGATATTTCATTTCGATCCTAGATAGGTTTTGATTTCACATTCCCAATTAAATGATTTTTAACTTGAAAGTTACAAGTTATAAAACATCCCCTGAAAGATGGAAGCGCACACCTAGCAAGATCTGATTATTATAGTAAACGGCCGGATACACTAGGAGCTTCTTAAAACACTTTATACATTTCCAAAGTTCTTAAATGTTTTAGACATGGTTTAAAGTATTAACTTTCTAATTGGACGGATATTTTGAAGACTTTTGGGTTCGGTTTGTCGACAGGCCTGCTGCTAGTTCTTATTATTTTCAAAAAACTAGCACTTTAGACAGATAGTCGAAAGTGACTATGGAATAACTTTTTTTAGCTGTTTAACTTTTGACTTGATATAGAAGAAGTACGCAAAGGAATTGGTAAAAAAAATAATCTTCATAAAAAACAGATATCTAGTTTTTGGAATATTTTTCTTTAAGCTAATCTTCAGCTTTCTTGATATTTTTCAGACAATTAAAGTTTTTAGAAAAAATGAAATAGTGAAAGTCTGTCAGATGCAAAAGTTTATGGATTTCACTTACGTAAAGCCAGTTATTTGTTCCATATCGGTTTAGCGAGGATTTCTTCTAATTTTCACGGTCCAGAATTATCAATGTGATTTGTGAACTGCATCAAAAGCTTTAGCATTTTTTTTCTCAAAAATATGTAGAACTTTCTTCTTCGTAAATCTTTTCGATTTATAAGATTTCCAACAAGGATTATCAATTCAGGAATACTTTAATCGTCAAGATCCACTTCATTAATGAAGTACACGGTAAATAACACTAGTTTACAAATTTAAGGGTCATCGAGTGAACTTTCGTAAAAATAAATTTTGAAAAATGGTCAAAAGTGACACTTTTTTCAACTTTGGTTGCTTGTAACTTCAATAACTTTTACTTAATCTATACATATCATACATATATCACATCAATACCTTTCGATCTAATCGTCTTTCATATCGATACAAAATTTTTGTTCACGAGATATTGACGAATTACTGAAAAAAGTACCCAAAAACATGTTTTTCGAAAAATCTCGAAAATGGTGCTTAAGAAAAAAAAGGTTGTCATTTTCGTGTTTCTCGACACAAAATTACCCTAAAAAACACTTTTTTACGAAGGTTAATTTTCGTGTAAGATAGCGTAATTTAGTTATTCTAACGCGCCAACAAATTAACGATGTAACACGAGTTCCATAACTTTCTCTTTGGCAAATTAATGAAAGCTATAATTTAAAATAGATTTTTTATATAAACAAAACTCAATAATGCAAATTTTTTTCAGTAGTCTTATATGAATTTTTTAATTATAAGAAGATTGTTGAATTTCATCATGTAGTCCGTTAGCGCTGTAATAACCCAGGAAAAAATCCCCTAAATAAGAACACGTGAGAAAAGAAAAAAAAAATGTTAGAAATAAATACCTTTTTTTTTTTATATAAGCACTCACACACAGTAAAAATACGAATAAATATGACAAGTCAAAATTATAAAATAAAGCTCTTGAGCAAATAAAGTCTTAAAAAAATTATGAATAAATGAAAGCGCTTATACTTAAAACAAATTGATGAACATTAAAAAAAACCCTAAACGATTTAAATAAACCAATGAATATCAAAAAAATCATTTTTTATTATTATCGGAAACTTTCAAATATTCAAAAAACAAAAATAAATAAAATAATAAAATTTTAAAAAGAGCAACAAATTAAAACAACCGGTTACAAATTCACAGCCGCAGCCGGAGAATAAACTAATTGAAATTGACAAAAAACGAGCAAGGGGAAATAAAATTTCAATATAGAAATTCATTAATTTACATTTCGGGAATTTCCGACCATTTTGTTGTTTCACTTAATGCAAAGCCGACCAACGGTTGTTTTTTTTTGTTGTCTATAATTTTGCAATTTCATGATTGAGAAATCGTGTAAGGGCAATTAGTACGAGGTACGAGGAATATTCGGTGGCTGGGGGTATACATTGGTATGTATTTGGGTATAGAGTACGGGTGGGTGCAATAATTGCCTCTAGTCGTGATGGATGACAATAATGAGGAATAGTCTCCGGTTTGGGAATCGATTACACAAGAATATTTATTATGGGCTAGCGTTACATTGTTAATGTCAGACAATAAGTTTAAAACAGAAGCTGTTTTATAATGAATTTTGTACCATATAAAAAATGTTTTTTTTAAGTTTAAATAGGTGGAAAAAATTCAATTTGTTTTCTTTTTGTTTTAAAGAAATTTATTTTTAAGCTTAAGAAAACCAGTGGTTTCTTAATATAAAGTTAAAAATCTTTCATCTCGAATATTACATAAAATTATTACGCGAAAATGACGATCCGAGATGACAGTTATAGGATTTCATCCCATCGTCCCTCTCTCCGTTTCTAACCATAGTAGTACAGTAAACAAAGAGTGTTAGCTGCAAAAAAATACTTAGGAACCACGCCCGTCTCTCAAAAATACGAAAACGCGGCTTTAGACTTAGAACGGGATCCCAAACAATCCCTAAGTATTTTTATACCCTGTACCGTATGGTACATAGGGTATATTGTGTTTGTGCAAGCCGAAAATGTATGTAACGTACAGAAGGAGAAGTCGGAGACCCCCCAAAGTTACCTAAAGTATGATCAGAGTGACTAGAGAAGTCGATATACCCATGTCCGTCTGTCCGTCTGTCCGTATGAACGCCTAGATCTCAGAGATGGTAAGAGCTAGAGCAACCAAACTTTCAGATAAGATCCCTTATTAATCCATAGGAGACAAGTTTATTTTATTTTTTTGATATCGGGACTACATTATATAGCTCCCATAGGGGTGTTTCAGAGGACCTCGAAAAAAAGCAAAAGTTTTAGATGGATAATTCGTTTGCTTATGAAGATATCATAACCAAATTTGGCAATCGGAAGTTTTTTAGAAACCCCAGCACTATACCAAATTTTATCAAAATCAGTTGACTATATCATATAGGTCCCATAGGATCGATCGGTCGAAAATTTGTTTTTTGTACAAAATTCGTTGTGTTTTGTTTGTTTGTGAAGATATTGTAACCAAATTTGGCATTAAGAAGTTTCTTAGAGTTCCCAAGCACTATTCCAAATTTGCTCAAAATCGGTTGACTATATCATATAGCTCCCATAGGACCAATCGGTCAAAAAATCGTGTTTTGTACAAAATTCGTTGTGTTTCGTTTATTTGTGAACATACCGTAACCACATTTGGCATTAAGAAGTTTTTTAGAGTTCCCAAGCATTATACCAAATTTGATCAAAATCGGTTGACTATATCATATAGCTCCCATAGGATCGATCGGTCGAAAATTTGTTTTTTGTACAAAATTCGTTGTGTTTCGTTTGTTTGTGAAGATATTGTAACCAAATTTGGCATTAAGAAGTTTCTTAGAGTTCCCAAGCACTATTCCAAATTTGGTCAAAATCGGTTGACTATATCATATAGCTCCCATAGGACCAATCGGTCAAAAAATCGTGTTTTGTACAAAATTCGTTGTGTTTCGTTTATTTGTGAACATACCGTAACCACATTTGGCATTAAGAAGTTTTTTAGAGTTCCCAAGCATTATACCAAATTTGATCAAAATCGGTTGACTATATCATATAGCTCCCATAGGATCGATCGGTCGAAAATTTGTTTTTTGTACAAAATTCGTTTTGAATCGTTTGTTTGTAAAGATATTGTAACCAAATTTGGCATAAAGAAGTTTTTTAGAGTTTTTAAGCACTGTACCAAATTTGATCAAAATCGGTTGACTATATCATATAGCTCCCATAGGGCCAATCGGTCAAAAAAACGTTTTTTGCACAAAACTCGTTGTGTTTCGTTTGTTTGTAAAGATATTGTAACCAAATTTGGCACTCAGAAGTTTTTTAGAGATCTTCAAAACTGTATCAAATTTTATCAAAATTGGTTGACTATATCATATCAAAAAAACGTATTTTGAACAAAATTCGTTGTGTTTCGTTTATTTGGCAAAGAAATATCTTTTGGAGTTTGTAAGCAATTTATCGGACTTGATTGCAATTTGGTGGTACAGGGTATCCCAAAGTCGTCCGCGCCCGACTTTAACGTACGCTATCTTTTTTTCCAGCAGAAGTCGTTTTTGAGCCTTCGTTTACTGTAATATAGTAATAATATAATATGTAATATAAATTTGTTAAGATAGAATGAACATCATGATCATCATCATCACTACCTATATTCAAGGTCAAAGGTCACTTAATAGATTTTTTGCTAATACAATTGTTTCTGTTTTTACAAGCTCATAAGAATTATGGAGCGTAGCATTCTATACCAAATTGGACTACAACAATATCTCAGTTGACCCTCGTTAAATACAGCGGTCTAGCGAAATGAAACTTTCAGGGATCGTTGGAGACCTTGTTCTAAGTCTAAAACCGAGTTTTGTTTGGTTTTTGCATGATATTTTTTTTTCTATAAAAGTCATTATTTGAAGGTCGAAATAAAATGGAAATAAAATTATCTTTCAAACAAGACATAAATCAAGATTGTAGGTGTGTCAGTTCAAGCAAAATGTCTGTTTAAAGTTAAAAGTTGGAAATCGTGTTTGGTGTTTTTCGAATAATTTGCAAATATCGAAAAGCAGGTAGGTTTTTATGGAAATTTCACCCAAATAGTTTCTTAAAGTAATTGAAATTATCTACAAAATGATCCATCACTTTTCTACGAATAATAGTTTTCCAGTAATCGAGTAAATAAGTCATGAATCTAAAAAAAATATCATGCAAAAACCTTACCAACATATATGCCAGGGGGCGGTGCCACGTCTTTTTTGAGCCTTCGTTTACTGTACTAATCGAGAACGAAATATTAGTTATCGATAAGTAATAAATAATAGTGAAAATCATCAAAATCGAAGAGATTGCTCCACTACACGTATTTTCACCCATTTATTTTTTTCGGCAATTTGAGAAATTTCCTCAAGGCAACCAAATTTTATGAAAATAAGCGTCTTCCAAGTTTTCTCATTAAATGAACTTTTGCACTTTGAGCAAAATGAGCAATGAACTTTTGCTCTGAATTGCACTTTGCTTTATTTTTGTTTCAGTATTTTTTTGACTTTAATAACTAATAATAATCCAGGAAAAAAAATGAAACTAATTCAAATTGGAGTTATAGCTCAGCTCTTCATAGTTTCAGGTATAACTTTTTATTGTTGCAAAGAAACGTTGGCAGCGATTCGGAATGTTCTAAAATTTAATTATTTTTAATAGTAAAGTTAAATAATAATGCACAATTTTTAAACTACTGCAGCATTTTTAACTACTGCAAAAGTAGACATTATCAGTTTCATAGTAACATACTCAGTAGTGCAACAGAAATATGGTTTCAAAAGAACAATGAGCAATCCGCCAATCTAATTCAACTTATTTAGTTTGAAAAAAATTATATTTTAAAGAATTTTTTTTTTTAAAATGATAATAAACTGACACACAGCATATTATTTTCAAAAAGTATTACTTATTGTGGGAACAATTTAACAATAGATAGTTTTTTGATTTTGAAGCAAAAAAGCTTCATCCGTCTGCACATATGTATAAGGAGTTAAAATCTTTATTTTGGCTACCCTAGCTCTTTTAGTCTTTAAGGACTAGTACGTATTTATACATACAGTCGGACGGATATGTCCATATCAGCGATGGTCAAAACTACTAAAGCAAGGTATAGCTGAAATCTATTATATTTAATTTTATATCAAAACATTAAAAAGAGCCTGAAAATTTCATCTCTTAATTTTGGATATTTTTCGGAATCAATATATTTCCAAAATAGAAGACATTATTTTTTTTACACTTGTGTATAAAGATGTAGGAATTTTGTTTTAAAATTAAGCGCCGTACCGATCAATTTAAAAATATTTTTGTTTTTTCCCTGAAGGGCCAAATTTAATTGGTTCCACTGTAAGGCTCTCTCACACCTACGTGTTGAGCTTTTACGATAGCAAGCTTTCATCTCGTATATATGAAAGCTCTTTGGCATGCGTGCCTTCTATATTAATATATTTTGTCCTTCTGATCAATTTCGAGAAGGGTCTCCTATGTTCTTCTTCCACTCGTCTCTATTTCTCGCTCTGTCTTTCCAATTAGTGATCCCGATTCTTCGCAGATCCTCCTGTACTCTTACGTGGTCGACCTCTTCTTCTGTTGTCTGGTAAACTGCCCGTAAAAATTTACTTCTGTGGCCTATCTTCGGGTAATCGTATAACATGGCCGGCCCATTTTAATTTTTGTCGCTTGATGTATTTTATTATGGTGTCTAAGGGTTATAAGGTCTCCGATGTAACCTTCTCTATATTATATACATTTGCACAAACTTAGTGTACCCCTTACCTTCAGGTTAGGGTATAATTGAGGCAACACTCCCAAATTACGTCCTAGCTTTCCTAACTTAATAATACAGACGTTTAAATTGCTATATTATAGATCGATCCTAGAAGTTGTTCGAAAAATATATTTCTACGTTTGTATATAAACAATTACTTTATATATTTACATATATCAGCTGTTTATAATTGTAGACCATTTAAATTTACCATAAAACAATAAATCCGCTGAGTTAGGCTACTCGAAGACTTCAAAAGACTGATCTCGCAAAACAACAAAGATTAATAAACAAAACTTCTAACCGGTTAATTTACAACATTTTAGACAAGTTTAAATTTGTAGCTCTCCAAAACGTAGACATATAGCATATACTCGTATATATAAATAAAAACTTAAACAAGAGTTCAACCAATTTTGTATGTATATATGTATATAGATCAATCATTTGACTAAGATGTGGAAAATTTTGCTGATTTGTGTAGTAATGAGCGCTTTAAATACTGAAGCGGGTAAGTACAGTTGAATCAAAGCATGTGCTAGTACTATATACTATATTCTCTTTTCGGCTGCAGTTCGTCAGCCACGCAAGCGACGTGCCTATGCCGGTGGTTATGCAGGAGGTTATGCCAGTAGCGGTGGTGGCGCTGGGGGCTACACGGGCACCTACAACAGCGGAGGAGGTGGCTACAATGACTATGATGACTATGACAGCTATGCGCCCAACTTTGGCTTCATTGATCCCTATGTATTCCATCAGCAGCTGACCAACCAAGTGCTGGCTCAGAACTATGCAACCCAACAGTAAGTATTGCTATCATATTTTGGTTTATCTAAACTTGGGTAGTTTTAATGGGCAAAGGTACTTAACGCTGCTTGTAATATGTATCTACTTTTAGAGCTATAACGGGTCTGGCTACAGCTGGTGATGCTTTTGCATCTGCGGACGCAACACTTGACACTGATGACACGTAATTACGCTGACTTGCAACTTGCTTCTACTAAACCTAAGCCTAATCCTTACATATAGACTTAATGAATATGATCTAATCGACCAATTTCAATCTTTGCCACCCACAGTCGCATCCAACAACAGATTGCTGCTCAACAGGCCTATAATAATCGCTACAGACCCAGCGGTGGTTCCACCTATAATACGCATCGTTATGCTCCCAGCTATGCTGCTGCATCTGGTTCCATTGGACCTGGTGGTTATAGACAAACGGCTTACATAAGCCCCGCCAATGCGGCAAGTTGTGTACACACTTTTCACAAAGCACCCTACTGATTTTAGCTTTACCTTTGCAGAACTCTCCCAATATTGTAAATCGCTTTGGTGGTTCCAGCAGTGGTGCTGGTGGCTACAAGGGTGTCTCTGTGTCATCGTTCAGCTCTAGCAATGGTGATGGCACCAGCCGTCGTGGTGCACAGACCACCGTCAATGACAATGGCAAGGTGACAACCTACTCGACTCACTCGTAAAGCCCGGAATTAGTAGCTTACCTTTATTAGAGGTGCTAAGCATTATAATGACTTTATTAGCAGCTAACGAAAAGTGTATTTTAAAGTTGTAAACACAAATATATTTTATATCTATTTATATTTGAAAAAAAAAAAATCAGAGCTACATTCGTAAAATAAAGCTTAGCTTAAGTAAGTTATCGATGGATCACAATTTCCGCAAAAAAAGGTTGTGTTTTACAAAATTTTAAAGAACTTCTCTTAAATGCGTCTCCCCTATAAAAGATCAATTTTTGAGGATTATTTTTTCCGATTTTTTTTTTAGGAAAGATATAAAAATTCACTTTTTGACAGAACGCCAGCTTAATTTTTTATTATCTTTTGATATTATATCTTGTTAGTTAAAAGTCTGGCGTTGGAGTCATATTCGATCGAAGAACGCATTAAACTACAAAAATGGTAAAAAAATAAAAAATATATTTTTAAAAATAAAATTAATCGCGGAAATTATCCGACCAGATCAAGCGATCTTGTGACATCAGAAGAATTCCTTTTATGCGTTTTTTTTAAAGTAAAATGTACATCAATTGTCACCATAGAAGACCTAAAAAACCACAACACCGATATTGGAAAAAATCTTCTAAAATTTTGACCGTCGGGTCAACGTCTGTAAAGTCAACTCAAACGTATCATCGATAAAGCTTCAAAATAGTTTTTTTTTTTTTTTAATTCGTGTTTGCTTTCCTGTGATTGTATTACATTTATTTAAGTTTATTAGAATTTTAATAGCCCATAGAAAACCAATGAAGCGGTGCGCAGTGGGCCAAACTGATGTTATTCCTTGCAAAAATCATCAATTTTTAATTTTATTTATTATATATTATATGTATTTATTTTCTTGAAATTATTTAGACTATAAAGAAGAATTCATATATGGTGATACATTATTTAGGAGCTGCAAAATATGTTGTGGTGAAATATTTGATATGAAAACTGCCTAAGGGATACAACTATCGGTTCTAACGAGGCTGCCAATTTGTTCCTTTTTGTCTTCAATAATTTAAAAAATCAAAATATCCTGTTTTGCAACAATACTTGTCTCTTCCCTGATTTCAAGGCCTTATATTTGCAATCTGACTCTTAATATCAGTTTCTAAAGACCTTTTAATGTCCAAAGATTCGTATTTTAACAATATCGGGCGATAATATTAATCTGATGAAGGATGCTGATTTTTCCAATGTTCCAAAAGTCAAAAAGTGGCCAAAAAAGCGAAATTGAGTTTTTTTCTCTGATATGCCTAAAATTAGTGTGTTTTTCATAGAAATCAAGAAAATAACAACTTGTTTGTATAGTTTTCTTAAAAAACAACGAATTTTAATTCCAAAAATTTGGTATTTGGCTTCCAGCTGAAAATAAACTCAACTTACAGCAGCTCTGGCATCTGAATTTGTTGTCCGTCAAATTTTGAATTTTGCAAAGCTTTTTAGTTTATGTGCCATTGTGCGTCTTCCGAAGCGCCTTAAAAATGTTTACTCTTATTATTACTTTTTTTGGAACATACATTTTTACTTACTTTAAAAATTCATGTACGGCAAGCTGTACTGACTACCACTGTCACGCATTCTCTTTTTTTGAGGTCTCACTGTATGGCTTTCATTTTTAGTAGAAAGTACATAAAGTACTTGATTTGAATACATTATAAGTAAGTACATAGAATAAGAGCGTACTCTCGCAAACAATGAACTCTCTTGGCCTTGATATTTGATGATGTTGTATATAGCAAAATAATTGTGTATAATTAATATACCTAGGTATTGTATAGTTGAATAATTTACTACTACTACTAGTACATAAGGTTTATCAAAAACTACAGGAAACTGCCTATGTTTTGCCCACTTAGTATTTGTCTCATTATAAATAGATTTAGAAGATGAATGTCGTACTTTGACGGCAAACAAAACAAAGCCAAACTTAAAGCTTCAGAAGAGACTCAAACAAGTTTAGATTTTAATCGATTTTTTGGAATAGCTTTAATCACATCGTTACGATTTTTTGAAGTGAAGATTTCTTTATATGAGTAATATATGATGTTGGATGCTGGAAACGATAAACTTCAGGACAAGTACAAAGTATGTTTCATCTGCATTGGAACTTCAAATCTCAATTGAAGAAAGTTCAATATTTGCTCGTTTCGGATGGAAGAACGAATACGGATGTTGACGCGAACAGTTTTTGTTGAAGAAACTTGGGATTTGCAGCGACTCCTTCTAAAACATACCCTTTTATCTGGAACTGTATAATTAATAATAATTGATGTGGATGGCCGTCATGAATTCTGTTTAGGAAAGAAACTGGATTCTTCTAAAAAAAAAGTTCCGTTTGGATGCATATTGACATCCCAGAACTCAAGGCTTTTCTTTAGCAAGGATTATCTGAATACAATCGAAGTGATTCCAATTCAGGATGTAAGTAAGCACTAGGTATGTATATTAAAACTTTTCAATTGTTGGAAGCTTCCAGTCAAAATTTAAATTCTTACCATTTAATTGTGCTCTGCATATTTGACACTATATTCGGTGAACAAAGTAATCATAAAAGAACATCTTAAATAAAAAACTTTTTTTATGAATGATTTTCGAAATTGTCAAAATTTATATTTTATTGTCTTTCCAAAGAAATCTGGTTCATTTTATTTGATTGAGTTCAGCCTGAGATATATTAAATTTGAGTCATTCAGCTTGCAGATAAGCCTTATTATATACATTTCAAATATAACTTTTAAACATTAAATTAAATAAAAATTGTATATATAATCAGCCGTGCTCCGAAAGGCGAATAAATTTGGTCCGTTGGCATCCGAACTCCTGCGGTTACACAAGAACGGGTCCAAGATGGTGAAATGAGTTGTAACGTGAGATTGCACCACCAGAGAACATCAGCTATGTGACTGTTTGCACTTTTAGGGTAATGCACCCAGTACATACAAAGAGCAGTAAGCGCAAGGAGAGTGATTAAGCTGTTAAGCACCATACTTAGATAAATATGTTGTGCCAACCCGGTGTGTTTCATAAGATTAAGAAATGGCTTTCTGAACCAATCGATCTCCTTTTAAAGCCTAACCTGTCAAATCGCCATTTCTATGTCCAGCAGGCTGGTGAACAGTCAAAGTAAGATAAACGCAAGAGCTCGATAAGTGGTTAAGAGCATCAGGAAAATGTGCCCCTGTGTCATTAAAAGCGATTAAAGCCAAACGAACGATGTTCAAGGCTAAGAACAGAAAATTGTAGTGGTTCTTGGGGTCAAGGTCTCAGCTTAGCTTGGACAAGAAGGAGGTAGGTCAAAAATAGAATTTAGTCAGTCACATCCAGCTTCAAGCAAAAATTTTGTAATAAGATGTAACGGGCAGTAGCAGACATTACCGACCTTATGAAGTATAGGGTGGGCCATCTGTTGGTCTGGTTGTTAAGCACTCATAATTCGGAACATATCCGTCCAAAGTGGATGCTCTTCGACATACTACTGTGCCCAAAAAGTAAGACCAATTTTCCAATTAAAATTCTCCAGTTTTTCGGTTTTTAATTATACTTTTTTTTAAATTTAAAACTATCCTTTACGTTCGTGTCGAATTCCGCATCGAAATATTCAATATTGTTTGAGTTATGCTTGGCTTTGTCAGACGCTAAAAGTCAATTCGGCGATTTTTGAAATGTCTGAATTAATTGAGCAAAGAATTTGCGAAAAATTTTGATTCCGGATTGAATATTCATTTGCAGAATGTTGCATGAGGCATTTGTTGAGCAAACAACATCTGAAAGAAATGTTTAAAAGCGGTATAAACAGGAAGGCAGAGAACGCTTTGATGACGAAGAGCGCTCTGGTAGACCATCAACCTCAAACGACGAAGCTCACGTCCAAGGAATTAAAGATTTGGGGCTTGCTAGCCGTCGAATTTCAATACGTGTTTGAATTTCAAAAGAATACGTCAGTTTCATTTTAAAAAACGGACGACTTTGGGATACCCTGTACCACTGCTTGCAATAAAATCCGGTAAATTGCTTAAGAACACCAAAAGACATTTGATTGCCAACTTAGATTATGATACCTTCATAAACAACCAAAAACAGACGAATTTTTAATCAAAACTTTTTTTCGACCTATCGGCCCTATGGGAGCTATATGATATAGTCAACCGATTTTGAAAAAATTTGGTGCAGTGTTGAAGATCTCTAAAAAACTTCTGAATGCCAAATTTGGTTACAATATCTTCACAAACAAACGAAACACAACGAATTTTGTGCAAAAAACGTTTTTTTGACCGATTGGCCCTATGGGAGCTATATGATATAGTCAACCGATTTTGATCAAATTTGGTACAGTGCTGGGGGTTTCTAAAAAACTTCCGATTGCCAAATTTGGTTATGATATCTTCATAAGCAAACGAATTATCCATCTAAAACTTTTGCTTTTTTTCGAGGTCCTCTGAAACACCCCTATGGGAGCTATATAATGTAGTCCCGATATCAAAAAAATAAAATAAACTTGTCTCCTATGGATTAATAAGGGATCTTATCTGAAAGTTTGGTTGCTCTAGCTCTTACCATCTCTGAGATCTAGGCGTTCATACGGACAGACGGACAGACGGACATGGGTATATCGACTTCTCTAGTCACTCTGATCATACTTTAAGTAACTTTGGGGGGTCTCCGACTTCTCCTTCTGTACGTTACATACATTTTCGGCTTGCACAAACACAATATACCCTTTGAACCATACGGTACAGGGTATAAAAATTAGTCTTACTTATGATGAGTTTTTGTCAAAAAACAAAACATCGAAAATTACGGGCCTGCAGAGATATTATTTTTCAGACATAAATGAGTTGCATTTGGCATATCCATTTGCCCCATTTTGTTGAAAAAAATATAAGAAAAAAACGACTAACAAAAAAAAACAACAGATGGCCCACCCTATACAAGCCACACTTAAATCCGTATGTACATATGCTATGCAGCCTTGGGGAACAGTTCAGGACTTAGAACAGTGTAGCAAATGCTTCATGGAGCATTTGAGTTGTACTAAGATTCAAATGTATCATTTATGAGAGATGAGACACAAAGACTTGCCAGAACATACACTAAAAGACTTTATAGGCATGGTGACCATGTAGCAATAGGTCTTTTTCAAAATATAAATGTATCAAGGAGCTTTAAAATATCATATCATATTCTAGATCTTCCGGGTAGATTTTAAGTATAAGCTATGTAAAATTCTTTGTTGCTCATTATCTGTTTTGTACGTACTTTAAGAAAAAAAATACAAAGATACATTCAAAACTAAATAGATTCACAAAAAAGTATAGCCTATACTTTTAAACGCGTCGAAATTGCTTGAAAACTTTGAAAATTAAATAAATTTTGTTATACTATTTTAGGAATATTAGAATATTAGAATTTTTGTGGACTAAATTTTGTATGTAAGTATTCTATATATAAAGATGGATACCCTGTACCACCACATTGCAATCAAATGCGTTATACTGCTTACTAACTCCAAAAGATAATTCTTTGCCAAAGGTTACGATATTTTCATAAACAAAGAAACAAACAGTCGAATTTTGAACCAAACACGTTTTTTTGACCGATTGGTCCTATGGGGGCTATATGATATAGTCAACCTATTTTGAAAAAATTTGGAACAGTGCTAAACAACTTCCAAGTATCTTTGGTTACGATATCTTCGTAAACAAACGAAATAGAATGAAGTTTGCACCAAGCACGGTTTTTTGACCGATAGGTCCTATGGAAGCTATATGATATAGTTAACCGATTTTGATCAAATTTAGTACAGTGTTGAAGATATTCCGAATGCCAAATTTGGTTACGATATTTTTATAAACAAACGAATTATTCATCTAAAACTTTTGGTTTTTTTAGAAGTCGTCTGAAACAGCCCTATGGGAGCTATATAATGTAACCCCCATATCCAAAAAATAAAATGAACTTGTCTCCTATGGAATAATAAGGGATCTAATCAGAAAGTTTGGTTGCTCTAGCTCTTACCATCACTGAGATCTAGGCGTTCGTACGGACGAACAGACAGACGGACATCGGTATATCGACTTCTCTAGTCACCCCGATCATACTTTAGGTAACTTTGGGGGGTCTCCGACTACTCCTTCTCTATGTTACATACATTTTCGGCTAGCACAAACTTAATATACCCTTTGTACCATACGGCACAGGGTATTAAAAGTACTTTGTTAATAAATAAATTTTTTAGTTCATTTTTTAGTATTTTCGACCATCGACTACTTCAAGTTCGTCTAGTTTTAACAGCTTCTAAAATATTTTACAATGATATTGAGCACATTGAACCTCATTAAGAGTCTCTATTACATTGAAAAACAAAAATTAAAAAAAAAAAAAGAAACAAGCGGAAGTAAACAAGTAAAAATTTACACGCATCTTCATTATTAAATGTAAATTCCTGGAAATCCCCAAAAGAATCCTAAGAAATACGTAGAAAATACGTTTTTGAACAAACAAATAACAATATTTGTGAATTATGACTTGCATTTAGAATTTTGCTCTGAAAGAAATTCTTTGAAAATTTAAATTTTTTGGCGGATGTTTTTCTTTTATATGTTTGCCGAATCAACTAAGTATATAAGCTCTGAAGAGACAAGTTCAATGCAAGGTTAGCATTGACTATGTACGACTAATATTCGTTCAAGACATTTGGTCTATGACGATTAAGTATCATTAAGTTTCATTAAGCATTGGCCTGCACTTGAATTTAATGTTTATACATATGTCAAAACTGTACTATATACATATGTACAAAGCATTTATGTATTCGTTCATAAGTATAATTTTTCGAATGTTAAGAGCCCAAGGTTCTGTCGTAATCAACAACTTACCATATCAGCTGTTTATATACTATTTTCCATAATTACTTTCATCTATGGTTCAGTAAATACGTCGTCCATATGCCGTAGACAATTTTTCTGCACCAATTACGAATTTCATTTAAAAAAAATATGGTTTTTTTTTTGTATATATAGGTATTCAAAGTGTCACATAAAAAGCTGCTCATTATCACCGTACAATGCCATTCTCTAGGTCAAGAAATATCAATCGGTTCAAGTTGTTCTGCAATACATGGATTATCAGTCTCTGTCTCACTACGAGGCAAAAGTTGTATATAGAGCATATATAGTACAGCCTGTAGATCACTTTGCTGGCTTTTTAAAATCTACTTAAAGCTGACATTCCGATTCATTACTGAAATTTCAATCGTTGGCTTTGGACGTCCAGAGGAGCTTACTCCAATTAGTGTCTATACAATAAATAAATCAGAATGAGATCGTTCTTGATTCTGGCCGTGTGCCTGGGTGTTGCCTGTGCAGGTAAAGTTTCAAAATGCCACATAGGCAAAGTGATTTCTGAGTGTCGTGTATTAGAATCTACAAAAAACTGAAAACGTGTCTTCAATAACGAAAAAGTGAAGAAAAAAATACACAACTCCTATAAAACTCTGATTCTTAGAAGGTTTATTTTCGTCTATGAGCGTTTTCCCTTTCGAAAATTTGGAAGAAAATTAAATTTGACTTATTTTTTGTGAGATGAAGAATAAAGCTCTACAGTTGAAAAAAAAGAATCAGTCGGAGTGAATAGAGGCGAACGAGTATTTTTGTTGCTAAAAAGACGACATATCAAAAATTTGTGGAGTTATTTTGGGAAAGTGGTTTTACATTGATATTTTATTGCCTATACCTTTTTAAGTTTCTACTCGATCTTGATGATTATTATAACTCTTGTGGACGGTTTTTAAAGTATTGTTGTAAAAAATAAAATGCTGGAAGATAAAAATTGGTGATTTTAAATCGTAGGCATTAATTCACAGACAAATTAATGTGAATTTCATCAAAATAATTTTAATTTTTGCATGTTGAAATCGCAAACTTTGGTTTTTGTGCTTGTTTTTTTATTTTAATTAAACATAGGCTTATAAAAATAGATTGAAAATTTATTAAAAATTCAAGATTTTCAATTCACTAAAAAAATTGGTAAGGAAACAGGCCCAATATCCATTTTTATTAGTTTATTTTTATTGGAAGAAAATGTGATTGTATGTACGAGTGCAATTTGATAAGTCTTTGACGTTTTATATTTTCGTTCAGTTCAATTATAATTTTTATATTCCCTTCAACAAATATAGTATATTTTCTCAAGGCCCTCAAGATAGGCGTTTTTTCTCTTTTTACTTTTTTATTCGTCAAAAACTGTCCGCGACTTTTTGAATGAAGGGTATTTTTTCCGACAAAAAGAACGTTTAACTTTCAAAATAGTCTTCTTTAAGCTTGATGCACTTAGTTCCACGAAATTCCCATTTTTATCTTTATTCGACACAAATTTTTCCCGTTTAGTCATTAGTCAGGTTTGGATAGGTTGAAATTAATATTATAGGTTTTGTCATCTGCATTCAATACAAAACTCCTACTGGCCATCCATTTCTTCAGCTTTGAAAACAAAAATATATTGTGATCCTTATCCTACTTATTCTCTTGTTCTCACTCGGTAAACTTTAGTTTATTTGCGAGCGTCGATACGTCATCAATCTTAAAATAATAAAAATAAGAGAGTAGTCCTCTCTGTCTTGCTTTTTCCGGCTCTCACAAAATCTACTCAGGAAAGAGTAGACCATTGTTCTATGCTATCCAGCCAGTACAATCTTCTAGTGATATTTGAATTTCAGGAGATCTTCGCAATTGAAGCATGGTGCATTCTTTTTGCCAAATTTTGTATGCAATTATCGGGTGCTCCCAAAGACACGGGCTGAAATGTTCTCTTGGTACTAATTTTAAAAATACGCAGGTGATATATTTAATTTTTCCATCCAATATCCATATACTCCATGGAAATTGTTTAAATAATGTCTTAGTTTGAAGTTATTAAATCTTCGAGATCACCGAGAAACGATTTTCGGACCAAAATGATTGTTTTTGTGAATTGTTTTTTCATTCGCAATTTGTACCTTCTACCAAATGGTACTACTACGATCTAATATTCAATTCTATCCGTACTACGTCGAAGAGAGTGTCTTTGAATTAGTTTACTGATATAAGGACAAACTCGTCAGCATTACCTTGGTATTGTATTTTCTTGTCCGACAATCTTCCTATTAATTGCACAACAAGGAGGCTTCATAGCTCCATACACCTTCTTGTGAAGTAGTATGTTCTCCACGACTACTGGTGACTCTTGACTTGCGTGGAGGCTGAATCCACTTGGATAATTTCATTAAAGGGTAAGTAGTGCATCCAAACTTTGGCTAAACCAAGCAAACCGTTCCTGGAATTAGAGCACATGTTTTCCGATTTTCCCGCACGTTGTTGATAAGGCTGAGACAACTTATGGCGTCATTTATTGGAATCAACAAAGCGCACTATTTATATAAGAGCTTGTGTAATAAAGTTATAGATAAGGCAGGGAATATTACTCAATGAGTATATAATTTAATCAGAAAATTAATTTATAACAAAACCTAATCATTTTTTTTTTACTCTTTTTACAGATGTTTTGGACAGCAGGTAAGTGATTCAGTGTGCAACCCTCTTGGAGCTGCCATTTTTTAATGTTCTCAATATATTATTTTGCCATAATATGACGGTTCTAAAACTTGTGTAGATTTAAACGTGAGACCGATTTTCACAGCCGGTAAGTGCCAAGTGAAAAATTTGAATATTCCTTTTGTTTTTGGCAAAATTCAAAAATTTTCTAATCGGCAAACTGTTATAAAAGTTCAAAAAACAAGTTAATTGGCATAATAAAATCTGGAATCCCTAATACATAAATTCTAAGGCAAGAACTAATGTTTTCCGTGACTTTCAACTTTAGGCACTACAACACACACCAAAAAACCATTGAGGATGCACGCAAAAGCGCTTATGGCTCTTCTGGTGTAGCTGGTTTGGGTTTCGGAGCAGGTGTCTCCGCGGATCACAGCTTAGGCGGTAGCTATGGCGGTAGCTATGGCGGCAGCAGCGGCTTGTCCAGTGGAAGCTATGGCGGCAGCAGCGGCTTGTCCAGTGGAAGCTATGGCGGCAGCAGTGGCTTGTCCAGTGGAAGCTATGGCGGCAGCAGCGGCTTGTCCAGTGGAAGCTATGGCGGCAGCAGCGGCTTGTCCAGTGGAAGCTTAGGCGGTAGCTATGCCGGCAGCAGCGGCTTGTCTAGTGGCAGCTACGCTGGCAACAGCGGCTTGGTTGGTGGTGCCTCTTTGGGCAATCTTGTGGGTTCCTATGATTCAGTCGGCGCCGTTGAATCCGTTGACAGCGGAAGCAGTCTCGTTGGTGGTGCCACTTTGGGTAGCGGCAGCAGTTTGGGTGCCGGTTCCTCCTATGGCGCCAACAACGCCGCTTCTTTTGGCTCAAACAGCGGCTCCTCATTTTCGTCCAATTCGGCCTTCCAGACCAGTCACTCATCTAACATTGGCGCCTCAAGTGCACACAATGTAGGCAGCAATGTTGAATTCGCCGACAACTCCAATGCCGGAACTGAAGTTAACTTTGGCGGCGCTATTGGCGGCGGCAACACTGCATCCGAGTCCGTGGTCTCCGAGAACCTCGTCACTAGCCAGGTACCAGTGCACTACAGCGCACCCTTGGTCACTGGCGGCGGCGGCGGTGGTGGTGTTGAGTACTATCATCATGAGAAGGTTGTGTCCAGCCCACCACAGCCCGTGGTTACCTATGTGCCCGGTGGCTCACAGCAAATTATTCATCACTCGGAACGCATTGTGGAGAAACAGCCTACTGTGCAGTACGTGCAGGTGCCAAGCGGCGGATCCGAGCGTTATGTCTACCACAAGAAAGTTACCACCAGCTCCTCCTCTCCCCAAGTGCAGATCCAGCCCGCTCGTTTGGTCTATGGTTCCAGTTCCAGTTCCAACTCCAACCTTGGCATGAACATGAACTCGGCCTTGCAGATGCATCAGAATATGGGTTTTAATCAGAACTTTGCCGCCAACCATGGACAATCCTCGCAGCTGCATTCAGGTGGACTTACCTTTGGTGGACGTCAATTTGCCAGCAACTCCGACCTGCAGCAGTACATCCAGCAGGCCCATGAGACAGCCAAGCAGCAAGCTGCTGCCAGCTCAGCCTCTCTGACCACTGGATCCAGTCTGTTGAGCGACAACAGTCACTACAGCGGTGGTGTCTCAGGCCTGAATAGCGGATATAGCTCTGGCCTAAGCACTGGTCTAAGCTCCGGCTCCTTGCACGAAAGCTCCCTGAACTCTGGATTGTCAATGAACTCGGCCAGCTCTAACTCTTTGAGTTCTGGTAGCAGTGGTTCCTTGTTAAGTGGTTCCCTGTTGGGCGGCAGCCAAGGCTCTCTACTGAGCGGCTCCTTGTTGGGTGGCTCGAGCAGCAACAGCCAGCTGAATGCTGCCAACAACTTTGGTTTGGGCGCATCCGGCAGCTTGTCCAGCGGTCTACAAGGCGGTGCTGGTTCCGGTTATCAAACCAAACAGTGGGAAAAGCAATCAAAATGGTCATCGCAATCTGAGGTGGGTTAAGATATGGTTTTTTATGGCTTGCATTAGCTTATACAAATATTTTCATCTGCAGTTTGGCTCCGATGGTCAGGTGAAGAACTACAAGGATTTGGCCACGGGTGAGAGCGAGAACTATGACATCAATGGAAAGAAGTTCGGCTACAAGGCGGCCACAGCCTCTGTCGATGATAATGGCAAGGTTAGCACCTACAGTGTGCACTCGTAAACGTTGATTTGTCTCTAGTAGCTAGTAGTAATATTTTGTATCTTTTGTGTTCTGCATCGATTTGCTAAAAACTCCTTTGTCTAGGTGAAAACTGTGAAAATAAAATTTTTATCGAAATTTTTGGTTCAGTGAAATTCAAGGGTGGAATTTCATCTATTGAAATTGTTCCAAGTATCGTATAAACAGGTAGCAAAGTGCTACCAGCATTTACAAAAATACCCGTAATTTTTAAAGTTTTCTTATGATTTTGATAAGCGTAATCGGTTACTCGAGCAGGAAGGTTAGGTTAGGTTAGAGCAGTAGCTGAGACACGTCTCAGCTCACTTAGGCCAGCAATTTGGCCCGTTGTGATACCGCAGTGATGGACTTTCATCCACCCTTCCCCACTAGTAGGTCTTTTAGATGTCTCCATTTACAGCCATCCGGTGGCCTGAATGAACCTTGAGAGGCATTTTGGACTCTGTTCTGAGAGCTGGGAAAGATCATGTAGAAAATAAGACTTGAGAAAGCGGAATCTTGTCCTACACAATCCCGGACAGTGACAGAGCACCTTTTCTCTACCGTCTCTAGCTCTTCCTCATCGCCACAACTTCTGCAGAAATCGTGGTGAGGAGCGTTGAGCCTTGACGCGTGAGTCCCCACTAGCCAGTGTCCGGTTATCGCTCGGATAACCTTCGAGCAATGAGCTCTATTTAACCAGCAAAGTTCTTTAGTTCTTTTACTATTGTACACTGGCCATGTTTGACGTGAAATCCTGCACGTGTTGGTTATTTGGTTCCATGTTTGGTTTGTAATATGAGCGAATTGGGTCTTTATGCTTAATTTGCAGCTGGCCATAGGAATACCCAGACGCTCCTTATCCCGAAGGAGGATGCTGGTAGTTCCTTGTCTTGCCAGTTCATCCGCAATACAGTTTCCCTCAAAGTCCCTATGTCCCGGGACCCAGATGAGGTGTATCGAAAACTGTTCTGCCATCTCCCCCAGAGACGAACGACAGTTGTTCACTGACTTCATGCATGAAGTAAGAGAGGCGAGCGATTTTATAGCCGCCTGGCTATCTGAGTAAATACAGATGTTCCTATTACATACTGGTAAGGTTTTTATTATTGTAAGAGCCTCTTGGATTGCCGTAACTTCAGCTTGGAAAACGCTGCAGTAATCTGGGAGTCGAAACGATATTCTAACGTTGAATTCTTCAATGTAGACGCCTCCGCCCACGCGGTCGTCTAATTTGGAACCGTCCGTGAAAATCTTAGTTGAGCCAGGAGGGCCCGGTACACCGACATTCCACTCATCTCTGGTTGGAATGTGGGTATTGAATTTTGTAGTGAAGTGCTCCTGTGGCGTACAGTAGTCCGTGCTAACAGGAATAAGGGAAGAGAAGTCATTTAGAATCTTTGAATGACCGAAGTCTAGGTCATTCCATTTCTTCGCTTCTCTCATACGTAGAGCCGCTATGACTGCTGATTGTATTCCCACCTTATCTAGAGGCGGGAGATTTAAAATGGCATCTAGTTCTTCAGTTGGTGTCGAGCATAGTGCTCCACTGATGGTAATCTCAGCGGTACGTTGAACCCTGGTCAACTTTTTTAGGGTGGATTTCTTGTTTAGTGAAGGCCACCAAATTGAGACTCCATAAAGAAGGATTGGTCTGACAATGGCAGTGTATAGCCAATGGACAATATTTGGAGCCATACCCCATTTAAGCCCAATGGCTTTCCTGCATGTATATAGGGCGACCGTGGCCTTTTTCCTACGATCTTCCGCATTCAGATTTCAGTCCAGTTTACTATCGAGGATTAACCCAAGATATCTGGCTGAGTCGCTGAAGGGTAAAGTAACACCATTGAGTTTGGGGTTTATTAACGGGGGAATTTTATACCTCCTAGTGAAAAGCATGAGCTTTGTCTTATCCGGATTAACTCCTAGCCCACTGGCCTTGGCCCAATTCGAGAGCTTGTGTAGAGTGTCGGTCATGCGCTCGCAAAGTGTTTGTGGGTATTTACCGGAGAATGCAACTGCCACGTCGTCAGCATACGCAGTTATGTTGCAACCGCCACCCTCCAAGGAGCATAGAAGGCCGTTTATGGCGACATTCCAGAGGAAGGGGGAGAGAACACCGCCTTGGGGCGTACCTCTGTTTACGTATCTTTCGATACTAGAATTACCTAAAGAGGCTCGAACAACTCTGCATTTAAGCAATTGATCAACGAGGCTGATTAGCCTTGGATTCACTCTAAGTTTATTCAGAGCATCCGTAATTGTCTTGGGTGTGACATTATTAAAAGCCCCTTCTATGTCAAGGAAGGCAACTAGTGAGAATTCTTTATATTGAAGTGATTTCTCAACTCCGGAAATCACCGAGTGCAAGGCTGTCTCCGTGGAGCTACCTTTTTTGTAGGCATGTTGTGAGCCTGACATTTGAGATTGGGGAATAGTGCTCCTAAGTTGTAGGCCAATTAGTCTTTCCATCGTTTTGAGTAGAAACGATGAGAGACTTATGGGCCTGAAGTCATTGGGAAGAGTATGAGTAGCCTTCCCTGCCTTGGGAATGTATACTACTTTAGATGTAAGCCACGCTTCTGGGATAATCCCTATGGCTACAATTCTGATGAAGATGTCTGACAACCATCGTGCGACAGAATCAATGGTCTTGACTGTGCCAAGGTGCCATCCGGCGTCGGTGCAGAGGGGTGGGGGTCCTCCCTCCCTCTCCATGTCCTCCAGGAAGCGATCCTGCAGCTCGTTCTCCACTCTAGCCCACAAGTTACGAGGGACAAGACCATCCTTGTTGCCCTTGTCTAGGACACCAAGGAGGATTTTGTCCTTCGTAACCTCTGCGAAGGAGCGGTTCAGAGGCTGAGGTCGCGTCCTTTTTGGCGGAGGAGCGGTCTCTTCAGCAGACCTTTGTCGCTTTGTCTTGGCTTTTGACTTGCCTAGGGCTGCTGGCTGGAAGCCCGGCAAGACTGTTCTGGCCCACTCGACCAGTCTCTTACCCTCCGGTGATTCCTCCGGAGAAGTAATGTTTCGTTGGAGGATCTCTCCTGCCCGTCGCCTGTCCTGGTAAGACGGTTTATTTGGTGGTGGCATCTCTGGAGTAGCCGACTCTGGGGAGCAGACAGCCAGCCCAGCCCTGGACGAAGAGGCGAAGTGTGTCTGCTTCATCTTTGCATCCAAGGATGGGCTGGACTGCCTACCTCCAGAATCTAGGGAAGACGGTGGGTTTGCCGTCTTACCCTTGCCGGCACAATCCGATATGGAAAGGACACCCGAAGGTTCCTTTCTCACCGCGCATATAGCTTCTTTAGACGGGAGCTTCGTCCCTTCCGTACTTTGGCGAGTTACGATCTCATTTGTTTGTTTGTTTTGTTTTTTGTTTATTGTATTTGAATTCATTTTTGGACCCACGAGTAAGCGGGAAGGGGTGAGTCACCCGCGGCATAGCCCGGGTACCGCGGGAAGCCATTTATTGAAACTGGAGGTCGGCAGGTATCCAGAGTTCGCAAAGTAACGACTGAGACCCCCTCAGCCATTCATCCCTCGGCCTTTGCTGTTCCGCCTTAGATTGGGGTAATTTTATCGAGTTGTCTACTCTCGCCCGAACTACCATTTGTCAGCACCCATGGCAGAGACATGACCTTACCATGGGCCTGCTTCCAGCCGCCCTCGCGTGGAGAGTGTAGTCGCACTTCCAGAAGTGCGTCATATTTACGGCGCGTACCACCGAGGTGGTTACATGTGAATCCCCTTATGACACCAACTGGCTGACGGCCAGTTCGGCCTGACTCGAGCAGGAAAGTAAACGCAAATTATTCTTTCTTTATTTTGAAGTTTCATCGATGACATTTATGTGGGAAAAATTATATTCGACAAATTTTCAACACGGTTAAAGTACACTTTGCTTTCTAAAAAAACCCATAAGAAGACTTATGGTGTTAAATGCATGATCTATCCGGCTAATTGACATTTTCACGTCGCGATTTTAAGTAATTTTTGAATAAAAGATGCATCCAAACATGCATAGAGTAGCAAGTTCCATCGTCTTCTTGGAAATAAACATCATTCAAGTCTATTCCTTGCAATTTGTGAAAAAAATAATCAGTTAACATCGAATGGTCTCGGTTCGAAATGATGGTAACGATGTCGACAGCGGCATTCTCCAAAAAATTAGGGCCCGATGATTCAAAATCGTAAAAACCAATTTGAAAACATATTCCAATGCCGGTTCAGTCCATCGAAAAAAACCTTTGCTGATTCTACTAATAGCAGGTAAGCAGGTAACCCATTGTTCGAAATAGACTCAATTTTTTGGGGAGCTTAATTAATGATATTATTTAAGAGTTGTGCTGGGTCAGTACTAAATAAATAAGCTGAGATGCTTTTGCTCAGAAAACTATAAACAGTTGAACTTCCCTAAGCCGAACTCCCCTACAACGAATTTTTCCATATTACGAATTTTTTTTTTCAAGTAAACTGAATTTCTGTACAACGAGTTTTCTGTATAACAAACTAATAATCTGCTCCTGGCGAATTCACTAATGGGATGTTCTACTGTACCTGTCTGACTTTCGAAAAAACACTAAGCCAAGTTCTTAAAAGAAACATTTAAACATATAGTTTATTTGTACTCATATCCAAAATACATTTTTCGTAAATTATACTCTAAGCAACCTCATGAGAATGGTTGCTCCAGCTTGCCGTCCACCAACTGTATGACGCCACTCTTGGCTTGCACCACACCCCGCTGTTTGTTGACTTTGCTTTCGCGTCGTCTTCTATAATCGGTGCCACCATATGAGGACATGCAATAGCAGGGTTTCCAGCTGGGACGACGATAGGTCTGACTATGGTCTAGAGGTGCACGTTCTGTGGTCCAAACTGGCACATAATGTGTCCAGGTTTCACTATCCCTATAGATGCTGCCCGCATCGGCGCCATAGCCAGCTTGCGAGCCTGAGTTATAACCATATTGTGGATAGTATTGTGGATAGTAGTCGTTACCAGCAGCAACACCGCTGCCTCTACGATAGCTGCCATCATAGCCGCGGCGTTCACTGGAGAAGTTGGGATTCCATTGAGATTTGGGATCGTGAGGCTTGTGGGACTTGTGCTTGGATTGGTCACTGCCGCCGCGACCCTTGAAAATTGGCACACTGGCGTCCTCTGTTGTTGTGGGAGACAGGTAAAGTGAAAGTGAAATTGGTTACTCCCGCTCGTTACTTACCCTTCTCGGTCTGCTGCGATGAATTGGTGTCATTTGCCTCCCCCTCGGCTGTTATTTCGAACGTGATGTCCGTGTGTATGCCAACACGTTTCTTATGTTTACCCAAGTCCGTAATTTCGACGCTCTCTTTGGACTCTGCTTTGAAGTTGTTTAGCTGGTTAGTAGAGCTGCTTTAGCCTCTGAAGCATTTAATTACCTTTCGTTTGCTGCTGTCCATTGCCCGTATCGACGGTTACGCGTACTCCGTGTATCTGTGGACGATTGCCTCCACCTCCGCCACTGCCGCCGCCGCCGCCGCCACTGTTGGTAGTTTGAGTTCCACCTAAGCCACGACCCGTGCCCTGATCATAGCCACTACCACCTTGTTGGCCCTGTCCCTGCCCCTGGCCGATTAGAACCGGCACGCCCGTTTGATTGTTGTTGTTGTTATTGCTACCTTGCTCATCAAAATCCAACTTGGATGACACTTTATTCGCCTGACCTGGTTGTTGGTTGTGGGTTGTTTGTTTGTTTATTTTGGTTTTAGCATAGAAAATAGATTTAGCAGAAATTTAATTAAAGTTATGCAAACACTATGGTCCACATAAATGTAACTACATCTACTCCGTACATGCATACTCCCCAAGTCTTCTGATACTGCAATGCCATCGGCATCGCTAATCAGGTGAATTGGAGCGTATCTGCTGTTATATCCGCTGCCGGAGCTGCCAGCTTTGTGCAAACCTCTCAAATGCATGTGTGTGTGTGTGTGTGAGGAGTCCAATTAGCGCACTTTGAGATACTTCGTATTTATAAATAAATAAATAAATAAATCTCTCGTAACTGCAGGCGACAGGCAGTATTTTCAGTTGACTGACTCTTTGGCTAACCACTCGCACTTTGACCGATTTTAATTGATCTCAATATGCAAATTGCAAAATCCGCCTTTACTATACGATTAATAATAGCAGTGGAAATCACTTACTGCTAAAATGATTCTCGGGCATTTGACTTCTATCTAAAAGTTATTTGATGTAAATGAGTGAAGAGCCCTTAAAGTGCAATTTGTTTGAGAACTGGTAAGAAAAGCTTTTAAAACTGGTCATAAGAGATGTTTCCGTTATAGGGTTATTTCTTAGTAAACATGAGTTTTGCATCTCCAAATCCGCTGTGCAAGCTGCCGAAGCAGGTGGAATAACCGTAATATTCCGGGTACCACTTGGAGACTGATTATAGAAATATGGAGTAGGAGCAAAGCTCTGACAATGAGTTATAAGCTCAAGGTCAGATCTGAAAGCTTTGCACGGCAAGGCCAGGTCACTTTTGTAAAGGCTGCCCCTAACATGGAGTACTGACGCTTTTTGCAGCAGCTCATTCTGAGTATAGACGCCATGTTGTGGACCACTCTTTGCTTCATAAGGCCATCTAGACGCTACCGGCAAGGGTGGCCCTACGAGTAGTTATGCTACCGCCGGCATTGCAGTTTATTGAGGTTTACAATTATCAAAAAGAAGAAAGCATTTACTCTAGCTGCTGTAGCTGGGTAATTTTTCTAAGAATTTTTACCATCTATAAGTTTAAGTCGCTTGTAGATGAAAAATATACAGTTAAGTAAGTCAGGTCCGGCATAGCTTAACAAAAAAATTTTTTTTTTGTAACTGGCAGTTGGAGGCATTGCCGTCCCTTTGAAGTACATAAACTTCCCTATAGCGAACTCGTAAAGAAACATAAATTTGGTTCATTATATAAAAAAATATTGTTGTTCTTTAAATTTTTTTAACGTTTATTTAAGAAATTAGTTATTTTTGTTTGGATTACAGTATTCCTTTTTTTCTTTAACAAAATCTTAGGCATTAAGGGACTTAAACATACTCTTTGGCACGTTGCTTCTGATCGCCCTCAACTTATGAAAATCATCAATTGATAAAGAAACCCATTTTAGTGTAAGAAGTACTTACTAAGTACCATCCTTTCAGCATCATTATACTGGGTGGGCCATCTGATGTTTTGCTTGTTAAACACTCATAATTCGGAATATACCCATCCAAAGTGGATGCTCTTTGACAGATGTCAAGTTCAAAACTACTAAATTTTTGACATGGATTGTTTAACAACGCATAAAAGTGGTACAGGCATACTATGAAAATGATCGTACTGTGAAAAAAATAGCTTAGCAATATAAATTTACTTTTATCAATAGTTTTTTCAGAAACAATCAAAACCGAAAAAACCAAACCGAACAATTTTATTCGGATTCGGTTTAGCGTGCTCCGGAAATCGATTTTTTTTTTAGGTATTTCCCTTTTTATTTTCGGTTAATTCGTATATTTCACTTATTTTTCCGATAAATTCTCCTGTTGTGTTGGCGCGAAATTATTTTTATTTGATACACCTTTTTATTACTATATGTTGTATACATTTCATTTTCATTAAAATATTACTAGTTCTTTATTATTCTATCTTTTGAATAAAATTACTCAAAAATATTACTTTAGCAACAATATTTATTGAAAAAAATTACGACCTCGCTATTTTTGTTACAAGGAAAATTTCCCTTGCACAAAGTTCCCTTTTTGGGGATTTTTTTTTTATATCAAGTTTTGACATTTCGTGCGGAATTTTTGCATGCTGCGTTTGGGCCTTAACGCGGGAACAATATAAATTATTTAGACAAATCAGAATCAGACTTGAAATCCAGAATCTACTCTATCTTATTTATTTTGAAAAAGTAAAGGATCCAGAAATTGCAATAATTTTTGACAGACTGACTGATTGGCGATCAACGATCAGCCAAAACAGTTAAAGCTATAGGGTTGAAATTTGGCGCAGAGGTGGAGGCACTTTCTGGGCGTGGTAGTGGCGTGCCATGCGAAGCGACCGCCCACAAGTGGAAAAAACGGCTCGTCAAAGTTTGTGTATACGGATATTGGAAAATGCAGAACACTTTGAAGGAAAGCTTGAGTTTAGTCATCGGACCTCGAAAAACACTTGGCTCGATAAAAGGACGAGTTTAGTGTGGTACCGATTGTGTTGGTATGCGTGATGTATCGAGGTGAAACTTACACTCTGTGATAGCCTCACCTCATACAGTGTGCACAATGTAATGCAAATTGCAATTATCTATTGTTTAAATTAAGGCATTTGTGCAGTGCGAATTTCAGGTAAGAATTAGAATAGTGAAAAGTATTTTTGAGAGTGAAAGGGAAAAAAAAAATTCATTGTAATATTAATAAATATTGTAAGATTGTAAAATTGTTATGTTTCAATATTTAAAAATACATTTGGTTTTGAAATTTCGAGAGTGAAATGAAAGTTTATGATTTTTCTAAATACAATTACGTATACGCAGTGCAGCCTTATATGGGCCGTAAAAGCAGACGTGGGCAATCAGTCATTTTTTTTTTTTTCATTTGTATGGATGCCTGTCAATATCAAATTCTTTTTAGCGTTTCTCTTTTTTTTTTTTTTTCAAAAATTTGTTATTTTGAGTACCAAGGCCCATTAAAACAAAGTTAATATTGCAAATTGTAGTATTTGTCTTTTCGTCCTACCAGAAACTTTGGGATGTAATGCATAAAGATGAAGTCTGGGAAGCCGAGCTGCTAGGTGATACTAATGAGAAAATTGAAATTTCTTTAAAAAAAATGGTTTTTCTTTTTGGTTTCGGGATAGCTGTGGACTGTTTTAAGCTGCAATATCTCATTGATTAAAAAGGAAAACTGAATTTAGAATATAAACGAAAATGGCAACATGAAAATTAAGAATCGAGTACCCATACATAAAATAAATAAATTAAACATTTTGATACGAATTCAAAGATTTTGGACAAAAAAAAAAAATTTACTTCTGCTCTCGATTAGGGATCATTGTCAAACTCTAGGTAATGGACAATTATGTTATTTAGAAGATAAAACAAATTTTTTAGAGTTCAGCGTGGAAATTCCAGCCGCTAGTTTTGAGTGTATCACACGGTTAAGATTGAGATCTTTTTTTTTAATTTGCGCATTGGACGAGTGTGTAATAGAACTGGGATTTTTTTCACCCAAATTGCAAGTCAAGCATTTGAGTCATAGAAACAAGTGTTTTTTCATTTTATTATTTAAGAAGTTAAGTTTGTAAAATATTTTGTGTAAAACCTTGCACATAATGATGAGTATGAAAAAGTAGTATGCAGCAAACGAAGATACATTTGGCAGGCAGCATTTTGATTTGAGAACACACAAAAAATTGGTTATATTTTGGGTACTTTTTATTTTAGTTTCTTTGTTTTTTTTTTGTTGTCTTGACACTTGGAAAATAATGAAATCCTTAAATGGTTTATTTTTAGACGGAACGTCTTATACGGCTAGAACTTGACTTGAAGCGCGTTTGATGTGCGCACTTGAAAACCGCCGACGTAGTACTAAAATAAAAAAACGCAAACGAAAACAAACCAATTTCAAATATCTACGGAGATTCATTAAAATTAACAGCGGTTAGCAGAGAACACAAAAAAAATTAAAAAAAACATTAAAAATGGAAACAAAAAACATGTACTGTATACTGTTGTTGTTGTTGGTTTCGTTTTTTTTTTTATTGTAAGCTTTGTTGATAAGATCTTAACTTGGACTTGTAGATACTTGTTGCAGCTGCAGCTAAGCTTCTAATGCATTGTAGCTCTATAAAGTGGCACCTGAGTGCGTGGGGCAGTCGCATAGTTAGTCGGCATAGAGAACTAATTGCCTCTAATCGCCCAGTTAGTATCTTTTCTTATTGTTGTTGTATTTAGTTTCCGCTGTATCTTTAAGATACAATAAGCGTTTTTAATACCCTAAAATAAAACTACACAGATATAATAAGTTTATGCAAATGTTTGTAACGCACAGAAGCAGGCAGCTCTGTCCATATAAAGCATATGGGTATTTGCAGAAAAACGTCCACCATGACAAAAAAATTAAAAGATAAATAAAATAATTTCAAACTTTTATTATTAAGAAAAAATATTCAAAGTTATTAAATTAAAGAGTACGAAACTTTTGTAATTTCTTAGCTAAAAAACTAAAGGTACATATTTTTACGAGCATTTTCTTTTTATCATTATGTTATCATTATTATTTTTTGAAACCAAAATTGACCTTTTTTATTTAAATAGAAAATAATAATGAATTTTTTGTTACGCCATGTAACGTAACTAAGATACTAAGCCTAATAAGAATGAGACAAAAAAGGTTCTTTGATTTAATAACTTAGCAAATTCTTTATCTCTTTGTATTTTCTTCTTTATTTTAATTCTAAATTATAGTAAATAGTTTATATCCAGTGTAATATATAGGCCTTAAGGCAGACTTAAAAAAAAAACTTTTACACCAAAAGGCTTTGCAGAAATTTGGCGGTTTTGTTATTCTAGCCAAACCCCATTTACATTTTTTGTAACGTAACGCCATGCGTAGTTCTGCTTGTATCTTTAAAACGATTTTTGTAATTTTGTTTACTCAATATATTGTTTTTACATAAGTATAAAAAACTTTTTAAAAATTTTCCTTTTTTTATCAAAATTTTTCCGCAAACCCCCAGAACCACTGACTTTTCTAACTTAATGGAGTTATTCTTAGACAAACCGTTCAGTGTAAGTTTCACATCTCGTGAAGATCGGGACAATGGTATACTAGACTGTAACAGCAAGATTACCTTTTTTACGGATGGATCTAAGCACAATAATCGGAACCGTTGGGCATTATCGAATCCTTCCGTTTACCATATCATTGTAGTGTTTTCCAAGCAGAAGTCATAGCTATAATGGAAAGTATTCTTATCATTAAGAAGAGCGTGTTAACCGAAAGGGAGATTCAGTTGTGCTCTGACAGCCAGGCTGCATTAAAAGCACTACAATCAGTAAGGCTCACATCCAAAACAGTGATGGAATGTTACAAAATTCTTCACCATTAATCTGTTTAGGGTACCTGGGCACCGTTATATCGTGGGCAATTGCAGAGCAGATGAGTTAGCTAGGCATTGCACAACGTTACCACTTCAGTTTGACAAGGCTTTGGTAACTATGCCACTAGCGAGGTGCAAATTATTAATAGATAGGAATATCATTTATGATGCAAACCATAGATGGGAGCAAACTGGAACCTGTCTTATTAGTAGGAAAAGTTGGCCGCAATGGAGCTCGAACAGAACCAAGCATCTTTTAAAACTAAGTAGACTTGACATAAGAACAACGATAGGGGCTCTTACTGGGCATTGTCTTATTGGTAGGCACGCCAATACATTGGGAGTGCCTCATTTTGACTACTGCACGAGTTGTCAGGAGGTAGAAGAAGATGAAACAATGGAGCATCTACTGTGTGGATGCAGGAGGAGACTGAATAATACACTGGGATCCGAAATTATTGGGAATATTACTGAATTCGCAGGAATCAGAATAAATAAGATTAGTTCGTTCATTAAATCGACAGGTTGGTTCACAGAGGATGCAGGGGAGTAAGGACTAGCTCAAGTGCCATCACAACGGGCTTTTTACAGGCCTAGTTGTGTCGGAAGACAATCACTTCTACCTACCTATCTAACTATCAAAATTATGTCGTTCAAACGTGAAGTCCGTCTGAAAATCCCTAAGAACATATAGCTAGAGAACCCATATTTTGTAGGTATACGTCTATTGTATTACTTTTTAGCGCTTATTATTATAATAGATTCTTTTTATAATCAAAACTTATATTACAGTATATACTTTTATAATATAATCTAAAAAAGGTACACCAAAAAAGAGGACAGACCACGTTTTTCTTATGTTTACGAGGTCTCTGAACTCGAAGCTGAGGTCCAAAAATCCGAAAGTCGGAATTATTTGTATGACTGTGTTAAGTATTGGGCCGGCTAGTCGGCCTGATACATTTTTGAAATCGGCTTTATGATGTAAATCATACCTCCTGATGATGCCAAAGGATTTTAAAACCCTTTTGAACAGTTTGTTTAGAGAAGTTCGTAATCTTTTAATATAATACTTTGTAAGATTAGACCACAATGAGTGCGATTAACATTCATCTGAATAAGTATAACTTATTTTCTATGGGCAACAGTGAATTCCTACTCATAAAGAGATACAGAAATCTAGTCAATCAATCTAGAGTTGATTTTATCAATAGTGTATTTATTATAAAGGGTCATCAATCTTAAATTTTTTTTAAATAAAGAAAAACACAAAAACTTCAAATGAATCCTAAAATCTTTATTATCAATAGAAAGAACCGTTCTTGCCATTCACTTTTCAAAGATATTAACTTTCAAATGTTGGCCGCAACTGCGCCGTAGCTCGTCCTAGCGGAGGTTCCAATTTTCGATGACGCGTTCGAGCATACTCGACGGTATCTCGCGAATAACACGTGTAATGTAGACCTCTAATGCTTCAATCGTAGCTGGATTATCCACAAACACAAAAAGTCTAACGGTGTGATATCGCACGATCTTGGTGGCCAATTCACCGATCCGGAGCGTGAAATTAATTGTTCACCGAATTGGTTCTCAATATGTTCATTGTTTCACGGGCTGTGTGGCAAGTAGCGCCGTCTTGTTGAAGCCAAATGTCGTCGAGATCACGGGCTTCAATTTCAGGTAGCAAATAATTCGTTATCATGGTGCGATAACGGTCGCCATTGACGGTTACGGTCTGACCAGCGTCAATTTTGAAGAAATATGAACCGATGATTCCACCGGCCCATAAACTACGCGCTGGACGAGGTCTATTGGGTCGAGAGTTATCCAATAATGAATATTGGGTCTCAAATTTGTTGATGGTATGGCGAATAGTGGTCTCAATAGGTCGATTATGGCGAGCGCGAATTTGCGTAATATAATTGTACGATTTGTAAACGTTGTTCGTTGTTTTTCCATGATGAAATGGCAATGAAAATTTAATAAAAAACACATGGCAACTTCACAGTTCTCCCGCGTGGTTTATCAAAAAAATCGAATTAAAAAAAACCCTCAAGATTGATCACCCTTTACATGGTCTTTATAATTTACTTTTGTGTCTAAAAATCTCCAAGGTAGCAAACCTTTTTTCCCCAAAGAATGCCCGTACCATCCAGTACTATGTAAAGGGGTCTACGCAGCACAAAATATTTCGCACGGAATTGCAAAACTTCATATAAAAAAAAAATATCCCAAATGGGATATGGTGAAAAATGGTGCTTAAGAAATTCTTCATTAAGGAGTAGATCAGCATTGTCGATAAAATCTTTTTGGCTTTTTTTAAGATCTTTTCCAGTATATTGCTGCCTGCAGGGAAGATGCTCCGTTATGAAGGAGGAGACTCGAAAGCATTGTCTTGCCTTTTATTTGGAACAACTTTAGATGCTTTCCAAAACCGTGAAAAGTAAAGCAAATTGTCAAGCTGTCAAGAACTTCATCATTCATTCATCATTGCATTGACATTATCGAAATTAGGAAAAATTACAGAGTATATTATTGTCGCGATATCCCATCAGTTTTTTTTCGCTTTGTATTCCATGTTCAGTTGTTGTTAACATTTAAACGCTTTAATTTTTTTGGGCTTTTCATATTGCTCTCATCATTAATCATGGAACGTCTCCGTTGACGTAGTCATATTCGTTGTCATAGTCATCAGCCGGACAGCCTTAGATTCTCGTGGTTATGCCAATTATATTAAAGCAATTTTGACAGCACTAACGATTATCATCATTAAGTGGAAGCTGTGTCCAAAGTAGAATCAGTTTTTGTACCAGGTTTTTGTTTTTTTTTTCTCTGTCTGCTGCTCAAGTTCAATGTTGAAGTTTATTGCGTTTCGGTCCAAGTTTGTCATCTATTAGATAAACCTTCTTCTCTAATAATTCTGAATTCTTGTCTTATTTCACATTTGGTTAAGCCTCAAAGCCGTTGCAATAATGAACTATGCTTGCCCCAGACATTTGTCAAATATAACATAAACGCCCCAGACATTGATGACTACTTGCCTTTGAGCAGTGGAGTGGATAGTTTTTTCGCAAAAGGGGGATTTGCTATAATAACAAGTTTTGTTTATGTACCATACATATTGGAAATATCGGAATCCTTCCCGAATTTAGAAGTCTTTCTGTACACAAAATTTGGACATCCAGAATTTTTTTTCTAGTCCCGCAATCCAATATTTTTATACCCGTATGGAACAAAGGGTATATTAAGTTTATGCAAGCCGAGAATTTATGTAACATATAGAAGGAGACGTAGATCAGGGTGACTAGAGAAGTCGATATACCTATGTCAGTCTGTCCGTCTGTCTGTCTGTCCGTTCGAATGAACGCCTATAGTTCCATAGGAGACAAGTTTATTTTGTTTTTTTTGATATCGGGGTTACATTATATAGCTCCCATAGGGGTGTTTCAGAGGACCTCGCAAAAAACCAAAAGTTTGAGATGGATAATTCGTTTGTTTATAAAGATATCGTAACCAAATTTGGCATTCGGAAGTTTTTCAGCGATGCCCAGCACTGTACCAAATTTTATCAAAATCGGTTAACTATATCATATAGCCGCCATAGGACCAATATGTCAAAAAAACGTGTTTGGTGCAAAATTCGACTTTTTTTTTGTTTGCTTATAAAAATATCGTAGCCAAATTTGGCAAAGGTATATCGTTGCGAGTTCGTAAGCACATTAACGTACGCCATCTTTTGAATCAGAAGAATGGGAGGGGGGCGTAGTTGCAGTTATTTAACTCCCCTAACTACGCCACTGCTACAAAGAATTGCACAAGAAATCCAAACCGCACCCAAATTAAGGGGGCACACATGTTGGAATAATAATGTCAAGTCAGACAAATGTATGGGCCATAAATTTTTTTTCTGGGTCCTGAGCAATTAATTAGCAATTGCATTTGCTGCTGTCATTACGTGTGATAATTAAAAGGCCGCCCTGGTCAAGACAACTTTTTCAAAAAGGAAATGTTGGCAAATGTATATGGCCATAAATTGAGTCTAAGAGTGGTTGGGTGCTCTGCTGGCCCTTTGGGCCATTGAGTTCAACTGCAAATGCACTTTAATCTCGAATTTATCAAGCGTAATAGTGGTAGCCCGCCGCCCGATGGTCATGTTGGACCCAGCTCCACCCAGTTCGACCATAAGAAGGGCAGCACACTTTTGTAATCTGCTGGATTAGACACATGGCGCACACCTTCATCCGTATTGGGGGTTGGGCTTATGTGAAAACCCATTAAACAGATGGATTTCGTTGTCAACATTTTTATTATACTTTTCTTAATATACAATAGTAGCGCAGACCTGTTGGCCAGGTCGAGGCTTGGCTCTCTTACAGTTTCTTGGCTCTTCATTTACATAAAGCTCTCTATGTATACTCTACCCAGTTCCATGGGCTTAATTTTCATTGTTTGTATTCCTTTTGTGTTGCATTCGGTCTGTCGATCAAGTCAAGTGTATCTCTAGAAGTAAGTTCAAGTGCGTGCACACAGATAAATTCTTGAATGCATAATATTATGCTCATTTCAGATGCTTGACTTTGCCAGTTCCATGCTAAAAACAAAATGAACACTCTCAAATATTTAAATTATAATAAAAAAGAAATGGCTTTCACAATTTAACCCAAAATCACTTTTTTATACCCTGTATCTGGGTATTCTCGATTTGTGCATGGCATAGAGCGTAAAAGAAGCTAATCGGCCGTGCTCCGGAAAACGAATCCTAAATTTTTATTTGGATTCGTTTTGAAACCGAATGCTTCGTGCTCCCAATTTCACCAAAATGAATACAACATGAGAATTTATCCGAAAAAATAAGGAAAATATACAAATTTATCAAAAATAAAAAGTGAAGTGTTTACATTTCGAGGCATCCCGACTATAACATCCTCCATTTCTTTATTCGTTTAGGAGATATGGCTTGTCAAAGAAACGTCTAGAACATGAAAAATCCAATTTTCAGTTATCGATAACTCGATAAATAAATTTTTGGAATAAAATTTGACGTGGTTACTATGGGCTAATTAATTAATTATTAATCATCAAAATTAATCATCAAAATTGAAGAGGTCAAGAAAAAAAGGGGCCCGCTTCACTTATTTTCGCCCACCCAATTTTGGTGACTGTACTTTTGCTACAAAAACTTTAAGAAAAAATAGTTATGAAAAAATCTTCTAGGTATAGATAGCTATAAAAACTTAAATTTGAAAGTTTCGATGTATAACTCCTATAACGGGGTTACGAAGCACATATTTGTATACCCTATACCTGTAAGTATATTAGTATGTGCAAGACAAAAATGTATGCAATATAAGGAAGGAGAAGTCGGAGACCTCCCCAAACTTACCTAAATTATGATTAGGACTAGAGAAGTCGATATAGAGTCTATATTATAGACCAACCGTTTCAGCGTCTAGATCTCAGCGATGGTAAGAGCAGCCAAACTTTTAGATTAGATCCCTTATTATGTCACGGGAAACAAGTTTATTTTTTCGATATCGGAGTTATATTATATAGCTGACATAGGAGCATTTCAGAGCACCTCGAAAAACAATACAACAATTTTAGATGCCTAGTTCGTTTATTTATGAAGACATCGTAAGGAAATTGTTAGCATTGTACCAAATGTGATCAAAATTGGTTGACTATGTCATATAGTCCCCATAGGAGAGATAGGTCAAAAAAAGTTTTAAGGCATAAATCATTTGGTTACAAAGATGTAGTAACCAAATTTGTCAATCAAATGTTTTTTTTGAGTATCTAAGCAATGTACCGAATTTGATGGTACAGGGTATCTCAAAGTGGTCGACGCCTGACTTTAATGTACGCTATTTTTACCTATACGTTTTTAAGTTTCTAACTATATTATTAAAAAACTATTAGAGTGCACTATTTTTAGTAACATAGCGTGTAATTGTATCAAATTTTGTCGGATAATGTGAATTGTTTGGTAACTTTGTAGTTTTAAAGCTCCTGAATTCTTGGAGATCTTTTTGCTCATACGGAGGATGAACGGACATATAGGCACAGATAAATTCGCCAAGTTCAAATACACTTTTTCTGAATCTAGAATTTTTCGGTATACTACTTAAGTACTCCTAAAAACTTTTGACTACCTTTACAATATCTTTATAAACAAAAAAGGTTTTTTTGACCGACCAGTCATATGGGGCATATATAATATAGTCCGCCGATTTTGATCGAATTTGGTAAGGTGCTTGGGAAGACTAAAAGCGATATCTTCAAGAACAAACGAAAGATCCATATAAAACTTTTGTTTTTTAGGTGCTCTGAAACACCCCAATGGGAGCTAATAATAGGTATAATCCAGATATAAAAAAAATGTAATAAACTTGTGTCCCGTAATATAATAAGGGATCTAATCCGTAAGTTTTGTTGCTGTAGCTCTTACCATCTCTGATATCTAGGGGTTCATACAGACGGACATGGGTATATCGACTTCTCTAGACAACCTGATCATACAATGCAACCACACTTAAACACTTATGTACATATTTTAATCATTTAATTACCATTGTTATATATCTTTAAAAATTAGAATAATATATAAGAATTTTTGTCACGAGCGCTCGACTAGAGACTGTGATTAGTTTTATGTAATACCACTACATTTGTTTATTTATGTTTATACCAAACTTGTTTAATAAAAATAAACATGCAAAAAAAAAAAAAAAAAAAAAAAAAAAACAACCTGATCATACTTTAGGTAACTTTGGGGGGTCTCCGACGTCTCCTTCTGTATGTTACATACATTTTCGGCTTGCACAAACTTAATATACCCTTTGAACCATAAGTTACAGGTTATAAAAATCATCTAAATATGTTCGTTTTCATTTTTTGGTTTTTTGTATGTATTTATAAGTAGGTGGTACATAATATAAATACTTCAAGATGTGCTTAACTTTATTTGCATACTTTTAGGCTTCGCTACTATAATATATTGATTGTTCCGTTTAATATGTTCAACAAATTAATTTAAAGGATGTGCACATAAAAATTAAAATATTTTTTTTATGTTTCCTTATAATAATATCAAATATTGAAATATTTTTAATGCTAGGAAGAGGAAATAGGAGACGCATGAAAAAAATTAAAAAAATAATAAAAATAAAATCCCAAATTAATTGTATTGTACATTTTTTCTTTTTAGAATAAATAATCATGACGTAAAATGTAAACTAAACTTACAAGTCCTAGTGTTGGTCATCACTCCTGTGTCCCTTTGGATTTGTATAAATTGCCAATTTTGTACTAAAATTTATTTCCTGGTTGCCATAAAGTAGCACTTTAATTCCAGCCTAGTGCCAACTGCAATTACAAAACAAATTCGGAATAATTTTTGCAAAATCTCAATCTTCAACACATAAATGTTGATTACATACAAAAATTGTAGACAATTGCCAACGCAAACTTTATGTAAAATTTAAATATTGTTAAGAGCAGCCAACTGCAAAAAGCCCCTGACAAAGATACAGATAGAACATGTTGAACCAACAAAAGATACACCAAACACATTGTTCCTTCGGTTTACAAACAATTAAAATGGCAAAATCAAAATCGAAATATACAAATTTATGCGTCTAGCTGCCAGAGCCATTTTATATTGTTAAACATTTTCGGCCCTCAACTAAATGAAATAATGGGCCGGCAGAATTAAATTATGGCTAACAAATCCCTAGGGTGCTCCGTACGCCGACACTAGACAATAACTAAATTTGCAGCAAGGTAAAGGAAACGAAAATGTTGATTGCATTGTTGGTGTTTGATTTGCAAGCACTCTCACCCTCACCCTCATCCTCACTGTCACCCTCACCTTTACCCCGAATGGCGACAACAACCCTCAAACGTCAGCTCTAATCTTGAGCAGCACCCAAAGAGCATTTTTGTTAAGCGTCCCAAACGACGACCCCTCCTCATTGACTATTCACACTCATGTTTTTATATATCCTATATTGTATGTTAGTATTATTATTATTATTTTTTCTTTGCAATATAAAATTTTTATTATTCGCTCGTTTACGGCTTTGTGCATCCGTCCGTTGTCCGAAGTCCGCTCCCGGTGCGATTTTGGCTTCAGCTCGTTCCATCGTTTACCATGTAGTGCGAAATAATCACAAAAAACTCATTGAATTTGTTTTTATTGTTGTGGCAGCAAGATCAAACAGGGAGACACCCAGAAAAAAACACCCTGCCACACTCCCTGGTTGCAGATTTGTGGCTTGGTGCGTTGCAGCGGAAGCTACGACTGCGGCTTGCTTTGCGTCTTATCGTTTCCTTTGTTGAGTGGCTGACACTGTGGCCACAGTCAGGTTGCACAGTGGGTTCAGGTCTATTGCAATTGTGTCAAAGTACAGATTGTTAAATGGGATCCCAAATGAAATGGTTAAATGAAGAAGAAAAAGCAAACGGAGCTTCATTCCATATTTCTACGCATACAATCAATATTTTAATTCTTCAGAAATAAGGAGTGCGCCTAGGACCCGATAAGTGTCATCAGCAGGCACTACTTTTCTCTCGACGGTACAAGATATAGTTAAAATAAATCTAATTAAACTTTGAGAATGTTAGTAATTCATGTATTGTAATCTTTTATCCCAAAGTTTCTTCAGAAAGACAAAAGAAATTGATTCATTGGTCGTCTATATGAACGCTTCAATCGTGAAGATTGATAACTAAATCGCCTGCGGAAGGGAAATTGATTAAGAGGTGGGGAACAAAAGGTTTTTTTTTTGTTAGGCTCACATGCCTACAAGTAATATGAAGCCCGTACGTATGGGCTCGACTATGGATATATTTTTTGTATATATTATGTCGAGTTTTATTCATAGTGAAAGGGTGAGTATGGTAAGGATGCTAATCACTAAATCTTAGGCGTAAAGTTGCCTGATATAGAAGTGAATTGACAAGCCCGGCCTGTGTATAGATAATGCACATTTTTTGGTGACTTTGAAATTTAAATCCTCCGAGATTAAGTTGTTCATACGGACGTACGGATCTACCGATACTCGACTCTGTGGGAATTAATAGGGTGGTCCGATAAGTACTTAGCCTCACCGCCTCGAGGCGGTCGAAATTTCAGCCGAATCGGACTCGTACTATTGTTTTGACCGCGTGTGGAAGCGGGAGTGTCCGCGGATTTGAGAAAAATGGAAAAAGAGCAATATCGGCCCTTGCCACGCCCAAATTGGTCGAATTGGGCTGCGAAATGCTTCGCCATCCACCGTATTCTCCAGATTTGGCCCCGTGCAACTTCTTTTTGTTTCCAAACTTGAAAAAGTCACTCGCCGGGCAGAAATTTGAATCATCGGCGGCACGGAGGCGTACTTTGCAGACCTCGAGAAAACGTATTTTTCAGAAGGGAGACTATATTGAAAAATAAATCGCCACTTTTCCAAAATTTTTTTACGAAAAAGAATCCCGACATATGTTATGCATATAATAACTGAGTATAAGTTTTTTTATTAAGTTACTGGTTCCTCTGCAGCAAAATGTGCATTTATTTTTGCGTCATGTTCGCTTATTTTGAGACCACTGTGCATGCAACGTTTTGCTTAACACCCTTCCTCCCCGGTGCTACCTTCTCTCGCACGTTGCAGGAACAATAACAACAGCAAAAAAGTTTGCTTAAAGGCCCTTGAAAATGTGCTGTTGCCGGCATCCTCGAAATCTCGTTCGTAGTACGTAGCTGTGGCTCGTTGTCCAGCCACCCGCTCAGAGCATCCCGCACCAAACAACACTTAGCTGACAATGAGCAGCAGCATCGAGGGTGGTGCTGGTGGCGTTGACGTTGTCGAGCCGGTTGTGGTTACAGCGCCGTCTAGATGTCTGACTCGCTGGATGTCTGTCTGTTGCATCTGTCGCATGCCGGAACTAAGCGAACAAACGCCCGACCAACCAACCGACCGAACAACCCTCGAAGCGGATGCTACAACGAGCTGATAATGATGGGTGCGATTATGATGAGTTTGATAGAGACGACAACTCCTCGACTTGACATGCATGATTTAGTACGCCATTACAACCTTCAACCTGCAAAACTGTGCCCCTTACCACATATGTGCATACTACATATTCACATCCACTCCACTCCACTGCTACTCGGATTCACGTTTTCATTTTGTAAATTGCAAATAAGTCGCTGGCATTTAGTAGAAACTCCTACTCGTCCTGGTGCCGTGTGACATTTCTCGCAAATTATGTTTTTGGCAAGCCCAGGTCCGCTTCGACCCGGCCTAATCCGATTATTGTCTGGCTTGCTGCAGTTTTGTATCGCTGCCAACATATGGCGGACACTCCTCACCGACGACCACACACTGCACTTTACTTATTGTCCTTATTGTTGTTGTTTCGGGAGCGCCGGTTCGGGGGTTGACAAAAAAAAGATGAAAATCGACGCGCATACACACCCATAATTGGATTTCGATGACTGCAAATTGGTGATAATTTCGAACGCACGTGATTCGCTCTGGAAATGCGAAATGTGAGCATGTGTGCGACTCTTTATGCGAGCCCGTGACTAGTTGGGCATGGGTACAAATTGTGGACTCCATATAAAGTGCATTAGGCACATTGTGTACATATATGACAAATAAGTACCTACTAGTACATATAAGCTAAAATTGGAACAACTGGTACTGCGCTTTGTATTGGAAAAGCACAACATAATCCGAATCTCCAAAACAAACAACTGATAAGGCCTCCAATAATTTCTTTAAAAGCCGAAAGATAGTATGCATTTCCCAGCACTCCGCGATGCAAAACAAAACCGTCTGGGCTTCTAGAGCGTTTCTGCTCTGTGCACTTTCCGCTGTAATTCATGGTAAATATTGCAAGCAGAAACAGAAGGAATACATTGACTTGGCATACCATCACGAGCTTACCAAGGTACTTTCACGATCTACTCAAATTTTTCGGTCAATACAATAACAACAAGTTTTCCAACAGCTTGATGTCTGGCGTGCTGCTCAACATTGCCAAAGTCTGGACACTCAACTGGCCAGCATCGACAGTGCCGAGGAACTGATTGCCATTGAACAATATCTGGGACAGTATGGTAATTTTCGAATTGGTGACTCCGTTTGGCTTTCGGAATTTGATAGCAAAACTGCAAAATGGATTTCACTGAGCCACTCAAAAACAATGACCTATTTTAAGCAATTACAAGATAATCCAGCTGATCGAAATATCCAACAAATGTGTTTGGGTATGAAGCTGCAGCCAGACGGATGGATCTTGCAAGATTTTAGCTGCTCCTCTCAACATGCATATTTATGTGAGGGCAGCTGGAATACCCCGAAAGAAAGTTACGGACAATATCTCTTAAAAATGGGAAGCTACATTATTATGCTCATATTTGAATGTATATATGATCTGGCAAGTTGGTGTGAGTGCCACTCGCACCAGGTAAAGTAGGAAGTTTGGAGTATAATGTTTAAGTAGGGATTGGTAAAAAGATTGTTTTTTTTACAAAGATGCATACTTATTAGGGTGGCCATTTTAACAATATTTCAACGTCAGGTTCTTAAAAGTTCCCTTATGACCTGCGGACAGTAAAATTTGAAGCGAAAGTAATTGATGGACGCTCTAAGGTGAAAGGTCACATTTTTTACTTTCTCTGGTTTGGCAGTATATTGTTTTAAATAGAATTAAGAAACTTATTTCTTATCAATTAATTGGGGTTCAAAAATTTTATTTTTTATTTAAATATATTTTTTTTTAAATATAGAGCAAATCTGAGAAGATTTAAAAAAAGAATGGATCAAAGTTGAAATTTTGAATTTCTGACTTAATGCATTTTTAGAACCTTATCAAATCAACTTACATTATTTTAAAGTAGGACAAAATTATAATAATTTTTTTTTTAAAAAGAAAATTTTTTTTAATTTTATATGTGATTGCTTTTTTTACGATACATATTGACAAACAGCAGGGCGACCACCCTAATGCTCATCACAATTTTTTGAATCTATATATATAGTAGGTAGTATATTAAACTAAACATCTGAGGCCCTTGTTGCTTTGGCTATAAACTTATATTGTAATTGGGAATTATTCCTATTCTAACTATTAGTTATATAAATACATACAAGATGTCTCCAAAGAAAGTTTATATTTTCGATTCGATAAAATAAAAGATGGCATACGTTAAAGTCGGGCGCGGACGACTTTGGGATACCCTGTACCACTAATTGCAATTAAGTCCGATATATTGTTTAAGCACTCTAAAAGACAATTGATTGCCAAATTTGGGTACGATTTAAAATAATATTATATTGGGTAATAATATTATAATAATAAAATATATTTTATAACCAAACGAAACACAACGAATTTTGTTCAAAAAACGTTTTTTTGGCCGATCCCCATTGGAGCTATATGATATGATCAACCGATTTGGATCAAATTTGGTACTGTGCTTAGGTACTCTAAAAAACTTCCAATTGCCGAATTTGGCTACGATATCTTCATAAGCAAAAACAAACGAAGCACAACTAATTTTGTTTATTTGACCGATCGGCCCTATGGGAGCCATATGATATAGTCAACCGATTTCGATCAAATTTGGTACAGTGCTTGGGAACTATAAAAAACTTCCAAGTGTCAAATTTGTTTACGATATCTTCTTAAACAAACGAATTATCCATCTAAAACTTTTGGTTTTTTTCGAGGTCCTCTGACACACCCCTATGGGAGCAATATAATATATCCTCGATATCAAAATTATAAAATAAACTTGCATCCCCTGACATAATAACGCGTCTAATCTGAAAATTTGGTTGCTCTAGCTCTTACCATCTCTGAGATCTAGGCGTTCATACAGACAGACAGACAGACGGATATCGACTTCTCTAGTCACCCTGATCATACTTTAGATAACTTTGGGGGTCTCCGACGAATCCTCCTATATGTTACATACATTTTCGGCTTGCACAAACTTAATATACTCTTTGTACAATACGGTACAGGGTGTACCAAATTTGATCGAAATCGGTTGGCTATATCATATAGCTCCCATAGAAATGATCGGAAAAAAAAACATTTTTGGTTAAAAATTCGTCTGTTTTTGGTTGTTTATGAAGGTATCGTAATCTAATTTGGCAATCAAATGTTTTTTGTGCTACCGGATTTTATTGCAAGCTGTGGTACAGGGTATCCCAAAGTCGTCCGCGCCCGACTTTAACCATGAAGAAACGCTCCATAGCGACTGAATTCACAAGAGCCAGGCTACCTATGGTATGCCGCACGACCCTAAGATTCGCTGAGTTCACGCAGTCAGCTTAACAAATGTACTTATAATTCCTTTTGAAACACCTTGTATAATAATAAAAACAAATTTTCTTAACTTGAATGGGGTTTTGTGAAATTCAAATCTTACTAATAAAGAAAGACTAAACAAATTTCAATATATTCTTAGAATAAAATTAAGTTAGTTCTTGAATAACATAAACTCAATTTAAATACGTAGTTATTAAATTTAAAACAATATATTGAAAAAGTCTTTTAAAAATTATAGCGCTTATCATAAAATTTAAAATAATTGTATTGTATTGTATCATTGTAAAATATTAAAAATTTAAGGCATGATTGGGAATTTTCTTTATCTAATACAATCTATTTAAGTCTCCAAACCGAAAGGGTAGTCTAGTATTATACATTGGGCAGTGTCTTTCGTCTGCTGTGAAAAGACCTCTGACGGAACTCATTTTTAGTCTTTTGATTCGAATAGCATCAACGAGATGCCACACAAAACTACTTTGATGACGTAGAAAACGTTCGTTACTATGACGACCAGTATGCCTGCTAATTTAAAGCTACACGGTCGCCAGTCTTAGGCGGTGATTCAAGGTGAACACCCTCTTCTTTGAATCTATTACAACCATAACTCTAAGTGTCTTGGGTCTACACAGCCAAAACGTTTTTGTTCTTTGGAAGAATATTCATTCAAAACACTTTTATTTTCTCAGTAATTCCCGTGTCCACCAAAATAAATATTAATATTAAGATCGAAGTTTGATACATAACGGCGAAAATAAGTGATGCGTGTCACTTTTTAAATCTATCTATTAGATTTTGATGATTTTTACATAAGTGACATAGTTACATAGAGGTGCTTGCCAATGTTAACCTCGTACATTTTTTTTTCAAAGTCCCAAATTTTTACCGATTTATCGAAAACTGAATATTTATTTCTTTGACAAGACATGTATCGTAAACGAAGGAAGATACTTGAATAAGTATTTTTTAATGAAAGCTAAAAGTTAAAATTTTTAAAAACTTTTCTGAATACTTGATAAGTTCTAAAGCTCAGAAAACAGGCATATAAACGGACTTATGGTAGCCATAAAATAAAATCGCGCATCAAATATTTTGATTCAAAAAAAACTTTATTGAATAAGCATTGATACCTTAGCAAAAGAATTATTTATTAAGCCACGTTTTGTACTCCATATGCGACATATTGTTCGAACGTTGGTACTTCGTTAAATCTTTAAGCAAGGCATACAGCTGTTGGAAACATATTGTGGTAACCGCCAACTACTGCAAAAATGCCTTATGGGAGAAGGACCATGACTTTGCTAATCAATAATAATTTGGAAAAACAAGTCTTCGCCTAAAAGAGGTTTTCAGATACTGAACGACCGCAGAATGAAAGTGATATTATATGAAGAGTTGAGTATTTAAAAGTAATCCGCGGAACCGTAGTCATTATGTCAAAACTCACAAATTGGGTTACGAATATCTGTTTCATCGACCAAACTCACCAGATCTGGCTCATTACGACTATTTTTTGTTGCCAAACATGAAGAAAAGGCGGGACGGTAAGAGACTTGGGTCAAAAGAAGTTTTAAAAAAAGAGCACTAAGGGCCTAAAGAAAACGCATTATTTTAGAAAAAAAAATGGGTAAACTTTGGGCTTCATGTATCGATCGAAAAGAAGACTATAAAAAAAAGCTTAATTGCCAAAAAATGGATTTTATTCAAAAAGTTACTGATTTATCGAACTGCCCTCGTCGGCCCACTGACTATATACAGCGTGACTTTAGTATACCCTCCAACTTACTTAACACCCCACCAAACCCCAATCCATAAAATAATGTTACACAACATGTCGCTGATAATATCTTTTTTTCATAGAAAATGAGTGTATAGTATTCCACTTTTTTTCCAATTTAAAGGGTTTGGATCCACTTTTGGCCATCATCTAGATGCCAGCTACTATTAAAGCTTTATTTATTTGTGATAGAGAACAAAAGAAACCCCAATTTTCTATACATCTAGAGTAAGCAAAGTTGACATGCTGCCCTCGTTTAATAGATCTGAGTGACATCCACTCGCTTTGAGGATAAGTGCCGCATAGGACTGCAGTTTTTTTCTTTTTTGTCCTGCTACCCCAAAAGACGCTCTCTCTTGTAGCATGCAACATATGAGCAATCGCAAGCATTTTGTTTGTAGAAACATGCAACAGAGGTCGTCGCATCACATTTACTATTTGGTGATGTTCTGGAGTCTGTCCGACAGTCCTGCTGTCACTGCCATTACATTGAATTGTGCCCACGGGGCGTTTGTGTCAATTTATGCAACTCTCTTGCAATTTCCGTAATATTAAAGCAATTTCCAGCCCACTTGCTACCGGAGCCAGTATCGCCCGGGTTTACGCATTGGGCATGACTTAATAGCACGACGTGTGTGTCTACGGTTGAGTGGTTGGTTGTACATAGTTCTAGGGGATGTGTGTGAGTGCCTCTGGGGCATATGCGTAACCAAAGTATGAGTTGTGAGCAAAAAGCGGGGTCTAACGCGCTTTGCTTGTTCACTTAATGCCATCAACTTTATAAAACTTCAATGCAAATCTGGCAAAGATTTCAATTATAATCAAGAATACAATTTGTAGGAACTTTTTTAGCTAAATCAAAATTGAACAGCCCCGCGGTGAACCCTTTGGTCCACACAGCATGTTACTACGTGAGACGCAATAAAAACAAAAAGCACTGACTTCTGAAAAACTGCGTAAAAATTTGAAATCGTTCGAAGCAACACAATAAAAAATTTCACCAGTAAATGCAATCTATTTATTGAAGGGGGGTTGGGTTAGTAGTCAAGTGTTGCTGCACCCAAGGGACTGTTTGATTTACCGTCAACAGGAGATTAAAAAATAAAAATAAAATAAGATGAAACCAAAAAAAGTGAATTAAGAACTTGTGTGTTCGAACGTAACAAGTCAGGGGTGGTTTATGCGTTCTAGTACGTACCACAAAGCGGGGTATATGGCTGGCAAATTGAGTTGCAACACTTGGCAGGTTTTTATCTACGCACAACAATCTACCAGTACGACCCAGACAGTTGTTCCGACCTGAGGCTGAACTTTGGCACTCAGAGTAAACCACCAAAACCGACCAATCCGACAGACAGACAGCAGGACGCACGGACCCACAGATGGACGGACGGACAGACGGTTGGCATACGACAACTCTGTTTCGTGTTGGCGTGTTGATAACAAGATTTGTTTTTCAAAATTATGGAGGGTCGCACTTAATTACGTTGAAAAGCGCAATGTGTAATTTGGCAATGGTCATAGCCGCAGACCAGACCAGCCTAGCCCAAACCAGTCCAAAACTAAATGACAACCTCCACCCCACCCTGTACGCTGTACATAGAAGCGCTCGACAATTTAGCTAAATTAAATTTAGAGTGCGTCGTTCAAGCCGCTTTTGAATTTTTAAAAGTGCGGGTAGCCAAAAGTCAAAAGTACGCCATTTGATTTTATCCTAACAGATAAAGACAGACACACCCTCACACTTTGCCACTGTCAGCGGTACCCTCGTCCTCGAAATCAGTCGTACGTATCCTTAGACAGACTATAGTCAGCACTCTACATGAATATTCCATTAAACCAGCCGAGGAATTGAACAATTTTTATTTTATGATTTATTGTAATGAGCTTTTTATTTATGGTACGAGTTGCAACATGCTCTATTGGTTATATATATAGAAAAAAGTGCACATTGAGTGTCTGTTGTTTTGAAAATTAAAAATTAATTAACCATTTATCATAGGCTTGTGTCTGGTGTCTGCTGTGTAACAAAAGACAGCTGGCTGGAGTAGTAGCCGCTAGGGCCCAACGTGGGGCGCAAGTTTCAAACATGGAATTTGTGCCACCTTGGAAATTTGCCTCAGTTTGTTGTGCATATCTGTCGAAGGTTGCATTGGGTTGATAGAACTTTAAGACTTAATAATTGGAAACATTTCTGTGATTTTTAATGTAACTGATCCTTTTTATTGCTTGAAATTTCGTAACTACTACTGTTTTACTTAAAATTTATCTGAATATATTGCTTATTGCGTCAAAAACCCCCAACTTGGAAAATTTTTTAAAAAAAATCAACAAAGGACGCTCAAAGTCAAAAGCGGCCTTAACTCCATGTTAAATATTTAGAATTTTTGCACCTGAATATCGGGCATCTCACAGCGTGGAAAGACGCTGCTTTCATAGGTAGGTACCATGTATTTGATATTAATGAAAGCATTGGGACCGCCGCAATGTTCGAAGAGCTTTAATGTATCTTCAATAACATCACCAATGCGCTTGCTACGATCTGGATCAATGCCTTCGCCCAGATTGACATTGATGGTCTTATAGAGATTGCACACGAAAAGCAACTGACGATAGAAGGGCACCAAAGCTTGACCCACACAGGGACCTATACATGACAATACGATTATCAAATGCAACTCTGTTCCTGGGAGTAGCTAAGCTTACCCAAGCGCACCATAAGCTGCAAAACTTGTAGCGCCGAGATTATAATACGTTTATCACGGGTCTGAAAAGCACGTTTAAATGGCAAAATTAGCTTTGGCAACACTGGCAAGACCTTTTCAGGTGCCTTGATGATCAGATCTATAGCAGCATTTACGGCCAAAAGTCGTATATCCTCATGCGAGTCAGCCAAGCTGTGGAAGAACTTTTGTATAAACCATATTTTTGACTGCCTCAAAAGACCTACCCATCAACAAATATTGGTAAATAATAGCAATAGTCGAGCTTTTCAGGTACACAGTTCCAGCGTAATGGACGCTCCTTGGTGGGATCATCCTTACTGGAGCGTCCTGCCAGTACAACAGGTATATCACCACGATTAAAGTATATCCTAAAAACTGTCTCCTTAACGGGCTTGCGCTTAAAAACGTTGACGCTAAGACATTGTTGTCGTTGTTAAAGATTAGATTAAGAAAACTCATGAAGATCACTTACGCTGGTGGTGGTTGGACAATGGTGTTCTTCTGCAAAGCCTGGTAAGTAAATGCCGGAACTACGCGTTTGGTCTGTAGAGAACTCTTGCTTCAAAATGCTAATCCGAGATTTTTGGCAAGCAGTATACTTACGCGATTGGTTCTCATATAAAGAAGGTCACGGCATACTTTGCCCGGATCGTGCAGCCGTGTGGCACGTTCTCCTGGCTTTGGGCATTCTTTAGTAGCTGTCTTTTCTTGATCAGCCATTTCTTTAGTATTTATAGAAAATATTTGGATATCTCTCGAAATTTCACTAGAATAATATTTGACTGTGACCTGAACTGTATTGAATGGGCTACTTGATAGAAATGCCACACAACCTTATAAACAGACTAAGCAAATGACAAAATTTAAAAGCTGCTCGGACTACTAAGTTTCCTTATGTTAATCGAACTACAAGTTCATACTAAACTGGCTTCATACTGGTTCACCAGACAATGAACCAAAATTATGTTTCGGAACTCTGAATTGGGGTGAGCTTACTCGTTATAGTAAACCAAGGTATTGCTAGACGGGCCTCGTTCCTTTAAGCGGCCCCGCTTTGTCCCGGGGCCTGAAAAATAAATTAATTTGGTAAGTCCTATACACTTTGGCATTTTTCTCTATGTAAAGTTTTCAAGTGCGATCAGATTTTTTTTAATTCTTGTAGTGAATTGGAAACTGGTCACACCTAAGAAAAGAGGAAAAGAATGGACTGTTAAGAAAAACATTTAAAAAATTTAAATAATGATCAATAAAGCGACGAAAATCAGCGTATACCCAAACGAAAAAAAGGTTGCGAATGATGGAAATTTTAAAGGTGTTGTGCTTAAAGCCAAACAAAGGTTTAAAATCGAAGAGTTTCGAACTTTGATAGAATGTGCTATGAACTAACCCACCCGCCCCAAAGCGGCAAACCCACCGGCAAATTCATTTTTGTCCCAGTGCATACAAACCTAAAATCAGTTTTTGTTTCTTTATTTTCGCGCAGTGTAAGACTTCCGCTTTAGGTCTGTCTTCTTTTCCTTTGTTAGGGAGACCAATTTTCTATTTTTTCCATTTCATTTTATCTGACGGTGACTTACTTACTTTTCATTTTGAATTTTTAATGTCATCTTTTTCATATATGTTTCATTGACAGATAGGTAGCACTTGTTTAATTGAACCGACCCCCAAATCAATAGATCAGAAGTTCCTTCAGTGCCGCATCCCAAGCACGACTTTGGTATACAAGAAGTATCTAAAGTTTGGAGACTTGATGTAAACTTTCTTGCACTTCTCAACTTTCCGCTTTGAGTTGGTAATTTTGTGTAAATAAATTACTTGTAGAAATATTTATATTTCTATAACATTTGCTTATCAAGACGTCAACACACCAGCAAAAAGCAACCCCAAAAACACTTAGACTTTCAACGTTATCATGGTTGTGCGGGGTGTTTGTGTGGGTGGGCAGGGGGGAGTCCCATGCTGGGGCCACATGGTTGGCACACATTTAACACCTAAATGTCTCTAAAGAGTCATAAAGGGAAAGTGCAAACATTTGCGCACTTTATCATCTTTTTCCATTTCCATGTAACGGTAACTGTAAATATTTTGTAACGCCTCCAATTACGAGGGCTGCTTACAGACCCCAAGCGCCCCCAATGCCAGTGCGTCCCGTATTTGCCTTCCGTTTCTGTCTCTTGGCGCATTAACCCACATAGTATACTAGGATACACTTTCCTGTCGACTGCGGAGTGTGCGAGAGAGGAGGCAGTGCACAAATGACGTAATGACTCTCTCTCTAACTCACGTGCGTATGTGCTTTTAATTAATTAAAATTCCACATGCGAATTATGTTTCATCTCCTTTCAGTTAGCTTACCGTTAGCAGCCGCTTCCGGGGCCGGGTCCGTTCCGTGAAATCTTCTTTTAGCCTTTTTAATTACCCACGCACAGCTTTTTACTTTCATTCAAATCGTTGCACGTCGCGATTTATCCGTTTTAATAATGTGCCTGTCGGTGCCAGGGTAGAGAGTAGGGACTAAGCGGCTTCGGCGTTAGGCGACTTAGGTGACGCGAACGGCCGGGTTGTAAATTGAGTTAGGAGTGTTTAGGATTATAAGGCATAAGGCAGGAAAGATGTCAAGTGTCTGATAAGAAGCAAAACTGACACTAATTGCTTTAAATTTGCGTAGTAATACACTGAAGAGAAACATGGAATGCCCAGAAAAGGAGTAAGAGAGAGCATGGAAAAATTGACTAATGAAAAGCTGTGAATAAGTAAGTTAAAGACTTAGTCAAGGTTCCTGTAACAACATACCAACTTATAGGTATAAAAGTTGATTAACACTTCAGAGATGTATGTGTGTGCGAGTACCTATACTATTTAATCGGAATATGGTATATCGCCGAAATTCAATGATTGTCCCAGTGTCCCCGAATTAAACCAAGTGTTCAAGAACTCAGCGTGATTTTTTTTTCATTTTTAAACACCAAATTTTAAATACATCCTGGCAGTGGAGGGAGAGGTAAAATCTATTAACAATAATAAATCAATAATAATAACAATTAAAAACCTTCCCCAAAATTCCATTTGCCTATTAACTTATATCTACAACGCTATGCTACGTCTGAAAATATAATTTTCTCAAATAGGCCGATTAGTTTGTTGGCAATTTCCTCGAAATCACTTGAAAAAATCGAATAGGCAGCATTATTACGGATTCCCTCGAAACTAAAAAATACTGCTCTGCGGTTTTTCTTAAAGTACAGCAAGCATTCGAAAGGATGCTCTACTAGATAAAATCTTGCCTTCCTGTTCCATTTTACCTGCTAATAAAATCATACCTAAAGGGTCGTTTGTTTTACGTCCAGGAACAAGGTGAGTCATCCTTCAGTGTATAAACGCACGAGTTCCTGAAGGTAGTGTACTGGCTTCACTACTGGAACAAAAAAAAAAAAAATTCAACAATGCTCAAAAGAGCGGGAACGAGATGAATTCCCACTTGTCTCGAGCTGGGCAAAGTGTTTAAAACATTTTGCGACAAAAAAAAACTTTTGCCGAAAAAACTTTTAGGAGAATTGTTCCAACATATAATTTGTGAGAACACATCTGCTTCAGTCGAACATTTCGAAACAGGGCTGTGAAAAGCGTCATATTCTTTCTTCTTCAGAAATGGTGAAAAAATATTGCTGATGACGATAAATATAACGATAGCTAACCATATGGAATGTTGGGTTGTGTTCGATCGAGATGAGCTGATGATACTGAAGTGAAGATTTTCAGGAACTCCACCGGCCGTTCGGGGAAGAATTCAATGCTGCCACTGGGGTACAGGACATATTCAATCCTAGATGACGGCATCAATATATCTGTCTGGGTTGCTATAAGCGGCACAAAAACAACAAAACTGCCGGACCCGTTGACAAGTCAGCAGAGATGTTCAAGCAGGCGTCAATAAGTATATAGTGGACAAAACTTGGCATCTTTGCTCCTATTTCAAGAAGGGTAATATAGGATACGTGGTACGCCAATTTTAGTAACCCCAATTTTCCTTTTTAGAGTGTCCCAGGTGCCGTCAAGAGCTCTTTGTGAGAGACTAAGCGCACTGATCGGATCTTATGAAAACGGCTTCCAACTTCGAGAAATATAGTAATGACACTTAGTGCTCTGGCATCGATATGCCTCCCATGAAGCATTTTATTTGGGAATAAACAGACTAAGTACTGGATGAACATGATAGTTGTGGTAGATTGATAAATGGACCCCATTAAGGGGTCGTATATGACGGGATGACGCAATGTCCGAGTTCGGTATTCATGCAACGTACACGTAGCTCAGTAAAGTTAGGAAATTACCTATCCGTAACTTCTGATGCCTTTAGAGGTTTCAGAAGGTTGAGACTTTTCAAGTTTGTAATGGATCGTGTTTTACGCAATACCGGAGAGCATCTAAAGGAGAGCTTTTTTTGCAGAATATACCGTCATTGCACATTCCAAGCGAGTCACCCTTAGCGAATATTTCAAGAGAGTCTCCAGGTCTGGTTACAAATGAGTGGAAGTTTAGGAGAGTATTAATAAACAAAGCGATCAAAGTCTTGGACTGCGGTTGAAAACTTTATTTTTTTTAGTGTACCTTGGCTTCACCGTCACAACAATTTCAGCTTTGTGTGGTTTCAGTCTATAGTTCTGGTGTTTTCGATCTAGCATCATCATCGCAACGATTTCAGCATAGTGATGAAAAGAAGGATAACACCAATTGGGTCATTCAAAAAAAATATCACTAAACTCTTTGATTTTCGGCCTTGAGGCATGGATGGTGAGGCAGTCTTAAAGTGTTTGGCGAGGATTCGATGGAGCATTGAACCAATGATCATTAATTACAACGACATGGACATAGTCAAACGTATTATCTTCCAGCGGTTTCGCTAACTTAGTCACTTTATGCTTTGAGACGAGCTGCTTTGATCCAGGGACTATGGTTTTCACTACGGATGTTAAAAGAAGACCATAATCGGCATGCAATGCTGTTAAAAGGACCAGTCAGTGTACTTGATACCCTTTATATACCCTTTATAAGAAGAATCATAACAAAAAACGAAGCAGTGGTGCCTATACGTATATGTCAATGAATTGAAAACCTTACGAAAGACATGACTGCAAATATTTTGAAAACCCCCAAAGGCAACTCAGTCGAATTTGCTTTTGACAAATTCTCTGCCGATACAATATTAAAATTAAATTTCGATCGACACCAGAGACATTATTCATCTAGTCCTAAAAACAACTGAAAACAAGCAAACCAGAGCGATGGGCATTAACAGCAAAGGACACGAACTGTTAGGCCCGATTACAACAAAAGGCACTAAAAATCAGCCTGATCATAATTTATTGGCCAAAATGGAAAGCATTTCAACGCCAACACAAAAGGACAAAATCGAACAATGGATAGCAGACAGTAGGCTGGTAGGTGGTAAACCATCTCTACCACCTCCTGTCTATCTTTATCTAGTATGGGTGCGTTTGTCTAGCTGACACTTTCATTAACAAAAAGTCAGTGCTCTGTGTGTAGTATGTATATTGGTGAGTTTTTGTTAGCAGCAGTGTTGTGCCAGAAATCACTTTCAAACGAATTGAAACCCAATAGCAATTCGTAGTTAGAAAAAGCCTTTAAGAGAGTTTTAGCCAAAAAATTTGAATTTAAGAGAGGTTGTATTAAATTAAAAAGCAAACCTCTACAAAGATTATCGGCACAACCCCGTCTGTATTGGCTTTTGCATTGTTACAAAGTGCAGGCAGTTTTTGAAGGGTGTGGGTGCGCCTGTCACACCTTTTGATGGGTGGCTGTCGCTATATGTTTGTCCGGCTCGTCCTGTGGCGTTCCCATCGCCCTCATGCTCCTCGCCTGACATTGCTGCACTGCGACACGTAAATCTAAACAATGGCTGACAGCTATCAAGCTGCTGCTGCCCGCCCACCCAACTTGGTGCCAATCCCAGAACCAATCCCAATCTAAAGCACATTTTTATGTTGTACCTCAAAAAGGCCAACACCAGTTGATGTTCTGGGCATGGCTGAGTGGGTGGTTGCATCATCTTGAGCATCACATAAGCCATTTATCTATATTTGGTAGATATATCAATATGTTTGTAGACACCGTATACTCTATGGTTATGGGCCAGCTGTTTGTCTGAAATTGACATCGTTTGTTGCTGCCTCTGTTGGCCCGGTCATCATCGGCTGCCATTGTTTTGGCCATGTGGCCATGTCTAGCCGAGATTTTATGTTCGCACACAATTTGAGCGCTTTATTGTTTGTTCAATTTTGTGCATCATTGCCATCTAGGTGTTAATCTAATAACTGTCAAATGCAGGACGTTGATACTTTGCTTGTTGTCAGAAGAGTTAGGAGCCACTGCAGCACATAGGTGGATACCTTTTGAATTACCCGGAAATTGCTATGTGATAACTGAATTTATTGTAAATTTATATTTTCCAAGCATGCAACTAATGAGAAACACTGGCAAATGGATTAATTTGGTTTGTTTGCACTTATTTTGGAATTTTGGTTAAATAAGTTTATGCAAATCACTTAACATATGAGATTTTCAACTAAGTGCGTTTATATTAACGAATGCAAATTATAAATTTGGGCGAATTTGCGTAATATAAATGCTAATAAACTTAAAAGATTTGCTTTAATTATAGTCTCTGATTTCAAGAGAAACTCTGTTATTTGTTATCTTAAAATTTATTTTATTATTATTATTTAAGGCTCTAAGTTCTCTATCAGAAAAACTAAACCTAGAAGAACTATAAAAATAAAATTTTGTGGGCAGATTCGTCTAATGCCGCAGTTCTTTCCATGAACTAACTCTTCATATTGACCAACTCGCTTTCGAAAATCTTATAAGATATAAACTTTATGGATTATCTTTCCAACTGTAACTAAATTAAACATGATCAAACCTCTTTCTAGAATAGCAACAATCATTAAAATCATTTTGTAGACTTGTAGGTCTTAAGTATAAAAATACTTTCTAAATTAAAAGGATATCATCCGGCATTTCACCTTTCCTTTACACGTAGAAAGCAGAAACTTGAAGCGAATAATAAAATAATTTTTCCCATCCAATTTTTTAAAGTATTTCAAAATGGAATGAAAACTGTTGAGCTTTCTCTAGGATAGAGAACATTATAGTCGGAGTGTTTTCACTGTAACCGCTCCATTTATTTCAACTCTAAACTCTCAAACCTATAGCTATTTTGATTGATGACGGTTAGAAGCAAACGAAAAGACCCCTCTTGTCTAATACAGTAAGGTACATCTATTGGACTAATTATGATCATTCCACTTATTTTGAAGAGTATTTGCAAAGCGTAAGGAAATACTGGAAAATTAAAACTTTTTATTAAAATTGGTCTTTTCTTTAGCCTGAAGATTCGGCCATACAAACATACACAATCAAACTGACTCAAGAACTGGTGGATATTTATAACAGACAACGTCATGTCTTCGCTGGCAGAGTTCTAAAGCAGTGGAATGCAATCCGATATAAACTGTGGAACTAAGGGGATACTATTGTCGAGAAGTCTTTAACCACCCATATTTATTTAAATCTGTGCCCAGCATAAGAATAAATTATTCTTAGTTAGCCTTATGAGACAACTATATGGGATTCTTGTGATACCATTTTTTCCGAATTTAAGACACCTAGTAAGCCATTCTGAGGATTTAGGCTTTAACAGTTAAGCATGAGGCTACATTTCGGTAAACACCTATTGGTAGCTTACAAATCTCCTTACTTTTTTTCGTACCTCCTTAAATACCTTCAAAATTTTATTCCATACTGCCTTGATATGGAAATATAATCCTTCGATCAAAATTTGTATAGTTGAACTTGAGGAGCTGGAATTTTTAAACTTTGTTTATTACTTAGTTGTGGTTTTTCATTAGGTAATTAAAAAAAATCAAAATTCGTTAACAAACATTTTTGGGGTTTATGTCAAAAAAATTCGTTTTTTGAACCATAGTACAGTGTCTGAACTTTTGTAAGGAGTCCCTAAAAATGTCAGAGAGTCTCACATAGCTTTGAAAGAATTATTTTCTCATTTGTTATGAGCATAGCCTCCGTCGATATTCACCTACGGGCATTTCTTTTCACTCAATGAGCAGAATGAGGAGGAGTTCAGAAATTTGTATTCGGTAATGATTAATTAATTAGATTTTTGCCCACAAATTTTGCTTAAACAAGAATTGAAACTGCATTGCCTCCTATCAAATCGCTATAGCTTTTGCTTCATTCCACGACGCCCTGAACCCAGTTCAGAGTGGACGGTGCGGATCCATGTTTGATTTGGGCGGCATCTTTGCTGCGAACCGTGCGTGATCCATTGGAAAGCCTTCCTTGCGATATTGTCGTCTTCTCTGCGGAGAGTATGTCCAATTCAGTTCCATTTTCGTCTTTTTATTTCGGTGTTTATAGGCTCAGTGTTTGTTAGTTGCCACAAGCTGTCGTTCGTTATTTTCCTGGCTTGATATGTTACTCCAAACATAATGGCATAAATGCAGCTTCAAATTAAAGTCAGTCCTTTATCTGGTCATTCTATTAAAATCGGTGTAAGTAGACAATATTGTTTTTAGCTAAACTATCCATTGCTTTATTTATTTAAAAAAATTAAGGGAATTACGAAATTATGTAGAAAATAAAATATCAAATATCTCGTTATTTATGCTTCAAGCCGAAGGAGAAAATAGAGCAACAAATCGAAATATTTTCTGCATCACTAAAAGCTCGTAAAAGTCAACTGCATATCTATAGCATGTATCTCTAGATATAATATTTGTGAGCACACACATACTATGTACTACATACTATATATGTACATGGAGACCAAAACCAGTCGAGCATAAAATCGCTGCAAATAGTCAAAAACAAAACATGCTGGAACTGAGCATAGATTCTATTTCCATGTATAAGCTCGAATGGAACTTGGAAAAACGGCGTTGGTTTTAACGATGGCGGCCTGGGTTTGGCACATAAAGTCGCAAACATTTTTATGAATCGTAAATCGAAGCGATAAAATCACACGATAGAGAGAACGAGATGCAGCCGCTCCTCTGCATGAGGCTCTGAAACTGTTTGTTTTTGGACTGGCCTCATAAGTTGCACGATAAATTTTGCAACATTGCGCTAATGACGACAACTGCAAAGGACACTGGACAAAGGGTAGCAGTAAAGGACAGCAAAGCGAGAGAGCTGTGATTCCCTCTACAAAAACTTAACAAAAAAAAAAATTCAGTGGCAACTACATCGATATAGCCTTCGACGTCGCTACATCAAGTTGTCCTTGCTGGAAAGGATGCGCGCCATTTTGCGACTGCAAACGGCGGAAGTTCATTATTGTCAGTGATTAATGACACGACACACACACACACATTGGGAACATGTGTGAAGGAGAGGCGGATGATGGCTTTTTGGCCACATAAGTTAGCCAAGCAAATGTGCTGACAAACAGAGAGATTGAGAGAGGCAGCGAGATGCATCCGCCGGCTAACGTAGCTACGTTTATGGGTTTTAGTGCTTCCGCTTGGAAAAAAAGAAGATTCCGAGCTGCGCTTAACATTGGAGGTGGAGTGGAGTTGTCCATTTTGTTGGCTGGTTGGCTGACTTGTTGGCAGTTCCGTTTAGCCTTGGCTATGTTGACATCTTTAGACGTCACTCAGTTTGTCAGTTAGCTGGGCCGTTGGAGCACGCCAAAAGTGATATGCATTCGCCATCTGCCAAAATCATTAACATCGCTGATTTTCTAAACGATTGGACTGAGTATGACACAAGGTCTGCATCACAAAGGAAGGGATATAACTGCAAACGAATAAACCCGACTATGTTATACTCTGTTCCGATCACAAATTATTCCACCAGCGTAACCGATTTTGTAAAATTTTATCTTTCCAGAGTTTGAGAGGTTTGGAAGTAAATAGTAACAAGTATAGATTATAGTTTCCTTATCGGTTTTGTGGATTGTAGTCTTCTCTAGTTCTTTTGGTGTTCGATGAACTGGCAAAGACTGACAGACGCAGATAGACAGATAGGGGTAATGGGAGTGATACCACCCCCCACCACCAGTTTAAGTTTTTTAAGTCCACATTAGTCGAGTACACGCCTATTTTATTGGCTGAAACCAGTACTTTACATTTACCAACGAAAGGAGTTCCAAATTTCACACTTTTACACACAACTTTCTAAGTTCCCAGTAATAATGAAACTAAGTTGCGTGTCGAATTTTAAAACTATAACTTGTTGGCCAGATCTTGTCGGGACTTCGCAACTATAATATACCCTGTACTTTTTCATATAAAATGCTACACAGAGTTTAGTATCATTAAAAAAAAAACTTTGAAAGTTTCAGGCCGATTTTAAAGCTCTGTGTAGAGCAATGATTGTCAGCCTTTAAGCACAGGGCACGAGCACTATAGGGCATGATGCAATGAAGTGATACAAAGTGCTGCAAAAAAGTGTGCCAGTTTAAGTGGTTCAATTTATGTATGGTAGCCATATGAAATAGTGGACTAATTGTGATCAAACTTTACACTTTTACATCTTACCTGCTATAAAAAATAATTTATCTAAATATTTCGCATGTAAAGGCTGTAGGCTGGTTTTTTTTTACAAAACATCTCCCTACCCCCATAAATCATTTCATTTCCTACAGTCCGGAACGGATCAGTACAAAATAAGTAAGGTTTCCGTTATATTTGTATTTCTTAAAAATATGGTTTGCACCTCCAAATCCGTCGTGCATGCTGCCGAAGCAGGTGGATTAGCTGCAGGAACACGGGTACCACTTGGAGATTGAATGTTCCTCCGGGTTACTCTCATGTTTATGAAGAAATATGTGAAGGAGCAGGGTTCTGACAGTGAGTTATAAGCTCAAAGTCAATCCAGAAACTCTGCTCGCAGTCACAGGTCACTTTTAAATAGGCCGCCCCTAACCTGGAGAGCAGACGCCTTTTGCAGCCGCTCATTCTGAGTACAGACGCTACGTTGTGGATCGCTCTTCGCTTCACTGCTCCTCGTAGACCTTACCGGCAAGGGTGGCCCTACCGCCGGCATTGCTCTTAGAGTCATTGCAGCTACTGAGCCCCCTCACCACGTCAAGGTGACGATCCCCGAGAGGGGAGAGTAAATAAGTAATTATTTTCTTTGCGAAGAATCATTGCAAATTTTAAAAGCTTTCAGGCCTTTAATTTTCTCATTTCTTATATTAAAGTTCTTATTTTACACAGAAGTTCATATTAAATTTTTAACTAGTACAAATTTCAGGAAAAATATTTGTAAGCTTATTTCTTCTTGGTAATATTTGTATTAAACTAATTAAAACTTAAGAAACTTACATTGAGCCTATTTCCGAATTCGTCTGTTGCATTAAAGAATCAATCATGATTAAGTGAGTATACCCGCCGTAAGGGTATTCAAATTGCAAGCAGCTGCTGCATATCTAAGGTTGCTTTCAAATTGCACGCAACTTTGCCCGAAAGTATGCAACGCACGAGCGAGTCGAGTCCAGGTTCAATGTACGACAAGTGAAATTCATTTCAAATAATACAGCGTTGATCTGGAAGGAGGAAGTTGGAGCAAAAGATGATGCTAAAACCTCACAACAGCAAAACAAATTAAATAAAAATTCCAACATGAGCAGCAGTTGAACAGCAGTTGAGCAACTGATGACAACAGCGCCGACAGCGACTTCTACCAGGATGTGGATGTGGATGTGGCTGAGGATGAGTATGACACTTGGCCAAAGTTATGGCACTCGAACATGCTTACATTTGACTAAGTTTCGGAGTATGCGTCTACATATACATACTATATACATACTTTGATCTGGAACTATGTGCATAAAAGTTAACCAACTGGCAGAGAACAGACAAGAACCAACTTGTCGAAAATGATTTGGTCTTAATTATGCGAAAATGGCGGCACCTATGGCAGACGGTAGACAACGATTCAATAGGAACGTGTGAAAATGTAGCGCCATTTTGTATGCACAAATAAAATCACGTCAAAGTAACTCCAAACTCCCTCCAACTCCAATAGCTTCTATCTCACAGTTCCAACAACCCATGCCCGCTACCAAACCCACTTACAACTTTTGTCGTCATTATCAATTTGACTTAATTGCCGCGCTGCCGTCGCCAATGTGCGACAACAGAAAGTTCCTGTCGGCAGCCATCTTTTGGGCGCCATACTGTTAGTCGTCACTTCCGTTTTCCGGTTGCCTGTTGCCTGCTGTTCGTACGTTTTTGCTACCATGTGTCCTGACGCATTGTCTGTGACTGTTTAAAAGCGTTTAGTCCAAATTTATTTGTATTACAAGGCAAACTTCTGTAGACTTTTATGGCTGCCGGGCTGCCAAAAATAAAAAAGGAGAAAAAAGGAGCAAGAAAACAAACTCTGAATTATTAAATTAAACGCTTGTTTGGAGCATTTCTAGAAGTAAGTGGAGCTGAGAAGGCATCTCCAGAAAGTCAGGTAAATATACAAGACACTTAACTGTCGCTTAATAAGCGAAAGAGTGAAGTAAGTGAACTTTAGAAAATTTACAAGACAGATTTGGAGGTATCACGGAAATCTCTTTTAAGTGAAAACCAAACCAATTACATTCTCTCGTTTTTATTTTAGTCAAGAAGTTTGGATAAATTATCCACCAACAACAATTGGAAAAACTAGTGTGACGAGTTAGAGTTGGGATGTACCGAACGCAGCATACTCTGCAGTTGATATTAGAAGGGAGTTATAACACCAGTTTAATTTTGAGCGATATATGCTTCCGTTTCTTGAGTATTTAAATTTGCAACAGTTCACGACATTCTGCTCGAATGCGTTTGCTAAGATTAACAGCAGCAAAATTGAGGTGGAGAGCTTAGATGTGTACTGAGAACAGCAAGCTTGTTAGAGTAAAAACTTAGCATTACTCCCCCATTCCCCAGCACCACCCTGTACTTTAGTAAAAAAATATTATACATCTGGTCGAGAATTCTAATATCGGCTTCAAAAGTGTAGAATTGATTTTCAAAATATCGGATCGATATTGTACATACCAAGTTGAGATTTTGTATTTTTCGCATATAGCTACTAAAGTTCACAACCTATTTTAACAAAATTTGCACTTGCGGATGGGTAACAAATAATGGATGGTTTCTTTGAACTTTTAATATAGGTAGTTTTGGTAGTTTTTCGCCTCAACAAATTTTATATATGTCGTATCGTTTCATTTGCGTAAGTCGCCGATGTTACAAATTAAAGGCGCCTGAGAAGTCTACTATGAGTTACTTATTGAGTTATGTTGTTGCACTTCTGTTAATGTTAAACCACGTGCAGATTTGAATGAAAAGTTATTAGAGCAGGACAAATGTAAACTGCTGCTGAACGTAGTCCCATGGTATGTAGAGGGAGCGAGAAGGCAGTATGTGCTCGCTACGTGTATGGTCTTTTGAAAAAGAACAAAGAAGCTGAGGCAGTCTGAGTTTGACCACGAGAGCCTACAGCACGGGAATTCGTTGTTACGCAGAGTTTATAACTAAGAAAATGGAAAACTCACTTGAAAATAATCCTGACCCGACATATACATATAATGCCTGCCTGCAGATAAAAGCTCTTATTTTCTCCGAAATTGGCATGTTGTATGCACAAACTTATTATGCCTGAGTATACAACCGATGTTTCGATTATAGGCAAAAAATCAAGATTATAAAACCCCACGGACTCTCGAAAATTTCGAAAAGTTCCATTCCATTTTAAATCGCTTTGTAACGCAGTTTGTTAATCATTTATTGTGTTTACTTTGTCGGACAGAAATGCTTGAAGGCAGAAGTGCCCGAGTATCGATTAAGCAACTTGAACAACGATGCAGAAATGCAGAAGTGTCAGACTATTTGTGGATCTTTTTATTATTATTAAAATTAATTAAATTGATGTCATTTGATTTCGGCGGTTTTCAACATTTTTGTAATATGCTCTCAATGCTTATAGTAAATAAAGAGAGATTTAGGACTGCAACAGGAAAAATATACACCTGGTCTTTGTCTGGTGCCAAGCACGTAGCCAGAAAATTTTTTTTGGGTGGCCCGAGTTATTGAAAAATTGTTTGATGCTTCGTAGCTGCAAGTAGGCGGGCTGCTGTGTTAGAAATCGTCCACGATTTAAAAAAAATTTCTTCTAATCCGATGTAAATGATCTCGAACAGTTCGAAGAAATACAAAATGCTATCATGCCGTTCAATAAATGTGATTTCGCAAAAACGGACAAGCCTTCTTTGCTTGCTTTCTGGGGGTATGCTCTTGAATCAAATCTTGGAGAATTTTCGTCTCGTACGTACTATACCGGGACCATCGGACCCTATGGCTGGCTACGTCCTTGCCTGGTGCTGAACCACAGCCAATGGTGCTCTAAAGAAAGACTTTAAAACCATTCGCGGGCGACTTTATTCACAAACAAAAAAAAATGAAACGATTTTTTAAGCATTTGGTTTTTAAATTTAAAAAACAGATAGCGTACGGCGCGGATTGCTTTGGGCTACCCTGTACTGCAAAATTGCAATCAAATCCGATATATTGCTGACGAACTCCAAAAGATATTTCTTGGCCAAATTTGGTTGCGATATTTTTATAAACAAACAAAAAAAAGTCGAAATTTGCACAAAACACGGGTTTTTGACCGATCGGTCCTATGGGAGCTATATGATATAGTCAACCGATTTTTATCTAATTTGGTACTGTGCTGGGGATCTTTAAAATGGTCCTCTGGAACACCCCCTATGGGAGCTATATACTGTAACCCCAATAAGAAAAAAATAAAATAAACTTGTCTCTTATGGAATAATAAAGGATCTAATCTGAAAGTTTGGTTGCTCTAGCTCTTACCATCTCTAAGATCTAGGCGTTCATACGAACGGACAGACAGACGGATATCGGTATATCGACTTCTCTATGATCGGATCATACTTTAGGTAACTTTGGAGGGGTCTCCGACGACCCCTTCTATATGTTACATACATTTTCGGCTTGCACCTTTATAAAAACAATAGATTTCGGTGAAATATTTTGTTTCACTATACGCAGACTAATTAATGTATGTGGCCAAAAGCATGTAAAATAATGGAGAAATAGAAATAATACAGCAAAATTCAAAACTTTAGACCATGTTTTTGGGATCGCTGAATCTTAATTCAATGTTCAAAAAGTTCCAGTACGTCAGTACAATAATCTTAACCTTGAAAATATTAGGTGTAAACATGCACTTTAATGAGTACGAATGAAACTACTCCGCTCAAGTGAGCGATCTCTGCTTTTAGTCAATTTCTTCAGCTCTTATTTCTAGCTTACATAATAAATGCCGTGGTAAGCAGGATTGTACTTATATCCATTCGCATGAACCATAATCATAAACAATCCGATTCATGTGCGCCGCCAGGGCCCATGCTTATTGCTTATTCAGCAAAGTCTCATGTCCAAGCCTGAACCCGATGTGACGTCACATGTTCATGTCTGAACATTAGGTAAATATGATCCGGCTTTTTTTATGTTGCTGTTTTATTCACAATAAGGTAAATGGATTGTTCCTAAAATTTCTATGCCAAAGAAATTGTCGAAAAAAAAGTGCTGCTTGACCTTGCGCTGATTTAACTTTTGTGTCAATTAACGTAGCAATCCAAAACTTTGCACAGATATGTCTTTTCAACCTACATATATTTCAATACACAATGAGCTCGATAAAAATTCATTTAATTGGATTTTAATCGCCAAGATGGAATTTAAGCAAAACGACTTAAATTTACCGAATGAAGAAAATTTGAAAGTTCGGGCCTTAAATGTTTGTTAGCTTCTATCTTTAGATGAAAAAATAGCTAGAAAATCATAAGATTCTCTTATGCTTAACTTAAATCACAATTCTAGTTGACAATCCTACATTTTCCTGGTCACATTTTTTGTATGTCTCATAAATTGCATAATGGAAATACCAAAGAGCTTAATCAAATGGGGATGGACGCCCAATGATACACACAATTAAGTCTGCTTATTGTGGGTTGATTATTCTCTGAAGATTAGAAGTAAAATTGTGGCAGCTGCACAGCTTCGGGATAACACTTCATATAAAGGAATAAATGTTCATCAATATGCATAAGAAGGACAAAAAGGGGGTTCTCCCTTGCAAACATACATAAGTATAAGGAATAATACTGAATAATACTGCGCCAAAGGCAAACTGGGGGCCAAATAATTTCTAGACAGGGTGAAACTTAGAGGTGATTAAAGTTAAATAGCTAAACGCTTTTGAATTTTCAGGTTAAATACTTTCTAAATAATTTTATTTTTATTCTAGAACATTGGCCCAACAACAATAGTTCCCTTAAGTACTATCCAAGTTTCTACTTTAATTTGGCTGTAACTCGCAGACGTAGCCCATTTTTTGGTCACAGTGAGCTGTGCCCATAAGCAGCTGGTGTCCATCGAACTCTAGATAGACACAGAAACCTTCCGGAAATGGTTTCATTTGTGGTTCAGACTCAGCCCAATTGGTAAAGTTCATTGGAAGCAACTCCTCATGCCAATAAAAGTCGCCTATTGTTTGTTGTTGGATTCCCATCTGCAACATTTGACCACGATGTCCGCTACTCCAGAACATTGGATAATTCGTGATATAAGCATTACGTTGTATAAAGCGGGCCAGGCTGTGCATCTCCTGGGAAGAATCTATGCTCACCAAGCGACTATTGGCATCGATTGTTGCGCAACCAAAGCTGGCATGCAGCCAGTCCAACTGTGAGCAAGTTCAAAAGATTAACCAGAAGCATATTATGCATATGTAGGAACTTACTGTGAGGGGTACGCTAAAAGTGTGACCCTTGTAGGTCATTTTGTAATACTCATAGGTGGGCTTTAGGTAAAGAGAAATCTTTGTACTTGAGCTCGGGCTTAGATAAGAACTAACTACTTACGGGTCTATTAGTTGAGAAAAAGTAACAACTTTTACCTATATGAATGAAGGGCTTATAACAGTGTGCTAAGGATGCAAGGAAGTCAATCAGTTAACTTTATAGAGTATTCACAAATTTTGGACTTACGCAGCCAGAACTCGTTATAAATGCAGACAATGCTGGCCAACAGCAACAGCAGAAAGGTTATGCAGATGAAGGATTTTCCAATGGATGACATGCTTATTCCAAGTAGTTTTCTAGAGAGACTATAGTTTGGATGCATCTTACATTGCATTTATATAGTAAGTACTGTCGTAGCTGAACTCCAAAACTTTGCCTAAACAAATAATTTCTGTGGAAATTTTGAGTAGGATAGAAGCACTTCAAACTGGTTACACTTGCGGATTGGATTTCAATTCATGAGAATCGTGGAAGAGGTGGGCAAACGGTTGCATATTGTTCGATCAGAAATTATTCCGAACAATACGATTTTGTGTAAGGTGACAATCTTATAAAAATATGCGCACAAATTTGTGCAACTCATCCTAAGAATCTATAGAAGATCTAAGAATCACTTTTTTTGTATAATTTCGACTGCTATGCCAGCTGGCAGTCGTTGTGAAGAACTTCCATTAGGCGAATGGTGCTGTGTCCCGTCACAGCCTATTTCACCCTCCTCGACTTGTTTCTGTGGAACCGTCGAACGGCGGATGTGTTTAAATTTTTTAAAAAAATCTTCAAGATAGCAAAGTAATTTTATGTAATCCGTATAGTTCTATTGGAATAACAGAGGCATATCGGAAGATTTAATACAAGTAAAGAAATGGCTTTTAAACTCTCAGCTATTATAAAGGGTCATCAATCTTGAGGTTTTTTTTAGATAGAAAAAAACACAAAAATTTCAAATAAATCGGAAAATCTTTATTATCAATAGAAACAACCGTTCTCGTCATTCACTTTTTTAAAATAATCCCTATCAAATGTTGGCCGCAACTGTGCCGTAGCTTGTTTAAGCGGAGCTTCCAATTTTCGATGACGCGTTTGAGCATAATCGGCGGTATCTCGCGATTAACACGGGTAATGTTGGCCTCTAATGCTTCAATTGTAGCTGGATTATCCACAAACACTTTAGACTTCACGTAGCCCCAAAGGAAAAAGTTTAGCGGTGTGATATCACACGATCTTGGTGGCCAATTCACCGATCCGGAGCGTGAAATTAATTGTTCACCAAATTGGTTTCTCAATATGTTCATTGTTTCACGGGCTGTGTGGCAAGTAGCGCCGTCTTGTTGAAGCCAAATGTCGTCGAGATCACGGGCTTCAATTTCAGGTAGCAAATAATTCGTTATCATGGTGCGATAACGGTCGCCATTGACGGTTACGGTCTGACCAGCGTCAATTTTGAAGAAATATGAACCGATGATTCCACCGGCCCATAAACTACGCGCTGGACGAGGTCTATTCGGTCGAATGTCATCCAATAATGAATATTGGGCCTAAGCGTGTGAATAACATTCTTTACAGTACGCGAATTTTTGTAATATAATTGTACGATTTGTAAACGTTGTTCGGGTGTAAGTTTTCCATGATGAAATGGCAATGAAAACTGAATAAAAAACACATGGCAACTTGACAGTTCCACGCTTGGTTTATGAAAAAACCTTTTTGAAAAAAAACCTCAAGATTGATGACCCTTTTTCTTATATATTTTTAATTATTATTTAGTAAATTTACTTATTGTCTAATAAAGGCAGATAGTAAATAAAATACGAAGAAAAAAAAAACTGAAAGTTTCATCCATTAAGTATTTTTTCCAGATGAAACTATTCGTCTACTGTACTAATATAAAAAAAGCAAAACTATTTACCATTAAAAACAGATTTTTTTGTTTTTAAAAATTCCGCACACATTTGGGATGTCGAATTGTGGGATCCAACGTCCACTTTTTTCAAGCCAACTTGTCATGCAAAATGGTGTTGACGCTTCTCATATTTATGTTCTAGGATACCTCAGCGATAAACTCTAGTTTTCGATGGTGTTCCATCGCTGTTGTTTTTATACAAAATAATCGCACGAAAATATTCACAATTGAATTCCATTTTTACAATTTTCAAAAAAAAAAAAAAAATATTTTTTCAAAAATTTTATTAAAAAAATATTCAAAAATTTTTTTTTATTTTTTTTTTAATCTTGTTCCATTAAATCGATTTGATTCATATTCACACCAAATAAAGAACGTATAAAAACACGTGTTTAAAAAAAAAAATGGTGATTGACATATTTAAGGAACATATTTAAAAAAAGTATGCAATTTTTCCTATTTTTTTAAGAAAATGTGTTGGTTAAAAAAAAATTAAAATGTTTTGTTTTAAATAGCCCTATGGCCAACTTGGATTAAAAAAAAAATTGGTTCAGTAATTTAGTCACAATTACATAAAAACGAAAAACACGTTTTTTTAAATTAAGCCGCAACGGGCTAAGTTTAAAAACTGAAATTGTGCGAAAATATTTTTTTTTGCCCTATGCCTCGAACTGCATCATTAATTTTCCAAAATCGCTGTGGGTAGTTTCCAGTACCTTATCCAGCTAGACCCTTTGTGTTACTTTAGCGATAATTTAGATACACCTCCATTTTCAATTGATTTTTAGTGCAGGATTGAGTATTATAAACATATTTCCTTCCCATTTAGTAGCTGTTAAATTGAAGTTAGTACTTATACCCAAAGTTGCCATAATTTATCAAACACTGTCTAAAGAGTATTTCAAAGTCGACCAAGCCCGCACATAACATAATGTATTGCTGATAACAATCAACACTGAGTCAACTTATTTGGATTACCCCAAAAACACCATTTGGAATTTTTTAGTCACTTTATTGTTATCAACAAGTCAGTGCATCACAGTCGGTTCGCTGCTCATGAGCATCTCGCAGATGTCATAGGCGAGGGTGTAACAAGATTCGGTGCTCATGAAAAGCTCTCCGCGGCTCAGGGTGAGCAGCATACAATTGCGTCCCATGCGACGGGTAGGCTCATTGGGTAACCAGTTCGTATAGTTTATGGGACGCGCCCTGCCAAAGTAGTTCCAGTAAAACTGTAAGTCACCTGCCCAACGATTTCCAGCACTCCAGAATTGGTTGCCATCGTAGAAGCCCAACTCATAGAGATGTGTGGCCAAGGCGTGCATTTCATCAACACTCTCCAGGCAGATGCGAGAGGTGCGTTTGTCCTGATAGCACATATTGCCAAAGGAGGTGTGCTAGTGGGTGCATAGCCCATGAGTTTTGGCGACACTTAAATACTTTAGCTACTCACGAGTGTTTCACGATCGACATGATAACAAAAATCCTCCTGTACCCTGACATAAGGCGCCTTGCAACGTGGTGGAATCAGCGTCCAGCTGTGCCCCAGGCACAGGCAGAGCACGAGCAAAGTTGTAAACACTTTGATATAGTTGGTTACTGGCATTTTGTAGAACTGTTTGGTTCCAGCGCCGGCGGCTTACTGACACTTATCGTTCTGATAATTGTGTGTCCGATAAGGTTATCTGGAAATAGCATAGTGGCAAAACGGTTTCTAATCAATTTTATATTAAACAAATGTTTTTCACTTTTTTGTTTTTTTTGTTTTTTTGTTAGAAACTAAATCGTGATTATTGGAACTGCACCTTGAGTTCTTATGGCGGTACTGATAATCTTACAAACTGCATTGATTTCAAGTTCGTTCACTGATTGTAGGCGGACTCTTGCCGTAAACGAACTGATAGATCTGTTAGAGCTTTTCAAGCTAATTGGTAATTAGTTAGCATGAAGAGCTCTTCCGTAGCTAGTCGCCAAATTCATCATTATAATAACAAAATCTTTTTTAATTCTTCCAAATCAATTTGGTTTCAATAATCCGGCTTCCCCAAAAAGCGCCAGACCTGGCTAGGGCTACAAAAATTACGCGACTGGCTCTTCTTCATCAGGAGTGGAAATGTGCCCATATTGTTTTGATTATAATATGCCAGCTGAAGATATAACTCCATATCGGAAGACCAGCCTTTTTTCATTCCTTTCAAAAATTTTGGAATAATAGCTCTTGGGCGTTTTAACGACCCTACCCAATTATGAGTTCGGTTTCCATTCAAGGTACACCAACCGTGTACAGGTTCACCGTGTGGCGCAGCTCGTACTTAATTGAAGGAAAACTAACTTTGATCCTGCGCTTTTTTGGATTTCAAGCAATCTTTTGACCGGGTCTGGCAGAAAAAGCTTTTACAAAAACCCAAAAATGCTTAACCAACCCCACTTTACTTGGCCTCAAATCGTTTCAGAGAAACCCCTCATTGCAATTTGTACTAAAAAATGATCTTTCCAAAAAGCATCTAGTCTCAGCTGGAGTTCCTCAGAGTAGTTTTTTTTTTGGTTTTTTCCATTGCACTATTTTTAAGTGACAAGAGCCCGCAGCTTTATTTACCTTCATATGCTGACGGCTCAGAGGATCTGCTGATACTAATCTATTCTTCAAGGTGCATCTGGTTTTCTACATTATGTGGTCGACGATATAGGATTATGGGCTAGGCGGTGAAATATTTGGCGCATCCAGTCTCTCATGAGGCCCCCTAAAGCAGTGTTCTTGATCCATTCCTTAAAACTATATTTACTGGTGACACGCGATCCGTAGGAAGTGACGGTAACCCGTAGATTCCAGTAGCTTTATACGATGACGTCTCGGACAATCTGCTGATACTAATATTCTTGTTGTGCTTGACGAAGTCGGATCATGGCCTAGGCGCTTTAATATTAAGCTGTATGGCGATAAATTGAGATGCGTCCTACGTATTTAGGTTTAGAGCTATTCAGTGTCCTACATTTGCAATTAGCGATAGCGTTATCCTAGTTAAGAACTCGGCACTTAGCTGGGCATACACTTAGATTCCAAATTGTATTGAAACGATCATATCCGTACTATATCCTTGAGATGCTCTGGTAAATTAAGGAAAATGGAATAGCTATTAGAAATCGCTCTTTGGAAGCTCTACAACATCATTGTGGTGCCAACTTAATAATTTTTTTTTTTTTTTTGTTATATTTTATTTACAATCTGTCTTACTTGGACATATGGCATCCACTCTTGTACAATAAGGCTTTACACAAATGCGTAATGGCTTAGTATACCGCGAACTTGGAGTCCCTTACGTGGCTGACGTCTTGGCATAGGTACTACCTCAGCTTACTTACCCCGACGGACATCATCTTAGAATATGTTTAAAACAATCGCAACTTTATTATTTGGGTAAAAAAAAAAAATTTAAATCATTTTTAGACTTCTTTCATGATAAAAATATCTGAAAAAGGTAGCGTACGTTAAAGTCGGGCGCGGACGACATTGGGATGCCCTGTACCACCACATTTCAATCAAATCCGGTGAACTGCTTAAGAACTGCAAAAGATATTTCATTGCCGAATTTGGATACGATATTTTCATAAGCAAACTAAAAACAGACGAATTTTATATAAAAAACGTTTTTTTGACCGATCGGTCCTATGGAGGCTATATGATATATTCAACCGATTTTGACCAAATTTGGTACAGTGCTTCGGAACACTAAACTTTCGGGTGCCAAATTTGGTTGCGATATCTTCACAAACAAACGAATTATCCATCTAAAACTTTTGGTTTTTTTCGAGGTCCTCTGAAACAGCCCTATGGGAGTTATATAATGTAAACTCGATATCAAAAAAATACAATAAGCTTGTCTCCTATGGAATAATAAGGTATCTATTTATAAGGCTTTCATAATTTCAGAAGTTTTTGTTCTGATTGAAAACATTTAATTTTTAATTTAATATTTGCTAATATTTTGAGAATTTTTGGTCTTAGTATTAAAATATTTGGTTCTTTCTTAAGTTTAATATTTTTTATACTAAAGTCTTTATTATCTGATGACTTTTGATATAATTTTAAGAATATTAAAAACAAATTTTTTTTTTCTAGATAATTTTTTATTTTTTTTATTTTAAATCGTTATTACAATATTTTTGAAATTTTCGTTTTACCTTAGGAATTTTTGATTTTATTTTTAGAACGGCAATTAAGTATGCTGAAAATATTAAGTTAAGATTTTTTATCAGTGTATAACATCAGTATGATAATAGTCAGTCAAAATCAGCTGGACGGACGGACCGACGGACATGGCACAATGGCTACCTGAGATTATGATAAGCATCTTGGGGTCTGCCACGCCTCCTTCTGTCCGTTACATACATTGCACAAATCTAGTATACCCTTTGTACCTCCTATAGGTACAGGTTATAAAAATTAAATCTCAAACTAAGATTTTAAGAATTCTGGATTTTAGTGCCTAAGATAACACCAAAAATTCTAAAAACGAGACCAATATTCTCGAATAAATTCGAATACGAAATAATTTCGAAGTTAAATCTAAATTCTTAAGCTCAGAAAAAAATATTAAACTTTAAACATTTTGATAACATGACGAAAAATTCTGAAATTGGGTCTGAGGAAAAAAATTAAGTCTTAAATTAAGATTTAAGCATAATAAAATTTAAAAACCAATGAACCATTTACCAAAAATTCACATTACATTAGTAAATATAATTAGCAATGTTTTTTTTCATATTTTAAGTTTTCATTTTAGCCGACATTCGGGTATTTCCATAAAAATTCTATTAGGAAGATGAAATCTGGAAAAAACATATTTTGGAAAATAATTTTTTTACCCATTTTGGGATACTAATTCTTTATTTCTAATTTTACAATAAAGGCCCAGACGCAGTTCGAAATGGGATTTTTTTTATAATTAGTTTTGTCATTAGAATTAAAAATTATTATTCCTTAAATTTCTTCATTCCGTTTCCCCTTAAATACAATCCACACATTATCAAAGGAACAGTAAAACAAAGTTGCATACATAATGTTTCCCCTTCCTACACATTCAAACTGTTATACAGTTTCAGCTTAATGCCGCAAGATGGCAGCACGTGTGCAGCCCGACTGTAGTCTGTTAGCTTAACATAATTTTCCGAGAACCAAACAAAACCTGTTAAGTTGTTGCGCCAAGTGGCAACGCCAGCGCCCTAAACAGCTGCAGCTGACAACTGACAACTTCAACATGCTCTCTTGTTCACACTCATTCTCATTTTGTTTTTCGACGACGACGACGGAATGATTTGATAAACGCTAAGCAACAAATACAGAAAAAATACAAACTGCATTGAAGAAAAAACGCAAATTGTGTGTGAAAAAGTGCTTAAAATATAATAAAAACACGTTTTTTGTTTAATAAAAATGTTTAGCTAAGTTTTTGTTGCGTTTTTGCCGCGTCGCGCATTGATTTTTGCTATCGATTTGGTTTATTTCTTTCTGGCTTTGCGTCTGCGTCTTTGCTTTGCTATGCTCTTTTTTGTGTATTTCGTTTTGTTGTTTACGAATTCGTGTGTGTGATAAATGTGCAAAAAAGTTGTGAAAATTTAAAAATACATAAAAATGCAAAATAAATGCCTTAAAACAACAACAGCTGCAGTAAATATGTGCAAACATAAAAATAAAAGCAAATCCGTGCTGCTGCTGTCGCTGCTGACGCTGGCAGCGCTGCTGCTGCGTGAAGGCAGCGGCGTGGCAGCACATTTAAATGTTTTTCTAAATCCCGAGGAGGTGATGCGCTTGCTGGGTAAGTTGAATGTTTATAATAATTATTATTGTTAATAATAAGAAGTGTTTGTTGTTGATTTCTCTGGCAACAACAATGCAACGCTAATTGCTCAATTGTGTCAACCAATTATATACATACATACATACACATGTATGTACTGTGCAAACAACAACAAACAAATATGTAATGAAAACTTTTCATTCATTACAAAAATTACTTTTCACAATTATGTTTATTTGTTTATTTTGGCTTAATTTTGGCCTAACCCCCCACCCGCGTCCACTCTATGACACTGTCTATATTCTCTCGTGCATCTCGTTTCACCCGCACTCTGCATCACCCACTCCCCCGCCCCATGCGCCGCAGGTGTTGTTAAACAGTAAAACAAATAAACAAACAAAACAAAACCAACGACAGAGACGAGAAGACGACAATAAAATGTTTTCTACGTAACTTTCAGTTGGTTCGTTAAGAAATTTTACGCTTCGTAAAAACGTAAAAAACAACAAACCTAAATAAAAGAAGAGGGAAAAAATTTACATGCAGCATTAAATTTATTTCACTGAAGCCGATGCCAAAGCCAAAGCCGAAGCCAGAACATATTTTTGAATATTTCCTGGAATTTTTGGTCTTGACTCGTCCAAAAAAGAACAAGTAAACGTAGAGACAGATGCTGGAGACACGGACGGAGCGACGAACGCGGAGACACAACACACATCCAGAGAGACATACGGACGACGACACGAGGCGGTATGCCAAAGCAAAGATGTTGGCTGAGGAGAGAGAGAGATGTGACAAAACGTGACTTTTTACTAAAGGGAGGGGGTGGTGGAACGGTGGAATTGACAGCAAAGCTGCGCTGCGTTTGCGCGCATGTGTGTGTGGGTGTGCTTCAGGAAGAAGAATAAGAGCGCAGAGAAATGGGGAGTAAGGCTGGCCCACAGGCAAACTTACTAGCAGGCAGGCCAAAAACTACTGCATAGTGGGGCAAAAAATGTTGTATTAAATGATTGTCAAAAAAATGTTCAGCCTGAAGGCGTCTGTTATAGTAGTCAGATCTATTCGCTTATTTGTTATTTAAAACGAATTCTAATTCATTCTAATTTCTTCATATACTATGTAATTTTAAAAATAAATTATAATGCTAAATAATCTGCAAATTTTCGTAGTTTGTGAAACGTTTTAAAAATGCTGTGATGTATAGCAAGTTGCTGGTGGTTGTTCGTTTTTTTTAAGATAGCACATAATTTTAAATATTCTCCATTGGTATCTATAATTATCTCCAAACTTTTGAAAATTCATAAATTAGAAAAATGGATATGTTGACAAAAACAAAGTTCAAAAAATAAAAAAATTTAAATTGGACTCTGCATTGACGAAGACAAGTAAAAATTAAAGGAAAGGGCAAGGCTGATCATCACGGAGGGTGTCATAAGAGCGTCATAGATAGTTTTTAGCAGCTTTTCTGACTAGTCTTTTTGCAAACGAATCAATTAATGACAACAGCTCGTAAAACATCGGTGAAAGTGATTTTCTGCGCTTAGGCATGTCACAATGACTCCAATTCTCCAAAGCATTCACTCGTTGTAGAAATAACTCCCCTTCTTCACTGAATAATGACACTAGTTTTATATCCTCTAGATTTTTTAACCGTTTCCTTAGTAAAATGAAATATAATCGTTGGGTAATTGGATTACCTAAAGTTTAATATAAAAATTATCAAAATCAGTTGAGTACAAACAGACATCTTTGCTGTGAAGTAGACACTTTTTTTTTCCATTCCACTGTACAATTTTTCGTCTTCATTTTCTGTTTTAGCGAGCCATTTTACTTTGGAAACGATTTAAAAAATAAACTTTTTAAAATTTCTAAACTAGTGAGATATCGTTCTTGAACTTCTTCGGTATGATTATATGTAATTACTTTTCTAAAAAATGTTTATAACGCAATTCAATTTTGTATAAACCTTTCTTAGGAAGTTTGTTATGTTTTACATAATAATTATATAAATTTCTGTACGAATTTATTTATTGCGCGTCTATTTGTAAATGTCTGAGCTTGATTCCACTTAAAAACACATAAATCATTTAAATTTAAAATAACGCGCACATTGCAATTACTAAATAGAATATTGTTGCTTTTGTAGATATTGTTTGGTCTCATGAAGGCCATTTAAAATAAAAAGACTGTCTATTAACAATTTTAAGCCTCAAAAGTAAAACACAAAAAAGTTTTTAAGCTAACTAAACTAACTCTAACTTAATACGTGTTACAAAATGTAAATTTTTGTATTTATATATAATTTAGGCGTAGAACAAAAAATATTGTACTTAAAAAGGAAAAATCCGAAAAGAAACAAAATAAATGAAGGGAATAAGCAATAAAATAGTCAAAAACCAATTATTGGCAAAGAACGATCTTTTTTTCTGTAAGAAAAAAGAAATTAAGATATTTCAAAACATGTGTCGATACATTCTGGTAGTCAGAAGATTAACCCTGTTCCACGAGATTTAAAAACAACAGAGTTATAAAATTGTTTTTATTCAAATCGCATTTTTCTCATCGTGTTCACTTACGAAAATTATTATGTTCTAATTTATATACATTTGTTTATATAAGCTTAAGTTTATTCTCAAGTTTTTAACCCAATTAATTGTGCCGAATGAATTTTGCTCAATAACAAATTTGTTTAAAATACATTTGTTGATGAAAAATTTATTGAGAGCCATTAAAGTTGTTAATACGTATAAATTAATAGACAAAATGTTTTAGCTTAAAATAACACGTTTTTTTGAAGAAGGTTGCTGTTTTTTTTTTGTAATCGAAGAAGAGCATCGAAATTACAAAATTTGTTGGAACGTTAATATCGATCGGTAGTTGACATTCTAATGAAACATTTTCGTTTATGCTATAGAAATCCTTAAAAATATCTTGAATTTAGCGATGCACAACTTTTCTTGAATACATTTTTTTTTTTGGCTAAAAGGTAACATAATCATTACTGGATCTTCTTCATATAAAAAAAAAACGAATCTGGTAGAATAATAATAGTGTGGTTTTCTACAGAACACTTCATTACCTATCGTTTCAATTTTTGTTACGTTGCTTCTAGAAACGTTTGCACAACGTCGATTAGTGAGGAAACTCGTCCTAGCGAAAGTACCATCTCTTCATGATAAGATGCTGTGTCTTATTTTGAATATGTCCAACCAAAACTGTTGGTGTCCCAATGCACCAGCAAATTCATTGGCTTTTTGTCTCATTAGTAGCCCAGATATATACCAGGGCATTTCTACATCAAAGAGACAGCCGCGAAGTATTTTGCATTTAGTGCTTTAAAATTGTTAATTTTTCGAAATTTCCCAAAATATGCAAAAATTATTTTAAATAATTTGCCATATGTAGAACTAAAATAAATATAGCTGTAACTTTGTGGTAAACAATTTTACCATTTTACAAAAAAAAAATTCGCCATGTTAATATTCGTTCTCAAAGATTAAAATGCGCTTTATTTTTCCTTTTTGAGTACATATTTACGAGTACATATTCTAGCACGCAGTTTTTATTTCATTCTTATTTCATATCATTTTGCCCCACTGTAGCTTTTTTCGTAGATCTGCCAAGTGTGTGTGTGTGTCTCTGTTTATGTATTGGGTGCTGCATTTTTGGCAGCCTTTGGATGACATGTCTCCTCTACCCACGGCATCTGATTTGGTTTAGCTGCTCATTGTTGCTGCTGTTGTAGTTGTTGTTGTTGTTCTGTGGCATGCAACGTGGCGCGTTGCTTGTTAAGTTGTTGTTGTTGTTGTTGTTATTTTCGTTATTCTTTGCACTGTTGCCTTGTGTGGGAGCTTTTTCTGGTGCGTGTGTGTGTTGCATGCTGCATGTTGCATGTTGAGCGACAAAAATAACAAAAACAACGATGACAACGCCGACGCTGATGCGCATAATTTTGCGTATGCATTTTGAATTTTTGGGCGTGAAATCAAATATGCAAAATATATTGCGATTTAAATTTGAGTTATCCAGACTTTACTGCTTAAATTTTTTGCCTTTTTCCATAAGCAACTAAAGTAGATTAATAGCTGGACTTGGGATAGATATTTAACTGCACTTGTCCCAACTCTAATTAAAACTAAGCTGAAAACTTTGCAGACAAATGTGCAGAATATTCTGTCATAAATCAATTAAGCTACATAATTTGCATTTAACTCTGCTGGAAAAAAAATATACATACACAAAGGGTAGCTCAACGACAGGGTGGGGCACAGTGGACAGGGAGCAGGCAAAAGTTGCCGACGTCAGCTTTGGAGCAGGCTTAAATAAATTGTATTTATATAAAATTTATAGCCAGAGCCATTTGAAGGCGGCTTCAGTTGCTGCTGATCTGGCGTGGAACTTCTGGAACTCATTGGGGGGTGCCTTGCTGCAAGATCTGGCAACTGACTAAGCAGAGGCCATAAATTTTAAGGCAATAATCAACAGGTCGAAGAGACAAAGTTCGATGCGGCTTTTGAAGTCATAAAAATGGCAGTAGGGACAAAAAAAATAAAAATAAATTGATAATAAAAATATTATTATGGATCGTGTGTCATCTGCGTCCGAACCGCATAAGTGTCGATCATGTATGTATATGCAGGCGTTCTTATTCAGGGTGAGAAGAGTATCTACCCAAATATATACTATATACCAAATATGTATGTATATGCATATATATACATATATAGTAATAATTTAAGTTGATATTTTGATGGCTTACTGCTGTGACACGCGCTACATTTTAAATGTCTTTGTTAGTATTGTATTTAAATTAAAATTTGATGGCATTTTATTTAACAATTTCTTTGTAGTTTTTCTTCTTTTATTTTCATTTTACGACTTTGACGCTTTGGAATTTTCATGGAAATGCGTTCTTTTATTTTATTTCTTTTTTGTTTGCTTTTATTGTCAAGTTTATTTTAATGTTCCTATTGTCTGTTAATTTTAAAAAAAAAACCTAAGTTTAATTTTATTGTGCGTTGTAATCAGCAGGAAAAAGTAGGTTCAAAGTCAACCGGTTTCAGCCGGTTCTTGGTTTGAGACGATGCACCACAAATCGAATATTATAATTTTTGCACTTTGAAATGCACATTGAACCAGGGTACTTTAAACGCAAAGTGAGATCGCTTCAATAATACTCATGAAAGATAAAATGTAGCTGGACAAGTGGGAACTAAAGACCACAAGACATTTAGAAGTACTTGTGGCTAGTTGTAAATCCATAAGTTCACGAGCTTGGGAGCAAATCGATTTCTATACACTGTACCTTAAGGTAAGGTTACGTGCAAATGACTAAATAAATTGATTTCGACAAATACGTCCGTCTGTAAGAACGGTTAGATCTTGGATATTATAAGAGCTAGGATAACCAAACTTGAAATTTAGACTCATATGTGTTTGGCTAGATAAGGTTTAAAGCGTAAAGTCGTCTGAGAACAAGGTCCGTTTTTTTTTATTTTATTTTTTTTTTTATTTTATAAAGTGACTTTTCCGATTTTTTTTTTACTAACTATTGCCAAGATTAGGGTCAAAAATTAAATTTGTGAGATGTTAACTTTTATAAAAGTATAGGGAAAGGCTTGTAAGTTGACACACCATAGCTTTTTTAGCTATATCTCGACATTGATACACATAGGCATCAATGTACTAAATATACCGTTGGAGAGAGAAAAGATAGAGTTATAATCCACAATAAGCAAGTCATTTGAAATTTATAAAAATAGGCATTTTACAGACAATTTTCAAATTTTGTGAGTTGTCACACCTGCAAAAATCGCTGAAAATTTGAGAAAACTGAAATAAAAACGCATGATTGCTAAATTTGAGGAAAATTTATTGATTTTAAGTTTAACTGAGCATTAAATTGAATTTACAAAAGCAAGAACAATTTAACTTTCCAGAGAAGTAAAATTTGTGATTACTTGTGATCGGTTTTTCTTGATCGCCATACTAAAAATGAGTTCTTACGGAAAATATTGAAAAAATATATCCGAAAATGGCAGAAACATTCATTAAAAACAATTCAAATTAGTTTCAATGACAATTCCACACAATAAAAAAGTCATGTAAATAACATAGCAATGTAAAAAAATGTAAATAGATGTATGACAACTTACAAACCAAAAGGTGTGACAACTTACATTTTTGAAGCCATTTTGGAATGCATTGAAAAAAACATAAACCCGTAAACCTTTTTTGATTATAAAAGTTGATTGAATTTCAGTTTCAGCACATATATTTTCCTTGATTTTTTATTTTGATTTGATCACTTTTTGAGCGCAATCAAAAATAATGTTTTTTATTTTCCGATTACTTTAAAAACAATTTTTATATTTTGTCACACAAACACTGCGTTTTTGAGTCTGTTCGCATCAAAAATACATTAAAATTGTTTACGGGGCATTTGCCATCGAAGACAGGTGGAATTTTGGTATTTTCATTGCTGGAACATCAAAATCGACCAGGTGTGCCAACTTACAAGCCTTTCCCCTATATATCTACCCAAGGGACTTGTCTATATTGACTCGACTTTACATGCTGCAGGCAGAACTTTCTGTTAGATACTTTTGGACTCCTTTGTTAAACGCTATAGGAAACATAAAAAGTTAGCTTAAGCCTTGACTATAATAGTGTAGAAGTACAGAATTATTTATTTAACTAAAATATATTTATAATATTCGCAACTCTAATCAACTAGTATTGGGTGCATCTTTGGATATTAATCAAATAAATATAATAAAGCTTTATATCGTTCAGTTTTGGTTAAAAAATTATTTTGAAGGTACATCCGAAATGATCAACGAGTGATGATCCAACACTTAAATGGGTAATACTGCAAATAGACTTTACACGAATCTCTGTTTTGCTTTTTCGATCCCAAAAACTTGGTTCAGAAGTCTGGGCGATCTTAACTTCACAAAAAGATTCGGGGAATTGGTTGTAAAATGTTTCGAGCGTGGTTGGTTGGGTCAAAAACCTTGGAACTGTATTCAACTAGAATCAAACTTTATTAGAAAATTCTGAGAGAATGTTATTAAATGTTTTTGTGCTGACTTGGTTCAAAGCTAAAGCCTAGGTTCTGAAATTACTGACAGGTTTTTATAAAATGCTTTCGGGCATGGTAGGTTCGAAGTAAAAACCTTGTTTCAGAAGTCCACTTGAACCGATTTTAAGCAGATATGTCTGCGGCTTATGGTTCGCAGCTGTAATTAAAATTTTGTAAAATGTAGTAGGCTGCTGCACTAAACAGTTTATAAAGCCCACCAAAAACGCGCCTTTAAACTAAGCAAAAAAAAACATGTTTTCCACACACACACACGAAGTTTCTGGTCGGGCAGGCAACAAATATGTGCTAAGCGTGCCACGCCCCTTGCTGAAAAGCGCACGAGTTGCATGCCACAAGAAACGCCCCAACACGCACAAACACGTTCACAATAAGCTGCCGCCAAAGTGATCGATTGGTACAGCCGCTTAACAAGCTACAAATTAAGTTTCAAGAAGCGGCTCCAAAGATAAGAGTCAACAAAGAGACTCCAACCAACAACAACAACAATGGCCAACAATGATGGCCAACATTTTCTTTAATGTGTTAAATTTACCACCAACTGCGTTAAATAAATTAAACGCGGACCCAAAAGCCAAAAAGCCCCCAAAAAGCAATTCATTGATGCTTGAAATATGTTGCCATAGATACATTTTTGTAGATACAGCTCGTTTAAATATTTTCATATTTGCATAAATATTGAAATTTATTTATATATTTTTGTTGGTTTTTTTTTCTGGCTATCGTTTGGATTTTTGGTTTTGATGTAAGCCGCAGCTAAGCAGCTTTAAAAAAAAATTTAAAAAAATACTGTATACGCCCCAAAGCCATGCAAACACAAATAAGCGAAAAAAAAGTATCTTAAAGATAAATATACTAGTTTCAGCTACTGTGTCCACTTTTAGCACCTCTGTCTTGCGCTTGGAATATCCATAACAAGTATGCGAAATGCATGTTTAGTCTTTAGCATGCAAGCGCGCATACCAGAGTAGAGATTCCATGGAGACGACTCCCAGTCCACATTGCCTAGTAGAGACATTTCCCAGTAAAAATTATCGTCCAGTTTATGGCTTGTTGTTGTGTCTTGCTGCTGCTCACGAGTGTTTGCCAAGATCATTGTAACCGATAATTACGACAGCAACTGGCAGCTTCTTTGCTGCAAAGCCCAGCTGCTGGAGCAGCCAACTGAGGATGTGCTGCTGCCCCTCTGTGGCAAACGTCTTCCACGATCTTGGCTCTTGTAACGGTTTGTATTGAGGTTGCGATACAATCTACAGTAATGCCATTGGCAACAGCTCGGGACGGACATAGTCTTTTGGCATGATCTATATTTTAATTGGTGTTGGACTGTGCATCGGGTGCGGGAATTTATTGCACTTGTTGGGTTGTTCACGATGTGGCTATAATGAAGTGGCTATTAGCTAATGAAGCTGTCTTAAGAGGGGGTGAAGCATGGAGCGAGTGGTTTTTAAGTGGAAGCTGTAGAAATTAATATTTATGGAAGAGATTGTGCATGGTAGGGAGAGAGGAGACGTTTTAGAGCAGAGGAATTGAACAATATTTACAATTCTACACAAAAAAAATCTATTGTTGGTTTGGAGAGGTACAAACTATTAAATTGGCGAAACCAAATCAATTTTATAAGCCTAGAAAGTAAAGGCTTCTTAAAGAGCAACACAAAAATATCGTGGGGAAGGTTCCATAAAATTTGTCATATAGGGTGACATATAGATATATACTAAATGCAAGTTTGAAACTATGGATTTATGTATGAATAATAATATCGCCTAAATGGCCGCCGCGGCTGGCTCTACAGGGCCGTCTGCAGAAATCGTAGTTTTCGATGATTTTTTTTTGACGAAAACTCATCTGGCTGTTCTCCTATCCATTTAAGTGTGTAAATGCTGATCCGCATGCAAAATTCGACGCAAAGTGATCCTAGCAAGTTGTAATTCTTTCGAACGATGGCGCGACGATGCTCCCGGCGACTCGTCGACACTGATCTCAACTATGTTTTTTTCACAGAACGACCATTTTCATAGTACGTTTGTACCACTTTTTCGCCTTGTTCGGTTGATCTACGACTAAAATTGAGTAGCTTTCAACTTGGCATGTGTCAAAGAGCATCCACTTTGGACGGGTATGTTGCTAATTATGAGTGTTTAACAACCAAACCATCAGATGGCTCACCCTATACTTTTACCTGTACTTACTTTTTACTATACTTTTTTTATTACTGCTTACTTTTTTATTACTGCGTCTCCATATTAATCTTTACCACAGTTTGCTGTTTTTACTGTTTTAAATTTTTCATATTTACTGCTTGTTAAATTAACTACCTAATAAAAAATAACCTTTTCTAACTTTACAGTATGTACCTACATAGTTTTTCTTACGGACTCTTCACTGTAGTTTACAGTATCTTCATATTTTTCTATTTAGAGAGTTTTATATACTCTATTTTACAGCAATTTTTACTGTTTACATTTTAATTTTAACTGTTTATTAAAGTACATAAATAAAGCACATTTACTAGCGTTTACAGTAGATACTTTTACTTGTCATTTCTTGTCACTATTTTTAACTGTGAAACGTAAGATTTTAGAGATACATATAGATAGTAATATTTTTTTTTTTAACTTAAAATACTAAAAAATAAAAGATTTTGAGATGCAGTAAATTAACTGTAGTAACAGTTTCTTTTAACTGTAATATGATAAAATGGAAGTTTTCGGCGATGCAGTAAATTTAGAGTAATAATTGATTTTTTTAACTGTGAAACGTAAAATTTTGGAAATACAATAAATTTACTGTAGTAATAATTTTTTTTTTTAAATACTAAAAATGAAAGCTTTTGGGGAATTAGAATATAATTTTTTTTTTATCATTTTTCTTAATAACTCGATTAGTCTAGGGTTCTTTTGTTTTAAAAATGATAGCCCTCTTTTGTAAGCTCAAACCTAATTTCACGTTTGAATATGATCAATTTTTTGTTTGAGCCTCGAATTTATGAGAATTTCTCGTTTTTATTATTCTTACATTAAAGTTAAACAACTCTCAATCTCTGGGTAAAGGCTAAATATTCTTAAAATGAGCAATAAATGCTATTATTTATGCTTTATTCTAACTTGTTCTTAAAATCATGCTATTCATTCTCAAATTAGGAATTTCTGTCGTAAAGCCTATTTAAAATCAAGTGCAGACCATGATCCAACAATTAGAATGTCATGCGCAGTTCCGTCATTCGTGTTTTTCTTTTTTTATTTTAAAAAACAAAAAACTGTTTCATATAGCTACCATACAAAAATTGAACCCATGCCGCCAAATTTTCTGACCATGATGGCCAACGCTCCTAGCACACTGAGATCGCTAAATATCTCTCATGAACAGTCAGTGATCTCTTAGGCAACCCGTCTAGATATCTTTGAGATGCATATAAAAGTTTGCAATGTTACGGTTTTTACTGTTTATATCGACATATAGTTTTTCACTTCGAGTTTTTTTGACATTTTAGATGACCTCCTCTATTGTTACTTAGCTGATCCTCTTAACTTATTTTTATAAGTTTTGCTTTAGACAAGATATTTGCTGATCGTGCTATCAGCTGTTCATATCCGCACGCGCCCTGAAAAAATCGCTGCCATATTGGATATTTAAGAGACATATAACAACAATATACCATAAAGCTCCATTGCCTTGACTTGCAATCATGGACGACAATCAGTTACAGCTTGTCTTGTTTTCAAAAGATTGTACGTGACTTTTTTGGTGATATTTTTTTGTAGCTTACGCCACATGCCACGATTACGCCCGGGCGAAGTTCCGTTCATTAAGTTCAATTTTTCGATCATTTGTTAAATATTTCGTTGTAAATTTTCAATCTATTTTTAATGCTCAAGTGTCTGATCTATACGGCCTTATGGGCTCCAAAACACACAAAAAAAAACAACAAAAAAAATGCTATCAATTTCAAATTGATGAACACTTTGTGGGCCATAAAGCTAACAACGAGCTAACGATATCGCATTATTCTTAACCTGTTGTTGTTGTACATTTCGGGGTGTCAGATTACGGACGTGTGACATTGAGGTTGTCTCTGATTAGCTGTTTTGTAATAAACTTGAAGCTTAACCAGAGAATGATACGATCAAAATTGTTCATGGCTGCATTTGCATATAAGCGAATATTGAAATGTTTCTGTGTAATATATATATATATATATATTAGGGTGGGTCAATTTTTTTCGGTATAAGGGCTCACTCGGATTTTGATTCTTTGGGTAATTCTAAGCAAATTTGCCCAAGAAACTATGGGTCTAAAATGAATTTCGAGTCGCCCACTTTTTCAAAATTTTTGAAGAAAAAAAACCGAAAAAAATCAAAAACCAACACTAAAGCGCCCTCTGGCGGCACCCAAAATTAAAAATAGATGTCAAAAATGAATTCCTCGACCCCAAAAACCCCCAAATTCACATTCGGCTAGAGAAAAAATATCGATTTTTGGCCTTCTAATGAATTTCTAAGTCGATTTTTGAATATGTCGAAAAAAACCTATTTTGAAAAAGTGGGCGACTCGAAATTCATTTTAGACCCATAGTTTCTTGGGCAAATTTGCTTAGAATTATCCAAAGAATCAAAATCCGAGTGAGCCCCATAAGGTTTTTTAGGCCCCATACAAATTGACCCGCCCTAATATATAAATATGATGCCAGTCTGAAAGCGTCATAAACTTGGCTAAGCCTGTTTAATCGCAGCCATTGACTGGACCCATAAAAACCTATTAAAAGCAAAAAATATTGCATTTAAATAAATGAAAATCGCATAAACCGATTGCTTCAATAAAATCGATTGTTTCACTTGTTCGAAAATCATACAAAATAAATGAAAAAATAAAAATAACCAAAAAATCAAATCAAAGGCTTAAAAAAGCGAGCCGCTGCCATCAACTTTGTCTCCATTGCCTCCCACCCTTTGATATGACCCAATAAAACAGAACAGTAGAGTTGTATTTGTATACTCTCTCCGAGTGCATATGGCTGTGGAGCTATCGTAATGTAATTCGGGAAACTTATGTGTTAGAGAAGTGAGTTGTAGATGCAGTTGCATAGGCTTCAATTCCATGTAAAAAATCCTGGGGATCGTCTTCGATTTTTTTGTAAGGACGTATTATATCGGGTGATAAGAAAGGAGCTAAAGAGGAGTTCTGAATCCACAATAAGTTCTTTTGGTAAAAATTTTAGCATAGAAAGTTAAAAAAAGGAAATAAGGCACTACGCGTCGTTTATGTGATTGAAAGGTGTTCCTGTAGCTCTCTGCTCTCTCTCTCTCTCTCTCTAAAACAGTTGAAAGAGCGTTTACCAGCTATTGTGTTTTGCTGCTCGCACTACTGCAATTACGGCTGGCTGCGTTGGTGGTATGCTGTGCAGCAATAGTGCTGTCCCGCTTTGACGCATGCAACAGGCTACATTTTTGCCCCATCTCATTCTCAGCAAAGAGCTTTATGAATAGCAAAGCGAACCTACAACTTACAAGGCTCACTTCCATTGTGAACCTATTTTCGAAAAAGTATTTCAACTTCGTTTTCTGTAAATTGCATTTGCGATTGGACTGCATGTCCGCCAACTGAGTGCCGCTTATCAGTGGCGGCTGCCTGATGCACGGTTGCAGAGTTCAATCCGAGAACTAAGAGCGGACTACTGAGTACTGATAACCCCTTGGGTGTAGGCACGCAGCATGTCAATAATAAATATCAGCCATTGTTTGCCATACGCATACGCATGCCATGTCAATATGCATACATATGTACATATGCATGTATATATATGCATATATTGCAAAAAAAAAAGAAATAAAGAAAGAAGTAAACCCAACAGTAACAACAAAAGCAAATAAGAATCTGCATCTAGCGAGTGCAATGAATGAATCGTAGAGATACATTTGCTTGGCATCGCATTTGTTGCCCCTTCTTGTTGCATGAATGGAGGCCGCTCAGCTGAGCTGAAGCAGAGTTTATTTTCATGTCATTGTGACATGTGAATGTTGGCGAGCGGGCGGTTGGTCGAGCGGAATGTGGGCGAAACTGCAATTGACAACGGCAAATGCATGTAAATATGGCAACTATATTACTATGTATATGGTGGCATAAACATACTTCATATATGTATAAAAAGTGCGTGTATCTGTGTGTTTTTTTCTGGCACTACATGTAGCTCGTTGTTGTTGCTGGTGATTGAGTTGTTTATGCATGGTGGGAGTTTGGCCAACATGGACTGGAATGCTAAAAGATACAATTTGGCAACTTGTAGATACATGATTTTTTTTATTCTTTGAAAAGTGCTAGCAAAGGCATCTGCGTGGCCAAGTTAACAAACGCAGCTAAAATTTGAATGATTTATATTCTAAAGGTTGCAATTGCTGTATATATAAATTTAGCTATTTATGAGTTTTGATATTGTATCTACAAGATACTTTTGCATTTTTGTGCAATAGGGATTCAAGCTTGGATGTCGTGAGCAAAGTACGCTGTTATATATGCATAAGAAACGTTTATATAACCACGTTAAAAACGTGAGCGCCGAAATGACAAAAGATACAATTTTGTTACTTGTAGATACATTCCTAAAAAGTGCAAGCAAAGGCGTCTAGAATTGGCCAAAGTTAACAAATGTAGCTACAAAGTAAATGATATACATTGTAAAGATTGCATTTATGCACAGCATTTTGATATTTATGAGTTTTGACATTGTATCTATAATTTACTTTTGCTAGGAACGCATTTTTGCGTTGTATAACAAAACAAATAGTGTCTTAAGCCTAAATGTCGTGGGCTGTATTGGTCTATTATCTATGCATACAAAATTTATTTGTAACAATAACAATATATCGAGCTGCATTATGACAAAAGATACAATTTTGTAACTTGTAGATACTTTTTATTAAGCGCAAGCAAAGGCATCTAAGAGTCGCCAAAGCTAAGCAAGTCGCTGCGAATAAATTTTTAAGGTTATATTTTATGAGCTTAAAAATTTCGCTATTTATGTGTTTTGAGATTCGATTTATAAGATACTTTTGCAGTGGACGCATTTTGATACAGTTTAAGAAAACAAAAAGCGTTTTATTTTCAAATAGTTCCTATGTTATGGGTGTGATCTCTATCTATAAAAAAGTATATAGCAAGTATTTAACTAGCCGCTTAAATAAGGCAAGAACAAGACATCCAAGAGATACAATTTGGTAACTAATAGATACGCGTTTTCTTTTAAAGTGCAAGTACTGATTGGTTATCTTTAATAGAATCTAGTTGCCGTACATACATTTTTCACTGTTTATGAGTATTGTATCTATAGGATAATTTGTCTTTGTCTTTGCAAAAGAGATTACTTTTGTAATACAATATTTTGTCATGGGGTTGTATGTGCCTTTAAAATTGTCTTCTCTTTTGTTCCTAACGCTTACAGCATTTTAGTTATGGAAGATTTAGTTTTTTTGCGAATTTGTATATTTAAGGTACTATTCTTATGTATGAGCCAGCAAAGCCCGCAGCGGCTCAGCTGCTGTTTTAAAACACAAGCCTGAGTAAATTGTATCTTTAAGATACATAAAACTAATACTACTACTATTTAAGATACATTCAACGCTGCATATATTAACTACTGTTGATTGGCAGCTAAATGACTACATAGTCCCTATAAGAGCTAATTATAGTTTTTAATTAAGAGCCGTCGTTTATTTAAAGACTAGTTGTGAATACAAACAGCTGATAATTAGGATCAGTAGACTTATAAACAATTGTATATCTTTTGTGCAAAATATTTACGACTGACTCCATGGTATATCTGTAATAATGTCTGGAGTAGCTATAACTGTAAACAGTCTATCATTTGCGAATTTGTAACGTTAAGATACTGTTATATATCCGAAAGTCAACAATTATACAAATTTGCTGATATTGTACAACTCTATAATTAAAAAACAAAAAAAACAGATAGCTTCAACGCTGCATATTCACGTATTATTTTAAGCTTTACTTATTGAAATACACTTTTAACTATTAGCCAAACCTTGGCTGGTAATATTTATTATAGCACTACAACCAATCGGGATAAAATACGACTGTAAATAGTTAAAAGTTTGCGTATTTTTATCTGCAAGATATTTTTACGTATGTGTCAGCTTATGCCTCTAGTTTTGCTGATATTGTATAAACCTTAAATTGTAACAAGCTAAAAAAGTTAATTGTATCTTAAAGATACATTCAGCGTTTCATATATTACCTAGTTTCGCTCTGCTCTTCTTAGACGCACATATTCTAGAATTAACGTTTTAGTCCGGCAGCTAAAGCCCTTAGTTTTTCTGATATTGTAATGTATATATACTTAAAATACAAACCAAAGATTTAATTGTATCTTTAAGATAAATTCAACACTGTATGTATTAACTAATCTCGTACTGCAGGTACATGATTATATATACTAATTATTTTGGAAACATAGAAGTGGGTGACAGATAAGACACAAATATGCGAATTTGCATTCGTAAGATAACTTCAATTTTGCCAATAGTATATAACTCTATATTCTGACACAAATTTTTGGATTTGTATCTGTTAGATACTTTTATATATACATCATTTAATTATCTAAACAAGCCGAATACTTTATTGTATTTTTAAGATACACTCAACGCTGCGGTGTTCTGCGGCTCAATAGGTTAATGCCTACATGGCCCTTATTAGACAAAGTAATTTTGGAGTCATCTTCGATCTGATGTGGCTAACACATACTATTCAACTGTAAACATATGAGAATTCACGACTATATACCTGTACAAAACTTTTATGTATCTGTCAATTAAGGCCCGCAGTTTTGCTAATACATGTTATATAACGCTGCATTACAAATACAATCCCAAGACTTAATTGTATCTTTAAGATACCTTCAACGCTGTATTGATTAACTACTGTTGTTTAGCAGCTATTTGACAATGTAACCCCTATGAGATATAGTGATTTGATAATTGAGCCAATTATCGTTTTTCGTTTATAGATATCCTAACATTTTTCAACACCTAAAGCCAACAACTATTTATAACTTCCGGCCAAAATGTCGCTGTAACCATAATTTTGGCATCAGTTGATCATTTATAACGCAAGCATTTGAGCCAGAAGCGTATGCTGTTCAACACTAGCTTAGGTACAAATTACCAGCGATTAAGGTTAATTACTATTGATTTTGGCTAATACAAGCAGGCAATATATATTTTATGTGCAGCATATGGCCAAGAGCTTTCAAAGCGTCAACTAAAAAATTTGAATGATTAATTTTAGCTAATTTCTGAGCCAAAAAGTTGCTGCTCAGCGTGTGTGTGTGTGTGAGTGTGTGCTAACTGTGCCAAATCGTTACCAAAACAACAGCAAACAGCAACAACAACTTGGCCCTAAAAATATGGCTAATTTTGCTGCCACAAATTTGTTACAATCAAAGTCAGGCCAGAGGAGAAGAACAACAACATTGGCCCGCGGCTCCGGCGTAAAGTAAGCCAAGCGCAGTCAACACGGAAAAATAAGTAGGGAGAAAAAAAAAATTAGGCAAAACAAAAGGCGCATCATTTATCATAACGACGACGTGAGACTACACAGCTACAGGAGATGCAAGATACAAGAGTACAAGAGATGAGATACAAAAAAAACAAAAAAAAAACGAGATACAAAACCAGAGATACATACTTTGCGTAGTATACGTTAAGATACAAATACAAATGCGCCAAGCAAAACGTGGCTCAAAGCTCAAAAGCATGTTAAATGTTGACATGTTCCGGACGGGGGTGACTGCCGCCGCCTGGGCTTCACTTCACTTCACTTCACTTGGCTTGGCTTGGATTGTCTTTTCGGGTACCGGGTACATGGTATGGATGTAAGTGAGATTGTTATGCGTGATAAGTTGAGGCACATTAGAAGGAGTTGTGTGTGTGTGTGTGTGTGTGTGTGTGTGTGTGTGGGCACGGGACAGACAGGCAGTTGCTCTGGCAGCTGATCATTTGTATTATTTATTTTTCGATTTGGGCAGCTAAGCAAAACTGCACACAGCCAATGCAGCCAGTGACATATTAGGTATAAGCTCTTAGCTCGGGTTGGGGTTACGCTTGTGTTGGGGAGAGGCGAAGCTACAGCTTCCGGAGTTCCGGATTCGACTACGTGGTACGTGTGACTCTTAAAACGCAGGACAACATCATTTATCATTTATCATCTATTGCAATTTCGAGTTGGGCAGGAGTTTCTGGAGTAGCGGTAGAGGGATGCATATATGTTTGCAGTGACAACTTTTCGAAACCGCAAAAGAAAAAAATGAATAACAAACTGTATCTAATGTTTGCTAAATGGTGTGATATACTAAATTGGTTTCATGGAAATTTTTGCAAAAAATAAAAGCAGCTGGAAAGCCATCTTATGTGTATGCTGTGAATGGTATTTAAAAGGAAGTGCCTTTGAAATGGATTTCTTTAAAGATATTCACCCCATATGATAAAAAAGTTGTTGCTTTTCGATTACAGCTAGCTTCTTGTAATTACAGTCAAACTTCGGTTTAACGAAATCCTCTACAATAAATTTTTCCATGTAATGAATTTTTTTTTGAAGCACACTGCTCCGATGATCATCTAATGTCAAACTTCTGTGTAACGAATTTTTTATTCGCTTTAGGGAAGTTTGACTGTACTTTAATTTACGTATATGGTAATAAAAATATTCCAAAAATCTTTAAACGGTCTTGCTATAATTTTTATATTTAATTAAATGTTTCGGAATAAGAAAAAACCAGTTTTCTTTTTATTTGAGCAATATGACCCAAGGACGTACTGGAGCTAAGTCCACTATTAATCCAAAAAGACAAACAAATTTAAAAGTTGCAAAACGTCAATTTACATTTAGAGATTTCGCTGATGATGTGGGGATTTTAGAAGGAGCCTTAAGCGCGTCAAATATCCATAGGTACCGAAAACACAAAAATTTTTAGAATCACACTGCTTTGATTGCTCGTAGCTCTTACGACTAAAACTGAAATCTATATCGGCCCGCAACCACCGACTTCTGGCTATGCCCCAAACTCAAAAGACCACTATATATAAGTGCATTATGTCCAGAGAGGATTACTTTGATCGAATTTAAATGCAGTATAAATAATAAAGGGTTATTGAACAAACAATTTGTAGAGACATTTGATTTAAATTTAATTTCAAATATTTTCGGTTGGTTAACCTACCAAGAGCTTAAAAGTTAGATATCTAAGTTGTTTCTGATTGGATGAATTGCTTTAAGTAGAAATTGTTCCAAAAGATTTTTTGGACTTGATATTCCCAAGTAGTATATACTAGAAATCACTTTCAACATATTTCGTTATTGTACCAGATAGCCTTGAAATCATATTTCAATCCAAAAGTAATCTGTCGATACTTCTGAAATTTCATTGAGCTCCATAAATCTATAACACTAGTTTACAAATTTAAGGGTCATCGAGTGAACCTTCCTAAAAAAGTGTTTTTAGGGTAATTTGGGGTCGAGAAACACGAAAATGGCAACCTTTTCTTTTCTTAAGCACCGTTTTCGAGATATTAGTCTTTAATAAGAATCTGAAATTCGTAGTATGAAAAAATAATTATTTTTCAAAGAATTTTCAAAAAATTCATATAAGACAAAAATTTGAAAATTAAAATAAAGAACTCTAATTTTAGTCTGAGTTTTAGTCAGTAGTTTAGGAATAAAAATAATTCTTCTTAGGTTTTTACGTATTTCCTAAGGTTACCCCATTATCATTGTTAATCTAATATAAATCATTTAAATTACAGACCCATAGTTGATAAGCTATAATAAAGCTAAACCCTGCATACTTTTTATACTAAAAAATACCGAAAATACTATTGAAATTAGCTCAAGCTCTTGGATATCCAACCAGCCTAGTACAACATCTGGCTCTGCACTGCTTGAGCTGAAGAATTCTTTTTCAATACGAAACAACTTAATTGTAAAGCATTCTTAACTAATGCGTCGAATTGGCAGGCCTTTGTTAGCTCCTTTTATAGTCTTATACAATATTTTTTTGGTAGTCTAATTGCCTCTAGGCAAACATCCAAAAATAAGAAAAAACAATACCATCCCAAATTATGACTTTGCTACCGCTGATAGGCAGTGCCACTTTGACCCAGCTGCGGAACTTAAGAGGTTTGCAGCAAAAAAACTAAAAAAAAAAATCCGCATACCAAATCGGTGCAGCAGAAACTACTTCACGAATTTCTACGCTAATTACATGAAAATGGAAACCAAGCTAAAAAACAATTTTTTGAGTGTCTCTAATAGTAGTCGGTCTAGTAGAGAAACGGCAGAGACTTGGTCTAGTCTAGTAGTACACTATCGGTCTCAGTTGCACAGTCACAGTTTCCTCAGGTTTTAACAATGGTCACGACTTTGTGCAGTAGCAAACTATTAAAAAAAAAAAAAAAAATACTACTGACAACGACAACTACAACGACATCATGACTGCACGCTTTGAAAAATTCGACATACGATACAGAGTTGTCGCGCCCCAAACTCCCCCAGATGGCTCACAGAGGAGACCATGTATGCAACACGCCCAGCGCGCAGCATCCCAAATAAAAAAATAGAAGAAGCAGAAGAAGAAAAATGCCAGCCAGTTATGAATACACAAAGGTTAAAAAAGTTCAAGAGCCTCCTCCAGTATACATTGCCAGCAGGTCGTGCTGGGCACATGCGAGTGACATTTACTCGTGACATGACGTCTAGGTAGACGACGACGACGACGGAGGCACTTGAAGACCCCCAACCAAAGGAGAGGCCCGACCCGGCCTGCCGCCTGCAAGTGCAATAAAGCGGCAACTTTCACATGAACCTGTGAACTCGCACCACTCTACTCAACTTGGAGTAGCTTGACTTGGCTCGACTTGGCCTAGCTCACCTTTTTTTTTATTCCTGACAATCCAATAATGTCTCAAAGCCCATTTAGGCCCGACGACGACGACAACGCTCGCTCAGTCAAAGGGTCAATGAAAGCGTGCAGTCAGTCAGTCAGGCCCCTGCTCCAGGGGCCATTGCTGCATTTGATTAAGTCATGGCGCTATTTTTAAAATATTATTATTGCTGTTGTTGTTGGTTGGTTGCTTTGAATTTGTCACAGCTACGTCAGCAACATGTTGCACATTTGAAAAAAAACAAAAAAAAAAACGTCGCGGCCAGGAAATTGTAGCAGCCGCCTCGACATGACGTGCCTACTGGGGGCCAATGTGTCTATAATTTTTGTGCCGCGCTGCCTGACACAATTTATACACGTAGTACATTGAAGCAGCACCAGGGCAGAGCCAATTCGATATTGCCTACAGCCAGTTGAGTCATTTGGTAGCTTGGTCATGATGGGCTGGCTGCCTGACTACCTCGGCTGCGCTCCTCAACGCTCCTAGTCCCTAAAGTCTTCCTCTATATGATGTCAACCTACATGCTCACTGATTTTTATTGTTATTGCTAGAGTTGTCAAAGGAAGTGCGCTGTTCCCTACAACTTCTGCTGCTTCTGCTTCTGCTTCTTCTTCTTGGCTTTTCATTTTTCGTAAATTATTTCCTGTAGCAGTGCAGCCCGCAAATTTCATATACTCCTCGTATTTCTTCAAGACCAAGACTGTCAAACGCAGCGGGAAGACGCTGCCAGCCAGCCAGAGAGTCGAGTCGTCTGTGGGTTTTATGTGAGTTGAATGCACGCAGGGCGCGCACACATCGCATGCATAGAGTAGAGTGGCACAGTCGCAGAGATCTACTATGGCCTATTGAGCAGCTAAAGAGTTGATTGCCATATGAAGAAGATATTCTGAGACAGATGTATTGGGAAATAAATGGTATTCATTCAACCGTATAGTTGGAAATTAACATGGAATGCCATGACTTTGGCATTAGAAGTACAGTAACACATAGTTGAGATGTTTAGCACTAAGAATAGTAGAAAATAAAAAATTATGGAATGATTGCAGACAGGACATCTCGACTAGGGATGACCTTCTACTTTAATGTATTTTCAAAAACTTACCTTTTTTGGTCAAAATAATTTTTTTGTTTTAGTCTACCTAAGATTTAAAACCGATCTTTTTCACAAACAGTTTTATAAATAGTATTTTTTGGTAAACCTCCTTGACAAAAGTGGTTTACATTTAAAAAAAAAAAATGTCTTAGCTTCATATTTACACCAACTGGTATCGGATTGACGATATGTCGTGAATCAAAATATCGGTATGGAATGTTCAGTATCGATCGACGTTCCTAATCGATTTCAATGAAAATTTCACTCGCGGATGGGTTATGATCAGGCCTGACGAGAGGGGTGGTGGAGTTATCTCAGGGGCCCGGTGTCACTACTGTCGTACTTACAGAGCACAATGATTCAAGCTAAAGGTGTAATAGAGGGGCCGGTTGTGATAAAAATAGGATCTGTGCAAAGTTTTAAGAAAATAAAGGAAAAATACACTCTGGATAGTTATTCTTTATTTATTTATTTATTATTTTTTTGATCAGTATAGATCCCTGGAAGTGCACTCTGCGCTCTCAGTGCACTGATATGTTCACCACTATTTAAGCTTTTTTGTAAACCATATCTACATATTGAATAAATATGTTGTCATGAAGCCACTTGAAATCGAACTATCAAACGCGGCAGAGGTAGTTCCTTTAAATTCTTAATTGGAGAACGGTCAATTGTTTTAAGGTAATTAAACTTCTTAATTACATTCTTCAGCTACCAAGAGTTGGTTCTTAATCACAATCACAATAAATAAGTAATTTAATACTTCAGTTTTCATTGTTTCATAGACTTGATAGACTAACTCGTTGATTTCAAAATCGCTCTGAAAGAGACGAAGCGTGATAAATTTTTAAACGGATTTTTAAGCGAACCGAAATTTACCGGTAAAGATTGTTATAGAAGAGGTCTTTAAGTAGTGATAAATTTTATTAACTAGGCCTGTTTAAATTCTCACAAAACTTTATATAGAGCATGCAAATCACGGGTTTCCATTCAGTCTTAAAATTACTGCCATCAATCGATAACACTAAAACTATACGCCAGCAAATTTCACCACTAAAGCGTTTCAATTGCTAGACGGCAACAAAAATCGCAAAACGAAACCAAAAATCTTAATCTAAATTTAAGAAAAATCTTTTGTCGTGAACTGAGATAAGACATTTATGCGCTGGAAGCCATGCAGTGTGCCTTCAGGCGGTATAATTCTTGGAATGATATAATGAGTGTTTTTCGAAACTGATATTATTACTTCTACTTCTTTGCTCGTTTTGAGGCATCTTTTTTGCATACTGAGAATGCACTATAATTGTTTCTGTCGAAAATAATGTCATTATTATAGAAATAACATACCTCATTGCAAAGGTAAACATAGAAAATATTGCCATCTTAGTGCAAATGGAAAATTTTGTGAAATTTTTTATTAGGCTATTGTATTTCATAACATATTGGTGAACATGAGTAGTTTGAAGCGAAATAAGCGAAAATTTGTCGCTTATGATTTTTAATCAAAGCACACTGGCTGTAAAATATCAAACTATTAAAAACGTAGACCTAACAGGCAACCTTATTAATCTTAGGAATACTTAATATACAAAAGAAACAATTTGTGTGGGTTATTTTATTCCGACACAATGGCCACAAAAGCAACTCAGCACTTTATTCCCAATACAAAACTCTTCATCTGCTTCAGTTGCTTAGATATTGTTTTTCCAAGTCTACCTCTTCCTTGGACAACTAGCTACTAACAATTAGTCCAACATCAACAATCAAATACGATTCCATGCAGGCCATTTACTTGTGTGGTCCCATTTATTGGTTCATAATACAAAAATAACATTATTTGGATGATAGTTGGCCATGCAGACATTATTCCCATTCTCATTCTCATTATCATTAACATAAACATCATAACAAAGCAAATGAGTTGCAATCGTTGGCAGCCATGGTAGAACGCTTCATTAACCCGCAGCAATATCAGGGTCTACTTCTACATCATACGTCATCCGTCGTTCGTCAATTGGTAGTATGTTTGGGCAAACACCGCAGCCAGGTCAAACCACAAAGGAACCCAAAGAGAGGGAGAACAAGCTGTACACAGACATCGTAAAGAACCCAAGAATAAATCTCAGACTTGGCCAACAACAACAATAACAAAAGATGACTACCTAAATTTTGGTCAAATGTTGTTGTCTTTACCTTTCTGAACTGTCCCTTTGGCTGGATGTGTGTCTTCTCGTTTAAACCAAGCAAACTGTAGTAGTTGGAATGAACTGGGTTGTTTTTGTTATAGATTTTCAACGTGAAGATAAACTCGAAAATAGTTTCGAGGAATTCCCTTAACTCGAGCGCGAATGTTTATTTATAAAGAATGCAATGGCGACTGTCTGTTCCTGGCAAGCAAACAAACTTCGTGCATAATATGGAAATGGAGTGCATCTAGATAAGTTCTGGTTTCTTTTATTTATCAGGTCTGAGTGAATTTCGCTACGTAAACCTCAATGCAGTAAAAAACTTTGTGACGAGCTCATGTGTACTTACATGCAAATCGTAAAATAGTATATGATATAAATTTTGCGATGATAGAAGTTGAGCGTATATAAGCACTATTTAGGAAACGGGTCTTATATGGATTTTTATAATAACTTTTCACATAAATAATACCATACAACTAGCGATGGCTCAACCTAAACCATTCTGCAAACGAAGTTCTAGGGAGATTCAAGAAAGAACTGGATTCGCAAAAAAAAAAATGGTTAGATGGATGTAATAGGCCTAAATTTTTCAATTTTCGGGGATTTTTATGTGTGCCGAATTGCGAAACTATTTAGCAACCACCGATAATTGCGATTTCTAGGTGCCCATATCTGGTTACTCCATATCTCCATCTTTGGTTCCCGCTATTGCAATAGTGTGGCTTTTCATAAACCTCTATAACTTCCAAATAAATTGTATCAAAATCTTGTATCTGAATCTACGTTTTGACACCAGATCGAACGCATTCTGGCAGTGGCGAAAAAAGCCGCTCTTTATGCTATTGTTAAAAAGCCCTTATCTCACGAATGGTATTCCACTTTTTAATTCCAGGAGTCTCCGCAGAAGTCTACTATGTGCGCGAGGGTCACATCAACAATTATGCGCTAAACTTTATTGTGCCGGTGCCAGCAAATGTGCGCGACATAAGCTTCACCTGGCAGTCTTTAGCCGGTCGTCCCTTGCCTTATAGCATTAATGTGGTCACCTCGGATCAGGAGGTGTTGCCACGACCCGCACTTAATGTTACCCAGATTGGCGAAATACCCACCTATATACAAACTTGGGCTTTGGCGCTCAAGTGCAGTGGTCTGCGTGCCGCTGAGGTTGATGTTACAGTCAGTCTTGAGGTCATACTTAATCGAGCGCTAAATAATGTCACCCACTTGGTGTTCAGACGCAAGAAGATTTGTTTGCTAAACGAGAGCGGAGAGACGCAGACACCTGGTGATGACGTAGATGATCCATTGCTGTTGGAAACAGTGCTGCCGCCGCCCACTGGACTGATTACGCTTGTGGTGGGCGTGTCGGTGGCTTTGGCCACGGTATGCTTTCTGCTGGTGGCCGCCTACTGCATCAGAGGCGCAGCTGCCAAACGGCAACATCATCAACATGGTGGGCAGCCCATGCGCACATCTAGCTTTCAAAGACTAAATACTCATCCGCCTTGTCAATCGTCATTGGGTTCCGCTGCCTATATGACACCGTCAATTATTGGACCCGTGCGTGCCTCTTCGCTGCCACGCAAGGTGGCCGTGGAGCAGCAGCAGCAGCCAGAGGAGTTGCATCGACGTATTTCGGAGCTAACTGTAGAACGTTGCCGCGTGCGTTTGTCCAGTTTGCTGCAGGAGGGCACCTTTGGACGTGTCTATCGTGGCACCTACAACGACAATCAGGATGTGTTGGTCAAGACAGTGGCGCAGCATGCCAGCCAGATGCAGGTATTGTTGCTGCTACAGGAAGGCATGCTGCTGTATGGCGCCTCACATCCGGGCATACTCTCTGTGCTGGGTGTATCTATAGAGGATCATACTACACCATTTGTGCTCTATCCGGCTTTGAATAATACACGTAACTTGAAGCTCTTTTTGTTGGAACCGGCCTGTGCGCGTACTGTGACCACCATACAAATTGTAATGATGGCTTCGCAGTTATCCATGGCCTTGGATCATTTACATAGCCATGGCGTGGTGCACAAGGACATTGCCACGCGCAACTGTGTGTAAGTATTTTAAAGCAAACGCTGCAGCAGAATTTGTCTGACCAACTTTTTGGGCACTTGCAGCATTGACGATCAACTGCGCGTTAAACTTTCGGATAGTTCACTGTCGCGCGATCTGTTTCCCTCGGACTACAATTGTCTGGGCGACAGCGAGAATCGACCTGTTAAGTGGATGTCTCTAGAGGCGCTGCAGCACAAACAGTTCTCCGAGGCCAGCGACTCTTGGGCCTTTGGCGTGCTGATGTGGGAACTGTGTACATCGGCTAAACAGCCTTATGCCGAGGTGGATCCATTCGAAATGGAGCATTATCTAAAGGATGGCTATCGTTTGGCGCAGCCCTTTAATTGTCCCGATGAGCTGTAAGTTCAAATTTATTTTGTACTAGTCAAAACTAGAAACTAAAGCCAAGTATGGCAAATTTGCTTCTCTCTTCCGCACTCTTAACAGCTTTACCATAATGGCCTACTGTTGGGCGCTATTACCCGGAGAGCGTCCCACTTTTGCGCAATTACAGTCATGTCTGGCGGACTTTTACTCTCAGATAACACGCTATGTCTAGAAGCAAGCTTACTTTTAAAGTAATAAACTCAATGATACTTATAACACATCAAATCGGTTCTCGAATTCCCCCGAATCCTAGTTAGTTAAAGTTAGTTATGCCCACGTCTCCCATAGGTTATACATATACTTTGTTAAATATTTGCCAAATCTAATGTGTAGGTTCTTTATAAATATTTGGGAGATTACTCTTTGTATATAGTAAAACGATTTATGTTTTAGGTTTTCTTTTAGTTTTAATGACGAAAGACTCATATATTTGTATGCATTTAATACCAGATAATACCTAATGAAATATATAATATATATCTATACAAACATACGCGATTGCACAGTTTTTGTACAATTTGGACATAGTTTTACATGGAACTGCGCTGCCGTATATGGGATGAGAGTACATATTTGGAAAACTACGAGCATTTATTCTCAGCGTTTAAAAAGAAAAAAACAAGTGGCTTGCATCTCTCGCTCTCTTTATCTTGTTGCCTAGTTTTGTTGAGAGCGGCTATTAGAAATGTTGATAGGCGCTAAAAAATGTTGAGAGCTGCTGACAAGTATTGCTAGCTACTGTTAGTAATGTTGCTAGCCTTTTGATTTTGTTAATAGCTGCAGGTAGAACTGTTTAGAGCTGTTTAATTTTGTTGATAGAAGCCGACTTTTTAGTTGTATGTAGCATAATTTGTTCTATCAACAAAATCCACCAGTTCTACCTAAAGATACACCATTTTTACAAGCAGCTCCCAACATTTACACAGCTCTCAAGCCGCTCTCAACAAAGCTAGGCAGTTTTTGTGCATGATCCAACAATTATTATTATTACTCTGCAATAAATAGCACAGGTTAAATTTTGTATGGTAGCTATATGAAATACTGGACCAATTCTGATCAAACTTCACACAAATATGATGATTAATACGAAACACATAAATACATGTCAGGAATATTTTTTTATTTTTTTAAATATCGTGACCAAATTTATGCCAGTTGTTTTAGTCTAAATATTTGTATAAAGTTTGATCAAAATTGGTGCGCTATTTCATACAGCTGTCATACAAAAATTGAACCAGTTTTCTAGCGCAAATCTTTTACGACATCTTGCGAAATTCTTGCACCACATTTTGTCTGCGACTGCTACGGCTGATATTGAAAATTTAAAGAGCTGCAGAAGAAGTGGAAGCCTTTTAAACGCTATTTATACTCACTGCCAGAAGCCATGTACTACGTCACGCAGTTCCAGCACAGAGAACACCTTTAACGGAAATCAAATATAGTGATATTTATCTTAACAATTAGTTATATACAATAAAACGTTTTAACCGTATACTTAAACTTCAAAATGATAATAAGAATATTTCTAAAATAGCACATATACGTATATTAAATAATTTGAGTATATTTATGCCAATTTTTTTTAGTACTTAATAATAAATGTGAAAAAATATATAATGAGATACAATAAATATGTATGCAAACATTTCCAAAATCAAAAAGCATAGGTGTTTTGTTTTTTTTCATAGTGTGTATCTAGAATCTCTAAAAGGACTTGTGTTGAGGGGTAACAATTGAGATTTTTTTAAATTATTTTTGTTTTTTTTAGCTGGATGCATTTTTTACACTTTTAAAAGTTCTTCAACAAACTATAAAAATATAATATTATTTCCAAACTCACAGGAACGATCAAATTAAGATCAGACATTATTGCCACACTTTAATTTTTTATTTTGACTTTTATATCAAAACCACAGATCTAAAAATTTACAACACATGTTCATTAAAAAAGTATTTGAGCCGATTTAGGTAAGGTAAGTTATTAAAATGGCTTTTATACAACTTAAAACGATTATACCAAAAACAATGAATGTTATATAAATAGAAATTATTGCCAAAATTTTAGATTTTTTGTCGATTTTTCATTTAATTTGGGTAAGGGTACCAAAGTTAACAAGTTTGACAAATACAAAAAAAAAAAAACTTTTACACTTTCACGGTTTTTGGTTCGATTTTAGGTTTCCCAAAGGAAATTCGAAAAGTAATCTGAACCAAAAAAATTTTTGCCATTTTTTGTCGAACAGAAATTCCAAAAGCAAGTTATAAAACAAGAAGTTGTATCAAACTAATTTTTCGGTTTTTCTCGATTTTCGATTATATTCCTGGTACCCAAAAGGAACTTAGAAAATATGTAATTATTTAAAACAAATTTTTAGATGTCGATTTTCTATACGATTTCAGATAAATTTTACATCGATTCGATTTCAGGCTTTCCAAAAAAAAGGGCTATAAAATTAGAAATTGTATTAAAAATGTTGAAAGATTTTATGTCGAAAATGAAAATGTCAAATACTAAAATTTTTTGAAAGATTATTAAAGCTATACCAAAAAAAATGTTCATTCAATATTAGGTTATCCCAAAGAATAAGAATAATAAAAAAATATATTACAGAATTTTTAATTTATTCTCGATTTTCGATTCGATTTAAGGTACTCCCAAAAATTTATGAAATTAGACTTTTTATTGAAACTTTTTTTTTGTCTTTTCGATTTGTTGTTATTAAAATTTTTTTTTTCTCAATTTTTAATTCTAACAGGAAGTTATATAATAAGAAGTTAGCTTTACTTCGATACTCGATACGATTACAAATAAGATGTTCTGATCACCAGAAAAATATTTTAGTATTTTTTGATTTGTGGGATTATGTGAAAATCTGGAAGGTTTTGCGTTCAAACGGACTACGTATTCGTTTCAGCGAACGCAGAAACATGGATGATTCTCCAAATGGATGGATCTTGCCCAAGTTTTCAATAAAAAACCCGAGCTCGTTTTTTTCAACAAAAAATAAAAGTTGAATCCAGCTGAACTGGAAATCTCTGGAAAAACTCGTTGCACCATCGCTAACACAATTAGGAAATGTTTTTAACTAAATTAGGTCGAAAGAGTTATCACTCATCGATGGACTGCTGTTTAATTTCGTTCATTGGAGAGTCGAGATTTTTTACACCGAATAATTGGTAAATTGCTCACGTTGGTTATATGCATCTTCCAATAGACAGCAACAAATTTTATGGTTTTTCCATTAATAATAAATAGTTACCGCAACTTGGGGTTACTGCGAGAACGCCCTCTTAACAATCGAACGTTTCATAAGTCACCTGTTAAATCCAGTCAATACCCAATTGCACGCTCAGGACGCATTTTCCAATGAAAAACTTGCATGAAAATTTATGGCGACCCTTCGTGAACTGTTTTCTAGAAATCCGAAAAAGGCTGGCTCTTAGCCCTACTTAAAATACAAAAACAAGAAGAGAAAAAAATGAAAGAAAAGCAGGCCAAGATATCGGAGCCTAGTCAAGAAGAGACCAAAATTAGCCATAAATTTTAATTTTACATGACAATGTTAGATAGAACCCGGCCAAAAAGTGCTAAAGTGTTGGTAGCGCCTACAACGAAATGAAGACAAATCAATTTCGTTTGTTGTTGGCATGTCCTTGGCCAAGAAGGAGAGCAGGATAATGCTCTATAGAGGCGGCAGATAACCATATATCTTGTGTTTTTGTGTCGAAACTGCGAAAAATGCGCTTAAGTAGGCATTAAGCATGGCTCAACATTGTGTGTGGGTGTGTATCTGAGTGTGTCCCAGCTGACAACACATGTCCTGTCCAGAGCATTGTGTGTGCGTATGTATCCTTACACTTTAGCAGCCATTTCCAGAGTCATATCGTAAATATTTTGACAAAATCGTTTTTGCTTGGGCTATTGTCATGCATGTTGCTTTTTGTTGTCCTTGTTGTTGTCGTTGCCAGGGCACCTGCTGTTCCTGCTTCCTTGCTGCTGTAATCCTTGTGTTTTGTGACTTGACCTGCTTTTGTTTGTTTGGCGTTTGCCAACCTAAGCGGATTTAAACTTGCCGCCTGTTGATTTCATTCTTCCTTGAAAGCTTTAAGGCAACTCGTGATTGTCGCTGTGTTCCCGAGACATTAAGACTCACTTTAGAACCAAAATTGTGTTGAACAATTAATGCAATCCACATTGATGCAGGAATCAAGGAATCGGCATTTAAATTTGGTTTACGAATTTTGAGGGCTGTGGGAACAAGATTGCATTCTCCCCACCCAAAACATTAAAGTACTTGGGACGACTTACACTAAACAAAAGGCTGGCAAATAAAGGGTACCTGCTTAGACTAATTACTACGACTAAGGCAAAACAGGGTATAATTATCTAGTTCTTCAGAGATTCAAGTTGTTTGAGATATATGTAAACATTGTTCAAAGCTTGCAGATGGGATAGTATGCCCAACTCTGTGATATCCAAAGTTCACCTTATGTTGACAACCCTCCCGAAGAAAATAAGCAGACGCAGCAAGACATTGTCTGCGGGACAAAAACCAAAGTGTCCAATGATCCATCCGATTTTCAAATTAACTCCCGTTAGGCTCTTTTACGAGTCATGCTTAACTCATCAAGTCGCAATACTTCCTCTCTGTCATATAAATAATATTTCATATTCCTAAAAATCCATATGAATGCATCATTCAAAACCATTTCGACGTATTGCGCTGCAGGTAGCCCTCGTCCAGTTACGATGCCGTCTGAATTATTAATACCCATGCTCGACCCAGCACTGCAGGTGATTTTGCTAACGAGTCGCGCACTCAGTTGTTGGAATTGGAGTCCGGGGTTCCGAAACGGAGAACTGCTTGCCACAAAAGAGAAAAACAAATATCACAAGGCAATAAATTTAAATACATGCTGTTCGCTTTGGTGGGTTAACTAAAAGGTAACTCACGTTATAGGAGGAGTTGGTCCAACTGTACGAGTATATATGTACATGAATACATACATATGTATATACGAGTACTATGTAGCTGATTAGCGTGGTGTTAAATAAGTAGCCAGCCATGTTTGTAGGTTAGGTATTTTTGAAAAGTTTAACTCTTTAAAAGAAGAATAATGTATAAGGCGGAAAGCTGTTACGGAATTTAGTTGGCCTCCAGCCAATTTGACTAACTACCGCGTCTAGCTCTTAAGTTACTCTACCAGAAGGAGGTAAGTTTTTAAGTAGGTACATAAATTTAGGATTGCACCATGGGTTCTTTCTCTTCAAAGAAGTTTATTTTTTTTATGTGGGGTTAGAATATAAAAAGCCTAGAAACACATTTACAGTGAAACGTTTTTGTACTCTTTAAAGCAACTTTTGCTACTTTGATCCAAATCTTAGAATTCAAATATATGACCCTAGGAGAAATTTGATTTTTAGTTTTTAGCCTTGTTATCATTTAAAAAGCAAAGAGTTACCTTAAGTAAAGAAAGTGTAGTAAAGTAAAGAAACCAAATTTAATATATGTAATTAACACAATAAAAAGATTAAGTCTTGTGCACTTTAAAGGGTATTAAATATTATTACTTTCATTATTAAAACCTACAAAATTAGGAAAGAAGAAGCACAAACTCAACTCATAAAGTAACCAAAAGATTTCACGCTTAGCCTGTTGAGTTTTTGCGCAACTCTTCAGCAAGCGTGAATACCCTAAATATGCTTTGTAGCAGTCATGTGCACTAGGGTGGCCATTAGCGTTGCCGTCGCTGGTATGACAATTTTTCAAACCGACGATTTTAATAACGCTACTGCCAAACCTGCATATAGCGCCCGTAAAATTTAAAGACGATCCGAAAGTATTTGACGGAATCGAAAATAGGTCAAAGGTCACAATTTTCACTTTTTCCGTTTTTGAGTGTATTGTTCTACATAAACGTTAAAAAATTATTTCCAATCAAACAGTTATGGTTCAAAAAGTCATATCTATCTAAGCATAATTTTAAAAAAATATAGAGTCGGACTGAATATATTTTGTAAGCTCTAAAATTGATTAAATTGATTAATTACACTAGTTTACAAATTTTAAAAAAATTTGCTAACCTCAACATGTTTTTGTCGTTTCCGTAGTAAAATGACATTCTAAAACCGAAAGTGCAGTCTAAAAATTTTTCCATGAAACGGGTTTCGAGATATTGCGAAAAAAACGTTTTTCGATATTAGAAAAAAAAGTCTTTTTTTAACGGCAAATATCTCTGGTTGTACTAAAATGATTTCTATCATTTTTTTACTTGACTGTAGATAATTGAATTATTCATTGATTATTTTTTTTGGAACATATTTTTATCAAACTTACGGTTTGGTCGCTATATATTTTATTATTATTTATTCATATGAAATTTTTCGTAATTTATGACCTAATTTCGACTCCATCAAATACTTTCGGATCGTCTTTTAATTTTACAGGCGCTCTATGCAGGTAGAAAGGAAACTTTTAAGGCGGTGGCATTATTGATATCGTCGGCTTAAAAATTTGACATACCAGTGGTGGCCACCCTAATGTGCACCCGTATACAGCCGGGGGCGGATCTTTTTTCAGAGACTCACATCCGAACTATTTACTTTTTTTATTTTTTCTGAAGATGAGTTCAGAAATGCCTTATTCGTTTTTAAGTTCATCTTTTAAAATTTTTTTTTTTTTTCGAGTTACTAATGTACTTAGTATTTATTATTTCTTAGAAAATTTATTGAGGTTGAGAAATCAAGTTTCTGTATTGATTTTTCGGTTCTAAGTATACTGGTTAGTATTTCAACGAAAAACGTTGCAACTTTGTGAAATGTCTTCGGAGATTCTTGCTCCAAGTCCTACTAACACAAACCGTTTCCATTTAAGTCAAGCCCTATAAAATACGCCATATGATACATATTTGTCTCAGTTGTTACTACATCTGTGCTGCGGCTGCATAAGTAGTACTATATGTGGTGTCATGGTGGCCACCATATGCATCCAGACCGCAGTCAAATCAAAAGAAGTGACAAATGAACTGTCAAAATAATGTAAACGACACATGTGTTGGGTGTGTTGCTGGTTGGGATGACAGTGACGGGCACCATCATCCGTATCCCGGGCATAACTATCAAGTGTTGACAGCTGTATAAGCCGCAGCTACGTCTGAAGTCTCTGAGACAGATTTGTGTCACTCTGACAAAGCCACGGAAGCAACATAATAATTTGTAATACAATTAACGCCATGGACTAGCTCCAAAAATTGTTTGGGGCTCCAAGCAAATTATAAACCACTTAATTACGCGCTTCCTGCGTACAAGCTGTAACTTTCAACCAAAGAGCCCCGAGATGATGATGATGATGATGATGATGATAAAAAATAAACAAAACTACAACAATAAGGAAACAAACTCAAAACTCAATGGTCAGAGAGCGATTAGAATCGTTTAATCGATATGCACAGGTACAACAAGCTCGTTAGGGGCATCCAGAAAACAAGCCAAACACAATACAAAAGTCAAGAGCAGCAAAGTGGCAATCCCAACAACAACAGCGAAGACAAAGGAACGGCGCAAGGGGAGCAGTTTCGTACAAAGAGAGAGAGAGAGAGAGAGCGAAGAGATTCTTATCAAGCAAAAGCAAAGCCAAACTGGCAACAGACCTGGTCCAAAAGAAAGGGTTCATTATGGCTTTTATGGCTTAACCAGGCAGGGCACGTCGTTTCTACCACGACTCAGTGTTGTTTACCTCGGTCAATCGAATGCCCAAAACATTCGACTGCCTGCTGTGTAAGGTTATTTATCGAAGTTGTAGCTGTATGTGTGTGTGTGTGTGTGAGCATCTGTGTGCTTCGGTGATTGGCTTGTTGTGATAATGTGAGACATTGGACGACGACGACGACGACGCTGCACAGAGAGCAATCAATTAAAAAGGCAGCAGCACCTTTTTTTTACGGCCTGCCGCATTGTATTGCCTACTTCCTTGGAATCCAAAAAGAAACCGAAAAAAAAAAACATTTTGTGATGCAGTCCAGCGGCTGGCTGACAATGGGATACTCTGTACAATTTTTCCCAAAAACTGTAATCTTAGTCAGTTCTTAAATCCCAGCTGTTTTATACTTATCATACAGACTAGAATTTTAATTTTTTTGGATCTTAATCTTATCTTTTGCCCATAACTTCGGTAAATTTTTATATTTTTTGCTGTTGTTTTAAGCTTAAGACGAAAAGATGATATCTGCTGAACATTTTTTGACAATTAGATCTACTCGTTAGGAAATATGATACTATGGAACGTCGGGTGCCACATTAGGATTGAAGATGAAGTTTTGTTTCTACATACCAAACTTGGTAGCTAATGTATAGCGTTGTATACACTTTACAAATCTTTGACTACCAATTTTCGGGACATGAGCAACTCTAACAACGATGCAGAAATGCAGAAGTGCCGGACTAACAGCATAAACAACAACAATCAGCTGTTTACAAGTGGGAGTGATTTTGTTAAAAAGAGTATGTTTTGGCTATAGATATATAAATATATATAGATATAGGGTAAGCCATCTGTTGGTTTGTTTGTTAATTGCATTTTATTTGTATATTTTCCAACAAATTTTGGCAAACATGCAAAAGTATGCGAACATCGTAATTTTCGATGACTTTTTTTTTGACGAAAACTCATCAGGCTGTTCTCCCATCCATTAAATGAAAAAGCGTCGTTGATAATGGTCCGCGGGCTACAATTGTTTCGTCATTTGAATCTGGTAATCGTGTCAATGCAGATCCGCATACAAAATTCCACTTAAAATGGTCCTAGTCCTAGCAAGATGTAATTCGATGTTCCCTGCGACTCGTCGACACTGGCGTTAATTGTGTTTTTTTCACAGAACGACCGTTGTTCGGTTGTTAAACGCTCCATGACTAGAATTGAGTAGTTTTGAACTTGACATATGTCGAAGAGCATCCACTTTGGACGGTTACGTTCCGAATTATGAGTGTTTAACAACTAAACCATCAAATGGCCCACCCAATATAAGTACATATATAACATATGGAAGGCGGAAATTGTACTTTTTGAAATAGTAAAGCAACTCATATTGGAGTAAAAGTTGTCTTCTCTGCTAGTTTCGGGAAGCTACAGAAATACTTGCATGTTGAAATAATTTATTTGCGAAGAGGGCTGAAATTAGTACAACTTTTATCATAAATTTCTTTTATACATAATTTTTTTTTTTTAATTTGGGTACGCCAATGTAAAAAACGACAGTCAAAAGACTTACCAACATGGCGTAAAACCCACGAAATGCTTCTGGCTGGAAATGCGAGCAGTTATCGTCTTTTCTTTATGATTCAAAGCCTGAAAACGGATCCTGCGCTTCTATTGGAAAAGTTTTGAGTTTCTAGCTCTTGTGATCTCCGAGATTAAGGTGTAACCTAGTCTCTCAAGTTTCAGAGAAAAAGAAATTTTAAATTTCAAGAATTTGAATATATTCAAAAAAATTCGTCTAAATCGTGATTATTCGCATTTTTGTGTCTCTAACTTTCGCAACTTCTCTAGCCACTTTAGGTCTGGCACCTTCTGCCTGTTACAAGTACATGGACTCTATGGGTAAAAGGTATAAAGAATGGGAGACTCATGCCTGCGTATAGGTAATGAAGCAATTTTTACAGGAGATTTTGTAGCTCCGATTGTGTAGTGTGTGCGAGTGTGTGCAGTTGGGTTTCTTCTTATTTCAGTTTTTTTTTTTTCATAAACCTTTTGTGTTATCGCGTCATGTAGGGCACATTGCATTGCCAGCAAACAGTTAAAGCAGATAAACGATAAGGATAGCTGTGATTTATAGTAAATGCAACAGTTACACAGCTATCGATTGTATTATCGATAATTTATAATTGCTAAACAGTTCGTGAGTTGTATATGGCGTGCGTTAAATAAGCTTATTTAGTTGATTGCTGCTTTCAGTTTAAAAGCTGTTTGATGCTGCGATTAATTTTATCACTCGTAGCTATCCCAGTCTTGAAGCGTCCTTTATTAGGTGCTTAGAATCCCACAAAATCCAAGCTAAACTAGAAAAGCAATACAAAACTTGTTGAGTTTTTAGAAGTCACATCAAAAAACACCTTAAAGCAAAACTATGAAAACTATAATATCGAATTGCAGATACAGGGGTCACAAATTTTAATGAACTGCTGTAAACTTTGACATGTCTAATGAAAGATCTAGACATTTTGACATGCTGACAAGGCCGTTGATTACACTTACATAGAGGAAAAAAAAAAAGAGGAATAAACAATTTCCTGCATTGTCAAGTAAATTATGCAAATTGTTTGAAAACGTTTAACCAAAACTCGTACACTTAACATTAATCATATATTAGTTGGGTTACCATGCTTATAAATATTTTAAAAAATGAATATAGAAAGGAAAACTCATAAAAGGTTCAAACTTATGGTGGTTGCTGGCGCCAGGGCAGTGACATTTTGTACTTGATTTATTATCTTTAGCTGTAGAAAATGTTGTAGAAATGATTTATAATCTTTATCTAGCATGCTGATCATGTGTGTGTCTCTGAATTGTATGTTCATGTCAATACCGGGGTGTCAGACAAGCCAGTAGTTGTGAAAGAAACCTTAGTTAACAAAGTACCAGACTATACCAAGGCCCTGCTGACAGTTAAGATGTTTGTGTAGAGATTAGAACCACACTGTTTATAGGCATAGCCATGGCTACCCTGGATGGATGGGAACTGCAACTGCACCTTTCATATTCAATTCATGTGCAGCATTCGCCAATTTGCCAACTTTTGCTGCTAACTTTCGAACAAATGGCAAACAAATTTTCCTTCCCACAACTGGGACCGGGGAAAAAAAAGAAAAAAATTTTGTATATACCTACTATACAAAGAAAACTTTCACAATGAGCGCATTGGCATTGGCATACGCCCCAAAGGCAAAAAACATCGAACATATTTCTCGTGCGATTATCAATTAAATGCTGCTACAAGACCGAAAAGAGCAGCTCCAACAAAATGTGTGTCAAAGTTCAAGCATAGAAAACGTGCAACATGCCGGGGCACAGCCAAAGTCAAACGACAAAAATCCATAACCACGAAGGGAACCAGCTCGAGACAGCGGTGGATTCATAAAAAAATAGTTTCAAAGGGGGATTGAAATTTTTAATGCAATGTCGCATCTTTGGTTGAGTAGTGTAAGCTAGTGATTGGTTCGTCAAGAGACTAGTCGACTGGTAAAAGACTTTAAAGTATACTGAAGTGGTAGGGGTTTTCAAGAAATGCCGACTGAGAACTTAAAAAGTCATCGAAAGTAAGTATTTTGCACTCAGGTAATTTTCAGTAGGTTCACACTTTCTAAAAAACGCTGTCTGCGAAGAATTTAAAAATATGATACATGGTTAAAATGTTTTAGGTAGGATCAAAAAATAGTAGGACGGAATGACTCGTTAAAAATCTTTAGAAGTTCTCGAAATAGCACCCGCATACTCCTTCTAGCTTTTCGAGATCCTCTTCCGAGATGCCGTCAAGACTTCTTGCACGTCTTCTACGGAGCTAATTCGGCTTTCCTTGAGGTACCCTCTTGAGTTGAGGAGAGTGGAAGAAGTCCGGTGGTGCTATATCTGGTCGGTAGGGTGGGTGGGGTAACGTGGCAACCATGTTTGTCCAGAAACTCTCATACGTCCACGTTAATTTTGGCATTCACAATTTGTCCAGGGGGTACCAACTCCTTGTGAAAGACACCACGAAGGTCAAAAAAGCGAATGAGCAAGAATTTGACCCTTAGTTTGCTCAGTCTAGCTTTCTTCAGATGCGGTTTTCCCGATGACACTTTTTAACGGATGAGACTTCTTTACAACACTTCTTAGGGAAATTGAAGCATACATGGATTTTATGACAACTGGTGAGGGGGTGAAGGGTATTCGATTCAACAAACTTGAACTGAATGTGGATTTGATGTATCAGCATTTTATAGTCATGCTTGTTTATATCGATACCCTAGGTTTGCAGTTTCATCCCAAATGAGAAACGCATTAAAGGAACGAAGATTTCAGGGAGAATACAATTCGAAAAAAAAAACTTGGAACGGGAACACAATCAGTTTAGTAATCATAAAACATGAATAAAACTATGAAACTCAGCTATTTCGGGGAAATTTCGGATACCTAATAGACTCCCCCTGGATACGCCACTGTCTCGGAACCATGGTCAGCCACTTAGCTGCTTATGGGTGAGGCCTAGCGAAGGGAGTGGGTAACCAAGTGGAAACCAAGGCAGACACCTACGTACTGTTCGGTTCAGGTTGAGTTCGTTTGGGTTCGCTTTGGTTCGGTACGTTTCCGTTGACAAGTATGTTGAGTTATGGTCGCAGCAAGCAAATAATTGCAAAATTACAACTCTGCAGCTTTTGATGCTGATGCTGCTGTTGCTTGTGCTGCACGTTGCATGTTGCATGTGGCAAGCTTTGCTTTTGTGGCCAATAATTTATAAGGTCGCCTTTTGGCCAGTTCAATATGAAAATGCCTACAAATTGTTGTGGCCAGAGAAAGAGATAGCTTTCGTCTAGTTAGTCGTACGTCCGTCTCTCGGTCTGTCGGTCCGTCTGTCTATCTAGCTGCATTCAACATAACATAAATTTCCATTAGAGTTGTGCACTGCAGATTGTTGCAACGACAACAAGTTGCATGTGGCATGCTCCTCGATGGGACCGTGCGTGAAAGCTGCGCCAGGAAATATCTCTCGGCAGCCGCAAATAATTTTCTACGTTTGCGTTCGCACTTTGACATCTGGATGTTGGGTTTGTTGGATTGTTCGTGGATTGTTGGATTTTTGGGGGCATGCAACAGAGGCTTGGTATCTGGCATATTACAATATTTGTCTTTCTGTTGACATTAAAATGCAATTTATGCAGCGTCATTATTATCAACATCACTGTAGAATCCGAAGGCCCCCAAGACAAAGTCATTGTATGCTAGTTTAAGGCTAGGATGTGTATTCCACAAATATTTTATTTTATTTTATTAGTATATCTTCGTATTCACCTTAACGATTTTTGTATATGCTTAATGGTTTTCAGCTACATTTAATGGACTTTTGGTTAGCAATAGCAAAAGCTGTTAAAGTCTTAAAGATGGTTGAAGATTTACTTTGGCGTCGTAAACCATGAGATATTGAATATGCCAACGAAGTTAAATGGCTTTTTTTACTTTTGAAAGTTTTAAAACTAGCTTTTTAATGAAAAATATTAAAATATGGTCACAGATGGCTCGAGGTCACCCACATTAACTCGGACAATTACTATATAATAAAAGATGATTTATTTTAAGCTTCAGTGTGTCTAAAATGCATTTTATTGCAACAGGTACCAAGGGGGTCAGGGGTATTATTGATTTGTGCAAAGAAGGTAACAAACAATGAAGGAAGCGCAACGGACCACAAAAGCCGTGACCGTCCACTTAAATCTCGGAGATTAAAGCTGTTGAGAACCCCAAGTTTTAATAAAAAAAATACTCATTCTTCGTTGTATTATCCAAGTTCTATTCTATTCTAAATTCACCCTCATATTCAGCGAATGAAAAGTCATAATACAACAATATTATGGTATTCGTTATCTTTTTGGGGGAACTTTAGGAAAAAGTTTTTATTTAAATATGTATTAACTATAATACATTCATACTAGAACTAAAAAATCAGTAGGTCCTACTGAGTAGGACAACGAGGGGTAAATCAAGCTTGTGCAAATGAATGTAACATAGAATCGTACAAGAGGAGGAGATATGACAAAACACATTGGTATAGATATGAACTAGAGAGCTGCGCAAGCATTGCACAAATGTCTTGAAAGCCATCAGCAGTTAATTCAAGTACTGCATGTCTTTGGCGTGAACAAAACAAAACAAATACGTTAGTGTCAAAAGTGCTTGAACAAACAAAACAAAAGTGAAACAGAACAAACCTGAAGTAGAGCAAAATGGAAGTAGAACCAAACTGAACTAGAACCAAACTGAAGTAAAACCAAACTTAAGTAGAACATTTCAAGCAGAGTAGAATATTTCCAGCACTGTAGAACATACAAGCATAGTAGAACATTTCAAGCATAGTAGAACATTTCAAGCATAGTAGAACGTTTTTGTTGTTGCACTTGTGACTTCAAATGATTTTGGTGGTATTTTTTTGACTACCATAAACAAAAAATCTGCTTGTGTCTGTGTGTGGCTCAACATTATGTCTTCTGCGCAAAAAATCAAAGCATTCTAGTGCATTCGCTATAGTACAGTAACTCTAGAGTTTCATCTGGAAAAAAATACTTAATGGATGAAACTTTCAGGGATCGTTAGGGACCTTGTTCTAAGTCTAAAACCGAGTTTTCGTATTTGTGGGTGTGGGACGTGGCACCGCCCCCTGACAATATATGTTGCTACGGTTTTTGCATGATATTTTTTTTCTATCAAACTTAGTCTTATGGTTTAAGGGTTTAAATAAAATTATCTATCAAACAAGACTTAAATCAAGGTTGTAGGTTAATTCAAGTTCAAGAAACGGTCGAAACGGTTTTTGGTGTTTTTCAAATAATTTGCAAATATCGCATATTTTGTTAAAGTAATTGAAAGTATCTACAAAATGAGTATTCCACCGCCAATAAAATCCGAATAAAATTGTTCGGATTGAATTTTTCTGATGCCGGAGCACGCCTGACAGTTTTTTTTACGTTTAAAGTTTGATCGATTACGAAAAAAATGAGTGGTTCTTTATCAAAATCGGGGGAAAAATATGGAAATAAAAGGAATTTTTTTAAAAAGTGAAAAATGTAAATTTGTTTTAAAAACCAAAAGTTTTAGATGAATAATTCGTTTATTTATAAAGATATCGTTACCAAATTTGGTATTCGTTTTTTAGAGCTCTCAAGCTCTGTACCAAATTTGCTCAAAATCGGTCGACTATATCATATAGCATCCATAGGATCGATCGTTCAATCCATCGCGGTACCTTGTATCTCTTGGTGAAGAAAATTAGGTCCGTCTTGTCTGCGTTGATACTGAGTCCGGCTTCCGTAGCACACTTCAGTATTTCCTTTACCAAGCTGAGTGTCGTAGGACATTTGGCCACGATAATTATGGCTATGTCATCCGCATAGGCAGTTATCCTTGGGGCCTTCCGTTTAAATCTATGTAAGATGTCGTTTACCACTAGATTCCACCATAAGGGCGACAGTACTCCGCCTTGCGGCGTGCCTCTGTACGCCTCTTTTATCACGGTCGTGGTTCCCCATTCAGCTATTATTCTTCTACAGCAAAATAGGATTTGTATCCAGGAGTTTATGGCTTCCTGAGGTGCCTTATGTCTAAGGTTTCGCGGTATAGCTTCCGTAGATACGTTGTTGAATGCACCTGAGATGTCCAGGAACGCTCCTAAGGTGAATTCCTTGTGTGATTCGATTATTCGATATTCTACGATTATGATTTTAAGCAGACCAAAAATTAGGGAGATAATTAAGTAAGAAAATCGTTGGCTTTAAAACTTAAAGACTATTTGAGTCCCATGTTCGAATCAACTCGATAATTTTTTCTAAGTTTGGGGTTAAAAAAATTATAATTAATAGCCGATTGATGAAACCTTGCCTGTCCGTCCGTTCCTTTCGCACGTATTTTTCATATTCTAAGATACTTGGAATCAAAAATATCCTTCGCTTTCTTGTTACATTGTTCAACGATTTTGAAAAAATTTTCTGAGGCTCTAAAAAAATCCTCCGATATATTTGTGTTCTTTTATTTTTCTTAGATAGTCATAAATTTTTTGTACATATAACTATCTTTGGTTCACCTATGTGATTGTGTTGGACAACATGCGTCACCGAATTTCGCAAAGGAACTAAAACTGGATTTTAAAATATATTATTGAAAAAATGGAATCATTTTTAATGATGCATTACACATCCACACAAAAAAAAATGGATTATCGAGTTCAGAAGTGAGCCATAGAAATATAGTTCTTGCTGCAGGGCTTTGTAAATGGGGCTTTACGACGACACCCCTTATTGAAACCCGAAATGCGCATTGGGCTTGTTTTCTTGAATCATCTTCAAAGTTGGAGAGTAACCATAAGATTAAAACTATACTGAAATATCTAATATCTGATAATTCAATCTGGGTTCGTAGGTCGTTGCGTCGAAAACGAGTTCTGATGCATAAATTCGTGCGAAATTTTAAGGGTTTGATTATAGTTCAATATAGTAGTTTGCGATCATATCTAGGATGTAAGACAGGACTCGTTAGAAATATCTTATTTTAAGACCAAATGCAAATAGCTCTACATGGACGCATTAACTATAAGGAGTAGCATTCTAATCATAATTGTAACATACAAAACATTAAACCTGATAGAAACTAACATAACTTGATAGGAACTTACAAAATTGCCAATCAAGTCAACAAACTGCAAGTACAACCAATTGTGAGTTCTTAACGCTCCTCTGCCAAAAGACCCCCAACAGCTCAAGCCAACAAGCCAACTAAAGAAAACCACATGAAGTCTCTTTCAGCACACGCCTTACAAAAGTAACTCGCAAGATTTTGTGGTACATCTAGGCGTAACCCGGACAATGATTGCAACTCTGCGTGCCTCTGTCTTTTGGGTGACAAAATGTAAATTGAAAAATTTTCCATTACCAAATGTAGCCTTTCCAGGCGTGACATCGTCGAAAGTGTCACGCTGTTTTTATGAAGGCCTAGCTCGGAGTTTGGAATCGCATTATGGGACACATTCAGGTAGTAGTTGAGGGAATCTGCCTGGAGTTTTTGTTTGGATGTGCATAGAGCGGTAAAGGTGATTAGGTTAAACAAAGTATCTGTGGAAAATGGATTAGACAATTTTAATTGATGTCAGAAGACTGTGGAAAATGAGCAAACGATGTTGGCATTGAAGTGGAAGATTGACTCTTGACTTGAGGGTGCTCCTAATGAAATGGTGTAGTGAGAAAATTGGCCGAAGATAACGGGGCAGGGTGTGTCAGAATATTGATATAGGAGTTTTTTATAGAATTTGTTAAGGAAATGACATGAAGGTGGTTTTAGTTGTGAGCTGTGGTAAGTTTTAGATTCTAAATTAGGTTTTAATTTAGGTGATTTATACGTATATAGGCATATTACTGGCTCCTTGCGTAGTGTCTCGAGGAAATCTTTATTTTCTAACGTCTTTGGCTAAGGATCTGATAGAGGGATCAACAGTGTCATGTTACCTGTGAGGCATTCGGCTATATTTTAGGTCCCTGTAGATGATTGAGTGAGAAAGTTGGCTGACGGCAGTGGGGCAAGGTTTATCAGAACCATGATAAAAGAGTTTTTGTTTAATGTAGATGATCGAAATGTAGTGCATGATGGAGCCAAAAACGTGAGCAGGAAGAAGATTTGAAGGAACACTAAGTGCTAGGAAGATTTTACAACATTTTAAGCAGGTGATACAAGGGCAAAGTACAGGGACACCTATCTCTAGATGTATAGTTACAAGTTTTTGGCCAGGTGACAATCATGCCATCAATCCCAATTGTAGATGACAGCGTGGATAATCCGACGTCTAACAATAACAAAGTCCAAATTTCTATTTCGTGGATCAAGAGCAAAACATATTGCAGGTCGCCGATTGCATGATTGTTAAGTTTGTATAATAGATGCATTATATCAATACAAAATGTACCCAAAGGAATGTACTTTGTCCTGAACTTAAGAGGGGTGCATTGTAAGCAAAGATTGGGGACTAATAGGCTAAACATAGTATCGAAAGCCACATTCTTTTTGTCGCGTATAAAGCTTGGCATCCTTGTGAAGCTGGTGCCACTTAATCCAATGATGCTGAGCATTATGCAGGGTTGTCAAGGTAAAAAAAACGACTTCGCATGATGTATTAGGAACGACGATGCTTTAGTCCCAAAAATCTTCAACTTTAAGATGAAAAGACTGAAGTCTTTTTGACACTACAAAAATATCTAGTTGAACCCAGCGGAACACAGCGAGATGTTAATATAGCCTTAGAGGCTAATGGAAGAGAATCTTTACCGGATTACTATTGAAAAATATAATTTTAATGTTGACAAGGACTTTATGAACATCAAAGACTTCAGGCCACGCCAATAGCGCCACAATGGGCAACGATCAAGTAAATAATTATGTAGTGGTTTGGTCATGTTGCACATATGAATGAGGAAACTCCAAGTTGAAACCAGTTCAAATAGGCTGATGAAGATGATGTCTCCGTAGGTGCAGGTGGATGCTGCACTAGCTACGTTTAGATCCGCAGAGTGAAGGACGTACGCCTGTTTAGTTGCTCTATATGAGGGCGTAACTCAAAAATGGGTGGTTACGGACAGTCAGCAAGGCGTTTCGGTAGTAAGTCGACTATTTATAAAAAATGTTCCAGCAGATCCTTATTTGGCTATTGTTCAGCTATGTAAACAATAATTTCGATCATACTATCGTTAGATAGCTTGGATGCTGGCCTCCTAAGCCATTCTAAATCCAACTTGACTCCATCTACAATCAAAACTTTTAATAAAACTGCATCCAAGCTTGAAATTGCGGACTAAACAAGGCAATACGCAGAAAGTATAAAAAAGTTTAATGAAAACTGCAAAAACCTTCAGCCACAAAATTGCTGCAATTGCAGTTGATTAAGCCTCAGCCGTTGCAATAAGAATCACAGTAGCAACAGTGGGGCACAAAACAAAAAAAAACAAAAATTTGCACCACAAACAATAAATTGCCTGGAAACCCTGGTGCAGGAAGCAGAAGGAGAACGAGACAGTATACTAAGCGCCACAAAAGTTTAGCCAACAATAATTTCGAGTTAACTTTGACACTTGCAAAACTGGCCAGAACGACTGGCCGGCCCAGTAGAGTCAACCACCCAGCTGGCGACTGAATCTGCTGCCGGTATCCCGATGCTGAGGTTTTCCAGCCTTGGCTTACTGCAAATGCAGTTGTCATAATTTTGCATTTTGCACAACAGGCTGGCTGATTGTCTGGACGTCTCTTGGTCCGACTGTCTGTCTGGATTTCTCTTGGTCCAACTGTCTGTATGTCGTCTGTCTGTCTGTCTGTCTGTCCACTGTGGCTGTCTTTGTTGCTGTTGCCAATTTTGCACAACGTTTAACTGTGCGGCACTTGGACAATTTGTTTGGACTGACTGCTCTGGACCGCCCGCCAGGTTGCTATGACTTTTGCCAAGTTGTTTGGCTTTTGCCGTTCTGCAGAGAAAATGCAAAAATCCTGACAAACTTATTGTGCGCCAAAGTATGAAAGCAAGAAAAGTCAAGTGACAGCCAGGATTGCACAAACAAACAAAGACGACAAAAAAAGGGTTGCCAATGACGCTCCAGGTGCCAATATACAAATTCAACTAGATGGGGACCAGGTGTTGCTACTGTCACTGCCTCTGCAACTGCTTACGGCGACAAAGCGTAGCTCAGGGTTTAGCGCATTATATGCCAGATTATAAACCTATCATTGGACAACTTTGATAGCTGATAGAAAACTGGGTCAAATGACAGCCCATCAAATTGGGAAAGTGAGAAGCAGAGTGACTAGCTGAGAGCCGGAGACAACGAGGCAAGCAGGGAACTCAGCAGACAGCTTCTAAATAGCCCAACCGTCAGCAGTGGACATAAATCCCGACGCTACAGCTGAAAAACAATTTTCTACGGGTATGTTAAACATCTCGTTGGGGACATGAGCTGACAACGACATCATGCAGTGAGGGTCCAGCTAAAGCTTCAACAACAGCAACTCCAATGATGACTGCGCCACCGCCAAGTGCAACATCCATTCGGGCCATTTCGCAGCGTCATGATGGGATAGCGCAACAATCGGGCTGCACCCGTTATACACTGGGGGAAAATGGATTTAACTTGAGAACTTTATTGAAACTAATACTAATAATTTTTGACATTTGCAGGGGAGTGTTTTGTTTTTGCAGTCAAATGGGTCAAGAGTATAATAGATTCAAAATATAAATGCGACAGACAGAAGGAGACAGAAGTTAGGGTATAAGTGACTATTGAGACATATTAACAAGGACCAAAAAACTAGGGACGCAAAATTAGCATTAAAAAAAATGTGCATCTAAAGGTTGAGTTTGTTACAACGAATCATTTTGATATCTATTTCCTTTTCCCTGTGGAACAATTTTGTGTGTTCACAACCATAGGACCGAAACTTGGCGCAGTTACACACTCACTTTATATTCCACGCTCGGTTTGAGGAAAGCGATGCAGAAGAGATATACTTGATTGAGCAAGTCTGGGGTTAGTGGAAGAACGACGTGTCCTTCAATTGAATTAAGAGTTATTCTTCAATTGTGTTATGACTAAAAATATAAAAAATACTACATATTAATTTTGTTAGATTAAAATTAAAAAATGTTTAGAGTAAAAATTGTATCACTAACTAAAAGATGTGTCTAAACAGAGAGACTAAATAGAAGACTATCATTGAGAACATCCAAATGATCGCTTTGGGGTTTTACTATACTCATCTAGTACAATCAGTCAGAATTGACACCATCCCGCCGAGTTGAAAATAACAGATGCCGAAAAAATCTTGCGCCGAAGTACTTCGCTCTTAAATTGTTAAGCAAGTGGAGGATAGTAGTTATCACGCAGAAGCAAAAGTCTCTCCGTTTCTTTGAATGAGTCTACCAGACCCGAAAGTGTAATTTGATAGCGAACTCCTCGGTGTACACTTGGGCAGGGCTTTTACTAGGAAAATCCATATAAAAGATAAATAGCAGCTTAAATTACAGAAATAAACCAGCTCTAGCTTCTTTGATCGGAGTCTAACTAATAAGAATGCGAAAATCACTTAGGTTCACCGGAACCATGGGGGAAATGTACCGGCCCCTCTATTACACCTTTAGCTTGAATCATTGTATTCTGTAAGTAAGACAGTAATTTTACCACGTCCGTCTGTCCGTCTGTATGAACACCTAGATTTCGGAGAAAAATTGCAAATTTCACCTCCCCTTGCCTATAAACTGCTTCAATATTTGCTCTACGTAATTATGGTAACCAGTGACCTAGAATCACCAATTTCGGTAAGCTGTTTCATGTGGCTCTAATGAACAAATCCACATCCGAATTTTATCGCTGCGGCCCCACCACCCCCAATCGATTTACCAGGTTTTCTCCCACACCTCTCAACATATAAACTTGAACCTTTCTCCATATACTTTAAATAACTTAAATAACGTTAAATTTCGATTCTCATCAAAATCGATTAAAATTTATGGAACCTATAAATATAGATATCGTTCTCTGTTGGATAAGTGTATTAAGAAAGGAAACTCAAGAGGAGCAGTCTTGACTTTTTGTGTTACCTGGGTAGTAACTTTGACTTTTTTAACAGACTATATTTTTAATCGCTGATCCTTTTAGGTATCCTCTGTGAATAATCCTATTTTACTATGCGAGCAATTCGAAAAGTCACCGAGTTATCAAACTGCCCACGTATTATGAGTGCTTTTGAAAGCAAGCAGTACTACGCGGTTCTTTTTTTTAGATGTAAAAAAAATCGTTCATCGAAGCATTTCGTCCTTTTTTTTTTTTTTTTTTTTTTTTTTGATCGTTTATTAGTGTAATTCTATAAAAAGCTTATATTTAACAAACAAAATAATTATTAATTAACAGTAAAATTACACACTGCCTCTTTAGAGAGTTCTCAAGTGTTTAGTAAAAAAAATATATCTTAGTGTCATATGTGTATTACATGTCTTTGTTATGTTACAAATGAATATAGTGTGATTGTAACCAAAAAATGTACAAAAATGTTACATATATATTGTATAGTTTAATATAAAAAAAGGAGTGGATGGGATGAGCGGGGGATGGGATTATGGATTTTGGGATTATGGGAGGTCAGGGTTCTTCTGATAGCCACCAGAACTTATAGAGTTTTGGATGTGAGTCCTTTTCAGGGATGCTCATACTGAAGCGCCAATTTGCCAATTGCAATAAATTTTCTGGAATGGATTTGTTAGTAGCTCGTCTGAACATATGGTAAAATATTGGAACGCCTCTTTCGTTCTGAATAAATTTTTTTTTATCTAGCAAAATAAATGCTTCTGGTGGAATAAAGCCTGATTTAAATGTATTGCTAATATAATTTTCATTTTCATAGTATGGGGCCATTATTAAATTGTTTTCATGAAATTCTGTGGAACGTAAGATGTGATGGCGGATAAGTTTGATAATGTGGTTGTCTATTCTTGTAATATTGGCTGTATTGTATAGTCTATTGTTCGAAATGAATCTAGTGTAGTTGCTATGGGGAGATCTGTAAAGGGAAGTGCATGTTCTCAGACATTTCCTTTCGAATTCTCGGATTCTTTCCATGTATGATGGGGATATATTGAACCATATAGCACAAGCATACGTGATTATTGGTCTAATGAATGCTTGGTAAATTAGTATTTTGGCTTTAGGATCAACATATTTGGAGTATAATAATAGTTGATTTGCGAAGAAGGCTTTCTTAGCTTTAGCTAGCTGAGTTTTGACATGTTTGTTAAAATATAAAAACGTATCTAAATGTACTCCTAAATATGTTACTACGCTTTTTTTGGGGAGTGCACTATTGGTTTCATTTGATACAATTTCAAAATGTTTCCATCTGCTTTTGATGTTGTAGTTGCAAAATTTAGAGGGAGGTCGAAATAAAATGGTTTCGCATTTCTTCTTCTCCCAAACCCTTGATACCTTTTTTCGGACTCGCTTATGCTCCTCCTGAGGTGTGGGTATGCGATCTCAGCATTCGTCTGCAGGCATTCCGATCCTGGATCATGTCGTCGCTGAGACCCATTCGTTGCTTATGTTTAAAAGGCGAGGTTTTTGGCACTTGTGTATGGATATTTGTTAGTTATGGACTTTCCTTTTACACCGGCGGTTGTCTCCAGACCCGGTAACCAATCGCATACACTGATCTTTGGAAGATCTTTAAGATGATAAAAATGTGCCTCAGGCTCAATGTGATGGTAAGTATGCCTGCATCTGACTAGTTCTCTTTTAGGAGCCTCTTACGCCAGGTAACACCGTGGTGCTAAATTATATTACAGGAATTTTTAATTTTTTAATTTTGACAGAAATTTCCAGGAAATTTTTTTTTTTTTTTTTTTTTTTTTTTTTCTCGCATTTGCTTGTGTTTATTTTTAAAAACCAATCTATTGTATATTTTTCTATTATTTCAAAGTTGAATTGTAAGTCGTGGTTAATAATGTCTATTGTTTTACCAGGGTTGTAGATAATTATGTCATCTGCAAAAGCAATGATGTTCTCAATTTTATTTAACAGTGCAAGTGTAAACAAATTAAAAAGTGTTGGAGAGTTTACAGTGCCTTGTTGAAGACCATTGTGAATACAAAATAACTTACTACTTTCTTCATTTTGATTGCATGTATGGAATTGTTTTTGGTGCGTCATGTTGTGAATAAGAATAGTAAAATACAAGGGAAATCTATATTTTATTATTTTGTATATTAACCCTTGCAACCAGGCGCTGTCAAATGCCTTTTCTAAATCCACAAGACATGCTCCTATCGCCATTTTTTGGTTTTTATACCATTGAATATTGGAAGTTAGTAAGTGTAGAGCATGGGAAGTCGAGTGTCTGTATTTAAAGCCAAATTGCCTATCGTTATTGAGATCATGATTATCACAGTGTGTATTAATATTTGTATTAATACATGACTCAAAAACCTTGCTGATATTTGGCAGTAGACTAATTGGGCGAAGGCTATTTACGTCCGTGGGGTCTTTGTTCTTTTTTTTTAACAGTATTACTTTAGCTATTTTCCATTGTGGTGGGAAATGTGAATTATTGAGCATGTTATTGAAAAGAATACAGTACTGGGATATTAAAGTTTGTGGTAAATTTTTTAGTACAACGTTTGGGATTTCATCATGTCCAGAGGAAAGTTTGCTTTTGAGTTTCTTAAAAATTTTTGTCAAAGTATAGTCGGAGATAAAATAATTATTTTGCGTTTTAATGTTGCTAGCGAGATTTGTGTCTGAGAAGGATGTTATTGTTCGGTGAGATGCTTCGTAATTGTTTTTAATAGATACAAATTGATTGAAGCAAAGTTCAATATGTTTATGGAAGGAGTTATTGGGGTCAATCACCTTGGGAGAATGAACTTTCTCTAGGTGTATCCCGATCAGATTTAAAATATCTTTGTTTTTACGAATCATATAACAGTTTTCACTTGAATTTAGCTCAGCAGATTGTGGATCTATTTCGGCTTTCGCAAGAAGGTAAGCTTCATTAAAAGGTACTTTAATAAGCTGTATATTTGGCAAACTATTGTGGACAGACTGTCTATTTTTGGCTGTTTTAAATAGGAGAGATTGATTTTTTGTGTTTAACTTTTGTAGATTAGATTTTAATTGTGTGTTGGCTGCAATTGAGATGTTCTCTAATATTAATTTGCGAATTAATTTTAATTGCACTTTTAAAAAGTTATAATCAGGAGGTGAGAGTGTTTGCTCTAATCTATTGTCTTTTAATTAAAGAAAGTATTAGACTTTTTTTTCTGTGGAGGTATTTAATTAGTGGATTTTTATGTGCAATATCATTATCGGGGCTTTTGTGTTTAGGTACTGTTTGCCTTATTGTTGTTTTGATAATATTTGTAATTCTGTCAAGATGTTCGTTTATTTCTAGATTAGTTAAATTTCTATTGTTAGGTATGGTTGGTTCTCTTGAAGTCACATTTGAAATTTTGTATTTGAATAAATTCCAGTTGGTGTACTTATAATTTAATTTTGTTGGAATTTCATTTTGAAGGAAGCTAAAATGTTGGTTGTTGGGCATTGAGGCTACAATTACTATTCCATTATGATCACTATCATAATCAAGAGTTGGTAAGCAATTTGGCGTATTGTTTTGCTGTTTTATATGAAGCCTTCTGTCAATGATTGCAATGTCTAAAAAGGAGTTACCGCGTGGGAATGATGGTTTCGTAGATGCAAATAATTTTTGCGGGTATCTTATGTCATTAGTGTCAATCCAAGTTTTTAAATTATTTCCCGATACATTATTGCTTGTATTATTCCAGTATACATGTTTGCAATTCATGTCACCGGCCATTATGTAGTAGTTGTGGGTTTGGTCTAGTTTCAGTATTTCAAATAAACTGTCAAGTTCTGTTGCTATTACTCTGCTATTATTTCCTACAGGTTGATAAACAGAGATAATGTAAAGAAACGTGTTTGCCTGCATGTGTATTCTAATAATACAACATTCCAAGGATTCAAATTGATCTAATTGACTATTAAAAACTTGGCTGTAATTGATATCCTTTCTTATTAATATGCCAGTACCCCCTCCTCTTGCTTCGCCTATCCTATCTTTTCTTACAAAATTGAAGTTATTATATGCTATTTTATGCCTGCTATTCAGTTTTGTTTCACTAAGCATTACAATATCGGGTTTATGGTTTTCTAAAAACATCTGTAAATCATACCTTCTGGATTTAGTTACTATAGAATTAACATTTAGGGCTATTATCTTGATATCTTTGAAATAATGTGCTATGTTATTTATTGAAGCCATTAGGATTCTATTAGTGCGAAGATGGTATCAATTCTAGATTGCTGATTATTTAATTGGGATTGTAAGGAGCTAATTTGTTTCGATAAATCTTTCATAGTTTTTTTGAGTTCTTGAAAAAATAATGTTGAATTGGCTGGACTAGCCTCTGGAATGAATTGAGAATTTTGATTTTCGATAAAATGGTTATTTTGTCTGGTGGCTTGGGCATAGGACATGTTATTGGAAGTATATGATGATGCTATTTGTTTATTAGTTGTTTTGGATGAAAATTGTTGTCTTTTAAGACGTATTTTGTGTTGTAATTCTTTGAATTTTTCACAACCTTTATATGAAGCTGGATGACCGTAGTTTTTGCATAGGACGCAATAGAGTTTGCTTCTTTCTGTTGGGTCAACAATACCTTTTGGGCAGTCGGCGCTTTTATGGCATTCTTCACATTTGACACATTTCGGTGGTAAGAAACAGTTGGCTGCACTGTGAAAAAATCCTTGACTGTTTCGGCATTGTGTGATTTCGGGTTTTTTGAGGTTTTCCCATCTTATGCGTCTATGTAGAACTGTATTTATAAGTTTTAGCTGGTTAATGTTGCTTTCGGCCGTAACTTGCACTAGATACATGGGTAGTGGTGCTCCATTTTTTATTGAGTTTTTTGTTTTAAACGAGTTGATTTTTACAAATTTCAAGTCGTTATTTTCGTGCTGGGCTAGTTCCGATAAGATTTCATTGGTGTCTATGTTGGCTGATAATCCTTTAAGAAGTAATGTTTTTGTTTTGAGGTTTTTTGGTGTGTAAGTGTAAAATTTTGCTTTTGTTTTTTCCAAATATGCTTTAATTTTTGTGTAATTTGATAAGGATTTAGTATGTATAGATAGTTTCTTATGAGTGATTTGTGTAACATAAAATTCTTTGATTTTAAGACCGTCTTTTATAAATGTGATTAAGTTTTTGGCTTCAATATCGATGACGTTAATGGGTGGGAGCTTTTCGATTTTGCTTTGGTTATTTAAATCTGGTGATTGTAACGCGGAGCGTTGTGGGGAGTTTTTATTTAGCTTTGGCACATGATTTATTCGTGATTCTTCAGTAAAATTGGTGTTGTCTTGATTTTGAACATGTTTCGCAAATTCGTTGATCTGATTGTCGTCACATGACTCGTCATCTAGTATAGCGTAGTAGTTTTTGCTATGTTTTTGAAGTTTTGAGTTGGAATGATCCATTGTGGGTATGTTTGTTTTACGTTTTAGTTCGACGCGTGGACTTTGAGAGGAGCTTGGAGCAGGATGCTCGTCCTCGGTAAGCAAGGCAGCTAACTTGGCATTCATATGGCCGGTTATTGCCCTAGGTTTATATATTTGTCTTTAAAAATGTTTATTTATTAGTTTTTCTTCGGCTAATTCACAAATTGTTATTTAGCTGACAGAATTAATTTTTTGTGCACACGACACAATGACAAGTGACAGCGGAGTCTCAAAATAATTTTGCACTGTCACTGCACAATTGGTTTTTTTTTTTTCTTTCTGATTTTTTGTGTTTATATTGTAAAAAGGTTTGAAAACACAAAAACACTTGTGTCCACAGTTAAAAACAAACGATATTGCCACAATAGTGGACTTGTCCATAAATTAAAATATTTTAATTTTAGCTTTTTGCACCCGACGAAAATTTTTTTCATGCGTACACGTGTTAGCGCTGCCAACTCGACTCGAAAACTCCAAGCATTTCGTCCTTAAATGGTTAAAGATATGGATGTTAGTGGTCATTACACAGAATAGGTCTTTTCAAATCAAGACGTTAAAAAAAGAGCGGTTTAAATGATTGCAGCATATTGGATCACAATTGTAATTTTTCATATATTTATTGAATTCATTATTGGTAATCCGGTAAAAAAAGGAAACTTAGGAGGTGTAAAGTCAAAGAATAGAATTACCGGTCCCAAGAAGACCGCTATTGAAGCAAATGGCAATAAAAGCATATTGTAACAAATTTTCCCGATTTCTTGCAGTGCATCTAAGCAACCATAACAGCAGTGATGTAGCACATTTCGAGCAAGAACCACAACAAAACGGTGAACAGTTCTTCTTTTTTTTACTGCCCCGAGGTTACGGGCAACATTGCAACGGCATGCTGATGCAGCAGCAGACTTAGCAGCAGGGACAGGGACAGAGGCAGAGGCTTGCAACAGCAGCAGCGGCAGCAAAATGCAAACAAGTATGTCAAAAATCTGCATGTCTGCCACCACTTGCTTGCCGCTTGCTGCGGCAGCAACAGCAACCAAATCGCCTTTTTAATTTATTGCACAAGTGCTTAAAAAGCCACAACAACAACAACAACAGCAACATGACTTGCAACAACAACAACAACAACATGGGCTGCAACAAGACAAGTCGCCTCGGCAGCGATTTTAAAGAGCTCATGGGGCGACGACGTTGTAGCTTTCGGAGTTGGCAGCCTACGCCAAAAACTGGCAGCGGATGGCGCGCCACATCAGGCAGCTGGCTCCTCCGGTTACCAGCAGGAACACAGGAGGCAGGCGGCAGGAGGCAGTTATGACTTGCCTGGTTATTAAATTACAACAACAGCCGCCACAAAAGTGAAAAAGACACAAAATTATTACTTAAAATAAGATTTTTCGTATTCTCTCCTTATATTTTTTTTTCACTGAAATTATTTGCATAAGTAACGCGATACAACAAGCTAAACGCTTGTGCTCCTCCTGGCCAGGGCCTCTTGCTGCTGCGCTCGCGCTCCTGGAACATCCGTACCAAAACATGATCATGAGCCATTATGGCAATGCGTCATATAAGCGCACAGCATGATGCCTATATTCGGTCGGGTGGGTCCCGGGCAGAGGCCCACGCCTTGGTTTATGGCTGAAATGAAATACTAAGATGAGATGAGATGAGTTTCAGGCCATTTGGAGGCTGGACCTTATGTTTAAAAGCCTGCTGTTAAATGTTTTTTTTTTTAATATAAAAAGTGAGTATTATATTCAAATTGTGCAAGCCATGGAATTCCATATCCTTGATTAAATATGGTATGGCTTTGCTAGCCATAACTAGTTGCATTTTGTCTAATTAATCTACAATATAAACTATTTTTTAAGTCAACACCTAGCTATAGTTATAGTTCGGTTCCAGTAAGGCTGTTTGATTTTAAATTTTACATTAAGTTCACGAAAAAATCAGAATGCGGTTTTGGCTGTTATACACCTTTTTACAAATTTATTATATCACTGTATTTTAGTTACACTGAACAAAAATATATCAAATCTATGGTACCGATATTGTCGATATTGATCTTTTAGTCTGTATCGAAGTACATCGGTATTGAAGTTTTTTGAAAACTATTTAAATCAAAAAAAAAATATCAAAATAAACTTCGAGCATAAGAATAAATGGAGACAGCTTAAAAAAACAAAACGATAAAAAATATTATCCCCCACACTGCACATGCAATATAGAGCTGGGCTCGATCTTTAATTTTCGAGAATCGATCTTTTCGTCCGAATCTCAAAAAAAAAATTGATTTCATCGATTAATCGCACGCAAATAATTAACAAAAGAAAAAATGCATAATTCGTTTGATTCAAAATTTAAAACTTAAAAGAAAACATAAAAGATGGCTTACGTTAAAGTCGGGACTTTGGGATACCCTGACCCCTACATCATTGCAAAAAGATATTTATTTGTCAAATTTGGCTACGATATTTTCAACAAGCGAAGAACAGACGAATTTTGCACCAAAAATGTTTTTGACCGATCCGTCCTATGGGGGCTATATGATACAGTCAAACGATTTTGATCAAATTTGGTACATTGCTTGGGAACTATAAAAAACTTTCGAATGTGAGGTTTGATTACGATGTCTTCATAAACAAACGAAATACAAAAAATTTTGTACAAAAAACATTTTTTTGACCGATGGTCCTATGGGAGCTATGTAATATAGTCAACCGATTTTGATCAAATTTAAAATTGATTTTATTGTCAAAAAAAAAGAATCGATCCGCGATACTGATCCGCTATTTTGAATATTGAGAATATCGAAGTCAATACTGAATATTCGATACCAATTTGCTTAGTATCGGTATCGAGCCAAATTTCGTTTTACATTTGGCGCTTGAAATTTTTTTTTCAAAAAGTTCCTTATGGTGGTTGCCTATGCGATTTTCAGGTCTGGCTGGCGCCACTTGCAAAATTTGGTACATAACAAGGACATGTAATACACGTAAAAACACTTGAGAAATCTTTAAAGAGGCAGTGTGTACTGTTTTTTTTAGATAATAATTATTTTGTTAGTTAAATATAAGCTTTTTATGAAATTACACTAATAAACAATCAACAAAAAAAAACTATGCAAAAAAAAAATTAAATAAGAAAAAGTTTATATCATTCTCAGTTTGATCTTACAACCCCTATCTCAATTTATTATGAACATTAGAAAATTATTGTTTCTTTGTCGAGCCGCCATTTTGTTTAATTCTGTCTTTAAAATAACGTCAAAAAGTCGATACCGATACCGTCGATATCGAATTCTTATTTGGGAGAATCGAATCGGTATCGAGTTTTTTGGAATACTCAATACTTCGATTCGATTTTTTTTTCTGGTATCGAACATCAAAAAAGGCTTAAATGAAAGAAATAACACCAGTTCTAAGTTTTTTTAAATTCTTGTTGCTTTTTTTATAAATGTATAACTTAAGTTATTTGGTTGTTGCAAAAAATTCATTAAAGATTTTAATAAAATATGCTGCTGCAATTACGTAAACGATCGGCTGCTTTTTAATAGCCAGTGAAGCACATCAGATGTTTGACAACTCATCCCAGACGCCCTGAAATTCTGTGCAAAATGACTCAAATTTTATGTGAAATCAAGTTGAATCACGCAGTGAGTGATGGAGTGTTTGTGCTTATTTGCGGGACCTACATCACCATCCAACGATATACGCTATCCGTTTCTCTCTGAAGTAGAGAGCCTAGGTTCAATTTTTGTATGGTAGCCATATGAAAAAGTGGACCAATTTTGATTAAACTTCACACAAATGTGTAGACTTATAAAAATCAAATAAATAAATTTAAGAAAAATTTTTTTTATTTTTTAAAATATATTTAGCAAATTTATGTTTGTTTAATTTAATTTAATTTAATTTTTTCTTTTTAATTTGTTAGTATGTGTGAGATCTTAATATATAAAATACATTAAGAGTTACAGGCCTTTTCCTTAGCCTTTTCTGCTTAGACTACGTTAAATACAATTGAAAATAAATTTTAAATTTAGTTGTATTTTGTTTTATTTGTGTAAAGTTTGATTATAATTGGTTCACTATTTCATATAGCTGCCATACAAAAGTTGAACCAGTTTTCCAAACTCGCACTTTTGTACGACACCTTGTAAAATTCATTGCAGTATGGACCTACATCGTTGTCTGATTGTCATTGCAGATGCCTTAAGCTTCATCGCCACACCTTTGTTTTTGGATCCAGCTTACGGAATTTAGCTGTACAAGTTTCTGCCGTATGGTCCCGAATAAGTGTGTCTTTTTATTTTGGTGAACTGATCAAGCTGATGCTGTATTGAATCATACAAACACGGTTTAGAACTTAGTGCTTATAGTCAGCTGCGCAAACCTGAAGCTGGAACAAGACGAAAATATTTTGAACCAATATTTAAAGTCGACCAAAATCGTGATAGTACAAATTTAAGAAGAAGTATTTTGCGGTGGCTTTGTGATCCTTTTTGTAAATATGTATAAAACTATATATACTATATGCTATGCTTCTGGAGCGTAACTCTCCCAATATCGCCCACTCGGATCCGTCTGTCGGCCGGACTAAAATAATTGATACGTTTTTAATAATTGCGCGGGTTGAAAAAATTTTCATATCCAAAATTCCATATCATGTTGCAAATAAAATTGTTTTTATACCCTGTACCGTATGGTACAAAGGGTATATTAAGTTTGTGCAAGCCGAAAATGTATGTAACATACAGAAGGAGACGTCGGAGACCCCCCAAAGTTACCCAAAGTATGATCGGGGTGACTAGAGAAGTCAATATACCCATGTCCGTCTGTCTGTCTGTCTGTCTAGTCTGTCTAACGCCTAGATCTCAGAGATGGTGAGAGCTAGAGCAACCAAATTTTCAGATTAGATGCATTATTATGTCAGGGGATGCAAGTTTATTTTATATTTTGGATATAGGGGATATATTATACAACTCCCATAGGGGGGGGTGTTTCAGAGGACCTCGAAAAACGCTAAAAGTTTTAGATAAATAATTCGTTTGTTTGTGAAGATATCGTAACCAAATTTGGTACTCAAAAGTTTTTTAGAGTTCCCAATCACTGTATAGCTCCCATTGGACCGATCGTTCAAAAAAACGTTTTTTGCACATAATTCCTTGTATTTCGTTTGTTTGTGAAGATATCGTAACCAAATTTGGCACTCGGAAGTGTTTTAGAGTTTTCAATCATTCTTCCAAATTCGATCAAAATCGATTGACTACATATATCATATAGCTCCCATAGGACCGATCAGTAAAAAAAAAGTGTTTGATACAAAATTCCACTGTTTATTTTTGTTTGCTTATAATATCGTAACCAAATTTGGCAAACAAAATATCTTTTGGAGTTCTTAAGCAATATATTGGATTTAATTGCAATATGGTGGTACAGGGTATCCCAAAGTCGGCCGCGCCCGACTTTAACGTACGCCAACTTTTTTTTTTGAAAAAGTGGTCTCTCTATTACTATGTCGAATAATAAACGGGCTTCAGTTACCAGGCCTAGATAAAAGTTCCAACAGAATATATGAAATAGTCCATTAAATTTTGAATTCATATTAAAGATGAAAAGTCATCATAATGAATCATACTGAACAACCTAATACATTACCAATATGGGCAGAGTTGAAGAAACCCATTAACATTGCAAAGAACTAACTCATTGGGTCAGTGGCATCAACAGACATTTGCTTTGCAGCATGCTTTTCAATGTTTTGCAAATACGGAAAAAGCATTTTCTATCTCGTGCAATTTGCTCTAGATTTTTATCGGTTGGCTTGTTTTGTAATTGCAGCCTTTGCATAATGCGGAAATGTCTGAAGCCGTCAATGGGGCATGCTCACAGAATTTTGTTCTACTGCAACCTATCATAATGAAAGATCGGAATAAACTCTGGCCAAGTTCAATTCAAGCATAAAAAATAGAAATAGAAATAGAAATAGGAGGAAAAAAAATGAATGGTCTACTCATTTGAATGTTGGCCAGAATGGGCATTAAATCTATGCGCATAATTTGGCCAGATTGAATGTGTAGGTAGGATAGTTACTACATAGGTACCTAGGTAGTTGATAGACGGGTTGCCAGATTTGCAACGACAGTCAAGAGAACTGACAGAAATTGATTAAAAAGTGTTGCAAGGCGTTGCAGTAGGCCCATGTACATTTTCCTTGCCAGTTTTTCCAATGCAAATGAGTGACGACAATTCTGGTGCTGCTGCCGCTGCCGCTGCCTACATGGAGTGTAATTTGCATGCGCCTTCTTTCTGACAGAGATTTATGCAACTCCAAGGCTGATTCTGAGCAGTTGACAAGCCAAAAAGGCAGCATATGATATAAGGCCAGCAGCGGCGGGTACAAAAAAATGTATTAACAGGGGCTAAATTTTTACTTACAAAACTCTAAGTATCATACTGAGCTGTTTTTAAGCCAAGAAGACAGATCTTCCCGCGTTGCGGACGTTACATTTGCACGCATATTTTTTAATACCATCGGCGCTCTTAATGAGATATATCCATACAACTTTCAGCAAAAAAAGATCTTTGAGAGATCTTTTAGATGACGTTTAACCCTTTACTTGACTATTTTTAGAAAAAAAGTTATTCGTGTGTAAATTGCCGTTGCGGACGTTACAAAAAACGGAAGTAGTTTCGGAGGTTAACCTGCATTTGCGTCATTTTTAGCGAATTTTGCGTTATAACCAAAAAAATCCTAATACGAAAAAGAAAGAAGAATAATTGAGAATTTCAAATTAGGTCTATATGTGTTCAGGTTCATACAAAATTCAAAAAACGAAAGTATCGGACGTTACATTTTGTCGTGCTATAAAACAAAGATGGAGAGTGGCCCATACGCAGTTCGAAAAATTTCGCACGGAATGATAAAACTTCATATAAAAAAAAATCCCAAGTGGGATATCCCATACGCAGTTCGAAAATTTTCGCAGAATGCAAAATGCAGAATGCAAAACTTCCGCACGAAATGTCAAAACTTCATATAAAAAAAAAATTCCCTTTTTTGGGATTTTTCCATGCTGCGTATGGGCCTTTAAGCAATAAACCGAATTTGATTGCAATATGATTGTACATGTACATATGTTATCTCAAAATCTTTTGTGCCCAACTTTAACGTACGCCTTTTGTTTAAGGAATTTCATGCCGTTGCGGACGTTACATACTTTATGATACATATTTTTTTTTAAACTGCTGTACAAGCACATACTTTTTTTTTTATTTTCCTAAAGTGCTCAACAAACTTGCTTTACGAAGCTAGTTCGATCAAAAAAAAAAAAATAAAAATCCAAGCAGCTAAATTAAAAAACGTTTCTTTTTATTTTTTTATTTTTTTTTTTTGAATGTTCATTTAAAACTTTTTTTTACATTTATTAATAAAAAATTAAATTGCGTTTATGATCCTAACAAAATGGAACAAATAGTTTGATTTTTTTTTTTGCCATTTTTATGATTATCTAAAAAAAGTCTATTTTCGGAAATGGTGATTATGGGCCGTACCCAACCCCCCTCGGTGACCAACCATAGTCACGTAGTCATTCGTAACACATTTCTGGAACGAATAGTAAAAAAAAAAGGTAATTTCTCTAGAAAATTTGGACCAATTAGTGAAAAAAAAAAAATCCACTATTTCTGTAAGCAATAAGTACAAAAAAAGGTAATTTCTCTACACAATTATAGACTATCAAGAAAAATCTGCAGAATGCGCGGGAAAGAACTTTCAAATATGTTAGGTGGCATTTTATCTCGAAATTCTTGCGGGTTTCAAATGTTATGTTTATTTTGTTATCATTTTTTAAAAAAATTTCCACATTTTTTGTATATTTTAAAGAAACCAATAGTTTTTGAATCCGCCCTATGCTCCACCTAGGGGCGACTACTCGTAAACGCATAATTTAGCTCTACAGTAGTCTGGGAAAAAATATATATATTTTTCGAATAAATTTTGGGGTGTGGATAACTATTAGATAAGTTATTCAAAAAAAAAGTCATTCCTATTTAAATAAAATCTTTTCACTATATTGCAAATCCTTAAAATTAACTTATTACTTGCTAAGATGATGTTAGGCTCTGATAGGTGCAAATAATAGTACGGATAATAGCTTAACAGATCGTCTTTCAGGGTTAAGTAAAGATTTTAGTTCCAGAAGCTGAAACTGGTTTCGAAATGATTTGGGATCTTAAAAATATTAATGGAGTTATCATATTTATTATTTTTTGGAATGAGTTTAAAGTGCTTTCAATTTTAAAAGAACTTTATAGTCGAGACATGTACCCTATATTTGTGAAATTATCCTTAAGAACTTCAAAGATATATTGTAGAACCGTCTTTGACTGTAGATTTTTCACAAACAGTTTTGTATATAGCTTGTTTTTAGGAGCCCTTCAGGGAAAGGAGTTAAAATTTGATCTATTTTCGCTATAGCTCCTGAAGTTCGGAATCAATTAATAATTTTAGCAACCATGGATGTGGACTGGTAAAAGAAACAAAAAATGTGGCTGAAAATACCGAAACTGATTTGTGAGCAAAGGGTGCCCAATATCATAAAAAAACGTTTTTTTGATCTTCAAGAAACAGCGATTCCCCTTTCACTTAGGCTCTCATTATTTTCTCTTAGGAGTTAACAGTCAAAAAAAAAATTTTAAAATTGGGAGATTGAGGTACTATGGGACCTGTTAGCCGTTTCGTTGCTGACTTGGGAAAAAGATCTGGAATGTGTTTATGAGTGCGAAGAAAATTTAATATTGTATTTGAACTGGAGTTGGGTAACTTCGTTTCTCACAGGGGATATGCTCTTGTCCGTTGTCATAGTTTTGAATGTACCACACCGGTCGTGGCACTTTAGACGTTACCCTTTAAAGCTTCTCTAGCATTGCCCCAAAATACGGAACCGAATTTCTTTTTTTTGAAGGAAAAATATTTCAGTCAGGATCGGGTCGAGTTGAACGAGTTATAAAAACATTGGATAGTACGGGACGGAATACTCGATTCGATTTCGGAACGCTCGTGAATTTTCGTATTTATGTTCTGTCAACAAATATGACAATAAAGGAAATAAACAATTTACGGGATCGGCACGGGAGATACAAATTTACAAAACCGCGTAATGAGAAGGCACGGAATATTTAATATCTGTTGCGGATTGGATCCTTTTCCGATGCCAGTGTAGAGACTTACTTGAGTCTATTACTTATTGGTGGATTAAAATTTCATTTCTTAATATTTAAAATAAATTCATACATGTCGGGGGTGTTCGGTCCCCCAGTACTCTCCCGCTGGATCCGGCTTTTAATAGCCAGTTGATAGTTATGCCTTGATCTTGACTGACTTGGGTGAATAATTTTCGATTTTGTTCTTATATTTAGCAATATCCAAGACAATACAAATCTGTGGCCGTCTGTTATAGTTGCCTGTCGCCTGGCCAAGTTCATGACCCCAGCGCCAAGTGTCAAAAACTAATTTGCATGCAAATGGCAACAACATTGCAACACTAGCACTTGGCGCAGCTTGCGACACTGCAACATTAACATAAACCTCAGTTACTAATAGTACATACACGTACAGTCTGTCTCTGTGTGTGTGTGTGTTTACAATCAATAGGCCATGATTATTTTGCCATAAAATTTTGTTAGCCATGTGGCCAAGTCGCCTCGTTGGTGTCTCTTCAATTTCAATGGCTTTTTGGCCAAGTTTGCATACAAAATTAGTTTACCGTGTTTGGGCATGCAACATACTTACAGCAACAAGCAACTTTATGCTAAATAACTCGACTCCGCCCTGTTCCGCTTACGCCCTCCCGCCTTCATCTCAAGAAGTGATTTCACGGCAATGGCAATGGCCAAGACGCAGCTGCATTGTAACGCACAAAACTTTGTGGCCATAAAGGCAAAAGCAGCAAATTTCAACTGCTTTTTTATGCACTGTGCGCCATTCTAAGTTTTTTTTTCCTTTGCAAAGACCCTTCTCCGTCTCGCAATGTTTTTCTATTTATTTTATTTCACTTTCAGTCGCAACTTGCAACGTGCCCTGCGCCACAAACTAGGCAACCAATTTTTACAGACCCTCCTTTTACAGTGCGCTTTTATTCTCTGTATACTGTAGCATAAGGGGTTCATCTGGCTAAAAAAAAATTTGTTGCAGCATAACACCTATAAAAAAAGGGAGCCAGACATCACAAAGTATTGCACATAACTCAAATAATCAGGACGAACAATCAGAAGAATTTGATGAAGCCCCGATTGTTTGTCCATAGTGCTTATTTCTCCAAGATCAAACGACTTTTTTCCAGCATTAAATTCTTTAATTTTATCACAAGATGATCATAGTCCCACTCAAGATTGTTAAAATTAGTCGCTATTTACTTCCTTGTCAATTCTCTCTCCTATCTTTTGATATGAAATAGTGGTTTATAGTTACTGCCAAAAATGTATGGGCTTATTAAAACCCCTACGTATTCTAGATGTATTTCTGGACCAGGAGCTAGCAGCAAGAACCCGGGCATTGTACTTTCTACGCCATTTATGTACTTCAGGCCAGGGAAACTGGTGCTGCTCCACATCAAATGGGACAATAAATTCGTGACGGTCTTTCCGAAGCGAGCAAATCAGGGAAAACGAGCTAGCGATCTACACAGATGACTCAAAGACGGAAGAAGGCAGAGGGGAGGGCATCGTCTTTAAAAGCTAGCGCCGCAGCTTTCATTCCGTCTTCCTAAGTAGTGTGGCGATTTTTAAGCCGAGACATGTGAAGCTTAGCAAGCGGCCAGTCTAAAATCCCGAGTATATCCATTGCTGCCTACAGCCAAGCTTCTATAAAGGGCTCAAAGAGCAAGCTGATCTGAAACAAGGAAGTGAAGCTAAGACGTAACCAACAGCACTCAATCACATTCGTCTCGGTTTCTGGTCACCCCCCGCCAAACTCGGTAAAGATTGGTGGACGAGTGTGTCAGGAACGATCAGCGCTATAAGATGCTCTTGCGGTTACGGCAATAATTACACAAAATATTATGTGTTTTCTCTGGACAGACAAAGGTATAATCCAAAGCAAAAAGCCTTACTCCTGCGGTTCGCCAAGATCAGAACCACGATGGTGGTACGAGATTGAACAGAGGTCCAATGGGATGTATGTTAGCTGCGGAGATAAGAAAGAGATAGAAAGCACTCTACGCCTGATATATGAGGCTCCTGCACTTCTTACAAAACGCAGCCAGTACCTGGGAAGCCATTTTTTTGGACACCTGAGTTGTCTGGCTAATCTGCCCATAGTGGACCTGGCTGCTTTCCTCGAATCACCAAAATGGTTAAGCAACGAGAGCGATTCTGAAAACAAATCTAAATAAGGAATTTGTCGGCATGGATATAGTTCGCAAAAGAATTTGAAACTGCTTGTTAGTCTGCATACAAGCAGTTCGAATTTGTAAAAAGAAGTTGCAAAGTTGAAATGTTAATTTTCAACCGTTTTCCAAACTCAGAAAATTAATTTATTTTAACCAAAGTTATAAAACACAGTTAATTTATGTCATAAAATTTATTAAAAAATACAATTTTTTTTTGCTTAAATAAAGTTTTATTGTATGCAAAGATGTCAAGAGCAGCTACAAAAGAAACACCTACTTATTTATAAAATCATTTGTACTAACATTTGTACTCAAATTTTTAAATTTTTCAAAGATTTTTTTCCACCTCGAAAGTTGGCTTGGCAATAGATAAATCTTTTACAAATTATGTTTAAATATCTATGGAAATTTAATAATATAAGGTTCGTTCTATACTCAGGGGTACAGCGTATATTATATTCGTAGCTGTCCGGATGAAACGGGTTTACTGGATTTTTTATTATTGTTGTTAGTATATATTTAGTAAACTTGCGAATTTTTCTCATTTTTGTGCAGACAATTTTCCGCGCTGCCATAAAGACTCAAAAGTTTTTACACAGCGCGCAGTTTATTTCCGTTGCAAATACCTTGGATTTGTCAAGTAGTATCTGAGGCAGTTAGTTGGTTGGCCATGGCCGAGTGTGGGCTGTGTGGCATCTGGAACTCAGCTGTTGACGTCTGATGTTGTCGGCTGCTTTTGTTAACACTATCCCCGTTGATGGCTGACAGCTTCTACATAAAATACAATTTTTTTCCATCTGTCTGTGCCACTACTAGAGATAAGTTTATTGTCAGGACTGAATTTGGTCTTGCAGTGGCTAGTCCTACTTGAAGGTTTATGGTAAATTGCAATACAATAAAGTCACACATAGTTGATGAGAGTTTGAGCTTTTTATGGCTGAAAATTGCTGCAAAGCTTCTAAAGCTTTCAGTAACACTAAAATAGATTATTTTCTTCTTCTATAGTGATCGCCATAAAAAAACAAATTTAATGTTGTAAGCAATTAATCAGTGTTCAGTAATGTTCTAGAAATCTCTCTTTAAGCCGCATTTCAACACTTTAATAGTGCGATTGACTGCCTGATGAACTAAAAACTAGACTATACCAAAAAGCGATCTTCCGAGAGTTCTCGAAATCGATTATAAAGGCTAAATGAAACCTACTGTGTTTTGAAGTCAAAACTGTCTAAAGGTCTCCACATCCCAAAAATCAAAAGGTCTTTAAGCATTAAATTTTATTTGAGAGGAGTAGTCTTTCTCTAGAAATCTGTCCAGAGAATACAACTAGCATGACTAGCTTTATATGTCTTTGGATTAAGATGCTTTTTCAATCAGATAGATTGTGTAGTAGATGTTATGTGTCCGTTCTAAATTTCAGAACAGATTAATTTTTCAATCAGAACAGCCTCATGACAGACCTTTGTAAAACGCAGCAAGGGGTGATGATGCAGTTGGGTGGGATAGCTGGTGGGTGCTATCATAGACAATTTAACCGTTCTCCTACAAATGCAATAAGTGTTAATTTTGCTGAGCAGAAAAGCAGAAGTGCCCGACTAGCGACATGAGCAACCCCAATAACGATGCAGAAATGCAGAAGTGCCAGAATAGTTTGTGAGATAAAAGTTTTAGTACTAAGCAGATTGTGATGAGATATATTTGATTCCAAAACTTTAGTATGACTAAAAACTTTATTAGTGTGGTCTTTTGAAAACAATTTTTTTTTTTTTTATTTTTTTATTTGCAAGCTGTCTATTGACATTTAACAATTTGAAAACAATGAAACCTAATTATTTGTTAAAATTTGTGAAGGTTTAGCCCAAAATATTGCAGTGTCTCATTATACGGAACTCCCTGAATCATTTATTGCACATCAACAACTTATCCAAAGTCAGCGACAAAAGTTTCAGAGAACTCTCCCCAATCCGCGTTTTTCTACTTAGCTTAATAGGAAACTGATTTTTCACGCAACTTTCTCCAACGTAGTACTCAATGTCATGTGAATTCCATTTGTTTACCCAACTACCAAGCAAAACTCAACTTCAATCGAATACATAAACACACAGAAACATTTCTTAATTGACATTTTCACTTTCCTAATTACATTAAATGTCAAATGAATCCAAGTCCAGACAATGGCGAGGTCTCTTAAAGGGTAAGTGTTTCCATATAAAAGTGCCATTTATCAAATTCAAGAAAAGAGCGTAGAAAATATAAATGAAAGTTTAAAGTCAACTTGGCAGGCATTGTTAGCCCATTAATAACTACCCATATCCGATACAAAACAATAAACATTAATCAGTTGACTTAAAGACCAAACAAGATTATCGATAAATGCGTTTAGGCTTCGTTTGGATCGACTACAAAACCCAAAAACGGAGGCTGAGGAACCTCTGTCAACAGCATCAACTCTGTCATTATTTTGAACGTTTAAGTTGCGTGTTTACCTTTTGCGCCGTTTAATTGATTACGCCCAAAAATAAAAGAAAAAAAAATACATGAGAAACCAGCGTGAGGTAGCTGCATTTATCGGCGGCAGAGTCCCAAGACCTCCATTCCGATGCCTACGGCGATGGTGATGGCGATGGCGATGGAGCCGGCGACGGCGCGAGCAATGTCGATAGCGTTTTTCCAAAAACATATCACGTTCGTTGGAGCTCTGCACCCTTTTGTGATTTTTGTTGCTGTCATTCCGTCTGCCGATGAGTCTTGGACGATAAGCGGCATCATCTTGCATAGGCATATGCAGCGATTTGGCCCCCATTTGGATTTACTTTGTCTCGATTGCGTGCTTACTCCGGTTGAGCTCCTCAGTCTCCCATGATTATGTCTGTGATTTTTATCAGTGTTTGGCCTTTTGATGTTTTCCAGATTTGTTCAGTAGATATTTTTTTTTTTATTTCATATTTATTTATTGTATTTACATTTTAATACGTAAGAAAATCAATAGTGTCTATTTGCATTTCGCTTGGGAATTTTTCGTATATGGAATATGGAATATATTAAATACAAGATGCCTATCGCAGCATTTTAATGTGATTTGGTAAATTTTTATTCAAATATTTCTAATCAAAAAAAATGATATACATTTGATATTTCACTTGTTAAGATTGTATAATTTTTTGTTTTGTTTTGGGTTATGGTTGGGGTTTAAAAGAAGAAGAAGAGAGGCATTACTTTCATAATAAGTTTGACAATTTGAGTTTGCAGGTAGATAAAATATGTTGTGAAGCTGAAATCGCTAAATGGAGTACACTCAAGGCACAAAGTTAGTACATTTATCAAGTTTTAGATCTTCAGATGTACCACAAGGCTTACTCAGGAAGGGTAAATGTTACAGTTTTGGGAAAAGTAATATTTATGTTTTTACTCACATTAGGAGAAAAGTTTTTTGAGATACACTTGTAGAAAACTCGCTAGTCCCCATGAAACTTACTGTTCGCTATTTATACGCATGTTCTTATTGTTCGAAAATATACAAAGCTGCAGGTTCTCGTCATAGAAATCATGCTTCCAAAGAATATTATTATTATTAAATCATAGATTTAAGGGTATATTACATAGATTAGATAAAACAGAAGAGTTCGTAGCTAATTATAAGTTATTTATACCAAAATTAAAGGTCCATTTGGTTACTGATTCACCTATGTCTGACTGATGCTCTGTATGAAAATCTAGAGCTTGGAGTCCAAAAGAGCCAGAGACAACACATATTAAAAAATTATACTTAGTCGAGATCGGTTACCCAGTTAATAAAGTTAAGCAAACTATCAAAATCGAATAAATTCACCGAAATGTAATATCTCCCCTCTATGGACCTAAAACTATCCATGGATAACACTCTAAAATATAATAGTTATCTGGAGTAACTTAATATTTATTATTTTTTTCGTAAACGCATAACAATGTGTAGTTGACCGTAGAAAAAAAGAGTATAGACAAAATAGGTGAAAAAATATAATAGCCATGAACTACTTCGTGTCACGAACTCTTTAGCTGAACTAAATACGATATGCATTGACTCACATTCTGAAGTAGCCAGAAACAAGGATTGGAAAAAGGAAATTAAAATATAGTTAATACATAATAATAGTAAAAGGCAAAAGAGCACCGTTGACCAAAACGAGTGAGTCATATATATGGATTGATAAGGGGTACACGTTTTTTTCCGAGGTCCTCTGGATGGGAGGGAGCTAAGTAATATAACTCCGATATCAAAAAAAAAAAATGGAACTTGTCTCCTATGGAATAATAAGGGATCTTACCATCTTTGAGATATAGGCGTTCATACGGACGAACAAACGGACATCGGTATATCGACGTCTCTAGTCACCCTGATCATACTTTAGGTAACTTTGGAGGGTCCCCGATGTCTCCTTCTGTATGTTACATACATTTTCGGCTTGCGCAAACTTAATATACTTACCCTTTGTACCATAAGGTACAGGCTATAAAAAGAAAGGATCATGCAAAGCAAAAAAAGTTTACTCTGCAAGTTACGAATAAAAAGCTCGGCCAAGAAGTTCGATGGTGTCAATAAGATTCAGTAAGAGTCAATGCAAGAATATAGGCACGTTCTGCGCCTATTTATAAGACGAAGTCTGTGAGAACAAGGAGGCAGTCGGATGTATTCTCAAATAGGATGGACGTGAGAACCAAAAAACTAAGACCAGACACAAGCAACCTTAATTCATTATAAACATTTACCCATGATTTTATAGATTTTATTTTACATACAACATGTTTGCAGAAAGCAAAAGAGCATTAAAATTAAAGAGGAATGTACTATTACCTTGACAAATTTTTATTGGCATCAAATATTCTGGATCGCAACCGAAATGCTTAATTTACGTAATATCGGGTCTTTCGCCGATATTATCAAAATTTTCGCAAATGAATGAAAATAAGGCGTCTGCCTAGTTTCATTGTAATAGGTAGAAAGCTGAGAAAATTATTCGCTTTTTTTTCCAATTGCGACGGACGGTGTGGGTCGAGATGCCTTTGTTCATACGGATTACCGGACGGACAGATGTACATGGCTGATTTGACCAGAGTGTAGAAGCAATATGAGCATTTGGATTAATTTGGAATTCCTAAAACATCTAGCTTAAACAGTTTGAAGGAGGTTTGTTAAGGTGTAGTAATCCCAATTTCTGTGTACACATTCCAATACACTACATAATAAATGAAAAGATGAGAAAATCTTTTACCGAGATATATAGAATCTACGCCTACATAAATTCCACAGTACTTAACCGAACCATGTTGTCAGTTTTCTTCTTAAAACATTAACTCACTGCATATTTCGTAATGTGTTCGGTTTAATCGGTTTCTTAACCCATTTCCAAAATCCTGCCGCTTGACTAATCCATATAAGCGCTCACTCATCAGAATCCACTAGTCCATACACCAAAAAGTCTACCCAAAACAAACAAATAAATCACCATAAACAATACAAAAAGAAAAGAAATAAGACAAAAAAAAAAGGAAAAACCGAACAGGGAACCCAAACGGACCTTAAATTTAAAACCAATCTGCCTGTCAGGCTGTTGTGTGGCCTTTGGCCAATTTTCTTATTAAAAACAACAGAGCACAAATAGCCAAAATGTTTACCAAACACAATTCTCGAGCAAGTCGCTGGCCTAAAATGTAAATAGAGCCCAGAGTGAAAGTGCGGACAACCCACATGAGGACCCGAGCATATCCTGCAACAAAGGACGCATGCGGCATGAGGCAGGCACACAAATCCTTGTGCAAAGCAAATCCACCACATGCTGTGTATTGTCCATTGTCTAGCCGAAATTGAAACTCGTACAAAGTAAGGACAACAAAAACGGACTAGAGCAAAACTGAAGGAAAATCGTGAAAAACGCTGCTAAACCCATTAAATGTGCCAGGACAAAAAAAATAAAGAAAAAAGGCTGAAAAAATGCAATGTATAACTTCCGTTTCGTATCTTGTCTTCCTTCTTTTTTTTTGTTATTGTTGTCTAAATTTGTGTTTATCCTTTGGTAAGACTTTCACTTTCCAATGGGGGTGCTCGACCCTGGGTCGCTTCTCGATAACAGGCCACATAAATATTTGTACATTGTTGCTGGCAGGACGCTGATTGCTAGCCATAGAGTCCATGGCTACATGCTCCTAATGGTCCTTTTGGTCGGCATCCCATCGGTTGTGCTACTAATCAACTAATCAAATTAGTAAACCAATTTGATGCATCCTTCAAACTTTAATAGAAAATTTAATACTATTTGCCCAGTAGTTGGGCAAACAACAACTAGTAGCACAAACATCAATCAAGCTTCAAGTTTTTCTACGCTCCACACATGTTGCAAGTGCCGAGTCCCTCGTCTTGAGCATTCTTTTGGACACGCCAAGGCAGGCAGACATACTACATACATTCTTCTGCACTATGCTTGGCAGTTCCACGCATTTACCTTTCAACTCCCACATGAGTTGCTACCATATTTCCTGTGTGTGCTCCCCTCCGCATCGCTTCTTGCTGCACTTTACCACAACTCGTTGGTGATGTCGTCCTCGTCGCCATCGTCATCGTCGTCGCTGCCATGTTTGACTTGATTTCGTCTAAATTGAGTTCAGTATCAACAGAAAATACTTCCGTTTCCTTGCCGTGCCCAGTTGTCAGTCACCCATACTCCCTCAGGACACCCCAGTCTGTCTCTATCTGTACCTTTGCTTGATTTTGAGTTCTATTTTGAGGCAAGCAGCACGCTTCCAAGTTCCACAACACCTTACCCCAACTTATACAGCCAAGCAACTACTTTCGCTCCTACTTTTGTAACCGTTTTCTGTGTGTGTTTCTGTTTACCTTGCTAGCGTCTCTTACATCCTGCCCTTGCTCATCAACATCGTCATCATCTTCATGCTCATCCTGGTTGTCATAGACATCGCCGTCGTCGTCGTCCTCCTGCTCCTCATCGTCATCGTCGTGGTGTTTGCTTTATTTTGAATGCTTTTTATGTTCAATTTGTTTCAATTTAATGTTGTTTTGCCAGAGATCAGAGACCGAACTGAGTGTATTTTGTATAAATTTTAGATGTACTTGCTAGTTTGGTATGATAAATAGTATTATAGGATTTGTGTAAGAAACTTAGGATTTGCCTAGGGTTTTAAAAATTTATTATATATTCCTGGCAAAGTGCGAAAGTTTCTAAGTTAATTGTAAGCAAGTTGAAAGTTTTAAAAAAAACTTACTCGACACTTTATTATCGTGTCGAGCGATGGTGGAGTACGCCGTACGACTTCTCCAAACATAGATAACGGCGGGAATAGACAACCGTCTAGACATGACAAAGTCCGGGTTACTACGAAGCTACTTAAAAATAATAAATCTATTGGCGATAATGACTTATGAACCAAAATCCATCCAATTTTTATACAGACTATAGTACTTATAACTTAACGAGAGAAAACCTGAAGATTGAAACTCCGAATCGCAGCAAGGTGACCTGATGGTATGTAACAAGTATCGTGGTATCTTTCTCTCCAAAGCACATACAAGGTCCTATCAAATGATTTCTGTGTGAGAACAAAGCAATTATTGAAAGCAATGATCTTGACAAGTGTACCAGTGACCAGATATTTAGACTACGCAGAGTCGTAGGAAAGACCCACTACCTTTTTGCCGATTATAAAGCAGCATTTAGTAGATCGTGAGGACTCACGTAACTGCCGTATTGTATGAGTTCGGTATCCTTGCAGTTGGAGCGACTGTGCAGATTAATGATGAGAACTGCACGCAGTTCTGTTAAAGAAGAAATTCTAACTCCTGCGGTTTTCCAAGAACATGACCAGGATGGTGGCGGATGGACTTACCATAACGGGGCACTGCCAATGCTGCCACATGGCCGAGAGGATGCACGTTACCTTTTCCTGATCTATCTTAGGTCGGAGGTGACGATATCTAGAAAGCGTTCAACACCTGTTATATGATTTCCCCGCATTTTTTAGAAAAAGCAACCATTTTCTGGGAAAATCCTTCTTTGAGATCTAGGCTGTCTTGCGAATCTGGCCATAATGGATTCAATTCTTCTTATCGAATTCTCAAAAGCAAGGAGAGCAGTTAAGACGTTATAAGAGCTCCCAGCGCCGTAGTGACAAAATCCGGGCCCGGGGGAAAATGTACCGGCTCCTTCATTACACCTTTAGCTTGAATCAAGACAGTACGACAATAATTACACCGGGCCCCTGAGAAAACTCCGGGGCCGGGGGGAGTGCCTCCCTTCACCACCCTTTCGTGGTGGCCTGAGAGCAAACTTCAGTCACCCGACTTACCTAACTCCGCTACCCCCACCCTTCACCACCATTCTTTTTTCTTCCCTTTCTCTGTTCAACTAGGCATCATAATGGACCATACGCTCTCTGTGTGATCTTGACTTAAGATAAACTTCCTACTTACTTAAGAGACGAGGCGATTAAATAAGGAGATATCTTAAATAGTAGTAGTAGCTTAGGAGCTACGAGCGGTGGCGATGATCCTAAGCTTTGGTCATTTGCCAAGGACTATTTTAATCTAGGTACCACCGTCATAACGAACAATGTTGTCTGTATAGAGATTAAGAATCACTCCTACCAATCAGAGCTACTTTCGTCTCAACATGCTATTGAGAAGTAAAGAAGTGATACTTTAAAAGTCACTCGTACTTCCCTTTTTTTGCGCTGAACCCAGGAAAAAAACCAAATCTGTATACAACACAAAAACGCTTATCTGTACCCTGTATTAGAATTAAGGAAAACACTAAACAAAAAAAAAAAATGTGGTACAGTCGAGGCGGTGCCCGACAGTGAAATACCCTGTACCTTTTGTCTCGAAAAAATATAACCTGTTTTGTTAATTTTTTACACACAGATGCATGTAACTACAACGCATTGCTCGGTTAAATTTCAGATAAAAATATTAAACGGTGTGGCTAAAAACCACGAAACTTTTCTGCGGGGAAACGGGGGAAGATATTGACATGATTCAACAAACTTCGTCTTCTGAGGAAATATGCGCACCAGCTGGTAAAGTTTCGTGTCTCTAGCTCTTATTGTCTCCGAGATCTAGGCGTTCAGACAGACGGACGGACAGACAGACGGACGGACAGATGGACATGGCTCAATCGCTACCCGTGGTTATGATAAGCATAGGACTTAGGGTCTGCCACGCCTCCTTCTGTCCGTTACACACATTGCACAAATCTAGTATACCCTTTGTATCTAAAGGTACAGGGTATAAAAAAGACAATAAAAGCTTGGGACACCAAATTTTTTCAAAAGATTGGTTCATTTCGATAAATTGCCCCGTACCAGATTATACACCTTGTTGCTAGGCATGTGCATGTGCATTTGAGGCTAATAAACGTTGACTCTCCCTACTACTACTATTTTGGCCATTACAACCGGTTATCAGTCTTGGCCGCGGAAATTATCCTACGCTAGCGGTCTCTGTCCTGTGCTTCCTGGCGCCAATTGGCAATCCCAAGGCTGCGATGATTCTCCGTTCCCCCCTGTCGTCGTCGACCTTCTAGTGATTTCCGCTCGAATACCTTTTTGGCTGGAGCATTATCATCCATTCGTGCAACATGACCTAAACAGCGCAGACTTTGTAGTTGTATGCGCCGGACTAGGTCAGTGTTGCCGTATAGCTCATACAGCTCGTGGTTTATTCGAATACGTAAGTCACCATCCACATTTACCGGTCTAAAGATAAGTCGGAGGATTTTTCTCTGGAAAGCTCCTATAATCGCCTTATCGGATGATGACAATGTTCATGCTTCAGCGCCATAGAAAAGCACGGGTATGATGAGGGATTTGTAAAGCGTTATTTTCGTGTGTAGAGAGATAGCTTTACTCCTGAGTTCCTTACTTAGCCCAAAGTAACACCGGTTCGCAAGATTAATCCGTCGACGTATTTCCACGCTGACGTAATTTTTTATGTCGTTGATACTGGTTTCCAAACGAAATCATTTACAACCTTGAAGTTGTAGCTATCTATTCCACATGGTGTCGTTTCCTTTCTTGTAGATAGGAAGTATTTCGTCTTGTCCAGGTTTACCGCCAGACCCATGTTTTTCGACTCTTTTTGGTGCCAATGATACGCAGCATACGCCAACAGCATGACACTCTTATAAAAGATAGTGCCTTAACTGTTGACATCGACCTGTCGCAGGATAGCTTCCAGTAGTAAATTGAAAAAGTCGCATGATAGTGTATCACCCAGCCTGAAACCTCGTTTGGTAGCAATTGGTTCGGAGAGTTCTTTTCTTATCAAGACGGAACTGCAGAGCCAAACTAGCTTTGAAGGGATACCAAACTCAGATATGGCATGACTCACCCTACCTCTCCACACTCCCACGAACACAATTTTGCAATCCTCAATTCTCAATTTTTAGGATAATGAGTGCAGGGTATGTCACTGTCGACAACCGCCCCGACTAATTCTTGTAGCCTTACAGAAAAAAGTAGGACAATTTTATTTGGTAAATTACGCATTGGTGACAACTACTACGTTTTATGGGACGAAGATCTCTACAAGCGGTACGACTATGGTGACTTGCCCAAGAATGCAGAAGCTCCAGGGACTACGGTACTGAAAGCGGCTGTTAAAGAAAGACAGAAAAGTCTTCGATGCTTCGTCGAATGGACCACAAAGCGAGTGCACTAGCTACCATTGGTACGCCGCTGTGGACATGGTGTGACGGAACTTTAGGTCTTAACCTTCCAACGTGTTGCTACGACCCGTCAAGATGAAGACGAATGTGTTGACTTATATAACATATTTCCCTATTAAATGAAATTTTCACCAATTATCAATACGATAATATAATAAGTTTGTACAATATTTGACCGAGTTAATAGTACAATATTTATGCAAAGACTGGATCTATTTCCAACGAAACATTTAAATTCCATTAGCGGAAGCAAAGCCCATAAAACCCATAAATTTCTCCCGAAACCTATCGACAACAATAACAAGAAAAAAAAAAATGACCTGAAATTATGCATTTTGTTTAGCTTTAATTACAGTGCGATGAATTTTATTTAGTTTTGGAGTTTGAGTTTTCAAGCGGCGCGATAATCGAAAATAATTTATAGAAAATAAATATTTCCACACCGGGAACCAACGTCCAAACATTTTCAATGCACCCAAACAACAACAACAACTTGAGCTCTTGTGTTTTCCTAGCATTGTTGTTGTTTATTTAAGTTGTCATTAGAATTGTGAGGCAGCAACAGCAGCAGACGGGAGTCGCACAGTCCCATAGTCCGACAATCCGACAATCCGACAGTGCCGTCATATAAACTTTTTAAATTATCACCGAGGCGCACTGCAGCACTCGTTCAACCATTGAAACTGGGCGATGCGGGAGCGCGTTCAACCGGCTGCCACTTGAGAGCAATACGTGGAAATCGCACGGCTATGTGAACTGGAAATGGAATTGGAGTGGCAGTTCTGGTGCTGGGTATGGGTATGGGTCTGGTTGCTGGGTGCCGGAGCCGGTGCTTGATTTCCATGTTCTATGGAAAATCAAAAGTACATCGACGTTTTGTTTAGCATGTAAGACGTTGGGTGTGTGGGCACCCACTGTTTCCCCTTGATGCTATTGTTGTTTTTGTTGTTGTTGTTGATGTCTGGGTGTGGGTGTTCGCTGGCGCCGGAACAGCCGGAAGTGAAAGACAGATTGGAAATTTTCTTATAGAATGCAGCATTTATTGAAGACGTGTAGAAATTCTTAGAGGCTTCAAGCGACTGTGTATCGATAATCGATATATGTGTTAAAAATTAAATGTTTAAAAAATTAAGTAAGTGCTGTAGTTTTTGTAACAATTTTATAAATTATTTTGTTTATTTTTGTATAATATTTTCTCAAAATTTTGAGGTTTTAAATTTAACTATAAGAAATCTTTGAAAACGAAAGTTATTAAGAAAGTAATAATCGGTTGTGCTCCGGAAAACGAATCCGCACATTTTATTCGGATTAGTTTTGAAAACGAATGTTTGGTGCTCCCAATTTTAAAAAACCCAATTTTTCATGTGGTTTGAAATTGAATGTTTTGTTGCAAGAGGAATTAAAACGAATCGCCAAAATAGGTTTAAAAAACGACACATTTTATACTGAAAGATATTTTAAAATATTCTTTGATATTCTTATTCTTATTTATGCCAACTTAAAGTTATATATTTTAATTATTTTTAATTATTTTTTTTCTGACTCTAACCAAAAAGTAGTAGCACGCACAACGCAAAACGAATTTTTTTTTTGACTTCGTGTATGTGCACTTATCATACACGAACACATGATTAAAAGAGCGGTTCCCGCGTTACACAAAGAAAATTTCCCTTGTAACAAAAACAGCTAAGTCATGTTTAATTTCAATCAATATTGTTTTTAAATTAATATTTTTGTGTAATTTTAATCAGTATAAAGAATAATAAAGAACTAGCCATATTTTAATGAAAATTAAATGTAAACAATGTTTTTCTAGAAATTCCAAATATTGGCGATAATTCGGTCTCTCTTCTCTAAATAAAAAGCCACACCATTACGAAAATTCGTGTGAAGCAATAATGCAAAGGTCTAACGGTAAATCAAATTATTATTGGACATTTATGGTTGCAAATAAAGCTTTGGAGGATCACCCCAAAGAAAGAGATATTTTTATTGAACATAAAACTTGAAGGTGTTCTATAGTTTTGAGAAGCAATGTATACAATGTATAAACACAAAATGACAATTTAATATGATTTTGCACATATTAACGTATCCTGTAAAAAAAAAATTATTAAATTATAATTAGTGGTTTTTAAGTTACTGGTAGCTACGAAATCTTCATTCACTTTATTGTTTATAAATATTACTACAGAAAAAAATACAATTGAACTTTAAAACTTTTTGGTTTTAAACATATTTGAGTAGTTATAAAGATTTTGTTGGTTTTTTTATCATTTGGCTGATTTGCTTTAAGGGTACCTCCGACTACCACTCGATATTTTATCGAACATTTTTTTATGAATTTCTTTATAAATTTTACAAGAAAATGTAAGTCTTCGCGATTTTCAGAAATTGAATTTAAAAGTTGAATTTTAAAAATTGACCCCCCGGAAATTTTACTATTTTTTTTAATTTCTTAGCCTAAAAGTATGCTTTAATAACCATTTTCTCAAAAGTTGTACTAAATATAAAAATATTTACAATTTGAAAAATTTAAAAAAAAATTTAAATATGGATTCTTAAAATTTTTTTCGGAAATCAAAAGAGCATGCCAAAAAATGTATATCTTTAATAAGCCATTTGGATTGGTGGTGTCGTCTTTTTGTAATTGGCTTGGAAAGATGAAACTGTTTGGGGCTATAACTCCAAAGCCATTCAATATTTTGGTTATAGGCCATTTTTTCAATATATATGGAGCTCATATTTACCTCTGTATTAAATATGGGCCAATGCCAATCAACAGTTTGTTTTTTAATTAAGTTAACAATTTTTTTTGTTTCCTTTTACATTTTTTCCAATTTTGGTCTAGATTTTCTATATCTTAAAAAAATCTGAGGTGGCTCAAACTTCCCAGAAAAATAGTTCAATCCTTTACGAACATCTGTGTAAAATTTCATCACTTTTAAAAATTTTTTATGGAATTGCGAGATTTTTGGCCAAAATATGACAATCTGGGCTTACAGTACCTTGGTAAAATTATGGCTTTGCCCTTGTTTGCTTATGAAGGTTTATGACAAATTTAAAGATTGCAAACTGAAAGCGAGAGTAATACAGTGCCAAGATCTATCCAGGTCAAAATATCATTTGTGGTTTTAGCTGGCGTCCCAGGCATATCGGCGTCAATGACGTGGTGACTATTAACATTCGTCTATGTGTCTTGTGAGGTCTTTCTCTTTAACTTCACAATGATACTGGTTCATTATTTTCCGAGACAATCTAAATTTCGGTTTCAGCAATTCACTATTTATAGTTCGTGACTTAATAAACATTTGTCCCAAATATAAAATTTTTAAAAGTTTAACGTAGACAGATTCTATCTTTATTATAAAAATCTTCTCAATGTCGATTCGCCAGGACGTTGCAGTCATTCTCATATAGACAGTCAAAAAAAGTAAGAAATAGGCTTATAATCTATTTTATTTAAGCAAATAAAATCAACGAATGATCTTTTGAAGTAAACCAGAAAAAACATTGATAGGGATATCCCATGCCATCTGTTTTTTTCTGGGACACCATTTTTTTTTTTGAGACAAGTTTTCTTTGCTTATGTTCCTAAAAATTTCAATTCCAACCTATACTTTTGGCATAAAGCCAACATTATTATTGTAGAATGTCCGCATATTTTGACCCCAGACTGTATCTCAAGCGATCACTTTTCTGGAGAAATACTTTTTTTTAGTGCAATAGAAATGAAATCGAAATCATCCATTAACTTGTTTCGTTGAAAATGTCCAAATTCCACCACAATGTCAACTGACATTCCTATTTGCACTATTTATTTGACTTCCCTAATTGGTTAATTTTCTTTCCACTAAAAACATAAAAAAATTTATAGATCTACTTAAACTATTTGCTGTGCAGTAAAAAAAATTAAAATGCATCGGCTTATCTGCTGTAGTTGCTTTAAAGGCGCCCCGAAACCAAAAAAAATCACCTCGAAATGCATTAAACATTAAAATCACAGAACAAGTTCATTTTATGATCACACGTAAAGTCAAGATTTGATTTCTGAAATTATGTTAATTTTGGAAGAAAACCATAAGAAAACTGTAAACATGTCGCATAAATTTAATTAATTACAATTTCTTTATCCCAACGACCCGATTTGGGGCACACTGTAAACGCTTTATGGACGCACAGCAGCCGCCTACAGATCTCGCTGAGATTAGACAGACGTCCAATGCCCAATACCTTAATACATAATGCCCCAAAAGCCAAAAGCTAAATCACTTGATCACAGTTCGACGTTGTCATCTAATCAAAATGCTTTTCGATTAGCTTTTTTTTCTCGTTTCTTACAACGACCAAGATATTTTCTTATTCAAATTTGATTTAGTTTTCCACTTGGGTAAAAGTTGAAATAGACCATTCCATCGCTTTGGTCCATTTGAGGAGTCCGCTTGGTTCGGTTTCTGCCTTTGGCAGCTCATTAAGAAAGTTGTTCCGCATTCATTTTTTATCGCCGTGTTGCCGATGTCGCTGATTATTTAAACTTGTTTTTTATTTCTTACTTTTTATTCTATTCAGCTCGTTTTTTTTTATTGTTTAGCGTTTATTTTATCTAAATGTTTTGATAAGTTCTCCTGGTCCATGCCTGCTGGAGGTTAAATGTTTTCTTTTGGTAGTTGGAAATTTATACGATATCGTTTGTCATTTGGTTTATAGCTTGTTTAGCGGTCGGACTCTGTCGTCTTTTGGGCGTTTTCAATTTAAAAACTTTTATGGACGGATAGAGTTACTTGTTTGGGAGTGCTGGGAATGGTGTGATATGGCTCATAATATGCGTGTCTTTAGCTGCAGGTGCATTGGCTTTGGGTTTGCATATTATTCTAGATGTTTGTTGAGATAAAAATGAATTTAACTCGAGAGATTTGAGATAAGAGATGTGGCATTGTTAACGGCACTTGGTGTATTGGGGTTAATGATATTTGAGTTGCTAAATCTGTTCATAAACATGCATTATCTTAGAGATCTTGGCGAGATAACTATGTTATGGCTTAACTTGCTCAGTTCCCCAGACATTGGCGTATGTAGGAGGGGACTTAGTCCATTGGTGTCCGTATTTATACTTGTTGGAAAAATTTGACGACCCTGTTTGGCTTTTTTCATAAGTTCAGTTTGAAAAAAAAATACTTTTCTTTATTATTTTATCAAACAATGAAGCTCGTCGTTAGATTCGCTCAATCAAATTATTTTTATTTATAGCGTCTGCACTAAAAAATATGCTTTAAACCTCATTTCCGTAAGGCTCCCGGTTTAGTTTTCTCTTTTTATACCCTGTACCATATGGTACAAAGGGAATGTTAAGTTTGTGCAAGCCGAAAATGTATGTAACATAAAGAAGGAGACGTCGGATCAGGGTGACTAGAGAAGTCGATATACCCATGTCCGTCTGTCTGCCTGTCCGTTTGTATGTCTGTCCGTCCGTATGAACGCCTAGATCTCAGAGATTGTAAGAGCTAGAGCAACCAAACTTTCAGATTAGATCCCTTATTATTATCCTACGGGAGACAAGTTAATTTTATTTTTTCGATATCAGGGTTACATTATATATGTAGCTCCCATAGGGGTGTTTCAGAGGACCTCGAAAAAACCAAAAGTTTTAGATGGAAAATTCATTTGTTTATAAAAATATAGTAACCAAATTTTGTGTTTGATAGCTTTTTAAAATTCCAAAGCACTGTACTAAATTTGATAAAAATCGGTTGACTATTTCGTATAGCACCCATAGGACCGAAATTCGTTGTGTTTCCTTTGTTTATGCAGATATCGTAACCAAATTTTGTGTTTGATAGTTTTTTAGAGTTCCCCACCACTGAACCATATTTGATCAAAATCGGTTGAATATATATTATATAGCTTCGATAGGACAAATAGCTTAAACAATAGTTTTTTCTATGAAATTCGTTGTTTTTCACGTGTTTTTTAAGATATCGTGATCAAATTTGGTGTTTCGAAGTTTTTTATATTTTCTTATTCTTTTAAAAATTTGGCAAAAATATATAGAACTAACTGTATCTGTAACCAATTTTTGTAGCACAATAAAGATTTTTTAAAGAAGCAGGCAAACCGAATATTCGAAGAACTAGTAATTACTTATAAATTTAATACTTTATCATATCCCTTCCCATTGTCCAAAAAGCTATGTCTGCCTCTGTTCCTAGAACTTTTAACTTGTCGTCACAGCTTAACAAGATGTATATGTTACACATCTGACTCATATGCAATTGTCACGCCCTCCGAGGCTTTATAGCTACTTATAGCGCTGGAGCCAACACACCCATGATAATCGTGGGCTATATAAACCATAACTTTACTTTTTATATACATAGTACTTGCACTTCTCCTTCCCCCTCCGCCAACTATGTATATTTATGTACGCCATAATTTCAACATTAAAGCATCGTAAAAACGTCATGATTATTTTCTTTTTCCGTTTTTTTTTTATGCACAAATTACAGAAATTTCATTAAGAAAACATAAAACAAAACTGAAAAACACAAGAAAAAGAGAAAATATTTTATTAACACTTCGTTCCGATGAAGATCAATATTATTTTTAAACTTGGAAAGCCGAGAGCTGTAGCGCCGTTCATTGGCAACTTCCTCGAATGGGTTTGAAACGAGGGCTGCTGGCATATTTCAAACAACAACAAGACGGAAATTAATTTCAATTTTCGCTCTTTCCCGCTTTTCCACACATTTCCACAACGTTTTTTTTTCTTTTTTTGTACATTCTTTTCAAGATATTTAATTGTATAATAAAACCTTCAACGCCTTGGCACATAGGCCTGGTCAGGTCTGCTTAGGGCCCAGATCTCAAGTGTAATGAACGTATGCAAAGTAATTTGTTTATTTTAATTTAGATTCGTTGAAGTTTTTATATTTATTTTTCGGAATCAATAATAAACATTAAATCGCTAAAGTTATGGCAATCCGAATGCAGCTGCAGTAAGTTTTCCAAACAAATAAATCTCTCCACAAGGCGTAAGTAAGGCGAAATGGAGTCTGACGGGCTGCAGGATTACTCGGACCTGACTGACTGTCTGGGCGGGCAGCCATTAGCCCAAGTGTTACTGGCTGTGCTCCTGATGGCGATTTTTGGATCATTTTGTAGCCGCTCCGTTTACTCCATTTGCCCATTGCCTAGGTAATTACCGGTCATTAATAATATGCAGATGTGCCCTTGGTTCCCCCTAACAGGCTACTCCAACTTCGTTTCTTTTCTTTCCACTTGGTTATGTTCTGTTTATATTTTTATGGGCCATATTTTTGTGTATTTTGAAGTGGCAGTTAAAATTATGTAAAAAAAATATTTGCCTGCGTTTTCCATACCTCTTGACCCCAAGGGAGTTTTTAGTAGCTGCCACAGTGGCACTTTTATGGTGGGAAGCCGGCAGGGGCGGCTGCTGTTTGAGGTTTGGTTTGGGTTGGTTGTAAGTATGCATATTTATTGTTTTACTAGGCTCCAGGGGCATCAATGGAAATTGGTGAGGCACTATGGAAATTGTTTTTTACTACAATACTGGGGCACTTATTTTTATTTATTTATTTGTGGGTAAATGTTTAGGTAATTAGTTTTGCGCTTTAACGTCAATGCATAACGCAATCAAATACAATGTAAGGATTAGTTGTTTCTTAAATTTATTTATAAATTAAATAGAAACATTGTGCCTAAAATGACACCATCAGGATTGGGCAAAGATGATGTTCGCTGATAAAGTTTAGGTTTGAACTTAACTACATTTTAGTGGGACAAATAGGGTGACTCGCAAATACTTAATGGAATTATGTGCACCCAAATGCTTGGAAGGTATTTGGATGATTTTTGTAAATACTTCTATTTTGTGGTGCCGGCTCTAATGTATAAGTATGACATTATTAGAGTGTTTTGTCTAAATTTTTTTTTTTTGTGTTTGTTTAAATTAAAAGTACAAATTATGTTTTGTTCATTATTCCAACAGCTTTGGTAGTAAACGAGCAGATATCGACTCAATTTGACAAATTTCGTCTGAAGAGGGATTAAGCGCATAATTTGGTAAAATTTTGTGTCCCTAGATCTTATTTTATAGTAGGTTGATATTTTGTTAGTTGCAAAAACAAAAATTATGGGTTTTTGGTACTAGTCTTTATACCATACTATGGGGCTCCGTCCCCTGCGTTCTTTAAGGTTCAACAGAGGGACATTCGTTTGAACTGATTGGTTTAATGCATGACGATCATAATCATGTTCACCAGGGACGTAGAACGAAAATCCGGTCCCGGGTGGAAAATGTGCCGGCTCCTCTATTACACCTTAGTAATTACACCGGGCCCGGGGAAATACCCCCTTTCCACCTCTCTCGACTGTTCACACTCCAATTCTCGATTTAATGCGTCATTCATTCCATGATCTGGCGCTGGCAGTCCTAACTTGACTTACAAACTGCCGCAAATGAGATAACAAATGTTTTCGATCAATAGCAAAGCCTGGTTATGAATCTCCTCATTCGCCTCAAGATGGGGATTTCTTGAAATGATACGAATTTGATATGAAATGTCTTCTTCTTCTTATTCGCACATTCGGATGACCAGGATCGCCTTGCTTCCGACGTTCAAATGCCAAGTCGATATAGCAATGTCTGGCTGTCAGGATCTCAGAGACTATAAAAGTGATGGAGCTGAAATTTTACCAAAAGATGCGCATAATAGTGACGCTGATGATGATTTTTGATTTATGTCGATATCTGGCCCCTTACCTCCGTAAGATAATTTCGCGGTTTACTTCTTTTTATGTGATTTTTTCAGATGTTTTATGAGTTGCTCTTTAAACCAGCGCGGAGACGAATCTAACAAACCATAGATCATTACAATCGGCCCCGCCGTTCTTGAGTTATAAATGGTGTAACTAACATAACTTTTAACTCTCTTTTATATATATGTATAGATGTATGTATCATACAAGGTGTCTAAAAACAGAGTTCGATTTAAAATTTTTCAGGCCTCGATTTAGAAGTATTTTCCTATGATGGTGATGGTACAAGTGCTCCCGACGTCCTGGTAGACGTTGGCTTATATTTCGATCTTGGCTCAGTTTTATTTTTTTTTACTCTCTCTCTCTCTCTCTCTCTGACGATCGTCACTGTGCGAGCTTCTTTCTCTTAGCTTTTTAAAACTAAAAAATGTACAAGAGTTCGTCGCAGAGACGTATCGTTATATTTTGTGTGTTAAGCATTAACTTTATAGTTAAAAATAATGGTACAAAAAGGACAAGTTCAAGCGACACAATGATGATTTTCTAGAAGTGAATATATTTTCTTCTTTTCGTGCCGAACTGGATAAACTTGTGGGTATTTATGAGTTTAGATGAAGAAATATCTTTGTCAACTAGTGACAAGATATGAAGATTCGACCAAATGTGCTTCTTGATGTGATGCTTTAGAAGCCAAACAGGTGGGCTCATGGAAATTTTGTTAAAGTACGTCAAGCTTTGCATCATATTGCTTATATGCATCATAAGAAGTCATTGAGTAAAAAGACTTTAAGTCGTTGAAATTATATATTACATATGGGCAACCAATTCTAAAAAGTAGTTGGCATCAGTTTCTATCAAAATACAACAAAATGGTGTATATCTAATGGTCAAAACTTTATAACATATCCTCTTTCCAGGGTTAATATATACTTATATTTTATATCCTTCACCACTTCTGAAGTTTTTTACTAAAGTAGAGATATTTTGACACTAAAATAAATTATCCTATTAAACAAATGTAAACAGTCAGAAGAGCTGGGTACTATAACTAACTTTGGGATGTGAAAAGGGTATAAACCATACAGACCGGACTTCCAATAGAGGCGCCGTTATCTAAGGTACTAACAATAGTTTTCAAAATAAAAAAAATTAAAAATGCATTTCGAGAGATCGCGCCTTTATTCTAGTACTCCACACAAAACCATCTTTTAACGTTGGCAACTCCCTGAAAAAGTAGATAGATAATAATTTAATTTTGAGTATTTCAAGAAGAATAAAGAATGAAGAACAAAAGTTTGCGGTGGAACAACTCCACCAAGAGTGATTTTTTTTTGATTGAGGGTAAAATTCGAATTTTAGGAGCTTTTTCTCGAGGCAGAAATTTTTGGGAATGTAGGCGCGCAATGTGGAGATTATTCAAATTATAAATTTAATGAAATAAATATTTTGTGTTAGTTCAGCCGTCTTAAGATTTGTAATTCACTAACTATTCTTATTAAAAGTTTTTTAAAAAAATTTTGTGTGCTCAACATTTTGCATTAATTTGCATAGTAAAATGATCTTGCGAAATAAAAGAACAAATTTTCCATAATATTTTTATTTACTTCATTGCATATATTCCCAGTTTTGGCTCCTTATTATAACTGCAATGAATATTTGGAAAAATGTTTACTATCCGGTTACGTTCCGCCTGAAGCCTTGTTTTGTTTATCAGGGGATACATCCAGATTTCCGAACTTCCCTTCTTCTACCATATCTCTTCTGTAGACACAAATCCAACACAAGGATTTCTTGTAAACAAGAAATCCATAAATATTACAGATATTGTAACCTGTACCAACTTGTGATTTGACACAAGTATGTCTCGTGAAGACTTGTTTTATATTTTGAAAAATTTTATGAAAAAACGCTTTGGGTGGCAACAAACGTAAACCTTACGATGTTATTAATATTATATATTTTTTTTTTCTCACACCTCCTTTTATAAATAACTGGCATATTTAATGTAATGTTTTTATATAATTTTGTTCATTACAATCTATATTTTTTCTTAAACTATATGCTATGAATATCGTCAATATAGTTTTATTATATTATTCATTTTAAAAATGTAAATTTTTATAATATGAAAAAATTTGAGTTCCCATCGGTGTCAGTGCTTTAATAAAACATTTTGTAACTAGTGTTTGTAATAGTAATTAAATAATACTGTCTAAATTAAATAAGCATCTAAACACCAAAAAAAAAAACATATATCTCCAGTTGCCCTGACGATGAAAATAATAATATAATAGTCATAAGATGGATATGATTTTTCATTTTAGTATTATTATTATTATTATTATCAACGGTCCTTAATTTAAAAAAAAAAAAAAAACAAATCTATGTTAATCACGCAATTATTAACAAACGATTTCGGCTTTAACTATTTATATGCGTTTCTACGTATATTTTGTATACTTTGTAAAGTTTGTAAGGTACATATTGTAAAGGTATAGTATATAAACTTTATAAAGCACAAAAAATGTATATAGCAACGACTGTAAAGATGTAAAAACTTTATTGATAGTTCTTAAAACGGACAAGCTGGTTTGAAAACCAACTATAGTACATAAGTCAGATCCCATAAAGTGGTACAGTTCTAGTGATAACCTTAATCGAAGAGTTGCATCTGCGCCTTTTAGTGTGGCACTTTTTATTTTTTTATTTTGTTGTTCAACACTTAATTTATAGTGTAATGAAATTAAATTTTATTATTGCTGCAGCTGTTGCATGTTCCAACTAATGAATAAGTGTAAATTCTAATGAAAAAGCGTTAAAAAACAGCAATAACAACAAAAAGAAAAAAAAAAACAAAAACAACGATGTTGCATGTGCAACAAGAGCGCAAAAGAATGCCAACTAGTATAGCGAAAATTCAATTAAAAATGTAAAACAACTCAAAAGAGAAAGAGAGATAGAGTAACAGAGAGAGGGGGTGGAGAGTGGGAGATGAAGAGAGCGAAAGATAGAGTGACCACACTACATGCAATTAGTGCGGCCTGACCATTAAGTCAGCAAACACAGCGGGAGGGGCTATGAGCCGGTACAGGGCTGGAGGGAGCAGGGCAGACTGCCTGCCTGCCACATAGCGAAGCGGACACAAAAGTGGACACAGCTGGCTCTGATTGCTCAATATGCGTGGAGGAAGAAGCATGGATGCATGGATGCGTGTCCATGGCCAACATACTATTTATTGCTAGTATGTGGCGTTAGTTCAGATAGTTCTTTTAACGCCTGTGGCACAGGCTGTAAACATGCAAAGCAGAGAACTTTGTTATGCGGCAGTTGCAACAACTGTGTCCCCAGACCCAGAGTTGCATTGTACTCGTTGTATTGGTTCATTTGGATAACAGAAAGAACCTGCACTTAATTAAGTTGACAAGTGTTGCAAATGAATGATACACAGAATATTTAAAACCGGTTTCGTTCGAATGCAAAACGAAGTGTTTATGACTCTTCTAGCACTTGGGTTATTATCTGAATATTATCTGAACATTTTTTGCGCATCTAAATCGGTGTCTGATTTATCTTTAATCAGTGGCCAATCAGGCACTTGTTTTTATCATTGAGTGGAGCATAAAATACAACGTATCTTTATGACATTGCAAATCAAGGCAGCACCTTTAGCTAGATAGATACATAAACAGATGAATATAAAGATAGCAATTGGATCATAAATCAGCATTTATGGTTGTGTTAAAATGCAAACCAGATTGAGGAATTTCCAGAAACGACATATGTACGTGTAGCTTGATTTTTTGCAAGATACTTTAGAAGCTGGTCAAGGCATTGGTGTAGACAGATTTTGCTATAGAGGGAATATGTAAGTTCTGAAAGTTTTTATGCATCAAGATCAATCAAAAGATTTTATCAGTGCGAAACTGAAAAAATCGGTATTCATATTTTTATTGTTAATTCCGAAGTAGCAAAAGATAAGGTTATTCAAAACAAATTTGGTTCAGATGATGCGGTTCATCATTCAAAAAAAATGTGATTCAGTCGAAAGCGGGAAAAGCTTGATAAAGATTTGAACCTGTTCGTGTTTGTTTTGAATAATTCCTTTCAATTGAATCAACTCGAAAAAGTTTTCATTTACTTAACTCACAGAGCTTGTGTAAACGAACCCTCTGAAGTTGAAAAACAAATTCGGAAAAGTATGTGGAGAGCTCTAGAGTGGTCGAAAAAAATGTTGTTTTTTTTTGCGAACGCAGCGCCTAATTTGTCCATTACTAGGGGGTTCCTCTACCTCTCACTAGAGTCGCCAACCATCGCCGGACATTCTTTTTTCCTACCGTCTGTGTTCCCTGTCATTTTATAGGAACGATGGAACGCATCATCAGCCGCACCAAGCGTGATGTCACTGTTGACTTTGGTGCTATTGAAAGAGAGTCAGCTAAACGAGGGCAAGACCAAGTTTATGGTGTGCTCCAGAAGAGAATCGCGGCGCCTTGATTCTCAGCTGACTGCAGGGAGCTATAGCTTTGAGTCTGTGAAGAAATTTGTTTATCTTGGCGCCGCGGTAACAAACACCAATAATGTCAGCCTGCTACTTTGGTAGAGCCCTGTCTTGCCAGACAAAACTGACACACTAAAGGAAACTCATCCTTCCAGTACACTTACACGGCGCAGAGGACGGTAAGACAGTCGGATGCAGCTGCTCTTGGGGTGTTCGAGAGAAAGATTCTTCGATAGATCTTCGGTCCCGTTTACGTTAGCGATAATTATCGTGCTCGACGGAACGAAGAGCTATATGAGCTATACGGTGATATTGATTTAGTAAAACTCCAGCTATAAAGGTGTTCGATGCGGTAGTTGGCGGTCAGCGGAGAAGGGGAAGACCACCGCTGCGTTGGCAGGACCCAATGGTTGTATTGGCCAGTTAATAATAAAATAATGGAACGCAACATGAGTCAGTTTCATCCCAAAGTTTCCGCATATTGACGCCTCAAGATAAAAATGCGTCACAAAGTACCTTATATTCAATTAAGTTCTGGTCCGGTAATGAGAAATCAGATAATGCTAATAATACTGAATAATAATCGCCGAAATCAAGAGATACTTCCCAATTGATAGAAAAATGGACACAGTAATGTAGAGGGAAGAAATCAGTTGCATTTATACTTGACTACACGAACTTGACTAACCGAACTGTGTAATAGCAATTGAAAGTATATTGTATTTAGGAGTAAAATTTTCTGTCTTAAAATGGGTTCTATGGGATTTAAGATACACATACTCATCGGCAGCTATCTAGAACTATTTTCCTCTAAACTAAATAAATAATCAATTTCAAATGGCGTCATTTCTGACTCATGCCAAATTCAAAAACTCATTTTAGGTTGGGTTTTAACTAGTTTCTTGATATTCACTCCATGCAGGTTTCTATAGAAATTATCAAGAAAACATTGTGCACAAAACGAATTGCGGCACTTTCACCCGAAGCCATCACTTAATCCCAAAAAAAGATAAATATTTCGTATCTTTTCCCTTTATTTTTTTGGTTACTCAGCGCAGTTTCTTGCCCTCTTTGCGCTGAAAGATTTATTTGTCGAACAGCTCAAAGGAGTCTTGCTTGCTGGTCCCAGCCGAAAGATTATGCAGTGCATTGAACGCCAGCAGGCGTAATCATTAATTAGGCGCAGCTGCTGCCAGAATGTGCCAAGCTTTGGGCTAAATTTTCTCAAAACTTCAAAACCCTTGCCGCATATTTGCCTATTTATGAGAAATGATTTCAAAGTCATGAAAAAAGTAGCGCATTTTTCTTAAAGGAATTTCCGTGTCATATTTAGTTCCCCAACGACGCCAGCCCCTGCCCACGTCAATGCGTAGGTGTTGTGTGCGTCTCAGATTCCGAGGCCTGCACGGTGTAAATTATTTTTATACTTTTTCATATTTGGTTCATTTTTTCTTTTTTTGTTATATGTGGCTGCGGTTTTTATGGTGTTAAAGACATTAAAACTGTCATAGCAGCGGATACTTAATTTGATATTCGAGTACGGCATAATTGGAAGCGACTTGGGACATGTGTTTCTACTTGTTTATAGACTCACATATGGGTTGAAGATACTTGTTGGGGTTCAAGTATATGAAGTTGGTTTAATATTTATTTTGTCAACTTGAAAGTTCTTGTCTGGCCCACACACGCACACTCACAATGCTGTGAGTTGGGGTGCCGGGCCATTCGGGCGCTAGGGCGCTGGGGCTCAGGGGTGCTGACTGTATTTTGTAAGCAAGATAATCCATGGCCAATTGTTGAGCGTGACTCTATTTCATTGGCATATTTCAATGCAAAAAGTATCTTATAAATCAAGACTGCAATTGCAGGCCTCTCAGACAGTTCCCACGCTTTGGCAAAATAAATAAAAACTGCAAACCAACATAACCACCCAAATGGTCAGAATTGTCAGAATGGTCGGAATGGTCGCCAATAGCAATAACAATAACAACAACGATTTGCAGTCTATAAAACAAATGACTCCCGACGCATTGGCGGCGTACAAATATCCTCGATGAGCAAACATAAAATGTCTACAATATAATAAACAATTTCCTGATAAATCGCCTAAAAGCTTTTGACCCCTCCTCCACATACCGCCTCATTGGCATGCCACAGTCGGCCATTTGGAATTTATGGCAAACAAATTTATGCATTTTAAAGCGTAAACGGAATAAGTTTAAAAAAATCCCAAAGCCAAATGCGACTTGTACGTGTCTAATGTGCGAAAACAAAGCAGATCGGATGCACATGACCGCATGAACCTTATGGTATATGGTAGTACTGTGTGGAACGACTCTCAGTGGGCCACTGCTTTGTTGCTCAAATAACTCAAGTTGCAACTAATTACGATGCATTTCGTAGTTTACAACTGTGGCAATAAATTTAACTCTGGCCCCATGTCACGACGCCCTGATGAGGCGTCCCAGACTGTGCAGCTAACTGGCAGATTTTTCAGCATTTAACACGCCTCGTCATCATATTCGGAAGCAATTCATCATGCAACATTCAGCAGGCTGCGGCAACATGATGTCCGCGATCTTGGTCGCCTTGCCTGGGACATGGCATGTGTCATGGCAACCAAGGCACTTGCCGCAAATTGGTTTGCGTTTGAGCCCCACGGCAGCGCATCATATTCAGATTCCAGACCAGGACCAAGCCCAGGCCCGTTCGTTAGTAGCGCTGCGTACGCAAAATTTGTGCATGTTGCCGCGGTTACATGATGCCACCAGCCAAGATTCGAGGTTGCTTCCATGACAGGGGACTGGAGTTGAGGTCGAGTCTGTCGCCAGGTAGCTTGTAAGTTGTAAATGAGTTTGACGCCGACGACAATGACAATGATGTCGAGATGATGACGACGACGATAACAACGAAATGGCGATACTCATGTAAGATGAGTCTGTAAACTGACAATTCGCTTATTGCATACGGGTTAATGTAAAGTTTTTCGATTTAAGAACTGAACTTATGCGCAACTTTAAGCCAATTAATGTTGTTGGAAAAGGCAGCTTTCAGTGTTGTGCCAGAAATCTCTACCAATTGAATTTACATCGATGTTAATTTTTTAAGTTTAATCAAATAAAAATCACTCTTTAAAAAGAAGGAAATGTTTGTTAGAGATTTGAAGAGTCTAACATACCAGCTTGGAGACGAGGGATTTACTTAGAGAGATTTAAAAAAAATATCAATTCCGTCGAGAGATTAGAAGCTATGACAAATTTTTTAATAATCTTTTATTGACATAAAATATAAGAAATCCTCCACTGTGATTTCAAGCAATTAACTCAGATTTATTATTTAAAATATTCAAAAATTCTTTAAAAATTTTGTAAATCTTTTCATAAGCTTCGTATACCTTTGTATCTTTGTGACATTGTATCTTTGTATCTTTGTAACTATGTTTCATTGTAATTATCCAAACCTTAATGGTTTCTGCATAGCATTTTTCTCACAAAATCTTTTCTCAAGCAAAACAAAGGAACATCTGATTGTTTTCGCTCTCGTTATAAGTTGTTGTTATTAGGTTTGCGCACTTGGTTAGTCAGGCACTTTTACACTTTTGCATTTCTGCCCGACAAAGTAAGCTGCTAAATGTTATGCAACTTGTTGCCGTTTCCTTTGAACTCCTAGCATTCAATTTAACTTTACACAATGAAAAGCATTTGCAACATTACCAACACATTTTTGCCCTCGCTCAATCCACAACAAACAAACAGCACTTAATCGCACTCATTTTCCCAAAAACAAGTGCAATTTTCACACCTTTCCCAAGCACGATAACAACAAAACGAACAAATTCACGACAAATTTGATAATGAATTGTATATGGATGTATATTCGCATTTAATTCTAAGTCAAACATTGCGACAACGGCAACAAATTTTAGTGAAGCACGCACGACACAATGCACATGGCTGCATGGAGTGACCGTGGGCCAAGACCATGCCAGTGTTGCATACAAATGTAAAGTATAGTTGTTGTTGTTTTTTTTTTGTTATTATTGGTGTAGGGTAAATGGGGACACGCCCACATCAACTAATCAAGTACACACAAGCGTGCACCATAATTACATTGGAGCGTGCTACGTGACTGCAAACGAAACCCAAAATTAAGAGCAGTGCAATAACAACAACGACAGCAACAACAACATGGAGCATAATGTGGCCCAAAATGAGCCAAAATATGTTTCGAACCAGTTGAGAGCTCCAAATGCGGCAAACTCTAATTTTAGCTTTTGTAGAACTTTGAAACTGCAGCAGGAAAAGGTGTCGCATGGCTGTTGTATAAATGGTTATTGTTGTTGTTGTTATTCGTGTTGCAGTTGCAATCATCACGTGCAACAACGACAACAACAATTGTAAATACAACCGCACAATCAGTTCGAAGCGGCTCCCATTTGGCAGCCCACCTTTTCCCTTTTCACCAAAACTCCCGCAATTCCGCTTGTAATTCGACTGCATAAAAATCACTCACCAGGGCTGCCGCTGTTGTTGTTGTTGGCATTGACAGTGGATTGCGGGATATTGAAGTTTTATTGGGCTGCCGTCGCAACGTTGACGTCTCTACCATCAGCGCACAGTGGACGGAATAGTAAATTCGTCTTAAAAAAAAAAAAAATAACAATTTTCAAATGTGTTTGCGGTATGAATTTGTAGGATTTTTCGATTACAAATACTAAATTATTTTTAAAGAGCTGTGAGCCCTTTGTATTACAATTTTTTTTTATAAATATCAAATATTTATTTGAACAAATTATTTGCTTTTTTTTTTTTTATTTGAACAAGAAATAAGTAATGAATCCGTACGCAACCATAACAATAACAGAAATAATATTAGAAAATAAAGACAAACTTCGTGCGCTAAGCACGAGGATTAATTATACGGTGGAGAATCATCATGACTGAATCGATTTAGCGAAACCTTGTTTTTTGAGCCGCCTAAGAGGCCTAGCTGGCAGTAGATTCCTGGCAAGTTCACTGCTGTGTAGTGATGAGCAATATTTACGTACCTGCGATTTGTCACAAGTATTTTAATGTAACGAGTCGTATCAGTGACAAGTATTTTGTCACGGCGACAAAATGTAACGAGTCGTATCAGTGACAAGTATTTTGTCACGGCGACAAAATGTAACGAGTCGTATCAGTGACGAGTATTTTATCACCGTAACATGAGCTGTTACAAAATACGCTGCAAGTATTTTGTCGCTATTGGTATGAGAGTAAGAGTATTTTGTCACAGTCACAGTCACAACCCACGGTGAATACTCGTGGGTATATGAACTGATACAAAATACGCGCCAAGTATTTTCATACCAAGTTGCCAAAATACTCGTGGATATATGTATATGTATTCGTATGAACCGCGACAAAATATTCGTAAGTACAAGATCCTATGAACTGTTACAAAATACGCGCCAAATATTTCCGTACCAACAGTAACAAAATATTGCAAGAGTAAATACTGCAGGTAAATACTTAGCGCGTATTTTGCATTTTGTATATTATTTTATGAACGGTTACAAAATAGGTGGCTAGTATTAATGAATACAATAGTTTTGAAGTATTTGTTGCAATATGAAGAAGGGTCACATGCAAAGTAAGTGTCTAGTAGTTGAAGAGACAAGTGCCTTTAAAATTTTTGTGAGTAAATAATAGTGAATAATAACATGGATAGAAAGAAATGTGAAATTTGGAAATTATTGAGTGTTTTAGATGATCATTTTGCCTTGCAAATATTGCAAGATGCAATTGGTACGGAAATACTTGGCGCGTATTTTGTAACAGTTAATAGGATCTTCAACAATCAATTTATCAAAGTATATTCAGAGGAAGCATCCAACGTGTGAATTACCCAAAGCTGTAAGATATTAATTTTTTATAAACTATAAATTTTATAATTTTTTTGTTTTTAAAAGCATAATAAAAATCCGCGATATTCTTTCGTAAAAATTTTATTATGTACTCGGTGTCACTGTCACGACCTTTTGTCACTGATATTTTTTTGTCACAGTCACAGTTGTCGCTGTGACTGAAAATTCACAGTATCGCAGTGCTGTGACACATGAGTCTGTCACTGTATCTACTCGTGTGCCTTCCTATCTGAAAAAATTATTTGTAGATGTATTTTTATTTAACGTATTGTTTTATTGAAAGCCGGTCAATGGGAGCTTTTCTTAGATTTTCTATTCTGCGAAATTGCATTGGATCTAGTCTTGCCTCTGGAAGTACTAGGCAAGGACTGTTTTTTCATTTTTTTTAATATGTTGAATGTTATTAATCTAAAGTAGCGCAATATAGTATTTTTGCTACCATTCACCTAGTTGATTTTTTGGCCCTTTTCTCAGGTGCAATGTCTATTTCAAAGCGAGGCCTTTTTTTTCTACTCTACTATAATCGGCAGTACGATATATTTACTTATATCTTTGATCAAGGTCAGAAGAATACTGAGATCATTCATTTATATCTGCCCAAGCTATGAAATGGCTGCAACAGAGATCTAGGTAAGACGTGATCCAAAGAAATACCACAGTTGGTTGGAGAGAAGTCTTGATTTGACTTCTTTCATAGTTGTTTCTATAGTTTAGGGCTCCCAAAAATGAGTTAAGGTGCTGCAGAAATTGCCCATTGGTGAAAGATATTCCGTGAAAAAGCTTATGCAAGAAATGCACCAGTAAGGCTTGGCTTTTTATATACAGGTTGCGACATCTTTTATGTCTTTAGATGAATATTAAATAGCTTTAAAAAAAAAAAAAAAAAAACAAACCGTATCCTTATTAATGTATTTTTATTTTATTTGGTTGGACTAGTTGTCGAATTTAACTTCAGTCAAGTGTTCAGAATAAAATGTCAGGCGGCATGTCAATGGTCTAATTAGATTTTTAAATAGCCCCACAAGAAAAAGAAGTCATGAGGGATCATATTTTGGAGGTCTGGGTTTCCAGCCAATATCGTCTATGGGATTTTCATTGCAGAAATGGCATTGTCTTTTTAAATCAGTAACCGTCCAGACTTTTACAAACATTTGTAGGCAGACTTAAGGAGCCAACAGCCACCGATATCGATTTCCATAGATTTTTCGGCTTCTCTAACAAAAAGATGCGCAATGATGGTTTTAGAGTCCCCTTTTTTAAGCAATGGTGTGGTATTGATTTCGTGTGGATTCTCCGTTCCAAAAATGTGGCAATAAAGTCTGAAATGGCCAACATCGCTCATTAAAATTTGCATCCAAAAATTAGGACTCTTTTTAATGTACATCCTCACTTTTTCGGCGCGGTATTTCGGTGTCAAGCTGTTCATTGCCCACTAAATCGGTTGAAAAATGTCAAAGCTACTGACATATAAGATGCCGGTCCCTCTGTATTGCTTTCCGAGTGTTCATATTCTAATAAGCAGTGTGAAAGATATGGGCTATAACATTCTTCGAACCTATAATATTCTGTTGCCAGCTTACTGTCATACATGTTATGTCCCTTCAAATCTTAGAATAAAGATATCCTCAAACTGCGCCTCCAGCGAACCAAGAAGACTTAGCGGTTAAATGGTATAGGGGAAACCAGAGAACCTCTCAAAATAAATCCAAAATAACTTTTAGAGCAAATTCATATTACAAATTATGTAGTGTTTACTTAATTTTTGCTATCCAAATTTGTCATTCCGACCACTGTGCTCCGCTGCCGCTCCGCTTGCCCCATACCCCTGCCACTGCCACAGTTGTCGTTGCTTCCGTTTGACATTTTGTTAACAATTTCGACCACAATGCGTTTTCATTGCATTCAATGCGGTACTTGCGGATCCGGGGCCAAAGGGTAGCGGGATCCCAGAGCGTGTGAATGAATGCATGAATGAGTCTGCCGACGCCGCTGCCGCTTGATTTTTGGGGCTGGGATTTTGGATTTGGGTTGGGGCTTGGAGGGGCATACAAAGTTATTGCCCAAGTGAAATCAAACGACAAATGTCACGGAGCTAATGAATTGAAACGTGCTAAAGATTTGTTCGCGGGTGTGTGTGGGATGGTGGGTCTGGGTCGGGGTCTATAGTATTGTTTATTCTGCGGTGTTGTTGATTAGTGTTGAATAGACAAGCAATATTTGTAATGGGGCTTTTGAAAAACTTTTTAACCGAATTGTGTGAAACTTACTAAATAAAATGCAGAGCCATGACAAAAACTTTAATGAGCCATAGACAAAGGTAAAAGTGTTGAATGAATGACACGGAAAATTCTGAAGTACTACTTTTTAATCGTAGTTCCAAACGAACTTGAGAAAGATTTGTTTGAAATCAGCTGCTAAGGTATAAACCTAAAGGTACTAGAAAACTACGAAATTAGCTTATTTTATTTGAATGCTATCTTGAATTTAGAAGGATAAAAGGTTCTGAAGTAAAGGAAAATGCAAAACGAGAATAAAAATTGAACCCAAACTTAAATACGCTTGCATAAAATAGAAGTCGTGTGACAATGAGGTCGTGAATTAAAGTTCCCAAATACACCAACATTATTATCTACAAGACTACCTTATATTGACCCAATATTAGGTTCGGTATTTTTATTTAAAACAGTTCCACCTCTCGCTTTCACCAAGATATAGTAAAAATGAATTTCCTTGACTTGCTCCGATACTATAATAACATTCTCAAAACTTGGTGCATTGATAAAATTTGACTTTATAATTTCTAAGATGGTATTTATTTGAAAGATAATACAGTTCGAAGGAAATTCACTCAAATCTGGTGAATTCAACCGATGTTACAGATTTCGAAGCTTATTTAGAACTTCAAAAGCAGTTGTACTAAAAAATTTGTTTTAATTTTACCTTCTATTCAAAAGCGGCGTCTATTTGGTAATTTTTGCCCTTAATTTTTATCTATAATCAGCTGTGACTCCCACACTTAGTGAGCAGCCAAATTCTAAAAAAAGAAGCATCTTGTTGCAAAATATATTAGTCCTGGAAACTCTTGGTCTTCGAGAAACAGTCAACATGGACAGATATTTAGGCTGAGAGACGGACTGTCGGATGGACAATTAGACAGACGCACATGGCTAAAATGAATTTTTTGTAGTCCTGACTATTATCCCTTGTCCCTAAAGGTAAAAAAGGTATTTTAAATTTGTGCATGACAAACTAGAAAGACTAGAAAGGTCAATTTAGTCACACGGCTACAACTCAAAAATAATAATAATTGGAACTACCAAAGTTTCGACTTTTGCCACTTATTACGTCACGGAAAACAAGTTCATTTGATTTCCTCGATGTAGTGGGTATTCCCAAAAAGAAAACAAAAAGTTTCAAAAGCATAATTGTTTTATTAAAGCGAATATAGTTACTAAAATTGGCGTTCGGAAGTTTTTCACAGTTCCCAAGCACCGTACCAAATTTATTAAAAATCCTTTACTATAACATGGGGTAAGCATAAGACCAATCGGACGAAAAAATATTTAATAAGTAGGTATAATCGTATGTAAAAACTTGCCGAATATCATCGAAATTGGTTTATTTATTTGTTTTTGGTGATGGTACAGGGTATCTAAAAGTAGGCTGAGTGTGAATAGTGCCAACTATTTCAACTTTTATTTGATCCAACACGCAATTATTTAAAATTGCGCACCATCACTTCTGAAGAAATTTTATAAATAAAACAGGATGTTTAATGAAAAGCTAAAGGATTTAGCTTGCAAAGTTTAAAAATGGGAACATCATAGGAAAAGCTCTTCAAAAGATTTTTACATCGCACTGTTGACAATGCATTGTTCAACATCGTCATCGTAGGAGAACGCTTCCGATCGGTTATTGCCGTTTCTTCAACTTAGAAGATACAGATGTGAACGGCATTTCGTTATAAAAGGATCGCACGGCGTGTCTCATAGCTGGTGTGATAATGGGCGTTCCGAGAAGCTAATTGACAGCACGGCTATCTCACTGAAAGTTGACGTAATTTGGCAACCGAGATAGGCAGATTTGAGCCCCACTTTTATATTTGTGGACGCAGGTGCTCTCAAATCGCTTAAATTCTGACACCAGAGTCATAAATAAAATGGGGGTCAATACAAAAAAACGCAGGGAGCGGAGCTACCTAGTAGATAAAAGATTACATACTGCGCGTTGTTCGTTTCGAACTCTCTTTTTTCACATATGGCTATTTCGCATGCTCAGCTACTCATCGGTGGAACCGCAAGTCCAAAATCGTTCGCCAGAGGGAGCATGCAAATATAGAAATCGCGTCAAATTTTAAAATAGCGACTTCATTAAAAAGTGAACATACCCTTAGGGTTGTTTTGAAAATAGAGTTTTAAGGACGGTAAGTGTCCTGGGTAAATAAATGTTAAACGCAATGAAGAAGTGCTAAAATATTCACTAACTTTGTAACTCTTTTTTAAAACAGAGTGAGGGAAGCTGATCTATGTGAAGGGACGTGATGCTGAGGGGCGTGACGGGTTGCAACTAAAGTAAACACATTTAAAGCAAAACTTTATGCAGAACCAAACTCATTTGCATGTTAAATAATTTACAAGTCAGTTGTTGGGTTGGAGTAGAAACCGTTTCGAGAGGGGGGTTTTGGGGAGCTGGTAATACCTACCAAACGCCAAAACCAGACAAAGCAAAGTGTTAGAACACTTTTTTTTCTTTGCCCATTTTCACACTTTAAATGCGGGAAAGACTGAAAAAAGTCGAGCAACGAAAATTTTAATTAAAATTTGCGCGAACGCCCAAGACGACCACGCCCACGGTGCGTGTGGGCGGGAAAGTGGGCGTGTTTGGAAATTTCAATTAAATGAGAAGCTCTATGCCACAAACCGAAAACCAAAACAACAACAAATTGAGCTAGGATGCGACAGAAAGATTTTGGCAATGGGAGGTTCTGGGTTTGGGATTCCGTAAGTGATATAGATAAACACTTGAATGGCAAAAGGATTTTGCTTTAAGCCGCTTTCAGCTGGGAAATTGAATTTAAGTAAAAGTTTAAAGTAAGCGAAAGGTTTGTAGAGAGAGAGTGAGAGCTAGGTTAGGGCATGTTGGGGGCAATGTCAGGCAGCACTCGTTGCACTTGCCACATGCCATGCTGACAGAGCATCAAGTCAAGGCTGCACCCAGCAAGCAGCAGGCGACACTCTGAAACTGCGACAGTCAGTTGCTGCGTCAGTTAGTCAGCTGTCTACTTTACTCCCAGGACAAGTGTGTCTGTGATTGTCGTGCTCGTCGTCCTCATCGTCCTCACCGTCGTCGTCGTTGCGCGTAACTCCGGACTCGTGGCATGGCGTGGCAGTGGCGGTGGCAGCCACTTGACAATGTTCAAGTGTTCCGCTGGCATGTTTAAGATTAAAGCATTTCGCCTTGGAACAAAAGTTGCAATGACAATGTGCCCAGGCATCTGACGCACCACTCAAGTGGCTGGGTGGTTTGGGGCATGCCAGTACAGTATGCCAGGATGACGACCAGTGCCTTGTGGGTGCTTGAGTTACTTTTTGAAACATTTGCTAAAGAAAGGAAAGGCTAAATTGCAGTTGGCAACTTGAGGGGGCTGTTAACTTGGCTTTGTTTCGGCTTGGCTTTAGGTAAGCATTCTGTGGCTGATTTCTAGAGCTCTGCTGCCAAGAATCTCTTCTGCTTGGTCTTCTGTTTTCTATTGAAGCCGCTTTACACTGAACTAACATTGCACTTTAAATTGATTTCGCATAGAAGTCATACAGTAACCCGCACTCTTGGTAAAAACTTTTTGCATTAGCATCTGCCGCATTTGTTGTTATCAAACTTACCAGAACTTGAATATGGCATCCACATAGCATAAGCCTCGTTTATGCGAGACTTTTAACGTTTACGTCGTTCTCTTAGAACTACATGGGATTGTTGACATATACACCACAAATCATTCGAGCTCACCATTGATGGTGATTGAAAAATAATTGTGGGTTTCTAGGTCGCTTTGAACCTTCTTATGACTCTAATAGAGTTTTTTTCGCTGTCGCCTTTTACTAATGTAGCTACTAATTGGTAGACAACCATTTGTTAGCCAGAAGTTCGAGGAGAATTGAGGAGAACCTTTGGCCGACGGCGGATATCGGAACCAAATATTGTCCCAACTAGAAAATAGCTGGAAATACTTCTGGGAAGTAGCTAAGGTCAATAAAAATAAGAATCAATTTATTCATACTTTAACTCTAAGTAACAAAATATGTTCAACAAAATCATTCCGATTCCTAAACTTTGAAAACCTCCTGACTGTCCTAAGAGCTATCGGTCAATTGGCCTACTTGCAGCTCGAAAGTCTCATTAAAACCAGACTTTATCATCATCTGGAAGAAAACAACATCTTATCTAAAGTTTAATTCGGATTTAGAACTTCTTTAAGCTGTATCCATCCTCTAGTTACAAGCTTTATTAAAAAAAATCTGGAAAGGTAGAGATTTATCGTGTTGGTAATGGCTGGTGTCCCATACAGAATTACATATATGACATTTTTGAATGTTGCAAAACATTAATCTTTGAGGACGATAATGCCATATACTGCTCTATACAAGCTTATAGAGTAGTTCAAGTACAACCATTCGATAAAAAGTTTTTTATCACGGAGCACATTAGTAAGACTATAGATAAACCGTAGATCAAAATTTTCGCTACACATTAAATTAATAATGTATAAATCTATATTTTACCTATAATGTTGTATGGATCTGAAATATAAAAGAGCAGTGGGCGTACTCAAACTTCCCACAATAATATATTTAAAATCATTCTAAGCAGACCCTTCATTCACAGGGTGGTATCAAAAAGTACGAAGACTGATAGGGTTTGAAGATCGTTGCGTGGACGACGAAATCTGCCTGGAGTTTTTGTTTGGATGTGATTAGGTTAAACAAAGTTTCTGTGAAAAATGGATTAGATAAAGTTTAATTGGAGTCAGAAGACTGTTTAGAATGAGCAAACGATGTTGGCATTGAAGTGGAAGATTAACTCTTGACTTGAGGGTGCTCCTAATTAAATTGTGTAGTTAGAAAATTGGCCGAAGATAGCGGGCAGGGTATCTTAGAATTAAAATGGCATAAATTTAGGCTTTTTCGGACTCTGTTAATTGTTTAACAGCACTCATTGTAAATTGATCGATTGTTGGATGACAACTGCTTGATAAATTACTAAACAAATATTGTAAAAGAAATCCAAAGATCTTTTGCAATTTATCGATTTTTTTTTCGAAAAAGACACAGAAAAAGCTTTTACTTATAGAGCCAAATGGCCACTGGGGCTGCCTTTACAGGCCCATATGCGAACATCGTAATTTTGGATGACTTTTTTTGACGAAAACTCATCTGGCTGTTCTCCCATCCGTTGAACGAATAAGCGACGCTGATAATGGTCCGTGGGCTTCAATTGTTGATTCATTTGAATCTTGTAAGCGTGTAAATGTAGACCCGCATGGTTCTATCAAGGTATGATTCTTGCGAACGATGGCGCGTCGTTGTCCTTGGCGACTCTTCCACGCTGGCCTCAACTATGGTTTTTTTTTTACAGAAGGACCATTTTCATAGTACGCCTGTAGCAATATTACGCGTTGTTCGATTGTTAAACGATTCATGACTAAAATTGAGCTTTGAACTTGGCACATGTCGAAGAGCATCGACTTTGGACGGGTATGTGGCGAATTATGAGCGTTTAACAACCAAACCAACAGATGGCCCACCCTATATATCAAAGTTGCTAAAAATCGTAACATTTCACAAAACCAATAGATTATTTTAATGAAAACCAAAGGAATCCACTCCGCAAAAGTCTTTTGGACTCTAAGAAAAGATCATTATGTTTTACTCATAAAACGTATAAGCAGCTGGATTGGGGATCTTTCATCCTAAAACTTTACCGTATAAGATTTAAATTTTTAATGAGAAGACTTCAAAGATCGATAGCAGAAGTATTGGCATACTTATCATTAGGTTTTTTGGACTCTTCTTAGTGTAGATCTTTTTGCGTTTCGAACTTAAATTTAGAATTTTCATTCTCACAGGATTTTTCTTATTTTAAGTAAATTTTTTCTTAATTTAAGAATTTATTTACTTATTATTATTTAAAGCAAAAAATTCTTATTTTAAGTATGGCTTCACAAGATTGCGATTTCTCAATTCAAGTGAAAACAGTCTTAATTTTAGATTGACTTTTTTCTCAGTGTATATTTTAAAGACCATTATCCGCACTGTATGTCTCAAATATTCAGCTGGAGCTAAACTATTTCATAAAATAGAAATGATATATCTATCTTGGTGGCAATCCAAGTGAAGATTTGAAGCTACAATCTGTTGCAACTTTTACACTCGGAAAAACAATTTCAATCTTTCCGCACTATATTTATGCATTTCGTAAATTAAGCTCCCGCATAAACATACCAGTATTAGTACATATACTAGAAGCAGATGCAAAACATAGACACTGTCACAGGCGGAGCAGCTGACGGCAAAGTCGCTCCAAGTTGCAACTGGTGTCTATGGCATAATTGATTCAGTGTGCGTGCGTCTGTGTGTCTTGCCACTAAGCGTTTTGCTGACAACCTTCCTCTTGTCACTTGCCCCATGTCTGTGCCACAGTCTTTGTCTCTGGCTGCGTCGCCTGTCGCCGGTAAGTTTGCTTCAATGGCGTCATCGTGTTAGTCAATCAGTGACTTTTCTTTAGCAACAAATTTCCCAAATGAAAATGCAACGTCATTTATCAAAATCAACTCATTGGCCACCACATCAAGAGACACTGAAAGACTGCAGTTGCAACATGCTAGTAACTGTTTTTAAATGACTACACTTTTCAAAACAGTTTTGAAAAAAATTACATGATATTTTCATAAACGAAAATCCAAATTATGTACTGGAAAGGTTTTTTTATATAGTAAGTACATTTGATTTAGTGCTGGAGACCCTAAAAAAAGTTCCGAATGCTAAAGTTTACGAAGTCATCATAAACAATCAAATTATGCTGCTAAAACTTTTGTTGTTTTTTTTTTTTAGATGCAATATTATGGGAACTACATAACATAAAGCCGATTTCCAAAATTATGAATGCAAAATTATTATGGTAATGATTATTGATATTTATATATATAAAAGAAAGTTATGTTAGTTACACCATTTATAACTCAAGAACGGCTGGGCCGATGTTGAATATCTATGGTGTGTTGGATTCGTCTGCGCACTGGTTAACAGAGTAACTCATAAAACATCTGAAAAAATCACATAAAAAGAAGTAAACCGCGAAATTCACTTACGGAGGTAGGGGGCCAGATATCGACATAAATTGAAAATCTTCACCTGGGTGACTATTATGCGCATCTTTTGGTAAAATTTCTGCTCCATCGCTTTTATAGTCTCTGAGATCCTGACAGCCAGACATGGCTATATCGACTCGGCATTTCAACCTCGGAAGCAAGGCGATCCGTTCCTGGTCATCCGAATGTGCGTTCTACACATACTCTTGGACGTATTTATACAGTTCATCTGAAGAATGATGAATGTTTCTATTTACGGTTGTCGTTGGTGAACGTTCGTGGCCCAACATCCTTAAATTCAATACGAAATGTTAATTCTATAGTGTGCCAAACATATTGAGCTGCTTAAAAATTATACTCATTGGGAGACGACAATCGCTGATGCAATTATTTCCGCAACTCCATGTCAGATACGCAGTTTATTTGCTATTTTCATTTCGACATGCTTCCCATTGAATCCACGTGACTTATGGAATAAATATAAGGATAACATGCCAGAAGACATTTCATATCAAATTCGTGTCATTTCAAGAAATCCCTATCTTGAGGCGAATGAGGAGATTCATAACCAGGCTTTGCTACTAATCGAAAACATGTGTTATCTCATTTGTGGCAGTTTGTAAGTCAAGTTAGGACTGCCATCGCTAGATCGTGGAATGTATGACGCAATAAATCGATAATTGGAGCGTGAACATCAGGCCCGTCGAGAGAGGAGGATAGGGGGTATTCCCCCCGGGCCCGGAGTTTTCTCACGGGCCCGGTGTAATTACTGTCGTAATAAATAAGGTGTAATAGAGGGCCGGCACATTTTCCACCCGCGCCCGGATTTTTTCTACGGCCCTGGTGAACATGATTATGATCGCCATGAATCAAACCAATCAGTTCAAACGAATGTTCCTCTGTTGAACCTCAAACAGAAGGAAGTCTATGACACATTAATGAAAGCAATTGAAGATGGAAATGATGGCTTATTTTTCCTGGATGGACCTGGTGGAACAGGGAAGACATTTCTGATGTCATTAATGTTGGCCACTGTTCGTGTGATATCCGACATTGCGGTAGCAGTTGCCTTGTCTGCAATAGCGGCCACATTGCCGTACGGCTCATTCAGTGTTAAAATTTCCGTTAAAGTTTCAAAATATTGAAAAACCAATATGTAAAATTGCAAAACACTCCGCAATGGCCAAAATTTTAGTAGCGTCTAAAATCATCATCTGGGACGAATGCACAATGGCGCACAAGCGCGCACTTGATAGAATATTGAAAGATCTGCCCAATGATTCGAGATGTTTTGGAGGCGCAATGATTTTATTGTCTGGCGATTTCTGGCAATCACTGCCAATCATTCAACGATCGACTGCTGCCGATGAAATAAAGGCTTGCCTCAAATCTTCTTATCTGTGGCGCTATTTGAAGAAAAGCTACAAACATGAGAGTTGGTTTGCTTAACGATCCATCTGCTCAAGATTTTTCAAAAAAATTGATGACTCTCGATGAACCGAGTGAATTGGTTTCGTTTCCTCTGAATTTTATTACCTTTGGCTCATCGAAAGACGAGCTCATCAGCAAGGTATTCCCGAACATTGTTGCCAACCACAAAAATAACGAATGGTTGAGTGAGCGAGCAATTTCAGCGGCTAAAAATAAAGATGTGGATGATTTATACATTGTAATACAGGATCAAATCGTTGGTACTTCGTACTCATTCAAATCTATTGACTGTGTTACAAACTCCTTGGATATGCCTGGCTTGCCAGCACACAATTTAACACTAAAGGATGGCGCGGTAATCATCATGCATCGAAAAATAAATCAACCAAAACTGTGTGATGGAACATGTTTGGTGGTAAGAAAACTGATTATGAATGTGATTCATGCGACGATACTCAAAGGAAAATTTAATGGTGAGGAAGTTCTGATCCTTGAGTGTTTGTGGATGGAGCTTAGAAAATTAATGTTTTTCTCATAGTCAATTGTAGTGGTATGTTATGCGCCTAATAAATTTTCCGTAATTGAGCGATTGAGGTTCGTTTTTTCTAATTTTTTTGAAATCGAGGAGAGTGCTTTGATGGTAAAGGGTGTTTTACAATCGAGTCGGACCAACTATAGCAAGTACATTATGGAATTAAACAAACATACAAGGGATATTATAATCAGGATGATTTGAATTGTATTAAAAAGAAGGGGGTTGGCGTGCGAAGCACGCAGGGGTTCGGAGCCCCCTAGTTATATTGTAAGTAAGAACCCCATATCTATGCAAGGTGACTTTTTATATAAACGATTTAAAACGTACGACTCGACTGCTTCTTTCGACGGTGCTTCCTGACTGACTTTGATGACTACTTCTCGCTGCTGCATCAGAGCTGCCAACTCGTCTCGCTAAGCACCTTGAGGTGACAACTGCCAACTCTACTTCTTACATAATTGAGCTTGTTGTCCCGAAAAAACAAAAATAAAAAGGAGTCCAATCCGAGCTAGAGCAATCTTATCCTTTATACGGACGGACTTGTGTTTATCAACTTCTCTAGTCTAGTCAACTTCTCTACTTTAGATTAATTATGATTCAACATTGCTCCGAGTGCTCTATCAGTTATTTCTTGCAAGTGGTGCCAACCAGACGCACAAGCAGAAAGCCGACAATTTTACAAAAACAAAATACACGTAGTCTGCGCGTTTCGCCCAACTCGAGGATGCTTGTGCGACCGTAACGGGACTTTTTATTAGTGTTCGCAGACGAAAATTTTCTGTAGGGTATAAAACTTTGATATAGTCGATGCGCTGTCTGACAGTCGGACTCGATACTATGAGCGAATTCATCTGTCAAATGCTCTGTAAAGTATGCTACATTTATTTTTAGCTGAGGCTTATAATTCACAAATAATTTAAGCAAGCCGACGCACAGTGGCACGGAAGATTTTGTTGCCTGTGCAACATTTCCCATTGAAAAATACGTAATTATTTTTTCCATATTTTCTAAACCAATTGAGATATTTTAAGGAATTAGATTGTATTTGAAAGAAAAACGTTCAGGCTTGAAAATAAGTGCTCATGTATGGTGATACGATATCTGAGAGCTGCGCAATATGTTGTGGAAGTTGGATTTTGTTGCCTGTGCCATATTTGTATATAGGTATTTGTAAAATATGTACATATTTTTTTCATTTATAAAGAAATTTTGATGATATATTTTTGTTCATAATTTTTTATTTCAGTCAATAAATTTAATGTAACAATGATTTTTTATCATAATATATTATAAATAAATAAATAAATAATTTGTCTTATCAGTAGTTTTTCGTAAAATAATCATCCACATTTACATTTGAAGGAATATCTAAAAGACTTAACATTTCATTTGAATAACTACTTGTTAATTCTGTATTGGATTTCACATGTCTAAGGGATGCAACTAGTGGATCTGAAGAGGCTGCAAACATATTAAAAAGATCCTCGTTTTCCCTTGATCGTGATATTTTACATGTATTCGTAACTCTGAATTTTTTATAATCCTTGTTTCTCGATTCCTGGGCTTCTTCTGACATCTCCCCAATGGGTAGGCAATGATATTCAATTATAGTTTGGCCATGTGCCAAAATTTTGTGAAGCGTGGGAGTCAATTTTTTTTCTGGATATTTTTCCATTAACAGCTCTGCAGTCTTAGTGGCATATTCATCAAATTTGCTGCCGTTAATTTTTTCCTTGCAGTTCAGAATATTCACAATAACACCCAATCTTTTGATAATTTCATCATCCACTCCAGTTATTTCTGATGTAACTTTGTTTTCTGCAAAGAATTTTCGGGATGAGTTTCCATCGTTTGTGTTACCATATCCATATTTGGGAAAGTCGACTCTCAGTCCAAGTCGAGTGAAGAAATCGTCTTGAATTTTTTTTTTCCTGGTATTTTGTTTTTCTCTTTCTGGTGTGTTGTCTTCAAAAGATTCGTTCATTTGCGGAAGAGTATATGCAAGCTTCAAAATAAACTCCATGCAACTAATTCTGGCATGCAATGGTGAAATACCAAATTCCAGATTTCCCTCTTCAATTAAGGAATTATCCAAATTTTGAAAATCCTTTTGTGTTTTCTTGCAAAAAGCGCATGCCAAGGTCGATTTTGTGTTTGTGAGTTCATTGAGAACCTTGCCGTCTACCATTGTTAGGAAAAATTCATATTTCACAGAAATGGTTGTTCCTTCCTTGATTTCTAATATTCTTTATATCGGTTACTGTAGACCTGATTATCTCCGAAGATTCTTTGACGTATTTGAACAATATCGGGCGACAATAGTGAACTGATGAAGGGCGCGGATTTTTCCAATGTTCCAATGTTTCACTTTTTAGTCGTAGGGGCACAACAGAAGCCATGAACATGTTCGCATCTGTAACTCCTTCATCATCTGTGGCTATTATTTGCTTGTAAGCACTTTGGCCAGAAGATCCATCGCAGCCCCATTTGCTGATTAAGATGAGACTTTGTGGAAGAGTTTCCATCTCATTTTCAGGTAAACTTTCAATGAGACGTTTTGCTGTATGATCCATCAGGTCTTGAAGTTTAACCTCTGCTGAAACTTCCGTCACTATCGTGGGCTGCGGTACTGCGCTCTGCTTAGCCGATCCCATTTTATTGTATCCAGGAGGAATATTAACATTATGCCGGATTAAAGAATACCGCAATATTATATATTTTCCCTTAGACAGATTTAAATCCATAAACAACGCCAAAGCCTCTTCAGCGCTATACTCCTTTGGTAGTGAATTTGGTGGTGTGGGGATGCTTTCCTTTATCCTATTAAGGCGCAAGGGGCTTGCATCGGCAACCGCTTTTGTAATATGCGACCTTATTTTTTCATCGTCCTTCCTGTACTTTATTGATAGAGCCTCCGATAGATGATCCGTGGCTATATCGACTGTGGCATCGGCAAGTTTTCTCTTTCGAGTAAAGTTTGAACACTCGTCCAAACATTTTGTAGGTCTTCCTTTGTTTCGGTGCGAAGACGTATGGGGTTCTTCCGAGAAATTTTCAATAAGAGTCAGTCCTTTTAGCCAGTTTTCGTGTTTCTTAGTAAATTTTTCTCGGGAGTATTTAGCGTCTAGCCACTTTGTTTTTATTTGGGCAAAAATTAGATTAAGTTTGCCTTTCTCCATATTTGTTTCCTCAACTTTTAGTTCTTTTCTGATGGCCGAAATGAATTCATTCGCGCTTTTGGAGCTTCTGAACAACTCAAATAATTTTAATTTTTCCAAAGACATCGTTACACTTATAAAATCAATGCTTGCGAATTATATTTAAAAATACTTTCACTGCAATACGTGATCTTGTAAAGTCAAAACCAGACTATGATATTTCAGAAATATTCAGGCAAATATATACAGAGTTTAACCCTATATCCACAAGCCTAACAGGTAAAAAAGTAGTTGCATTAAATATTTTTAGTTGATACCTAACATTATAAAGGGAAAGGTTACATCCCTATCCATATGATTTCAGTTCAACTACCTAAACATGCAAAAAATTTGAATTTGTCTTAATAATAATTAATCTTCCTTTTTTGAAATGTCACAGGTAGGTGCTTTTTTATTGTCAAATACAAATATAAGCAAACATCTCTTAATTTAGTGGATACATCTACTGCGTGTTCTTCTTCTTCTACCTGCGGTAGCATTTTTTGCAGTTGGGTTTCTGCACTTCTAGTGGCTTTACAGCCAAAGGTGGATAAAGGTAGACGAAAACTTTATAGAGTAGGTAAATAAATTGATAACAAAACTATTTATGTTAAATTGAAAAAATGTAAAAATATGTAATTTAAAATATTTTCTTCCAAAGTTGAAAAAGTGGTCCAAATATAGTGGTTCAGTTAAACGGAAGTATTGAAAAACCCATAAAAGATATGAAGTCATTTTTTTTTTCTTGTATGTTTAAATTTCATGTACCTTTTTATAGAAACTAAGAAAATAGGGATTGGTTGCGTAGTTTTACCACAAAACAATCTTAAACACGAATTTTTATTCCAAAAATTGCGATTTTTTTCAAAGTTGAAAATATACTCCACTTTGAGCGGCTGTAGCAACTAAACTATTCATCCGAATTGAATAAAATTTTTATTTTCTTGATCCCTGGGAAATTCTAAATCAGATGCATGTATTACATTTAGAAAATGGTTACATCGCAAAATCGATTTTTGCAAAGCTTTTGCGGCTGCCGTGCCACTGTGCGACGGTCATATGCGCTCTTTTTTATAGATTTTTGTCCAATTGTTTTTGATTATGTATTTATTTACCGCTTTCATATGAATCTTGTTTAGTTGAATGTATTTATGTACACAATAAATGCAAAAGTAGGAAACTAGTCCGAAATTGTAGGTGCCCTGCAGTACGGCGTAGTAGTGCGGATATACGGAAATTAGTAGTCTACTGGTATATAGGACTGGTTCCACGCCAATCGACTAGCAATGCTTTTAACTGTAAACTGTAAAGTGCGCATGTCACAATTGAACTAAGTTCATTCAAGACTATTGTTTATGCTATTTGCAGTATGATTTCTTTTAATAACACGTTTTTTCTGAAGTTGAATCGTCCTTCCCCTTACCTCTGGTGTTATGGCGCCGAAATATTGTATTATCAAATTTAATAGAATATTGTGTAAAAATGTAATTTTGTTTTTATATTTAATATAGTGCCGTGAAGTTTTTAAAATTTTTTAATGATATCTTGCAATGGATGTTGTTGAGGTGGAATGGATTCCTGGATGGTTCTTGCATGTAGTAGTCCTTTTTGGTGCATTTTGTATGACCTTTGCCTAGTAAAAAGTGCTTTTGGTTGAAATTTATTTGGATGTGTGTTTAATGTAAAGTAGAGCAGAGAGAGTATTGTACTTTAAATGATTTGAGAGAACTATAGCATAAGCTATGATATGACTTACATAAGCTTCTTTATTTTCATTAGTAATTTCAGATTCAATTTGAAGCATTTCCTCGGCCGATTTTATGGGAAATTTAGAGCTCAAAGTAACTTCATAAGTCTTTTGCCGCATCAAAGAATTTACGCTGGTTTTTAAGTCTGTCGCCAAGTGCGCTTTCAAAATATTATTTTGTTCTGAAGGCATATACGTGTACGAATTTATATTATATTAAAGGTCGGCAGAAAATTTCTTATCGTTTTAAAGAAAATCATGGTTGGCAAAAATCCTATAGCTGAACCCTCCACGAGGGTGCCGACTGGTAATGGTACTACAGTGTCCTTTATGGACGGTACCAGCTAAGATTTGGAGCTAGCTGCTTGCAACCTAGCTCCTCTATAGCTTGGTGGCTTGTTTGTCACTCCTTTATCATGGCTATGAGGTAAAAAGGGCTGGATCAAGGTGTCAGGCGACCCGTGCCGATGATCAACCTGGCTGGGGGCCCTTTCAAAAAATAGCCCAGTCGCAAACGCAGCATCCGGATACCTGGACCACCCTTTCTCCGCCACTCGTGGGACTAATTATGTCGGCAAAAAATAATAAAAACCAAAAGCAAAAAGAGACCGGAACTCTCAAATAACCGGTCCTACTTTGGGGGCTAACGAATTGGTCACTGGACCTAGCGTCCCCCCTACACAAAATACTCCAACGATGGGCTTGAAGACAGAGGTCACTGGACCTGTAGTCAGCTCTACACCGGCGAAGAAGCAGGCAACTGTGCCCGATCGCCCCTTGGGCAAGAGCAAATTGGAGGGCACTTCAAAGGCCCCTGTCACTCTGAGTAGTCAGCAAGGCACAAGCACAGCTGGCTCACAGTCAGGTGCGGGGGAGCTAGAGAAGCCCTCTATGAGCAAGGCCAAAATGGACAGGTATGCGGACCGAAAGAACGCTGCCCAGATCCTGAGACGACAAGCAACAACAAATATCACGACCCCATCGGCTGATTGGCTGCGAAAGGTAGAGTGGGCAAAATCTGTGTTGCCAAATTTTGTTCTCGAGCGACCGAATAAGGACTCGAAACATTTACAGCCAAAACGCCAACGCTCCCAGGATGCCTTGGTTCCCAATGCTCCCAAGAGGGCAAAGGCGAATGCACAAGTGGTGGCTAATAGGAGCTTTGCGGAAATGGCCAAAGATAAAATTCTTCTGGGGGTCTTGGACCAGGGTAATCCAGACGGCAGGATCCCCAGAAACCAATGCAATTGGATAGAGGCAGCACTGGCTGTTCACTGCTTTGAGGCTCTGGAGGCAGATCCAGGCCCACCACCAGTCTGCAAAGACGCTAGGTGGTATCAGGGCAATGTAAAGGTGATTGAGCAGCAACCGCTGCCCTAATACTTCGCCTGTCTGGGGGCGAAGTCGACCTGGTGCTGATCCAGGAACCTTGGATTGTATCCAACAAGGTGTCCGGGCTCAGCACACCGAAATATAGGCTGTTTGCAGCCCAAGAAGAAGGTAAAACCCGAACCTGCATTTTGGCGAAAAAGCACCTTAGCGTATTTTTGCTCTATAATTATAGCGATGGCGATACAACATCGGTTACTCTGGAGCTCCAGAACAAACCGGTGCGGATAGTGTCCGCCTATATGGCTTATGACGTCATGGACCCACTTCCGGGTCACAAGCTACAGAATCTGGTCAAGGATAGCGACGATCTGGGCACTGGCCTACTGATCGGCTGCGATGCAAATGCTCACCATGGACTATGGGAGAGCTTAGATGCAAACGAAAGGGGTGAGTTACTCTTTGAATATCTTCTCACCACTAATTTAGTAATTTGTAACCGGGGAAATGATCCCACCTTTATAATCAGAGATATAGAAGAGGTCATCGACCTAACCCTAGTCTCACATTTTCTATTTGACCAAGTCATTAATTGGGAAGTCTCGAAAGAGCACTTCTTCTCTGACCGTAGATACATTGAGACAAAACTATCTGTCTCTACTCCAGCCCCAGTAAAGTTCAAAAACCCGCGTTGAACAAACTGGACATCTTTTAAAACAAAACTGGCGAAAGCCCTTCCAACCCTAACTGAGATGACTCCTCCTGCAAAGGACGAACTTGAGTATCTCATTAAAACTTTCACTGAAGTCCTAAACTGTGACCAAAGTTGGTCAGACTACAAACAAAGTTTAGCTCGATACAAAAAATTAATCAGGAGAGCAAAGCGAGATGAGTGGAGGAGATTCTGCTCAGAAATCAAATCCTCATCAGAAGCTGCAAGACTCCGTAAAATACTCTCAAAATCGCCCACAAATCAAGGCTACCTCAAGAAACCAGATGGCTCCTGGACAAATTCTAGCGAGGAGTCTTTAAAGTTACTCCTGGATACGCACTTTCCAGGCAATACTACAGTTGCTCCTCAGAGTAATTCTTCTTACCTTCCGGTAAAAGTATTGGAGGATGTAATAACAGACTACAACATATTATACTCTTTTCAAGAAAGTATAAGATTCTAAATCTTTCCCCCCAGAATAAACGATTCTGTCTTATCTTTTAGCAACAGTGCAAGATACTTGGGGCTTGTACTAGATAATAAATTGAGCTGGAATCTTAATATCGCAGAGAGAGTGCAAAAAGCGAATACAGCGCTTTTTGCCTGCAAGAGGACAATAGGACTCAAATGGGGTATGTCCCCTCAAGTAGTTAGATGGATTTCACAGCCATAGTAAGACCAATACTTTTATATGGGGTATCTACCTGGTGGCCAGCCCTAAACTTTAAATCAAAACTTGAAGTACTAAACAAAGTACAAAGAACGGCACAACTGTGCATCACAGGTGCCCTAAGAACCACATCTAGTGAAGCGCTCAATGCCATCACTAATATATGTCCCATCCTTTTAATGGCAAAAGAAACTGCCCCCTTAACAGCCAGGCGCCTCAAGGACGCCAATTGCTGGGCAGTTTCGAGACATGGGCATTCGTCCATCTTAAACGAGAACACAAACGTGTCAGGTACAGATTATTGTATACCTTCAGAGTACTCCTCTACGCTATTTACCACTACCATCGTGAATCGTGGTTGGAAAACCAACCAGGTCAAAGCGACCGCATAAATTTCTTTACAGATGGCTCCAAACTCAACAACCAGGTTGGGGGCGGGGTCTTCTCGGAACAATTGAACGTCCGGCAGTCTTTTCGACTACCGGACCAATGCAGTGTTTTTTCAGGCGGAGATCCTAGCCATAAATGAGGCTTTAATCTGCTTACGCAATACCGGCCTGGAAACCTGGCAGCTATAAAGTCATTGCGAGCGTTTTCTTCCAACTCGTTGACAGTCAACAACTGCCGCAAATATATCAAAGAGATGGCACAGCAGTTTGTTATAAGCCTCATTTGGGTGCCAGGGCACCAAAATATAACAGGCAACGAAATAGCCGATGAATTAGCCAGACATGGCACGACCCTTACCCTCCTCCCGGATAAGGAGGATATCCGTATGCCAGTGGCTACCTTTAAGCTATATACAAGGGAAAAATTTAGATCCCAGGCTCAAAGGATGTGGGACAACACATCCCACTGTAGAATCAGTCGCCAAATATGGCCTAGAATAGACCCAAAACGTTCTGCCAGGTTCTGTGAACTCAACCGGTCACAGTGTTCGGCTGTTGTTAGGGATCACTGGTCACTGGCTTGTCGGAGTACGACTTCTGCAGAAGTTGCAGAGACGAAGAAGAAGTAGAATCAGTAGAGCACTTCTTCTGTTCCTGTGAAGCTCTATGTAGACGCAGGAAAAAATATCTGGGAAATTTTTTCCTCCACAACCTAGAGGAGCTAGGTCCTATCTGTCCGAGAACGATTGCAGGCTATATTGCAGCAACAGGCTGGGACTCCCTTTAAGAATACTTTCTGGAGACGGGTTTAATTAGAGATTCGCGAGGTATCACAACGGGCCAGTCTAGGCCTAAGTGTGCTGGCTTGATAAGCCAGCTTCCGCTATAACCTAACCTAACCTAAAGAAAATCATATTTTTTTGGCCAAATTCAATTTGGTTATTCAATATAGTTGCAATCGCTGAGACTTTGAAAAAGCAGTGTGCTGTAATACGTAACCTATGCAGAATTTCTTTTCTTAGCCGCTTGCAATTGTTTTGGAGGACTATGGACGTTTTACTAACTGGTATCCAGCTCAAAGTACTGCATCGATTTCAGTTAAACTCATTCAGTTCATTGAGCTTTTGGCCACAAAGTAGCTTAAATCTTAAGAAAGTAGTTGTCCATAGATTCGGTGTGAAGAACTAGCAACTGGTCTTCAACCCATTGCCCGCCAGCACACTTTTTTTGAGTTTAATTGTTAATTGGTATGATAATAGAAATGGATCTGATTCTAAATGCGCGATTAATTTTTTCGTCTCATCAGTGGATCCATCAGTTCCTCCCCATATATTTTTTGACCTTGCGTGTCCGACTAAAATTTGTTTTCTTTCTTTTTGGCAAAAGCGGGATGCCTGGGATATGAGATTAGCTTAAGCTTTAATCCAGGTCCAGGCCGATTTCCCTAGGTGAGCAATCAGAGAGTGTTGATTTGGACTTTCCATTGTGATAGGTGTCTAGAATCTTTTCTAAATGGCTGACATACTTTAATAGTTTTATCTTTAGCTTATCCTTCTGAAAACTTGACAATATTCCTCTGCCGTTCTAGAATCTCATAAGTAGTAAATTTTGAGTTCGTTTTATGTGCTTTCCCTTTTTGTTTTTAACGCAATCATTATCATTTATCATTGGATCTGAAAATTCTCGCCAGGTTTTGGGCCTTTGGGATCGGAATCATTCTATGAAAGTCTTTGCTAAAATCTATTTTTTTTTTTTGGCATTTAGGTTGGAAAGAACGAATTGAAGTGGAGGTTTCCGAGGTCAACCAAATCCGCCAACAAAACTAGCTTACCTAATCTGTAGTGTAGTTTAATACAGAGTCTTTTTAAAAAAAGCTCATTATGCCTCTGCTGAGAACAAACTATTTCTCTAAGTGTAGGCATTCTTTGCATTGCCCTTAGTACCTGGTAACAATTCTCTTGGAGGATTTTGAGGAAAAATTTCAAGTACCCTTAAGCGCAACTTTTTTGACTTATTGCAAGCAGACTGCAGCGAAAGAGTCAGGGACTGCGGCGGTAGTTACAACTGGGCTGCAACTTAATCGCCTTCCATAGTAAATCAAGATATTATGCATACACTTCATTAGCTGCAGCATTCAACGCCCACCACACCAAGTCCGAACAACTTAACCACGACAAAGTCACTTCCTTTGCGGCTTACAGCGAGAGAGAGAGAGAATGTGGGCCGGCGGCCCGAAGCCTCAACTTGGAAGACGACTTTCGAACAAAAGATGCGAATTTGGTGGGAAGAGAGGAGCCACATCAATGGCAAATGGCGAAATTGCAAGTTGTCTTGTACAGTGTTTACTTTTGTCTCTGGACAAAACCAACAGACAACATCCAACAGAAAAGTGGAAATAAATTACAGATGACTTTGTCATGTTGTCTACCCAGTTGCCGCCAGTGTTGCCACACTGCCTGCCACCATGTTGTTCAACACGTTCATGTCGCACATTTTGGCTAAATAATTGCAATTTTTATAAGCAGAGGCAATAAATGCCAGACGACCGACCAAAGTATTTTCTCTATCTGGCCAAGTCAAGCAGTCAGACATCTTGGCCAGTAATTATCATCGACATCATTGATGATGATTTTCCCGGCCAAGTCTTGTCCTCACTTTAGTGCCAAACTTTCCTCTCCACTCTCAGCCGACAAGTGTTTTAGTGTTTACCCAAGTGCTGCTGAAGGCACATGGTTGTTGGTTGGATAGCTTTTCTCCCATCTTGGAATATGCTTCGACATTTAATTGGATTTCTGCTAAAATTGCGTTTATTATTGCTGCTACTTTGCCATCTTTATGAGGTGCGAAGGGGCGCAATCATGACCACTCAGTATCTAAAATGGCTAGTTTTGGGTTTTTGTGGCTAAAGGGATTCATTCTGGTAGCTGTTGTTGTCTGTTTGGATCGCTGTCAAGTAATTAAGTTACTGTAGCTTGTACGAAAGCAGAGTAACCCATTCTATTTTCAACAGCGTCTTCTTTTGGAGATACACACTTAATGCAGCGCTCATCACATTTTGTATAGTAGGTGGGTTTTGCCAATACACTGAGCTTTAATCTTTATCTTTGTCATATTGGGATCTCATTTGGTTTATATCAGCATCGAAACGGTTGAACAGCTTGTTCAATGCAATGGTAAGAACCGCTTCTGTATTATTTGCAGTCGATTCTCCAAACAAAATACATAAAATGATTTGAGATTATTATTATTCATAAAAATTTATTTCGATTAAACTTTTCCCTTCTGGGAACTTCGTTGGTAAGCTGCTCATCCAAATATTTTTTCGTCTGCGCTTATATTCAACTCTTCAATACTTAATAATTGACGTCAAAAGTCCCCACGAACATTTCTTTTTGATCTATTGATTTATTTTCTGTTTGAAGACAAAAATCAAGTGTATTCTAATAACAATAATATTTCAAATGAGGAAGCGGATACAAACAATGTGCTGGGGGAAGACACTGTCAGTGAGGGCGATGAAGGGGGAAAAAAAAAAAATGTCCTCTGGAAAGTTCAGCTTGCCCAAAATTCCCATTTAAGAGACATTGTCCAGTACATCAATGTCTACCGAACAAACCAAATGTTTGGTTCAAAAAACCTGGTTCTGACGACTCACAGTGACACGGAAGCCGAAAAAGCGTTGCAAAAATCATATTTTCTAAACCAATTGAGATATTTTTATGAAATAAATTGTAGTTGAAAGAAAAATCTTTAGGCTTTAACCCTCATCTCCTCCTTGTGTGGAAAACCACACAAATCAATTTTGAAATACAATTTTTTCAAGTTTTTTTTTCAGCGATCTTCATAAAACTTCTTGACAATTCCTGAAACATCAATATAACACAAAAAACGTATAATTTAATAAAATATTATTTTTTGATATCGAGATATTCAAAAACTTACGTTTCTTACCCTCGTGTGTGGTTTTCCACACATACGGGATTTCTATGTGTTTTTCACTATAAACAATTTTTTTTATATGTACATGCATTTTTTTATGTATATACAATATGTAAACATGTGCAGATTGTTTCTGTTGCAGCACAAAGAAGAAGGAAAGAGAATCCAGTGGCATCACATTATTTTTTCAGGGGCCCAAATTAACACACAAATTTGCACACACTAAATTTGATCAGTGTGCTATTTGCTTTGTGTGTGGCCGATTGATAAATTTTGCTTGTGAAACCATTTCATGACGTCATAGCTCAGTCGTTAGACACGTTTTATAATACAAACATATATTGAATCAGCTTGAAATTAAATCATGGCTAGACCAAAATATATCACAGACGAGGAGTTAGAAGAAATTATGAATGCATTTGATGATGAGGATCCCGATGACGATGAAAGTGATTCCAGTGAACCAGAAATAGCACTTGCACCAAATAACACGATCGACCCATTGTTCGTTTCAAAAGACGGTATGGTGTGGAAATCACAACCAGTACAAGATCAAACCGGAAGATTACGGAAGGAAACTGTTATCAATTTGCATCCAGGTACAACAAGATATGAAAAAGCACGTGTCGATGACATCAAAGATGCTTTCCTCTTGTTCTTTCCACCACCAAACATTAATCTGAAGTTGTCAAACGCATACGCAAATGCGAACTGTAATGACCAATATATAGAAATTGATTCAAATTTGATGAAAGCATATGTCGCTGTTCTCATTTTGGCTGGAGTGTACAGGTGTGTCTTTTTTTAGTTTTACGTTCATGCTTCTAATGAATCTAGTGTTTTCCAATCAATTTTATTTAGATCCAAAAATGAAACAATGTAGGATTTATTTGATGGTGAATATGGGCGTCCAATTTTTAGAGCGATAATGTCAAATAACACATTTGATGATGTTAGGAGTCGACGTCAGCAAAGCTCTACAGACAAATTTGCTCCAATCCGTGGAATCTTAGATAAATTGTCAGATCTTTTGGCAGATTATTTCAACCCATCTGAATGCGTTACCATTGATGAGGAACTACTTGATTTTCGTTGAAGATGTTTCGACAATACATGCCTTCTAAGCCTGTGAGATATGGTATAAAATTTTGGCTGTTGGTTTGCTCTGAAACGTGCTATGTTTGGAAAATCCAACCGTATTTGGGAAAACCTATTGGTGGCTCAGTAGAAAAAAATCAAGGCGAACGTGTAGTTATGGATTTGGTGCGTGGTCTAAAGGGCCATAACATAACGATGGACAATTTTCTTGCATCTTACGATGTCCAAAGAGATGTAAAAGCGTTACGCCAAAAACAGAAGGAAAGGCACTGTGCCACATATGTTATACTGAGAAGTCAAAGTATAAGAATTATACTTATGATACTATTTGCTGTTTCTGTAAAAAAGGTGTTTGCAAGCGAACACACAATCGAAATGTTTGTGTTAAATGTATTGAGGAGAACCTAATATAACTACATAACTAATATAATATAAAAAATAAACACATAATATTATTATTAAAGAGAAATTATAATTCTTATTAAACAAATTGTTTTTTTTACATAAAAATGCATATAAATCACATATGTGTGGAAAACCACACATGAGGGTAAGAAACGTAAGTTTTTTTGAGGAGGAAATGAGGGTTAAGTACTCATACATTGTGATACGACATCTGAGAGCTGCGCAATATGTTGTGGAAGTTTGATTTTGTTGGCTGGGCATTTGCCATTGAAAAATATGTACATAGTTTTTTCTTTTATAACAAAATTTTGATGATATATTTTTTTTTTGTTCATAATTTTATATTTCAGTCAATAAATATAATGTAACAATGCTTTTTTATTACAATATATTATATAATTTTTCTTATCAGTAGTTTTTTGTAAAATAAACATCCACATTTACATTTGAAGAACATTTCTTTTGAATAACGACTTGTTAATTCTATATTAGATCTCACTTGTCTAAGGGATGCAACTAGTGGATCTGAATAGGCTGCCAACATATGTATTAAAAAGATCCTCGTTTTCCCTTGATCGTGATATTTTACATGTATTCATAGCTCTGAATTTTTTATAATCCTTGTTTCTCGATTCCTGGGCTTCTTGTGAAATCTCCCCAATGGGTAGGCAATGATATTCAATTATAGTTTGGCCATGTGGCAAAATTTTGTGAAGCGTGGGAGTCAGTTTTTTTTCTGGATATTTTTCCATTAACAGCTCTGCAGTTTTGATATTTCAGAAGGATTCAGGAAAATATATACAAACTTTAAGCCTATGCACATGAATTTGCTTTAATAAAAATTAGTCTTACTTTTTCCAAATGTCACAGGTAAGCTTTATTTTTTTGCAAGCAAAAATATAAGCAAACAACTCTTAATTTAGTAAATGCATCTGCTGCGTGTTCTTCTTCTTATACCTCATCATTTTTTTGAGTGAGGTTTCTGCACTTTTATTGACCTTACAGCCAGCTATGGCTACAAATGGCTATAATCTTTATAGAGTAGGTAAATAAATTGATAATAAAAGCATTAATGTTAAAACAAAAAGGGAATGTCTGGGAATTTGGTTTTTCTTTTCTTCCAAAGTTGAAAAAGTGATCCAAATTTAGTAGTTCAGGTAAACGGAAGTATTGAAAAAACCAGAAAAGATATGAAGTCATTTTTTTTTCTTTTATGTTTAAATTTCATGTACCTTTTTATAGAAACTAAGAAAATAGGGATTGGTTGCGTAGTTTTTCCACAAAACAATCTTAAACACGAGCTTTTATTCCAAAAATTGTGATTTTTTTCAAAGTTGAAAGTATACTCCACTTTAAGCGGCTGTAGCAACTAAACTATTCATCCGAATTGAATAAAAATTTGATTTTCTTGATCCCTGGGAAATTCTAGATCAGATGCATGTATTACATTTAAAAAATGGTTTCATCGCAAAATCGATTTTTGCAACGCTTTTGTGGCTGCCGTTCCACTGTGCGACGGTTTTGAATTATATCAATGCAAGGAAACGTCTCTTTCAGGACTCGGTGCTGCTAAAAGGGATAAGCTTCTAGAAAAATGAATTTTCGAAATTCCCGATCCTAGCCGAGGGATCCCTCGTAAGGTCGGGGAGTTCAATGGGGACCTATATGGATACCGGCATGGGGGACCGCGGTGCCTCTGGAACGACCGCGAATTGGTCACTTCAAGACGTTCCGGGGCATCGAGACTATGGATGGTGGAACCGAGTATATCCACGGGTTGATCAATACAGATCTAATTGGTTCCCCAGCAATCGGTTCCCACAAGCCCCCGCTAAAACATACCCACTGTAAGGGAGCGTACGTGGCGTCCGTGGACTCCATCCTGAATCCATTACTAGGCCCAGCGGAGCGAACGCCTAGCTATAAGTAGCCGCTCCCAACATCGTCATCGGTCAACTCCTTTTCGTCCCGGCGATTTACAAATATTTTGTAAATGATCCTGGCCGGACTGAGTCCATACCCCAGCCATGAAATAGCTTCTTTACATGTTCTAATAATAAAATGTTTAATAAAGTTTATTTAATCTATGGACAAGTTCACGTTCGTGTCAACATCGTGTTGAACAGTTAACATAAGTGCTTATGTAATTTCAACATAATTTGAACAATAATAACACAAAAAATCAATCTGAAATATTTCAGTGATTGTGCAAATTTTTTCAGACCTTTCTAGCAAAGTCTAACTACCTAGAATTTTTAAATTCTAAATTTTCACGAAATTTTAGCAAAGGTGTTATTTTCTGTAACAACCTTTGCGATATCAAAGAAGAAGAAATTCTACATGAGCTAAAATCCCAAAACGTTATCGAAGTAAAAAAAAATCCTCAAAAACACCAAAACACTCTACTCAAATTAACTTTTGCTGCACATGACCTTCCAACAAGCGTACAAATTGGATGCCCGAATGTAAACACACGGGTTTACCTACTCCTTCCAATGCGATGTCGTAATTGTGGGCTCATTGGACACCCAACGAAAGCCTGCAAAAGAGAACAACTCTGCCTTGACTGTGGTAATCAATATCACTCCACCAATGAAGAAAATCATTGTTCTAACTCCAAATGCTGCTTAAACTGTAAGGAAAGTAATATACCAGACTATAATCAAAGTATTTTTGAGCACGGTTGTCCCACCTTTATTAAAAACAAAGAATACTTGCAACTGAAAAAAAACATCGTAAAAGAAGATCTACAACGACCGTCACAGACATCGATCGACCAAAGCCAAACTCAATTCATCGACAGTCAACCCTTCTACAGATAAACCCAAAATTGACATAACTGAATTCCCGCCAAAAACGCAAGGCCAAGAAAACGTTGAAATACAAGTAGACACCAAAGGAGTTCACAACAGACTACCAGTTTCATATGACAACCTGTGCACAATGCCGTCAACAAAAAGGAGTTTGTGGAAAAATTTTAAAATCTGGAGAACATATCATTTCAGAAACAAATCAAAAAATCCGTTCCAACGAAATCTTTAAAAAGGAACAAAGTTCGCTTCGCGTTCAATGATAGGCTTTAAAAAAAAAAAAAACAAAGAAGCTGAAGTCGAAATGGTTACCATTTGCAAAATAGGGCACAAATTGCAACGAATAGTTTTCGGAAGTGTGTTAGAGTGACAAAAAACAGTGACGACTTTATGAGTGCATTCAAAAAACACGGTAAATATAAGGTAAGTTGTCGTCCCTATCGGAAAAAAACCTGACCAACTAATTTTTACAAGTCTCTCTTCAGGCCAATTCTTTGCCAACAGGAAAATTTTGCAATAGGTGATAGTCGCAGGTGCCAGGTCTGGACTATACGGTGGATGCGATGGAAAATCACATCCAAACTCATGGTGCTTCTGACGAGTCATTAAAGATGTGTGCGGCCTGGCGTTGTTGTGATGGAACACAACACCCTTCCTATTGGCCAATTCTGGTCGATCACTTGCCTCAATCTGGTTAGTTGTCGACAATGTAGGTTCGAATTGAGTGTTTGCCCCTATGGGAGCAGTTCATAATGGATGATTCCCTTCCAATCCCACCAAACACACAGCAAAACCTTCGTAGCCGTTACTCCTTGCTTGGCGATTGGACCACGATCTTTTTCGACTGTGCTCGCAAAAGACAAGCATCCATTTGGTTTAAAAGGTTCTTTTGTGATAATTCGTGTCCCGCACATACATCAAGCTTTTTCTCGAGACCAGCCTTATGCAAATGGTTCCAAACGGTTTTCAGGCTAATCTTCAGATCCTAGGCAATGGAATAAGTACTCACACACCAGCTCGACTCAATGATTTTCATGATTTTATCAACATTTTCTACGATTGACCTACCGGAGCGTGGCATATCTTCGACGTCCACATTACTGGAATGGAATCATTGGAACCACAGCTTTGCTGTTGTATTCAATTCTGTATATGGGTCCATAAACAACACAAATTTTGTTGCCCGCCTGCTCCGCCTTTTTGCCTTGGTCGTAATGGTACTTAAGAATGCATCGAATTTTCTCTGACTTCACCAAACAATAATTGACCCAGACCTTTGCCACCTTTAAAATGCCCTCAATGACCCAATCTCCAAATTACGGTGATTTATAGCCTAGTCACACTGAGGCACACATAACAACTTTTGTCGAAGATGAATTTGCCGTTCCGAAAATTTCTACATCGCTCCAACATCTTGTAGAAATGTTCCTATCTTATTGTGTCCCGATGAGAATTTATTCGATAATTTTTTGTCATTCTCTGCGAAAATGCAAACAATGTCAACGAAAAAGAGTGGCAACTTTTAAATTTAAAAACAAATGGAACAAGAACCTAGCACTTGTAAGTAAAAATATAAATTTTTTATTTTAGCTAAAATTGTAATAAAATATTTTTAAATTGCAGCAGCAGGCTTAGAAATGGAGGTACACCTCATAGAAATGTGGCTAGAGAACATTTCGCAACTAAGAGGTTTAAGTAAAAATTCGCATGTATATGCGGAGATGGCAGACAAACTCAGGGTCTCCGGATTTAAAGGCACTTGTTCCGACGTCCGGACCAAAATAGACAATACGACGAGGAAGTATAGATGAGTAAAAACAAAATTAAATTAATTAAATTCTTTAATTGTAAAGATATTTATGTATTTTCAGAGAAGCCAAAAGAAAAATAGGGCCCAGCGGCGGAGCACTTTCAATATGGATACATTTTAACAAAGTGAATGAAATTCTTGGTAATTTCAGCATACATAACATTGAAGATGTCACTGTGGAAAATGAATGAAAGTATTTTGAATGAAATATAATCAAAATTAAGCACTAATTTTAATGGTATTATAGTAGCTTAAGAAATCAGGTTGACGAGGAATCCACTCCAAAGAGGCAAAAACGAGACTATTTAGGCGACCTTATCGAAGTGGCTCGTGACCCTGCAGAAAAGCAATAGGAAAAGCAGGTGGACCTTTTGGAGCAAATGGTCGAGAACCAAAAAGCTTTTCATAAAGAAGTGATGGCTTTTTTGACCAATAATAATAAATAACATTAATAATAATAAAAAAAATAATAGAAACGTAGCCATAGTGGTCAAAAGCTTCTGCTGTTAGTGGCCGGCCTCACTTCAATGTGGCACCCATCTTAATAAACAAGTAGTTTGTGCTCCGCCAATTTGTATACCTTTTTTTTAATAGCTTAAGCCTGTCCAACACATTGCTCCATCCGGAATCTGTTCTTAAAAAAATCGTCTGTACTTTCAGGTACGTCGTTTTCCCAAAACGTACCATAACGCTTCCAAATTATAAATTTGGAAAAACTTGTGAATTAAAGTTAAAAATTACACCACAGAACTTGCAGCCATCCAAACTATTCGCGGGCGCGGCAATGCACTGTGCAGTTCGGTCGATGTCAAAACCAATGTTATTAGTTAAATTCATAATAACATTTGTTATTAACTTTTTAGAGTGCAATAGATTCTGAAAATATATAACTGCTAAAGCATTTTAGTTTCAAAAACGGTAAAATTTTTATATTTTGATCTTTCTGTTGGTATAAATAGGGTCTTAAGAAGACGTGTCGAAGCAAAAGTAAACCTTGTCAAATACTTTTTGAAAGTCATAGCTTTTAAAAAAAAGGTTTTTAAAAAATTTAAATAGCCATTTGCATTTTTTTTGATCGATGCCTATTACTTATATTAAAGTTTGCCTAAGTCAGCATCGATTCGAACTAAAGTTTTGGCTGTTTTTACATGAATATGTTTATTTGTAGTCATAAAAGTTATCAACAGTTTTGGTTGCCAATGGTCTATCGTTTGAAAGAAAAGTAACTTGTTTTGATAGTGGCCACATTTAGAAGAAAAATAATGAATTGAAACAGACAACAGCTGATTAAAGTGAAACCGTTAGCTTGAACTTTAAGTCCGCCAACTTTAAAAGCCAGAGTTTCTCTAGGAATTGACTGTTGGCTATAGGGCCACCGTCTGGTGCCAACAAATTGGCATGCCAAAATCAGCGAAACATTCAAATGCAAAATATAATAAGCTGTCTCCAAATGTGCACCCTTAAAGCTAACAAATTCGCCCCCTCTGCGCATCTTCTGCTTCCCCTAGAAGGCCTTTTACCCTGCAAAATGTTGGCTGTCACTTCATCACATTGACAACCGAAAAATTCTATGTCAATTGCAAGACATAAATCACGACGAAATTTACACAGAACTCACACAAGAATATAAAAGTATGCATATAGTAAGTATGTACATATGCTTTGTAAAGTGCAAAAGGAAATGCTACTTCAGTACCCTCCATCCCCCGGTAGTACTATCATGATGTTTATCTTTTGGCTAAGTGACATTCGACTGGCTGACGCACCTCGAAGCAGTCGAGATGTAAATGGCAACAATTTGTTTAAAGAATTTCTCGCTGTCAATGGAAGCACATATGTACTGCTTAGTATATAGCATACTGTATATAAAAGAGTAAATATGCTTGGTTTTTATATTTGCTTGACCCAGTTTTTGGATGCGACTTGATTAGGTTGTTGAATGGCGTTTTGATAGTGTCAAATGCAGCTATCTGGCAACATGATGCAGTTCACTTAGTGCCATTTAAGCTGATCAAGAGAGTGCTTCAAAAGATACTTCTTTCTCGGTTGGAGCAACGGTCGGGTGTAATAGTTTCTAGTCTGAGATTGAGTTGAGCAAGTGGGGGTTTGTTTGGCACGTCACTCATTCAGTCACAGTGCACTTATCTTGGCTACAAATTGTGCTCTATGCAAATCTGTACAGGCTACTAAGTCCTTCTTGAGCTGGCTGGCCAGGCACAGCAGCTGCTGCAACTTACTTTTCTATCCATGGAGTACATAGTACTTAAAAATTCCCAGTCGGCGTTTCCCTGTTCATACCCCACTTTTATTTATGACAAAGTGTCAAGCATGAGAGTTGGAGACTTTTCTCATGACATTTTCGCATATCTCTGAGCCATACTATGCATAGTATAAAATGTCAGCCTCTTTCGGAATTTATGGTTTTGTGATTATTGTTTTAACTTGTCCGCAGTTATCTAGGCATATTTACGTCTGCATTTGGAATATAAATTTATACTAGCACAGCATTAACTTATCAAACTAGAGAGAGTTTAAAGCTAAACAGGACCAACACTAGACAACTTCCGGTGCCGACTTCCACTTTTTCAAAATGTTCTGCCCTCTCTCATTGGGATCTATGTTCTGGCTCTTGACGCGTGGCTCCATACATTTATCCAATTAAGCACTTAATTGTCTGACAAGCAAATTGCTTTGTCAATATTTTCATTCAAGTCATTGGAGCTACCACTCCCCCATAGACCCACAGAGAGAGAGAGAGAGAGAGTGATGAACACTTTCAAGTAGCGGCTTTATTATAGTATCAGAACGGCAGGCCCTGTCAGTGTATGCCCCACTTCCATGCCCCTTGAGGCAGCCATCAAAGAGGCTTTTAAATTTGACCACAAGTGTTGTTGTTGTCTCACCCGGGCCCTTGTCTTGCCCCAAAAGCTTCCTTTTCCTTTTTTCGGTTATGCGTGTGCGTTTGAGGGTGTTTGGAATCTAAGTCTAAGTGGCTTCCGCTTCTTCTTCGTGTCACTTATAAACTTCACTTCAAGTTGTCAATATATATAAATATTTACACGGAGGAAAAGCAACTTGGCATGTCATGGGGCGTGTCAGCCATCATGACGCCCCCATTGAGGTAGGTATACTAGGTATGATAGCCATAGCTCACGCTGTTCTTTATGAATATTTAATAGAAATTTGGCTAAGAAAACCGTTCCAAAGCAATCACTATGTATATAAAATGTTAGGGCTGCATGGTATAGAAAATAGTTTATATAAAAAATCCATATCAAAAAATAATGATATAATGGCCAATATAATGGATTGAAGCCGATTGCTTTTAAAAATAAATTTGAACGCTACCCTTATAGTCACCGGCCATAGATGACTTGTTTTTACTGAGCATACCCAACTCTAGTGTTGCAAAATATGCTCTTTGCGTCATTTTCAGCACTTCAATATTTCGGGATTTTTTAGCCGATTTGTTATATCAAATTAGAAAAATAAAAGGTCGTGCAAATTAAGCAGAAGGAAAGGTGACAGACCCCATCTGTAAAAAGCTACAGTCACCAAAACCGGTGTGTAGACTTATATGGGCTTAAATATAAAAATTATTTTGAATTTGTTGAGATGCCTGTTCCCCGCAACAGTTTTTTGCAAGCTACTTAAAAACTTGGATTTAAGAAATTTATTTTTAAAAATATTTTTTTCTAAAGTCCATTTCATCTTCTTCAACGGTACCATCAGTTCTTTGAAATTTTCCAATACAGCAATACATGAAATTTTGCCCAAATTTTCGATGGTAAATTTTCTAACTTTCTTGCCATTTTTTTTCCCACATATATATATAAGATCTTTTTTTACTTTTTTTTTTATCAAAATATATGAGGGAACATATTCCTCGTTCCCAGATCACAGCACTTTTTTTGTGTGGCTGTGTTTTCTGTTTGTTTTGGAGATGAAACCCCTGTTGGCTAGTTTTTTACTTTTAAATATCCGCCAAAAGTCCCCAAAACAAAAAAAATTATAACCTTCTATCGGAAGTTGGAAGCATGATTGTCTATGCTTTATTGGCCGACATATATATGCATTCATTTTCCATAAAAATCGCAACACTTTTTCAGCTAAAAACCTATACCTAATATTAAAAATTTTGTACTTATCTTGCGCTTAAAAGATACAAAAATTTCGCTATACGTTTTATTTTAAGCCACAAAAAACATAGCCCATTTCAAAGAGAGACACATATTTTACTTTCTTTATATTCTCTATGCCCTCAATGAGATTTTTATGCAAATCAAAAAGAGCAAAAGCCTCATGCATATGTCCGCCAATTTAGTTCAATAAAAGGGAACAAATGTCTTTTGATGAGTTCAAAAAATTTACAATTCCAATTTTACAACAGTTGTTAAGTTATGTGTAAATTTAAAATGTTTGCCCCTTAAAAAAAAAAAGTAGCAGCTTAGTGTGTCAATAACAAAAAAAAAAGAAAAAGGAAAAATTACGCAGGCTTACAAAATGCTGCGCTAAATGGTCGGGTGCCCAACGAGGGGCCCGCAAGTGAAAGGGAACCGAACAATGGGACAGATGTTTTGCACATATTTTTAAAACTATTTAAGCCGTTGCCTTTGACGCCTTACTTTTAAATTAAAAATTAAGAAATTCTCTTTATGGCTTTGACAACGGATAAGGGCAGGCGGCTAAAAGGGGCTTAAGGCGCCGCCCTATAAGTTTTACATATATGTGATTCAAAAGAGAAAAAACGTAATGAATGAGTTTGATTGCGGCAATTGTTGGGAGTAGTTGTTTGGCTCGATAAAAGGGGTGAGTTGCTGGCTGCCTCTAATGAAGTCATTAGGGGTTGTTGTCACCCATGGGTGAAGGATTTAAGCAGTGAGTGCGCTAGTGTGTGGTTAACTTCTGGCAATTGAAACTTGAGGTCTATAAATGTTGTTTGCTGCAGGCAGACATCGTCAACGAATGAATAAATTATCAACTTTCTGCGCCACAATCTTGATGTGTGTAGTTCCTGTAGAGCTTCTTGTGTGGGGGTAGCGGCCGTAATTGCTGCTCCTTGTCGTCTAGGCTATTAGAGACTTGCACTAATGTGTCCGTTCTCTGGCTCTAATGGGATCTTGGTAAGGTGTCGACACTGAAATATATATGAAGCCAACTTAAAGTTGTTGTGCCAACCGCAAGGAAAGAAAAATTAAAGCATAAAAAAAGCATTTGTAAGACACGAAAGCCACTCAGTCACTCAGACGCAGGCGGCGGACGCGGGCAGGTGGGTCTTAAGCCAACCCTCAGCCCAAGGTACAAAGGAAAAAAAGAAGGAAGACAAATCAATGCAGGTGTCACAAATGTCAGGCGACAGCTTTGGCCCGCCCGCCCATAAGGATATTAATGTCGCTGACTGAATTGATGATGACGATTGTTGCGTCCTGTATGGGATCTGGCATGGGACTCAGCTTGGCGCATAAGCCGATTTGGGATCTTATCACTGGAGCGACGCGGCGCGACGCCCGGCAGACGACTTGGCGGTAAGCGATTCCAATCTCAGCAAATGCGGTAAGCGATTCCAATCTCAGCAAATGCCGCTGACTGACTGACTGAATGACTAAATGACTGCCGCATGAGCTTTCATAATGGGCTTTCTTGCCAGCCTATTGACAGTCATAATAAATCATGTGTTGTAATATTAATCAAGTTGGGCAGTTCCAGTCTTCCTGTTATTCCTGATGCTCCTGTTGCTGTTGTGACGGTAATCGCCTGACATTTATAACATTTATACTCACAACTTTACTTTAAAAGTGTCTTAAAGTTTCGACTTACGTATTTAGTAGTCCTTAATTACGCTTCGTTTGCATTCTATTGTCCTACACGGGCTTTTTTTTGTTTTAATGCTTTTGGTGCTTAGGTTGCGCCTTTGCCTTTTGCTGGCCATTACCATGAATTGTTTCTCTAATTGCAAGTTCAGGGTGGTCTCAACCAACTTGCCATAACTCGTCGCCTGGGGTTTTCCTACAGTGTTCCATGGCGCACTTTTGTTGTCTGGCCGTCACACTAAGAACTTGTAAAGTTAAATTAAGTGTTTCGGAACAAAGAAATGCGTGTGTGGCTAGAAAAGTTTCAACATTTTGTTTGGTAAAAATTCTGCAGTTTGATATCCTAAGATATCCTTTGAAGTCACTTTGTCATTTGATCTTTGCTTTCGTCAATTTAAGACTGTAATTTACTTTTCTCATAAAACGTGTATTGAAGGTTCACCAAGCAATTCGGGGGTCAACAGAAGAAGAATCTCTTTGTAGTCCGTCCGAGTTTAGTTTCCCTCAACTGAAAATCTAGTAGTCCCCAAATTATTGCTTCTTCTCCCAAACCCTTGTTTACCTCTTATCGGACTCGCTTATGCTCCTCCTGAGGTGTGGATATGCAATCTCAGCATTCGTCTGCAGGCATTCCGATCCTGGATCATGTCGTCGCTGAGACCCATTCGTTGCTGATGTTAAAAAAGGTGAGGTTTTTGGCACTTGTGTATGGATATTCGTTAGTTATGGACTTTCCTCTTACACCGGCGGTTGTCTCCAGACCCGGTAACCAATCGCATACACTGATCTTTGGAAGATCTTTAAGATGTTAAGAATGTGCCTCAGGCTCACTGTAATGGTAAGTATGCCTGCATCTGACTAGTTCTCTTTTAGGGGCCTCTTACGCCAGGCAGAGAATACCGTGGTGCTAAATTATATTACAGGAATTTTTAATTTTGACAGCCCAAATTATTTGCCTTATATATTTAGTCTCAAACGCCTTTCTAATTTACTTGTTATCTAAATTCAGAGGTTTTTTTTCAAAAAGTTTTACTTGAGTATTTCAAGGAAATCAGACGTAGCATTTATTACTTACATTACATTGAAAAAGTTTATAAACTCTTTGAGCAACCCACGCTATTTTTGGTCCGTTTGTCTTAATTGTTTAAGTAGCGCGATTCGGAGCTACTTTAACCCACTGTTCAACTATGGTGGCTTATTATTTAATTCGCAGACTGTGAAATGTAATGCAATTAAAGGATTAACAAGCAATGCCATTAGGCTTTATTGTCAGCTCAGACAGGAGCTCAAGAAGCGCGTATAATACTCACGTCCTGGAACATCTAATGAGTTGGTTTATACAAATTGTTTTTGTAACATCCAATCCACTTCAATATTTCATATACGATAAATATTTTAAGAATTGATCCATTTCCAATCATTTAAATGGTAAGCGACAAATCTTAAGTGTTTACACTGAGTTATTTGCCTAAAAGCAGGCGAAACAAATAAAAATAAAATAAAAAATAGGAAAAAGGGAAGAGGTGTAGCCGAAAGTTAGATACCCTGCAATATAATAATATTAGTATTAAGAGCACATAAAACGACAAAATTTGTTAGTTTATTAGGCTCACATGAGTCTAAATACCAAATTGGTTACCTTAGCATATATAAAGAATGTGGAATTTAATAGGGAAAGAAAATTTCGGCTCATAAAATGGTGACTTTTGCCGTTGTCAGTATAAGATGTCGTTTTTGAATTAAGAATTTTTTATATAAGCCCAATAAATATTAAATAATTCATATGGGAAAAAATTTTTTGAAAAAGCTTGAGAAAATAAAAAAACATTGTCAAAATTGGTAATTTCGGTTCTTGCAATAAGATTTTTGTGACTCATTTTAAGAACAAATTGTTTTCATTTCTAGATTTGAAGCTGAGGTTTTGAGTCTAAAAAATTTGTAAAGATAAGAATATTCAGGATTAAAATAAGACTAAAAACTCTAAAATATTGAACAAAATCCTAATTTCGGAATTCGACTACTTTTAATATTTTTGTGTCTCATCTCTGACACATATGGTTTTTATTTCTCAAAATGAAGACTGTTTTTAAAACAAAGTAAAAGATTTTTCCAGATTAAAATAGACCGGAAGAAGTCTAAAATCGTGACCAAAATCTTATGCTTTCATTTTATAAAATCTAATTACAAAAATGTTGATTTCTTTTTTCGGAATTTAAGAACAAGGCTGTTTTAGTGTATTTAATTATTAATTAATTATTGAATAATTTTTATAAAATTTTTTGAACGAAGCTCTTTAACGAAACTTAGAGAAAAACGGCAGACAAATAGTCACGAAACGAAATAAGCTATGTGTATGCGTGAGAGTATCGAGTGTTCAATTATTTTTTATAATTTCCATTTATTAAATATTTAAAAAGTAATATAATATTTTGACTAGGATCACATGACCGCACCTTGAATTTTTTTAATTTTTAACAAAATTTTTACCATGTATTTATTTAGAAGCTGATAAACTCAGAAATATTTTTAGTAAATGTTGATTTACGTTTTTGACCAACTTCGTAGGATTGGATGTGTGGGCCAAAAAAAATTAATTTGTATTGGATTATATTGTATGTAAAGATTAATTTTTAATATAAAGAAACCCTTAAGATTCTATTTTGAAGTTTTCAATGCATTAATGACAAGGTGCAATAAGGTACCTCGTTCCCGACTAGCTTTAAAAGTTTTCAAGATTGAGGGGTTCATACGCAAGCACATACAAACGTGGCCCAATCGTCAGCTGAATCGATGCTACTCTTTGTGGCAACAGGAACTTAAGCTTTTACACTTGACATACAGTGCAAAAATCTATAATACCTCTGGTTAGAGTGTCCGAAAAATTGAAAAGAATAAGTCAGTGCGCATCATCAACTTAATGTGATTGCTGCCCCTGGACTACAATATTGGAGACCACAAACAAAAAGCTGGACCCTCCGGGTCTCCCACTTTGGGGCGTGGTACTCAAAGCATTTAAATAAGTCAACAAGCAGAGCAATGGTGCTCTTTGAAGAGAACTAGCTGTGTTTTTGCTACGAATGGAAATTTTCTTGCATTTTATTTTGATGTAGTACAGTATTTTATTCGATTTTTTTTTTTTTTAGGCTAGCAGAGGCAGAGTTTCAGAGTAGAGGAACTTTTATTTTTATTTGGATTTTTATTTTTTTTCTTTGTCGGCTGATATCAGCAAAAATTGCAAATCAAATAAAGTAAATTGAATAAAGAGCAGTGCCGCCCATAGATTGTAGGAGGCGTAGTAGCAGTCCCTGTGCTGCCTGGGAACAAGGCGTGCCACAGTCTGTTCCCTCTATGCAGACTCGCCCCAACGTATAAAATTAGTTGCTAGTTCTTTCCTTGTTGTTGTTGAAATCAAAATGTTCGTATAAAAGAATTATCTGTGCTTAAGTTGGATTATCTTTGGCCATACAATCCAATTGGCAATTGAATGGAAAGATTAGATTTGCCGAGGAGTTGCCAGCAAAATGAAATTTATTTTACTACGCTTCTTTGCACTTGATTTGAAGTTATATCTCAGTGACAAGTGGCACTTGAAAAGTTGCCCGAGCTTCTGTTTTCCCTTTTATTTTCTCAAATATATCAAATTTGATTTGATTTAAGCAAGAAATTTGTTTGCTTTTGTGTGCCAGATATTCGATATATGTCTAGGAATGGGGAAAACTTAAATGTTGTGGCCATGTAGTGGCATAGGGGTGGAAATTCAACAGATCTATTGGTTTATTATGTTTTTTTAAATAAAAATATATAAACGCAGTAGACTACTGCACTAGAGACCTTTTGTGCAGCCTGGAGCATTTGAGTTCATTACTTTGAGCAACTCCATTAAAGGTTCAGGTTGTGTTTCAATGAAATGTGCTTTTTAAATTTGTTCAAATTTCTTAGCAATTAAGCGTATTTATTCTCAATATTCATTCATTCTAAAATTATCCAATCTGGTTATTCCTTTCAATTAATAGTTTTACGTTTCTTTATGTTAAGCCTGGGGCTATAAATCCTTTTTTCGAGGCTGTATAGTGGCAGGTTAAGTAACACCTTTTGCATTTTATTCTAATCCAATTTCTTAATAGGCTGTAATTGTAATTTATAAATAATTAAGTTTTAAGTTTTAATTAGAGTTAATAACATTTTGATTTAATTCAAAAAAGTGTCTCAATCGACCATCGATCTTACCACAAATTCGTCCTGCGTTTTCGATCAATGTTACGAGCATAGTTTCGCATGGATTATGACGTATGAACTGGTGCAAAGTATACGACATTGTTAAATAGACGCATCTGTAGTAGACCAGACAGAAAACAGTCCATCTCATATTTCTTCTAAATCACTTGGTCAACCATTATCATAATCCCCGCACAAGGGATCAGGAAAAAATTTAAAGCCACGAAGCTTCTTTAGAAACACATTTTTATTGTGACGCAAAGGGATTTTGAAATAAAAAAAAATGTTTTTGCTCGATACACATACCTATAAAATCGGTGTTGGTTCCACGACACATTGGATATCAAGATATCAATATCCAATGCACAGTAGCGAAAATATTTGATTTGCAAATTTGCGATTTGCACATCTCTTTGTTTGAAGTTGATTATTTTTACCACCGTTACTAAAAGACTTTCATAAAACCATTTGCAGATAGGTGCTGAAAAAATTGTTACCTATATCAATTTTTGGTAAAGAGTCTTGAAAGCTTTAGAAGTAATTTGCGAATTGGCCAATCATAGTGTAGGCAGAATAGGTAATGATGATAAAAGTCTGATAAATAGCAAATTCTGGTTCACTAACCCTTATAGTCTCAGAGATCCGTTTGATTATATGGATTGCCAACTAGATATTGCAATAACGACTCATCTGCAGCTGATATCAAAACCCAAGGTTTAAGAAACTCCAACACATCAGGGTTCTGATTTAACCTCTAAAGACCCCATAAACTCAAAAACACAAAAATCATATAAAAAGATGGGCGCAGACGACTTTGAGATACCCTGTACCACCACACTGTATTTAAGTCCGGTAGATTGCTTAAAAACTCCAAAAGGCATCTGATTGCAAAATTTGGTTACGATATTCTCATA